>OY720679.1:81640629-82297629 GCA_963170755.1 Amphimallon solstitiale
AAAAATCTAACGGGGTTAGATCCGGCGAACGAGCCGGCCACCTAAGGAAGTCATTAGTACCAATCCAACGACGTGGGAACGTTTGATTAAAATATATCACATATTATTTCCAGGCACACTAGCGCGGTCAAGAATATATTACGAGTTCGATAATAAACCAATTGCTAAGCATACATCAGCTCTTCCTGCCGGCGCGCCATTGTACTCTATAGATCTTGATCTCTACTTCCGCGCTAGGCTAAGTTCGCCACCGGGATCGATGCTGCGCTTTGCCCTCGCCTCGCCTCTTTCTTGTACGTTGCGTGCCGCTTCATTGCCGTGTAGTAGATAATAAGGATAAAGATAATTATGATATCAACTGAATTTCTACTAATTTTTATCGTAATTAGCACATCAAAAGTGGTGTTCACATTCACTTAACTTAACATAAATAAGGTAGTAGCAAAATTGACAAAAGTTAAAACACATGGCTTCTTATGTATGTGGTCACAAGGAAAATTATTGCACTTAACGTAAATTAACATTGAACTAAGTCGGCCGAACCTCAACTTAAGGGAACTCCTTAATTTACGTTTATTAATTCCACCAATCAGCAACCACCAGAAATGACACAGCTGTATAAGCGTACCTTTTTTATTTTCTAATCTGTCTTTTGATACTAGCATAACCTAAATTTGCGAAATATGCTGCACAATTTGTCACAATTATTTTACTGTTTTGTACGTTGCTGTTTTATATTATCATGAACGATGGCGTTTTAATTGATCTAGTGCGTAGCTATCCCCATTTATATGACATGCGCACTTAACGTAAATTAAGGCAATGTGAACGACTTCATACATTTTGTGTTAATTTTACGGTACGTGAAGTAAGGTTTAAGTTAAGTTAAGTGGATGTGAGCGAGGCTTTACACTGTTTACGTACAGTGACAAAGCTCTAGCTTAATGGGAAGTACCCTAGTATGATGAACTAGGAGTTAGTTAGTAAATGAGCAAAATCGTGATTTTTGATAAATGAAATTTCTTTAGATAAATGTAATTTGGAATACTGCTTTTTATTGGTAATCTTAACTCATATGAAATCAGCCATGTAACTCAAATAGCCACGCAGATGAAGCGAGGTCAAAAACTGTCAATTCTTTGTAAGCGGTGCACAAGATATAGTTTATACCTAAGACTTATACTTCGATTGGCATTATACAGGTTCGGACTGTTTTTACCTTGCATGCGAGCTAAAGTCCATGTATTGAAACGAACGTTGTTGCCAGTATTTATACACATGTGGGCAGTGGGCACGTACTATTCGACGTTAGACGACAGGCCGATACGATCTTTACGATCATAAGATTCCATTATAATGCATGTGTGCATGTTGCAGGGGTTGGTTGTTATCTTCATTTTTAGGTACTATTCCCATTCGTAATATTCTAAAAAACGTATCTTAAGTTAATATTATAATAATTCCTTCAGATTTATTTTTTTATGATTGAATTTAATATGGTTTCGCCCAGCGTATGTATATCTGTTAGGTAGGTACGGTTTGGCAACTCCTTTCGTCTTATGTACGGAAAGCCGCATGCAAGATAATCGTAGGCCAAACCTGTATAAATCTCGAAAACATTTATCTATTGCAACAAGAACATTATTGAATGAAAGACGAACACGGCATAGAAAATCAAAGACTATTCGATTTGCATAAACCCCTGGCACTAGTCATTAGTTCTCTTCACAATATGCCTAACACCCTTATTTGCAGAAGAAATATTTTTGCACGGTCACCATTGTTTTGTGGACAACGCCATAATTCGTTAGGGAATAGTATTTGTCATAATAAACTTGTCTAGCGGAACTTAACATACTGGAATAAAATACAGAGCTCGAAACACACTATGCAGTTCATCTGATAAAAAGTGCTTCATCAATACGAAAACCAAGAGGACACAACTAAGAGATTATTAGCAGAACTTGTATACACTAAATGCATGTAGTACTTTATTACAAAAATATTAAACATGTAACAAGAGGCATTGACATTTATAGTAGTAATCCCGGTGTTAATCTAACATTTAAGAGAGTTCAGTGTTCGTTAATAGTTGTATTGGATTTGGTTAATTAAAATTAAATACCGAAATTTACTGTTACTGTTACTTTTAATTGGTATAGTTTGTTTTAAAAATTGCAACAATACAAATACAGAAACTTAAGCATTTACTTTTATTTTACAAATTAAATTCAATAATTACAAACGTACAAGGAATATTTTTCCTACAGTCGTTAAAACAGGTCAGCAGTGAAGGGAGGAAATGTATTTGCTTTTTAGAATAACTATTAATTTATTTATTGTAGAACGTACATCTAAACGACGGACGGTAGAAGTACAAATGAAAGTATGAAAATACCAGTGGTGTTATCGAACCCTTCTAATAAATTGTATTTAATAGAATAATTCAATTATGGTAATGCTATCAATTTCTAACATTTGCATACATTTAATCAGTGCCTACTTTCACAGATTGCCACTTCTATATGTATTCATGAACAGAGAATGATCGTATTTCTGTAGCGTTTAATTTAATCTTTATAATTAAATCATTTTTAGAATTGTGTTTCTTTGTTTGTAATTACTAGGGGGCGGACACGAGCGGTTGATGACTCATCGCCCATGGGCGCACTATTGAAATGTTGTATTTTTAAAGAGGTTTTAATTTTATTTATATAATTGGATAACAAGTGCCTGGTGATCTATAAAATATAAAATATCTTATTATTTGTTCATTTTCTCTGCTGTAAGACTTGTTCTCTTTGAATTAAGTACACCCGTGTAGATAGAAAACGTCCTTTCTACATCGCAACTGGTTATAGGTGCGTACTGGAAATATTCTTTTATTTCAGCGTATTTAGCATAAACAATTGCCGCAATGTTATTAAATCTGGATTTCTATTAAAAACTGCGTCTAACTTTTGCCGAAGGCCACATCTCAAGTCACTTGGAATACTTTTGAAATTATTAATAGCCACATCTAATGTGGTTAATCCATCTTTTAATTTGAGATTTCGATTTTCAAAATATGTGATTAGTTTAGGCAAATTTCCAAAGTGTTCCTGAAGGAATAACAACTGATTTTTTAAATTTGGGATTAGTTCCTTGCACTCAGAAATTCTTCGAGCATCGTTATTTAAACATGTAACGAAATTTTGTAAACTATCGAAATTCTCTGCATAACAACTATTTATGTGTATGTTTTAACAAAGCTAAGTGACCAACGTGCGATATTTTGGCATTCTGTAACGATATTTTACAGACTTTGTAATAAATTTCGGAATCACTGACAATTCATTTTCATATCAGAAAAAGTAACATAAACAACGTTCTAGATCTAAATAAATGATAATTAAAAATGTACGCGTATGTTATTGAAACTAAATAACAGTAAGTATATACATATTTACATTATTTCTCTTGCGAAATATAAGGTAAATATGATAAATTTTAAAAACCCCTCACGCTCTCCTATCTACGCCGATGTAGAAAGGATTTTACTCATAAATTCCTTATTTTATGGGCATTTTTTACTCTCATTCTCGGGCGTAAACAGATGTTGCAGTTCACCATACGAATTAGTGCTATTCAGTAAGTGGGTGTTGTTTACATTATTTCTTTGCTCCATTGTAACTTCGTCGTAGTTTAAAGTGGTCATGTCCGCCCCCTAGTAATTGCTCATGCTAAGACTAAATCATACGATGAGTCTAAACCGTATAAAGTTAAAACAATATTTCTGCTTTAATTAATTTGAACAACAATTAGTATAACGCGCAATATAGAAATATTTCTTCTATATAAGATGTATACGCCTCCGTAAAATAGAATAGAATTTTAATGTCCAGTAAAATACACCAGCATGATGGACACGACCAAAGTACAAAACAATAAGGTACACAATATGAGATACAAAATATATACACATATACGAATATGAACATAACCAAAAGCTTATACATAAAAAACACAACATTTTATAATTTAAAAAAGTATCGCCGCTCAGGAACAGCCATAATTTCTTTGCACCAAATATAGCCCCATGTACACCGGTGACCTAAATTGTTTTTGCAAAGGGTGATTTCATATGCCATCCGCGAGAATACCTGCCCGTAGTAGAACCTGATGACGTCTGTAGTATATATATGAATGCTTCAGTATTTCACTCTGAAAGCATGTAGAATTAATATTAGAAACCAACTTCTCACAGTGGATTCATTCAAAACCCCTCACGCCAAGCAAATTAACACAGGATTGATGACTAATTCTAGTATTAAGGAGAACAACGTCTACATAAAAAAAAACCTGAACCGCGCCTTATTGAAAATCACTAAATGTGTCTTTGATAGATTAATAAGTAGTTTATCACTCTGAAACCAGCAAAAGAGCCGCCCAAGAACTCCACTAGCCCTCTCATACACGCCCTCAGAATCCAATCCCAAAACAGTAGCACAGTCAGCGTATATGTATACTGGATAATTGACGTATGATGGTAGATGGTCATTCAAAAAAAGGAAAAATACTGGACCGGAAACTGATCCCTGTGGCACACCGAGGCCCACAGGCAAAACCGAGTAACAGAAATTTCTAATTATGTTTATATTTTCTGTAGTAAATTCCAACGTGCTGAGTTCGTTCAGACAAAACGATGCAAACCCTTCGCTTCTATACCGTAGTGACCCAGCTTGTCAAACACAGAAACGGATGATGTAGGAAAGCCCTAGTAAAACATGGGGTCTAGATCCATGACGTATAGTAAGAGCTGTATACCTTATAAGTCTCTAGTGTCGTGGGAAAAACACGCCATGTACACACCGCAATGAATCGATCAAAGATGCAATGGCAATACACCTATGTATTCGTGGCACTTCAGCTGCGGTCATGAAAATTCTTCCATACCTACCGCCACTGAATAGTTTTATAAATACCAAAGTAAGAATGAGATGATGAATAATAGGTGACTGGTGGACATTCCAGAATAAAGAATTAACCATAAATCCATTGTTTGAAATGAGGAACGATAATACAGATGTCCAGGACATTTTTCGATATAACTGATTTTGAAGAAAACAGTCAAGGATTATAACATCTGGAACATGCAAATTCCTATACGCAACGGTATTCCAACACCAGTGCGTTATATAACATTGAGACGGACTACATCAGAAGCCGATAAACATATTTGGTAACAAAATCACGTTGTAGGTTTTACTAGCAATTCGCAGAGCTGTAACTAGGATTTCTTGTCAGTCCCCCTACCCTCATCACCACGTGGCAGCCCCCATAATTCAACATATTTGTATCGGGGCGCATCTGGTATACAAGAAGAAGTTAGATCAGGAATCTGGCAAGACTTGCCACGTTACACTGTGCATTGCGAAAACATAAGCACAATATGGACGAGCAGATTATGCAACGAGAAAGACAAAACAGCTTCCAATGTTATATTCGAATGCGAAACGTTGGCTAAATGGAATTACGATATTCTTCGGCTAGTGAACGCGACAGAAAGACTAAGTTGACAGGCTGTCAACCCTGTCAAGAAGAATTGACCTGTTTAACTAGGTAGCTAAGTAGGTCAAGTGCAATACGCCCGAGATCGTAACACTTTTAATAACTTCACATATCATCTAATAATAATAGTAAATCAATTTTACATTGTTTCACATAGGGTATGCATGTGTATGTACATAAGCACATGTGCGCGTTTAAAATAATTTAAGAAGATATGAAAATATGTAATGGTAATTGAACATATGGACACACTTACTCCATTAAACAATACCACTAACAATAATAAAATAATAGATACTAGGTAGCGTCACATAGAAAAAATTAACCTATTACGCCAGGAAATAAATGAGATGGCTACACCCTAAATTGTCGCCATTCAAAACCTTACTCATTCAAACGCCTGAACGGATAAGTAGATGCATTTATCGGCCTACGAATGGTCGAATATCTCAAGCCAGTCCTTTGCAATCGCCTCACCAGTCATGTGGCCGTCAGACCGGCTTTACCTTCTATGGACATGACTTCTGACGTCACGGCATACTCGATTAAGTAACTGATATTTTGTCCCGTATTCGTATGCCATATGTCTCACGTCGATGTAACCGCGAGCTCGTCTCGTCCCGATCCAACCAACGGTTACACTTTTTACCCGTCTTCTTCTTCTTCGTTTCTTGATCGATGACCGAATGATGTTTATCTAACAAAGAAAGTACAAGGAATTTCGGCTAGAACAAAACGCTTCCACGTTGCATAAAATATTGAACGCAACGCGGCTCTGTTATTAAAAACTGGTCTGATTTCTATGAACACATGCGTAGGAAAGACAATAAGTGATCAAATTCTTAAAGAATTTCTCCGACCTTCATTACTGTAACATATGAAAGATACAGGGCCAGTCATTAGAAACTAACCACTTAGAAATGCTGGTATATATAATTTTCAGGTTAAATAAATATGTTCAAAATAAGTTTAACATGGCATATCCCTAATTAGACTGTAGTAGCGAACATTGCCAATCGTTCATGTCTAATAATAATAATAATAATAATAATAATAATAATAATAATAATAATGGTTTATTGTCATAAAATTCCACGATGGAAACATTGAGAGACAGTTCATACGTGTATACCGGAGCTGGGCGATAAGGATTACGATTACAACTTGATTACGATTACAGTAATCCTTATATAAAAGAAAATGTGATTACCATTAATGTAATCGTTAATCGAACGAACTTAGATTAAGATTACAGTAATCGTAATTTTAAAAAAGTTTAAATTACGATTACAGTAATCGTAATTTTAAAAAAGTTTAAATTACGATTACTATAATCGTAACCTAAGTTAGTACGATTAACGATTACATTAATCGTAATTCCGTTTTTCTTATATAAGGATTACTGTAATCGTTGGCAAGGATGATTGTCATTAAATATTAGAAAAATCACTGTTATTTACTTTAGAAAGTGTATTTTATTGTTGTCGGGCACTAATAATTTTGACCGCGAGATATCCTCGTCATGAGGGTCCAGTCCGTGCAAAAGCCGGTCTGTTTCACGCATTGAATAATAAGTTGAATACTGATTATTAAATACTGATGCGGAAGAAAGATACTATTGCGGAGCTTCATTCAGCGGGCACTAATAATTTGGACCGCGAGATATCTTCGTCATCAGGATCCAGTACGTGCAAAAGCCGGTCTGTTTCACGCATTGAATTATACGTTGATGGAATATAGATGCGGAGCTTCATTGAACGGGCACTAATAATTTCGACCGCTATATATCCTCGTCATGAGGGTCCAGTACGTGCAAAAGCCGGTTTGCGAGTAGCATTTTTTTTTCGAATATCTTGCAAAGTATGTATTCTATAAAGATTTCTTATGAGAATAGAAGTACTCAAAATACGGTTTTTAATAATTTTTCTATACGCTCATACGTATAAAAAAGTCTCACCTCATTATTTTTCTTAATTTCTGGTGTACATATTTAAAAAACTTTTTTGTTTTTGTTTTTTCTTATTCTTATTCGGATAATTATTTGCCTTCATATATAACGCGTACCAGTTTAATTGAGCCGCGTTTAGTTCTCCGACATTTTTTGAACAATTTCGATTAAGATTATTTAGAAAATCGTAATTCAAAATTTTAAAAATTAGGATTAATGTAATCGTTAATCGAACGAACCTAGATTACAATAACAGTAATCGTAATGTTGAAAAAATTTAAATTACGATTACTGCAATCGTAATCTAAGTTCCATCGATTAACGATTACAATAATCCTAATTTCAAAAATTTTAGAATTACGATTAAAATAATCGTAATCCAAGCCGCAATTACACCTGTAATCTTTATCGCCCAGCTCTGATGTATACAATACAGATACAGCAAATATAGAAGTACAAATTAATTTTAAATGGTAAAAAACAACATTCACAATTATCGTTTCTTAAGACAAATAGGCATAAAAAACAATAATATGAAAGCACAAGAACATCTTAAATGACGAGTTTTTATTTCTATTTCTTAAGATAAACAGGAGTCATACGCCTAGTGTAAGAATTTCCTAATACTATAGAGGGCTGCTTCCACCAATAAAAATTTTTAGCTCCATTGTAAATTAACTTGCCTGAACTTAATATATTTTTTTGAGACTTTAACGTAGTTGACTGAATACCCATATAGCCATAAGCCATAATCGTAACCCCGCTTTAAGAAAGCCGAAGAGTGAGCTGGAATAGAGAAACAATTGCATTGTCGAATTCCCGTGTTATCGTAAACTCGATGTTGCCGGCAAAGATGGTATCATCCTCAATGAGAAATATAACAAGTTCATATATGTACAAGCCGGCTTAAGTCAAAATTTTCAACTCTTGAAAAATTGGCTGAACGGAGTATTATATGACATGCTGTACGAATTATTCGTTTCTGGAGGCAGTCTCGATTTCTCAATGAAACATTGTCACGTTTCCCTTCAAGACACTGATATTACATACATATGGTAAATAATATTGTGTGTATGAAAAACAATTTCAGTGTATTTGAGAAAATAAAAACATTTATACTTACGAACAACTTTTTGGTATAATTTATGGAAAACTCCCAAGGATGAGAGAAAAAGTAATGTTACTCATTACAATGAATACAATGTTGGAAACTGCTTCTCCAGTTGAAGATAAACAATTTTCGAACTACACAATAATAACCAGACATTTTAACCAAATTAATAAAATCTCAATCAGACTAGACTACTGCGAGACAAACCAGGGACAGACTAGTCAGACGTTTGGCTGGACAGACGTTCACGCGGCAATGACGACACAAGACAATCACGCTAACCCCATCTACCGAAGAAACGGGGACTCGCTTTGAACATCTATCTAAAATTCATATTTTTAACACGTTTAAAGTATCAAAAGTTGTATAACAGCGGAAGGCTGGCATCTTAGACCAGGCTTTACTAGTCTCATGTGCTTTAGTGCGTCTTACTAGGGGTTACTGTGGATGTCTAAGAGGTTCCAGTTTCCAGGGTAGTCCGAATATATTATTGAAATAGGCGCATTTGGGGGGCGATTGAGTGTGACTTTAGTCCGATGTGTTTGGTGAAGAAAGTCCGGATTATCGGACCGGATTTTGTGGATTTTCGTCGTGCTTGTGTAGGAATTTCGATGTGTTCTGTTATATCCATATGTTACAGGAGATTAAGCACCACCGTGGAGGTTTTGTGTCCTCGGGCTTCCTTGTTAGTCAAAAGTGTTTTTTCAAGAAGATTCTTAGAAAGTCAAAGGCAACCTAACATAGCTTTGATTTCACCAGTTTATTAATTTAATGTGACCGAAGTATCGACATAAATATAATTTTCAAGCTCTGATAGTTTCAATTAAAGAAACGCCTTACAGGTAAAACAATGGTTTCATTTTACAAATATGTTAATGATTATATACAACGAAGTAAAAGGACAGTATAATATATAGATCTACCTAATCATTCAAGTGGATATCGTTTGGTTTTTTCTTGCTTTTAAAAATTTCTATCAACTCTAAAACATCACATTTACGCGCTCTGTCTTCTTTAAGTTATAACTACTGTGTTTTTTGAGCAGACAGTACGTCATATAATTTGCATACATTCCCAATAATACCCAAATAATACGCAGGAGATACTAGATTCAAAGAAAAAAATAAGAGGACACAATGCTATTTCTTACGGGAATTTTTGTAGATCCAATACCGCGACAGATCATCGAACTGATATTGAACCAATGGAGCGTATTTTAAATGTTTCTGCTTATACATATTATCTTAGCATCTTCAACTATGATTCTGAACGAAATATAAAACATTACATAAGAATATATTTCGTCAAGTAATAGAAGAACAGAACATCCATGTCATATTGTTCTTATTGTCAATTATACCAAGTAACACACTGTGAAATTTAACGCAAAGTTACAAAACCGGCAATGACAATTAATTTCGATACCATTGCACATATTATATTTCATAACACCTACACTGCCGTTCATGGAAGTTTGGCCAACAAGCGATATAAAGAAAAAAAACATTTAATACTTAATTAATACCGTAAATCTAAAATTATTAGGAAAATATAATATTATTTGAATCATTAACGGAGAAACATTAAAGTTCCACTAATGTAACTTGAAGCATGACCTGGAGATGCACAGTATACAAGCGTTCTTATCGAATGGGGATCACATTGCTTACTTGAATTTAGTGGTGTGCAGATCGGCCATCTAGCAGTGTTTATTCACACTCAATTTGTAACGAACCTGCAACTGTTAATTAATAAAAAACGTCGTTATTGTACATTTTTGTCATGTCTGTCATTAGTCATTTAAAATACGTACGACATTTTATTATCATGTTTCTAATGAATGATTTCGATGGGCCACCTGTGTATATATATTTTATAGTATTTTTGATAATTTGTTTAAAATTGTATTTAACTGTTTAAACTTTCCGTGTGTGCAATGGAAAAATACCTAATACGTCACGTTCTGCGCACGAACTTGTTGTATTTGTCTTTTACAGTCAGGTGCGGGAGGTTTTAGCGGGCCCCGGTGAATATAAAAGGCCGGAAATTTGTATGTAGAGATAATTGTTTTCCTAGACCACAGATCTACCCTAGGTGGTCGGTTTCCTTTTTAAAACATCGGCTTGGGTTGGAGTTCCTTTTCCGTTCCGACTAATTTCTAGTCAAGGCACTAGAAATTAACGTCCATCCGTCACTACGATCGTACCTTGGCGCATGATCACTCTAATTGACGAGACTCCGGTCCAGGTATCGGAATTATGTCAATTACTTCCATAGTTTAATCGAGTCTAGGCACTTGGTTATCTCTCCCATTCGATTTCCCGAGAGTCAAGTTATGAGAAAACCGGCAAATAAAGTTGAATATTATTATGATGACCAATATAATGCATGCTTTATCTATTCTGTATATATTCCGCTACTCTTCCTGATTTGCGCCGATCATCTTTCAATTAAGAGGAGGCGAACTGTAATTGTTCTGAGAATTCTTCCCATTATTGAATAGAGCCATATTAGTAATAATAATACGGAGATAAATGATAAGGAAATATGTATAACTAATTAAGCACAGGATCGTAGGAAAACAGCATCAGAAATAGTGGCAGAAATCGCTTGCGGAATACAATGCGGAATTTCAATAAATACCGTAAAACATCGCTAACACAGAGTAACTTACATTGACGAGTAGATGCGCGTAAACAGTGCTTAAGTCGGGGCAATCGACAGAAAAGTAAGATTGGACATGTCAGCATCATGAATGGACAATAGAACAATAGCAAAATATCATTTACACTGACAAAATTCGAATATTCGGTCAACATCGTCGAGTTTTCGTTAGAAGATTCTGGGCCGAAATATGTCCCCCGAATTCATGATACCAAGTATGGAGTTTGGGGTTGCTTCTTATTCTAAACAACTAGGAACTTGCACATACAAAAATGGTGGAAGGAGCAAGGAAAATTATCATGCGATTTTAGAAAATAATACAGACTTATTGGTTTGAGCTTAACTGGATAAAACGTCACATTTACGAATGACAATGGTCCAAAGCACATCGCCAAAATATGCAAGAATTATTTGAGACTGGAACAAACAAAAAACATTTGGCGAATAACGACTTATTTACATTAAAGACGGGATTTGATTCCCATCAAGTTGATGTGACACGACCTCGATTGGAGGATAAGAAAAACTAATCCTACTTAACAAAACAGCTTTGGAATACTCTTTAAAAAGGAATATTGGATGTTTGTAAGGTTTATTTTTAAATAATAATTACTAAAAGAACACACATACAAATATCAACAAAATGTGAACAAAAGATCCTAAAAGATAAAAAAACTGTTAGTTATGAACCCAACAACAACACAACACTTGCGCTTTAAGGACAACCCAAATTACATAAAAAAAATTAACCCAATTAAACCAATAGTTTCATATATTAGTGCACCCTCCTATAAACTTGCAAATATCTCAGCACAAAATTACCACAGTTAATTAATTTCAAATCTGGAATGCCATCCATCAAAATAGTATAGAATTCTTTAAACAATTAGAAAATATTAAAATCAATAGCAGTACGAAATTAATTATGTTTGACATAAAAATTTTATTCACATCAATTCCAGTAAATGAAATAACAGAAACCTGTCGCTTGTCCCTCTTGGATATCTTAAATTTCTTCATAGAACGCAACTATTTCCAATTAAATAACAATGTCTGTCCACAAAATAAATAGTTTACCTATGGGGTCCCTGCAAAGCCCCCTTTTAGCTGAAATATTTATGGAAATTAATACGAAAAACTATTCAAAACGAATAATGTACGTAGATGATATCCTTGGCATATGTTCAGATATCGAAAGACACGAATTCCTCAAATATTGAACTCAATAAATGAAAAAATGCAATTTATTATAGAAACAGAACAAGACGCAAAATTAAATTTTTTAGAAGTAATGATTAAAAAAGACAATAACAACTCAAAACAATCACGGCGCATAAAAACAGCAGCCTTCTATGGTTTCGTTGACAGGCTAATTAACATATCGTCAAACATGTATGTACAATGACAATTATAGCAAAAAATAATGGATATAAAGAGAAAATAGTAGAAGATTAAATACAAAGAGAAAAACTTAAGAAATACCACAGATTAACAACAAAATTAGTAAAACATTATAGAAAATAGGAATGAAAACAGTTAATGTGAATATAAATAACTTAGGTGCTAGGTTACTTAATGACAAGGAGATATTTGCAGTCACTCACAAATCAGATGTATACCAAATTAATTGTAAAGTCAGTAACTCTATCTATAATGGTTTTCGTCTTTGTCTTCTTGTTGTAATTTTCAGTCAGGCCTCAGGCCTTTTACTAATAGCATGATTGAGGAAAATCTAAGATTGGTTTCTATACTCTCATTGAGGATTAATTATAGAGTTGCAAGCCTAAGTCGTTTGAGAAAGTTCTGCGGATCGTAAATCATCGCTAGGGGAAGCGTTATGCTGGTTTAATTTTCTAGCTTTTGGCAGAATTCTGTAGGGAGGTCTTTGATGAATTGCTCTATCGTTGAGATGTTTGTATCTCAGTGTGTGTAAGTGTTTTTCATGAACCAGGGAGACTTTAATACAATGCTAAGGGAAGTGTTTTGGATAGTCTGTAGGGATTTAGTGTGTGCTGGGGCGGCATAGATCTGGGGATGTGTGTGTAAATTCTTAATTTGCTTCTTGCAGATAGAGTACTGGTCGCTCCCAAAAGAGGCCACAATCTTCCTTTAGCCACCTTTGTCTTTTTGCAAGTGTCCTTTACATGGTGTGAGTAGGTGGGCCTTCGATCCCGGATTACTCCGAGGTATTTGACTTTGGTCATCCGTAGAACTTCTGCATCATTTATGTAGGTGTTACCTTCTAATGGTTAAACTTTCCTTTGGAAGACTAAGGCCTGGGATTTATCTCCGTTAATGACAATTCGCCAAAAGTGATACCAATAGTGATGTTACTTATTGCGCATTGAAGGTTTCGTGGAGCTATTTTTGGGCTAATGGATGCGGCTAAGACTGCAGCATCGTCAGCATAGGTGGCGAGAAGGGTGTTGCCAATTTTGGGAATATCTGATGTGAAACATCTGTATTGAACAAAGTGGGATAAAGACTGGCAAAAAAATGGGAGGATATTAAATACTATTAGAAACACGGGCTTTGCAGAACATTGCATGTGTTGACAATCTCCACTTCTCCGATATGAATATCTGTAAACTTATACATAAAGTAAATAAAGGCCCGAAACTAAATTTGTTAGAAATATTAGTAACACAACCATCTAAAAACCCTTCTTAAGAACACTGACCTTTAGCATCCAAAATGTATGAATGTCGCAAAATAGTACAAATTAAAAAAAAATTGTGGAACGTCATTTTAAGTGTGTTATGTTGCCTTAAATATTATAAAATATATTATTTAAATTAGTTACTTACGTACGTCTACCTATATATTTTATCTAGGTGTAATAAATAAAATGATATTACATAATTATTATTGTAAGTTGGCAAAATATTTCCGATTAGGATATCGCAAAACCAGTTATCACAAAGATAGGTATGCATGAATGTATAGTCACCGTCAGCTTAAATGTCCTCTCTAGTTAAAAAAAAACCGGAAGTCTCACAAGCTAAGCACTCCTATCAAACCGTCGTCCGTCACATATCACCTGAAAAATCTGGTGTAAACAGCCACCAACACGCTATCGATGCAAGCATGCAGTGTAAAAGTTTACATTTTATTCTGTGCTATTTGGTGTGCGATTTTAATACAAAGAAAAGAAGGGCAAGGTTCAATATAAGTTGTGTTTAATTAGAAAAATATTAAGTAGGGCGTCAGATATCAGTAGATAATTTTGGAAGAAGTATAAAATAAATAAAAATTGTTGTACAGTAGTAATACATAGAATTTAATATTACTTTATAGAATTCATTTCATATTTTGTGTTAAAATTAGCAAAAGTACAAATATATATAATTAACTAAACTAACACCATTCATTCACCGAGGTTTGCATACTATTTTATATACAACCATACGATAATTCTTGTAATAAAAAATTGTACAAAGGTTTCGACGTATCGAGTTGGGAGTTTTGTGAAAGTGATAGAGTCAGTGAAAGAATTGTGAAAGAAATGTTGAGTAGTGAATACTGAAGGACTGCATTCCACCAGAACTGAAGGAAGCAGCAGGAACAACGGATCAAAACTTGCTGCCCAAAAAAGCAAGGGTAGATACGAAAAACTATTCATAGTATACGAATGCTGATATGCAGACAAAAAGGCAAATAACGTCAACTCAAAGACTCAGTGAAATAGCAAAAAAAGGCCATCAACCTTATGGGCCACCTACAGTATGATATGCTAGAACTTAAGAAAAAGGTTGATATTTCACAGTTATGGGAAATAATTGCATTTCTGAAACGGCAACATGAAGGCGTCAAGCCAAAAAAGGCTAGCACAGATTTCCTGAATAAAGCACAAGAGGAACTTCCCATTAATGAATTATTACAATTCCTGTACCCGGGCGTTGATCCGGGGCAAGCAGAACTGATGAATATAAGCACTGCATGTTTATGGTCTAGCAGAAAATATTTCCATTGAAATTCCTGACTCAAAAACTTACAAAAGTAGATCATGATTGATAACTGATTCAAATTGGTCAGAATTGTGAAAAAAAGAATATGTTAATCTTCGAAAAAATATCGCTAATGAAAGGTTTTTTGCTCAATACAGATTAGGAAAAACTCGAAATCAACCGCTTGGGCGCAACTCAATACTTTCTGCCGCCTTCTTGAAGATATCTCAAACTAAACGTACACAGGACATTCGTTCAGATGAACAGCCGCTACATTATTGGTTGTCTTGCAACTGAAGCGCTTTGGAGGATAGAAGTCCAGTGCAGTCGCAACAAGTTATGTCAATGCATCGTTAGATACTCAAACTAAAACGGCAAACATAATATCCTCAATAACATCCCCATCGTCCTCCTGTTGCAATCCGGATATGTTAGCTCCTGTTGTTAACTACAGTGGAAGCTCGAAGGGTGTAGGGCATGGAATCACCATTTCAACAGATTAGGATCAGGGGAGCGAACTTCCAATAATTCTAATGTAACAATTAATTTTTTTAATGTTAAAAAAGCAAGTTTTCGTTCGTCTTGTTAATTAGACTATGGTTAAGGTCTTTTTAATTTAGGTATGTATTATGAAAAATTAGAAATTCCAAACTTTTAAAAACAGAAATGTCAAAACAAGTGTGTGTAAACAAAAATATTATTGAAGCACTTAATTTTATTTTCTCTGAAGTAAATCATATACCTCTATTTTTGATTTTTTTTTATTTATTTAGCAGTATGCTATATAGATGTGATATACAATTGCAAACAGATCACAAAAAAAATACGGTACACCTACCTTACTCTTTCTAAGATCTATAAAGTATGTGTACCTGAACACAAACGATATTCACTATCATATCAACGCGAACAGTAAAGAGAAACACAAGGATAACGTAATATAACATCTCTTGCCTCATATTGCTTGTGTGTGCCAACACAAAGGTACCAAATAAAATACTCAAAAATAAATTACGTGGTTACAAATTTATAATCACCATTATGAATTTTTCCAACATTTTCAACTGATTTCTGGTGCCCTAAATATTTAAATAAATTTCTCATTACACGTAAGATTTGTTCAAAATTAAAACAGCTAGCAAGGATTACAAAAATACGATTACCAATAAAATATACTTAGGTACAACAGTATTTTTTTTTATTTTTTCGCATACTATATGTATGGATGTTTCTATATGGACGACAACTGCATACAGTCGACATGCAGACGGTGCAATTGCTTAGCCTGTCAGAGACACAGTCCACGTTGTTAATAATAGAAGACATTCAGTTTATGGCAGCTGTACACATACCATATTAGACAAATACATATAACGCCATAAAAAACCACAACCGCAGTTTATTTCTGGTCCTTGGATTTATCTGCAGTGAAACGAAATCGTAATAAATTGAAATATTCAAGACGACAACTTGTATACATATTTCTTTCCGAGAATTGTACATTCAATGTGACTTTGATTGCAGACAAGTTTATCTGTGGAAACAGTTTCCTAAAATCGTTTGTTAATAATTGCGTTTGTCAAAATAGTTTGTTAAACGTAATTGTGTTTATTAAAACGAAACAGAAGGATAATTTCCGAAAATATATATAATTATGTCACCAAATTTGTTTTCAATAGGGACAGGCTTAGGAAGAGTGAGAATAAAATAACCGCGTCACGGATATATGTCTGGTTAAGAAACTTCTCAAAATAGTATGTTATTTGTCATTTAGGATTGTTGTCGTTTTATAAAGCAGCCTTAACTTGGGCAAAGTAGGGTTAATAGTTAACAATAGCATTCAACTTTCATTTAAAAATTATGAATTTCAATTTACCTTAAAATTAAACACAAGAACTTACTAGTTGAGTCAAAACCAAAGTAGAGGTATATGATAAAACTGGAATATTTGCTAACTAAAGAAGTAGGAAACTCAAGAAAAAGCTTCTAACTTAATTTTTCAGCAGTGAAATTCTGCTAATGCTTCTAATTTATATAGTTTAAAAGACTACACTTACGTTGTAAACTTAGAATCTTATAAAAACGTACAAGTGTCCTACTTCAAAATCATTTATACAGGGTCGGGTAAAAAGAGCGGAACACCTCATTTATGGCTTAACTAGCACTTTTTCGAAAATTTAACCTAAATTAAAGTTTTTGTATATTTCATGTATTATTTATTGGTGTTTGCAGATTTTCCGTTTTTGTCACATTTTTGGAAGTATGATGTCACCGGATAGTAGACATTTTAAATGAATGTATTTATATTTTTTTTTAGTAGATATTTTTTCCTGAATTCACTAATACCAGGTTTAGTGGGTCTCTGACTTATGGTTTCATAAGAAAGAAATAAAATGTAATGGCACCTAAATATTTATTTAATAAAAAACGAACGACAATAACTAAAAATTCTATTCATTAAAGCGTCCATTAACTTTAACAAATGATTATGAAATTCATTTCTCGCTTAAAGGTGACATGAACTTTTAATGCAGCATTAACTTTTATTATGATATCGGCCCTAAGTAATTATCGCAGTAGTAGGGGAGCGTGGTATATATTGGGACAATTTTTTTCTTTGGGCCATATTTTAATTAATTTTAATTTAAAAAAAAATCCGTCGGAATATGTCATACTTGTTGGTAGTGCTTATCTAAGAAATTGGTTTTTACTATCAAAATATTTAAGGTGTAAAGAAAAAGTCAGGTGTCCCAGTATACACCCTCTGTCCCAGTAAGAACCACCAGGTGGTACATACCGGGACAAGGTGTGGTACACTATGGGACAGCAATTTAATTCATGTTAAAATGTACTTTCTTTTATTCTAAACGGCAAATATTTTTTAAAGTATGGATTACAAACAAAATATGAAACAATTTTACAGAAAATAATAGAAAAATTCTCAGTAATATTAATTTAATTCAAAACTCTTTCAAAAATACTTCAAAATACCTAAATATTATATTTGCTAAAATCAAAATCAAAAAATATTTTTTTTATAACCCTTTCGGTTCCACCATGGTAGTTTGGTTTTGGTAGCTTACAAACTACGTCTTCTCTTCCTAATATATCTTCATCTTTTGTTTCCGGGAAGAAAAACTTTGTATTCTCAAACTTTAAAAAATTAACATGAATCCTGTCATTTTCTATTTTTTCTATCTCTCCAACATAATGTTTAATACTTTTCTTAAGGACATATTTTATTATGACAAAATCTGTTACTTGCAGCTGACTTTCTTCCATCATTTCTTCTTTATCGCAAAAACTAGCATCACTAGAATCATCGTAGGGCACCTCCTCATCAGCATCACTATCACTAGAAGAATCAAACACTTTCCTTTTAATAGTCTGAACATTTTTATTGTTTCTGCTGCGAGTTTTCGTAATTTCTTTCTTCATTTCCTCCTTTTTTCTTTCCTCGAGATTAGGTGTATCAGTCAGCACCGTTGATACTTTCTTTTTCCTTCCTTTTCTAGTTTCCTTTCTTTCCTTAGCTTTCAAATGAGGTCTTACTAACTCTGGAGAAACAAATGAAACTGACCCAGACGGCTGATTTTTAGAATTTTGCTGTTCACTCCAGAAATCGTTACAAGTTCCGCTGGTGGTAGGTTGTATTTCTTCAGTCGATTTGTCTTTTTGGCAGCTAGGCTCCTGTTCATTATTAGGTAGCGTTTCTGTAGCAGCCTTATCCGTCATAGGCCTGTCGGAGACATACGAACATAGAAACTCAGAGTCGTCAAAAACATCTCTATTAAATGGAGCTATTCCTGTTCTTTCAAATCCCTTAATGATGTTTGACGGAGTAAAGGCAGAAGGGAACGACATTCCAACAATTTCGGCAATATTATACATGTTGAGTGGTACACCAGGGTTATTCATCATCCAGTGATCAACAGATTTATTGTAGTATGTTTTGAATGGACCATAGCAGCTCACGTCCAATGGTTGAAGTTTATGGCTACAGTGGGGAGGTAATGTCAAAAGCACTATGCCATTGTCTTTAGCGAATATCAATACCCGATAATCCAAATGGCTTTCATGATTGTCCAGCAGTAAAAGAATTTTGTTTTCTTGACTGCACCTAAGGACATTAACTAGGTGTTCTAAATATATCTTGAAATTCTCGGCTGTCATCCATCCACTTTTGTGAGCAGCTCCTTTAGACCCTGGTGGTGCTGAGTTTAGCATATGCGCCTTAAAATGTTTGCGTGGAAAAATGAAAAATGGAGGAATATATGTTCCATTTGCACAAATTGTTGCACACATTGTGACAAGAAGGCCCCTTTCAGCACTAGTAATTTTCCCAACTTGTTTTTGGCCACTAGGTGCAATTACCTTTGCTGGCTTGTGTACTGTGGTCACCCCAGTTTCATCACAGTTATAAATTTGATTGATTGTGAAATTATTTTTTGAAATCACATATTGCAGCTGGTCAAAGAACTTAGAAACATTATGTTTATTAAAACTGGTGGCGCGATTAAGACTGGTTGCCTCAGGCAACCTCAAACTTAATTTTTTTTGTCTTTTTCGAAATAATCTTATCCACTCTATACCAGCTGTTTTATTTCTGTGCCAAGAATCCGGTACCGTTTTTTCGTTCGCAATAGCAAACTGATAGGCAAACTCACAAGTGTCTTTAACAGTTAGACCATAACACATTTGCGCGGCTTTAATGAGATAATCACCAAGAGTATTCTCTTCTTCCGAATTAAATATCTGCCGAAATCCATGTTGTTTCTCAAAACTGCAGTTCGTTTTTTCGTCATCATTCATGTCTTTATATTTGGACCACATTCTGTGCAGGGCGGACTTTGTTAAAGAATACTGATTAGCTGCAGCTCTTATCGAAAGTTCACCTGTAGCAATTTTTTCAATGGCCATTTTCATTTTCTGCTTATATTCGTCATGATGACGTTTACTTTCTTCCAACTTCTTTCCTTGCTCTTTCCTACTTTGCTTTGGCATCTAAAACAATATATATTCTGTGCTTAAATCTATTTATTTCTATTAAGTTAAAGAAGTTTCAATACATATCTTTGGGTGGTACAAAATGGGACACGTCCCATTATATACCACCACAGAATGTCCCGAAATATACCACTATGTTTCTTTTCATTCAACTTTTTTTTTGTCGAAAACCAGTTACAAGATACGTTTTTTACTAGGTACATACCTTGAAAACAGCTTAAACTCAATCACAGGTATTATTGTTAGTCTTGATTATTATTTTAAACACCTCTAGACAATTTTATAAAAGCACAGAAACAAAAACATCACACACTAAATAACCATGAGGAAGAAATTTCGCCATTTTGCTATGTCGATAAATGTGAAATCCGTTATTAGTACATTTGGTTGGCATAAAAGGTACATTGTAATAGATTAATAATTCATCCACTGTTCAATAGATGGCACTAAATGGCTCTGTCCCGCTATATACCATGTCCCACTATATACCACTCTCCCCTATACCAAAAACTTTTTATCTACAATATTTTTTTCAGAGTTCTGTCAAAGTAAAAACGTACATTCGAATAACACTATTAGGTACAAAAACTCCAGTTTGTTTAAGTTCTTTTATCACATTTGATTTTACAAATTATTTGACATTAATACATTATTAGTCATGTCTCAACTAAGTGAACGTGAAAGAATTATTTTATTGATGGTTGTTGGTTTTGGAGATAGAAAGTGATCTTTACAAGAAGCCGCTGATTTATTTAATGCTACATATCCTGACAGAATTTCTCCAATTTCAAAGTCAACAGTGTCTCGGAATTTACAGAAATTTAACGAAACTGGCAGTATAAAAAATATTCCCGGTAATGGACGAAAGAGGACAGCTAGAAATGAAGATAATGAACTTTATGTAATTCTAAGTGTACACGAACAAGCTAAAAATTCAATATCAAAACTTGCAATAAATAACAAAGTGCAATTACACCAAGCATTAAATGAAGGTGATCCTGATAAACGAATGCAGTTTTGCGAAGACATCATAAATTTAAATGTTATGAATAATATGTTTATGAATAACATTGTGTTTTCCGATGAAGCAAAATTTTGCCTTAACGGATTTGTAAATCGACATAATTGCCGGTATTGGTCGGATAATAATCCGCACTGGATGGAAGAAGGTCACACACAATATCAACAAAAAGTGAACGTCAAACTTCAAGAACTAAAAGATCGAATCAGAGCGGCGGTACAAAATAGTACAACGCCTGACATGATACAAAATTCACTAAGGTCATTTGTTGACAGATTAGGATACTGTCAGGCAGCCGACGCTTTTCAGTTTGAACACCTATTGTAAATAAATGTACGTAGAATATTCAGTTATTGTCGTTCGTTTTTTATTAAATAAATATTTAAGTGCCATTACATTTTTATTTTCTTATGAAACGATAAGTCAGAGACCCACTAAACCTGGTATTAGTGAATTCAGGGAAAAATATCTACTCAAAAAAAATATAAATACAGGGTAATTCATTTAAAATACTATCCGGTGACATTATACCCCCAAAAATGTGACAAAAACGGGAAATTTGCAAACACCAATAAATAATACATAAAATATACAAAAACTTTAATTAAATTTTCGAAAAAGTGCTAGTTAAGCCATAAATTCGGTGTTCCGCTCTTTTTGCCCGACCCTATATATACCTATAAGCTATGTAAGTTTATAAAAATAAGGCTATACTCCCTATATTTTAATATAAATCTGAACCCCTATATATTCATATCAATCTTTATAAAGCATTTTACATATATAAATAATGTAATAATTAACCCCAAAAGTAGAAATATAGGGTAAGTTCTAGACAGAAGCCATAAATGAAGTTACAGGTAAAATTCTTAAAGACTTGAGCAATATGTAGTGTCTATATTAAACATTTTTTGAAACTAAACTTTGTATTATTACTTAATTATTGAAATGAAGTTTCAGCAAGTATCTCCCCAATCAATGAGTTACATAAATCATTTCAAACTTGTGCATTCATTTCGACAAGTTTTATTTTATTTCCACTGGTATACACAGATTTTGCAGCAGCAACAGTTCCCGCTAATTCTTATATAATTGTATGTTTTACACTGCTTATATGGAATCCTCTCTAAAACAGTGCTTTTTAACCTTCTCTCTTCTCTGGATATATCTAATTTGAGTTAAGAAACCTTAGAAACCTCATAGCCAATCCAAGCTCCATCTAAACTAACTAATAACACTATTATCTGAATTTGCACAGGTATATAGTAAGCAATTAAAATAATGAGTTGGAAATATAAGTCATATTAATATTCCACCAACAAAAACTAACCCCTACTACAAAAAAAAGTCCTTTTCCTATAATAGCCACTTATTAGGGGACCTTCTAAATTATTTTGCATCATACAGAGTGTTCCATAATTTAGTGGCTGACCATAGGTACAGTTTTTTAAATGGAACACCATGTATATTATTACACTTTTGTATTCCCCGTATAATTCTTAAAAATTAATTCGAAAAAAATGTATTAGATGGACACAATTTTTGGTAGCGTTGTTCATAATAAAAGGTCCTAACATAAACGCATTTTATTTTTTTGCAATTACTATTTGAATTTGCAGGAAACTGGATTAAAGTTAAATGAGATATTTTTGTCTATCGTATATCGGTTCATTTTTGAATTGCTTACTAAATTGCGCACCAAAAATATGTAAGACGTTATTATTTTAAAAGTGATCATCGTTACTGAGCTGTTGTGGTTTTTTGAAATAATCTTGCCAACTTTGCTTTTTATATGAATACGGTATTGCGAGCCATGATATTTTCCGCGAAAGTGACAATTGAATGGATGGCATTTAATAAGTTGCTTTTCAGTTGTCAAGTCTGATTTTATAATGAATTTTCTAGTATTTTGAACAAAACGCAATGGCAATAAATTAACAAAGCATAATTCTACAGAAATTAATAATTTTCAAAACTTATACGTTAGGCGTATTATTTTAATCTACCCGAATCTTAATATGTGCTTTACTCAATACATAGTAGAAACTGTCGCTTGGTTCCTTCTTGATAACCGCTATCCATTTGATCTTTGCATATGATTATGCTATTTAACAACGCAAACAGGGATCTTCTCACATTTACCTTTAGAAGAGATATACCTAAGTAATTTGATAATACGCAATTTTTAATATAATTAGCTTCCATTTCAATAATATAGGGTGATGCGACAAAAAATATTAGCATCATTATTAAAAAGAAAATACTAGAACTGACTAATAGAGACTAAAACATCACGTCTACCTCATTCATTTTACTGGAATCATAACTGTTTAAATATATAAATCGTGTTTTAAACGAGCGTGAAATTTTCTAAACGGCGACTCGCATAATTATAAATGCACAAAAAAACAATCCTGAAGAAATAACATTCCAAAGAAATAATACAGATTTAAAGAACACTAGTCATTTTAATCCAGGCATGCACTGGCATTTTTTCTTTCTAATTTTATGCATGATGTAATGAAACCGCAAAGACAATGATTGCTTCGTTAATAAAATACGTATGTTGTACACAAAACTATTAAAGAAATGAAATATGTACTATCAAGTAAGATAAGATATGAGAAATGTGTTAAGCAAATATATACAACGACCAAGTAATAAATAAGTATGATACACACAGAAATATATGCAAGAAATCTCATATTCAATTAAATATCAATTTATAAAGAGCACATCTTCCCACTATTATTATAATTTCACTTAAAATATAGGTAGTATCTTACACTTTCTTGTACGTAGTATGCAAGGTGAACACGTCAGTATATGAGGCAAATGGGAAATGTTTTTATTATTACTTTTACAAAAAACTTTGTAGGAAGGAAAAGCTGTACCATCAGAAGAAACCTAATATTTTTCATTCAGAATTGCTTCATAATATTTAGTTAGAGAGAAAATTAAAATTAAATAATTTTACCATGAGTGTTAACTACACCTATACAGGCTGGTTCACCGGGAACTGAATCGATCGATTGTGGAAAAACTATAGCTAGGAATGATCTGAAATTTTGACTTTATACTAAAGTCGATGGGGGCCATTTGCCTAAAATATTTTCAAGATGGCGGCATTTCGGGCTATGCCGGAAGTAGGCAACAACTTCCTAATTTTAAATAGAATATCCTGTATATTATCAGGTTTTTAGATTCTACGTGAAATTCTAAATATATTTCATGTATAATGTCATATATCTAAGTGTAACCCTTTTTGACTTATTGAAATTCTTATATTAAATTTGACGTTTGCAGGCAGAAAATCAATAGCACTTTTTCCATATAAAGATAAATTTATTATTTAATTTGAAGAAAATTCTCTCAAATAGATGGCTTAATTAAATACTATTTGTATGAAATTGTTACAATTATTAATACAGAGTGTGCAAATTATACGCCTAAAAACGAATTTAGAAAAATTCCCAAAAAACAATTTTTTTAAATGGGAAGCGGCAACTTTTATAATTTTATCTTATTCTGCATTAAAAATAAGGATCACTTTGTATAAATATGTCTATTATACAAATTGGTAGTTTTCGAAATATTGGCAAGTTACTGTTTTTATCTTCTATAATACATACTGTTTGCATTAGTTCTCTTTTCAATAGTTAGCCATGACAGTATTTACAAAATTATAAATTGTCATTCGTTGAAGAAAAGTTATGCCGGGGCGCTTAAATTATACAAACGATGATTATTTAAATTTAATTATTATTTATGGGGAATGTAATAAAGTTATGTCAAGAACATGTGATACATTTGCAACTCGATATCTGCAAAAATGGAAACCATCTACCAATACCGTTAAACGTATTAAAGGAAACTTCAGAAACTTTGGATCCGTGAGGGCAAAGTTTCAGGGAAAGAAATCAGTTATTAATAACGATAATAATGTAATGCAAATGTTCACATGTTCTTGACATAACTTTATTACATTCCCCATAAATAATAAATAAATTTAAATAATCATCGTTTGTATAATTTAAGCGCCCCGGCATGATTTATTGAAATTATGATAAGGAAAATGACTTTTGTTCAACAAATGACAATTTATAATTTTGTAAACACTGTCATGGCTAACTAATGAAAAAAGAACTAATGCGAACGTATTGTAGAAGATAAAAACACTAACTTGCTAATATTTCGAAAACTACCAATTTTTATAATAGACATATTTATACAAAGTGATCCTTATTTTTAATGCAGAATAAGATAAAATTATAAAAGTTGCCGCTTCCCATTTGAAAAAATTGTCATTTGGCAATTTTTCCAAATTCGTTTTCAGGCGTATAATTCGCACACTCTGTAATAATAATTGTAACAATTTTATACAAATAGTATTTAATTAAGATGGCTATTTGAGAGAATTTACTTCAAATTAAATAATAAATTCATTTTTATATGGAAAAAGTGCTATTGATTTTCTGCCTGCAAACGTCAAATTTAACATAAGAATTTCAATAAGTCAAAAAGGGTTACACTTAGATATAAGACATTATACATGAAATATATTTAGAATTTCACGTACAATATACAGGGTATTCTATTTAAAATTAGGAAGTTGGTGCCTACTTCCGGCATAGCCCGAAGTGCCGCCATCTTGAAAATATTTTAGGCGAATGGACTTTAGTATAGTATCAAAATTTCGGATCATTCCTAGCTACAGTTTTTCCGCAATCGATCGATTCAGTTCCCGGTGAACCACCTTGTATATAAACATATAAAAAATATCGATATACAAATTTTGTTTCAAATATTAAAATACGCACAAATATGAATTACTAAAATAACTTAATGTCGAGCAATAAAAATGGTAAATACCTGATAATTTTTAACTGCTATCTACGTAATAGTACATAGATCATGGGTTGTCATTTGGATTGTCACCTCAATAATAAATTCCATGTGATTTTACACTCGCTGTCGTTCTAAAAAAGTAATTTATTAAATAAACATACCAAATAAGCCACAACGATTAACTTTGCAAGAGATAGCTGACTTAGTTCTCATTTGTGGAGAGAATTATAATACATGCAGAGAAGCAGCTGATGTTTTCAATGAAAGGCGTCCCAAGAAAACTATTAGTAACCAAAGCGCGTCATGAATCAGTTTAGAGCTAGGTGGTAGTTTACAAGAAAGCACAAAAAAAAACGGGAGAAGTTTCGAAAATTCTTAACCCCATGGATTACTTTGTTTGGGGATGGTGACAGAATAAAGTATATTCAGAAAGACCTTTCCAGAATTTAGAGGAATTAAAAAACCAAACAGATGAAGCTGTTACTGTTCCTAATCCTATAATGTTACAACATGCATGCAAGGATTTCAACAGGCGTACAAACTTATGCGTTCAACAGGAAGGCCATTACGCTGAATAGCTTTTTCTATTATTTGTATTTCTGAATTTGTTGTTTTTGTCTATTTTATATTTGTTGTACGTTATCAAAAAACGCTTCCTAAAATATTATAAGTGCATGATTTCTTTTTAATTCCATGCATTTCAGTTCTAAGAATTTGATACTCGTTATATAACTGGAAATTATTTTACATATGTGAAAATCGCACGGAATTTATTATTGAAGTGACAAATCAAATGACAATCACAGAATTACCGTCATGTAGATAGCAGTTGAAAATTATTACATATTTGCTATTATAATGCTCTTACAACAGTGAGTTTTGATTCGTATTTGTGCATGTTTTAATATTTAAAACAATATTTCTAAATGGATATTTTTCAAATCTTTAAAAAGAAGTGTAGTTTACGCTTATTGCAAAATTCATTGCTTTTAATTTTCTCTATAAGCAAGCAGTATCAGATTTCGAGTGATGCACGAATTTTTTTCTCCTATGAAGTTGTCTGTGAAATCGATATCTCTAAGATGATCTTTCTGCTTTGCACTGAGTAACTAATTAGGAAAATTTTACCTGGAAAAATTTACCCAGGGTGAGATTCGAACCCACTCCTCCCAATTGCTAGTCAGGAGCGGTAGCACAACCCTAATTATTTAAAATTTACACATTTGTCCGTACTTCCGGCAAAATATATAATTACATCTGTTTCTTGAGATGTTTCAAGACGATTAAGAAGACTCGAACTCACTGCCCAGGTAACGTAATGGTAGCGCACCTGACTAGCAATTGGGAGGAGTGGGTTCGAAGGTCACCCTGGGTACATTTTTTCTATTAAAATTTACCTAATTAATTACTAGGTGCAAAGCAGAAAAATCATATTAGACATTTCTACGTTGAGAAAAATGAACTTTAAAATTATTTAAAATTTACAAAAACATATTTCATTTGCCTCACGGAGACGTTGTACAATAAACCATTGTAGTCATGAATAATTTGTTTTTTGCAAATATCTCTCAAATTATACCTTCTACACGGATTAAGAAACAGGACTGTGGTTTTAGAAACGAAAAATATTTGCTTTAAAATGTTTTTAACACCATTCTGTTTAGAAAAGATGAGGTGTAGCTACCACACGACTTTCTTGTTCCAAATTCGGTTTTGAATATTTTTATACTACAGTAATATTTTACAAATGCTCGGAATCCAGAAACCTGGAATATTTGTATTCATACATCAACAATCAAGCCGGTTTTATTTGATTTAATTTGGAGTCCATTTACTCAAAGCATTTTCAAGTCAAACAGTCGTTCTTGTTAATATGGTATATGTATAGTCTCGTTGTCAACCTCTGTATCAGTAAATCAATTTAAAGATTAACCTTGGCACATGTTTTATTTAACTGGACTTACTAGCCCGATGCACGCAGAGGTATTTAATAAATAAGTTTTTGAAACAAGCGAAAAGAGCACTTACTTTAAAGCACATATCCCACATATTAAGCCAATCACTGTAATCAGTACTTACACCGAGAATATTTACGATCTACTGGCACATATGAGTAAGCTGGATGTATTTCTAAATCAGTTATATCACTTTTCCTTATAAATTTTATATTGACGTAAGGTAATTCCAATCACTATACAAAAAAATTAAGCGATAATAATTGCAATAGCACTTATAGCAAATGATGATAGATGCAACGTATTTGTATAAAATTATGGGGAATTTTTACTTGATATCTTTTGGGATTGTCACGTTTCGCAATTCATATTTGCGTTTTCTTTCAACTAGAACATGAAGAGAGGCAGACGCATGAACATACACATTAGATATGCTTACATACATCCATATATTAACACTAAAAGTCTATCAGCCGCCTAGTTCTAAAACCCACTAAATCCACCTGAACATATTTTTCAGGAACCGCGAAAGTTTGCTACTAGTCTCAAAATATATTAGAATTCTGACGATAGAAATTGGTAGGCAGACATAACACTTAACAGGGCTTTTGCCAAAAAATGCTACTTTATTTTTTTTTTGAAAAACTGTAAAAACTTCTCGGATTCAACTGCTTTGGAAACTAATCTGGATTTAGAGGATTTTGGTTTAAAATTTACATGGGTTTACAGTAGTTTAAGGTTTATTTTGCGACGTCCAGCTTAAAAATGAAAAATAACATGGAACACGGAAAAAAATCAATCTGGTTTTCCTAAAAAGTACCTTTTCCTCTTCTCCCTCTGCCTTGTCACTATTTTCATTTTCTACTTCCTCTCCAAATCTTCTTACAATGTTTTTGTAATAGATAAGATTTTCTTTACAGCTTTTTTCCCTCAGTCAATTCCATAATGCTTGCAAAGTAATTCATCCGCATTTTTTACTTTTTTAATGTTCAGTTGAACTCTGTTTAATTCTGTTTCTTCTGAAACTTCTGGAAACGTGC
This sequence comes from Amphimallon solstitiale, assembly GCA_963170755.1. Taxonomy (NCBI): domain Eukaryota; kingdom Metazoa; phylum Arthropoda; class Insecta; order Coleoptera; family Scarabaeidae; genus Amphimallon; species Amphimallon solstitiale. Next base: position 81,669,721 of record OY720679.1, read on the forward strand.
CTAATGCATTGTTTGTCATTAACATCGACGATTGTGTGCTTCTTTTTTATATTTTTTTCAGTCTATCCGAAAACTCTATCGGGCGGAAGAAATAAATTACCGGTCACCGGAAAAATTAAATTTACTGTACACCGCCCAAGCAATTTCGGTGGAACCATTTGAACTTTCTGATTCCAACCAAGTATGCATCAGGACATTATTTTTTTTTCAATTTCACTTTAGAGGAACCAATCACGACTGCAAAATACATAAGTGGAGCTGCATTTCATAATATGTGATGTGGATTTTTGGCAACACTAATTTTTTTTCATATGAAAGAGTGATTACCTATTCATCTTCTGTCTTCAGTATGTCAAAGAATGACTTTGCTTTCATTTTATGTATTTTATATTGTGTGATGGAAGATGACTTATTTGCAATGTTCTTTTCACGCTTAATTTTTCCATGCATGATATTCCAAACAATATGAAGATATATAAACTTGTGGCGCGTTAAAACCAGTATTAAATTTAGTGTTAAATATAAATCGAAAATACGATTCTTTGCATTGAATGTCTGGGTATTTAGTTTTCATATTCTCTATGTGTTTCTCAACCTTTAAGGGCGCTTGCATAATATCATCAGACACATTCATCAGTACATTGTAAAAACTTTGTAACAGTTTTAACAGCACATAGTGCCTCAGAATAACTTGGTACTTCGTTCTGTTGAATTTCATTGTCGCTTTCGCTGCCACAACTTTGACGATCATTTAATATCTCATGTGGCTATAAAACTTCAGTAATAATTATCATCATCCATTAATGACTCCGTTGTTACTAAATTATCATCGACTGCTAGGAATATTCATTTCGACGTTGGTTAGATCTTGACAGCTATTGTGCAACCAATCACTAAGAGGAACCTCCCAGTAATCGTTATCAATATTTTTGTACTTCTCGAACCAACATTCCGCAATTAATTTTATTGAGTTTATCTTATTGATTGGATCTGTCTATACATAAAATATCTACGATAATATGTCTTGAGGCACTTAATTATGCCTTGATCCATTGGCTGTACAAATGAGGTGCAATTTGGTGGCAAAAAGTCTAATCTGATATTTGTAAGAATCGGAGTTTTTGGATGAGCTGTACAATTGTCAACCAGAAGCTATACTTTTATATTCTGACGTCTAAGTCTTAATTTTTAGGCCCAATCCCCTAGATAAATCTTCCGCCTGTTCTCAGAACTGGACCACTTATTGCAATATTTTCGGTTCTTCGAACCTCAAACCATCGCTATAGAATAGCATGATATACATCTTGACGTAGAAGATTTCTAATTTTTTTAGTCTTGTGTGATTTATTTTCACTTGCTTTCTTGATTTTTTCACGATTACTCCAAATTGTAGATACTGTTGTTCTTGTCAGACTTTTTCGTTTAGCAATTTCCGCTTTGCCGATACCACTCTCAATACTTTTAATAATCTTTATCTTTTCTTTCACAGTTATAGTCTTGCGTCGATCCGCCATTTTAACCATACACAAAAAATCGTACTAAGCACACCTTCCCGTAAAACAGTTAAATTAAAACTGCTGTCTGCCACGTGGCACAGTAGTGCAGCACCGGCAAATGTCTATTTTGAGAAGTAGTGAATTTTACTGTGTAATTAAATTTTATAAAAGTATGGTATTTTTTACGAAAACAATTATAATAAGCTTTGAAGAATGTTACTTTGTATCACTACTTTTTGATTACTGTGATAAAACCCATATAAAATTCACATAGGCTTTTAGTATACATTAGCATAAATGATCCTTATACTATCTTTTATTAACCCTCCAAATTTCAGCTGCTCCTTTTTGCCTCGTGCCTGAGAAAATGACATCTGAAGAAGTTCATAATATACGTCTTTTGCACAGGTATATGAACTTACTGCAATTCATTATACGCGACGCGCAGAGCATTTTTGCCGCAAACAGGTGCGTTTGGACCATTATGCGCCGCACAGGTTTTAGCGGTGAAAATCCCACACAGATTACTGAAAATCTCCGACAGTCTCGGGGAACCACCGGCTGGTAAACCAGTATTAACGTACACTAGTACTTTACAAGCGGAAATTGCCAACTGAATAGGTGAAAATATTGAACTTTATAACCGAAGTGGAAATTATATACGGTGTGCTACGTAATATCCGATAAAAAATAAAAAGTATTTTGGCCGGGACCAATGAAATGTGTATGGACGTAATAACTGGAAGTACGTTATATCCCATGTACGTTATTCGCCGAGTATACCGTATCTACTTATTTTGCCATATTTAATTTGCCTACGTTAAAACAAATGAAATCACTTTAAAATGTACACTATTTTGGCGCAACATTTGAATCTTTCCTTAATCTGAAAAAATGAGGTGTGGCCACCACACGACTTTCTTATACGTATGAAAGTGTTACTTCCGGTCCGAATTTTGAAATTTCATTTATACAAAAAATATTCTAAATCCAACTCTAAATACTTTTGTACTCTTCATAAATATATATAGAATGCATAATTTACGACATATTTGCAAAAAATCGCTATTCGATAAGAGTAAAAGTGGTACTTCCGGTCTGAATGTTGAAATTTTTTTTATACAAAAGATATTTAAAAGTATGTTCTAAATACTTTTATACTCTTAATGTACCTGCCTAGAAAGCATGACTTACGAGATATTCGCAAAAAACTGATTTTCGATAAGAGTAAAAGACCTACTTCCGGTAGGAATTTCGAAAAACTTTATTAAAACAATTTTTCTCAAATTTAATTTTGAATACATTTGAATTCTTTACAAATTTGCTTAAACTTAGTAATTGACGAAATATTTGCAAAATTCGATTTTTTCACTGCAGTAAACTACTACTTCCGGTCTGCCGATTTTGCTCAAAATCTAATCAGTTCTCAAGAGGGAGATTATATTCGTAAATACAAAATTTGGAATTCATATCTACAGCGGTTTGACCGCTATCGTGGTCACACACAGACAGACAGACACACAGACACACACACACACAGACACACAGACATTTTTTAAAAACCACTTTTTTGGTATCAGGGGACCTCAAAACGTGGACATCTGCAAAAATCTCGAGGTCGAAAATGTTCATCATCACAATACTTCCTTATACTACGTATAAGAAAGTAAAAAGGTATAAATTGATTGAATCAAGGCATGCATAATCAAATTGATAAAAGGAGCAATTGGGATTACTTGGTGATAGAATAAAGGAACATATTTACGAATGAGGTAAGTGAGCTCGCAAAATGTAGAGACTACCTATATCAGTTTCGACGTTTCAATAAACGTTCATTATTTAGAGTAGGGAATAAAGCAATTCCAATAATATTACACGTTAAATAAACGAAAGACATATGTACACATACATAGATATATATGTATATATGTATATTCATTTCCGTTGGAAAATATGAAAAGCAAACAACAGTAAGTGTTAAATAAAAATACTCGTCAGCAAAATTCTCATTTACTGCCAGACTGGGTAATAAGTGGAATATATTACGCACGCTTACTTTTTATCTTCATAAACGATAATTTTTGATGTAGGGTACACATTATTGCTATATAATAGTAATAGTAGTATTTTATTTGTCTTAAAAATCAGGCACGTCCAAAAATACATGTAGATTATATAAGCTGTCCAAGTATATGACAATTACAAATGATGTAAATAATGGCCATACAACGCCATACAACGCCATACATTAAAAATTAATCGCAAACAGCACAATAAAATTTACAATATAATTTGATGTACCCATCTAAGTATGTAGAATGTTATAAAGTAAGAAAGCTAGAATTTATGCAACATATATTCTATGAATAGAAGGGGCTGTCTAATCAAGTGTCCTTCATTGTTCTACAAAAGCGCTTCACTTCAAGGTTCTTCATCTATTCAGAGAGTTTTTTATACAGTTTCGATCCCCAAAAATTCGCTAATTGCTGTGTAATAGTTAGTTTACGCAACTTGGTTCTTAGTGCATTCTTGTTTCTGGTGTCATACTGATGAACCTGTGAGTTTGTTTGGAAGTGATCCCTGTGCACATACTTTAAACAAGGTAGAATACACACATTAGGTTTGTTCCAACGCAAATAATAAACTAGTCAGGAGCAATTTGATTGGTTGAGAGAAATTACAAACTAGTTTCTGATTGCTTTTACAACATTTGATTAGTTCTCACTCGTGTGTGATTTTATGTTGGAACAAACCTATTAACGACGGCTCGCTCTTAAAATATGGACAACTGGCCCTATAACCTAGCACATATAAGATCCACACTACTCATTTCTGAAGAAACAACACTCTTTCTGTTTCAGGAGACATTCCCCAAACTATAATACCATACAATGGAACACTATGAAACACCACATAGTACATTAGCTTTGACGCATTGTGTGTTCAAAAATTTTTTAATTTTTTTATGGTATAGATGGCTGAACATGGCTTTCCACTTTTATCAATGTTATGTGGCCCTTCCATTTAAGGCTGGTATTCAATTTTAACCCTAATAAATGTGCAGAGGAATCACTTTCATTCGGAATGGTAAGCACTTGTGTCTTATCTTCGTTTAAGTTTAGTCCATTAGCATTACACCATACTTTTATACTCTTTTTTACTCTCAGATTTAAATTTATCGACCACAAAAGATGCATCATCTGCGTACAAACACGCTTTAAGGTGAGATACATTCGTTGGCAAATCGTTAATATATACTATGAACATGAACGGACACAACATTGACCCCTGAGCAACGCCACGTTTCACAGGGTTAAACTCTGACAGTCTATTGTTCAACATCACTGTTTTGTTGGTCTCCTATTGGTCAAATATGATTCCATCAGTCTCCGGCTTGTACCACAAATTCCATAGTAATGCAACTTTTCCAGCAATATGTCGTGTGGCACAGAATCAAACGCCTTGTTTAATTCACTGAGCACGATTTCTATGTGTTGCTGCTTGTCCCGAGCCTCCAGTACTGCTACCGTTACTGTAGACTTCCCAACTAACTGATTAGGTATACAAAATAAAACTTTTAAGGAATTGATACATTTTCCAAAATAATTCTGAAACTAAGACGTTTAGTTATAGGAAGTAAATACATACTGCCCCTAATTTTGAACGTGCAATCCAATGAAGTTGAAAAAAATGTAGGTTGCTATTTAAAAATAACAAAATATTGATATTTTTTGGATGAAATGTTTAACATGGTTTTCTGATCACCCTGTATTATTTTGAAAAGTTCATAATACCGCATTTGAAGCAGTATACTTTCCAAAATAATTACCTAGAATTTTAAATATGTGCATGCATTCAATTATTGGGAATGTTGTTATGAGTAATAGTCTGCAGCTGTCAATTTTTTTACAAAAATTGAAATACTTCAAAAATGGCTAACTTTAGAGGCAAAGTTGGATATACGAATCAATCATAAAAAATGGGGTATTCCATTTAAAATAAGGAAGTTGATATCCATTTCCGGTGTAACCGGAAGAAGCAAAAATTCAAAACTATTTTAAATCGAAAGAGCTTAAGGGGAAACTAATATTTGCGAAACTTCAAAACTCTTATTAGTTTTCTATATTGTTCTAACGAAATCTCGTCGCGATCTACCCTGTATTAAAAAGTAAAATGTAGTTGTGAAAAAAAATGCGTTTTCTGTATTAGGCAACGTAGTTTTCGAACCGCCCTCGTATAGTTATAAAAAGCACTAAAGGTAGCTGAAGTTAAACCGAACGAAAAGTAATAAAACTCTAGTAAATGTGGTTCTCCAGAGAAAAGTAACTAGCAATATGACAATGCTATCCAAACACACGGAATCTGATAGCCTAGCAATCTTTTACTTTCTTAACTACTAAGTTTAAACAAATTTATAAAGAATTCATATGTATTTAGAAATCATATAGATCATGTCTGCGAGAAATTAAATAGGAGCTGCTACGTAATCTTCTCCTTGAAAAACATGTTAACAGCTGAGTCCCTATTAGGAATTTATTATGCACTAGTGTACTCTGCAATCTCATTTAATATTATAGTTTGGGAACAGGCATCCGAAATAAAAAGGGTCTTTATTGCTCAAAAGCGTATCCTTCGGATAATTTTTAATGTATCACGCGAAACATCCTGCAGAGATTTATTCTCCAAAAATAAGATCTTAACGGTCTCATCAATATATATTTATAGATTGTTGTCTTATATTTACAAAAATCGGGACCATTATCAGAAAAATGGCGGATATCATAATTACGAGACGCGAAAAAGGGATGACATAAGGGCTCGTAAACCAACTCACTCTTACTTTAAGAAATCTCCATTCTATGCAGGTTGTCACCTGTTCAACCTTTTACCAGAAAGAGTGAAAGGCTCGCCTACAATGAAAATATTTAAGAGGGAGTTGAAGGGGCTGTTACTTGAGGGTGTTTTTTACAGCATCGAGGAGTTCGAGAGTCACATTCGGACGAGTAGTCTGGGTGTTTGACATATATATCTGTGAGCGTTTGTTTACAACTTGTTTTGATTTTAATTTTAATGTTACTTATTTTGTAATTGACATGTATTTTTTAATATTGACATATCCAATCCTTGTGTACCAAGGCCAAATGGACCAATAAATATTATTATTATTATTATTATTATTATTAATTAAAATTGAGAATAATTTTATATAAAAAGTTTTTAGAAATTCCTACCGGAAGGAGGTCTTTTTCTCTTATCGAAAATCGCAAGTCGTGCTTTTTAGACAAGTACGTTACGGGTACAAAAGTATTTAAAACATAATTTTCAATATTTTTTGTATAAAAAAAATTTAAAAATTCAGACCGGTAGTACCACTTTTACTCTTATCGAATAGCGATTTTTTGCAAATATGTCGTAAGTTATGCATTCTATATATATTTATCAAGAGTACAAAAGTATTTAAAACTGGATTTGCAATATTTTTTGTATATATGAAATTTCAAAATTCGGACCGGAAGTAGCACTTTTACTCTTAGCGAGGAGCACTTTTTTGATAATATCTTGCAAAGTATGCATTCTATAGAGATTTATTAAGAGAATAGAAGTACTTAGAATAGGATTTTGAATAATTTTTGTGTAAAAAAATTCTTAAAATTGTATAGTTTGAAACGCTCATAGTATAAGTCGTGTGGTGGCCACACCTCATTTTTCTATTTGAAATACATTAAATTGTATTAAAAAAAACTAATAGCAAGATCTCTGGGCATATGAATTTAAATCTTGCTTAAGGGGGCTTACGCAGACGTCACGACTAACTGCCGTGAGGTAGAACGTAAGAGGGTGGCGCCATAAGCGCTAATGTAAATTCTGCCGATGTAAGGTATTCGTTAAAATAAAACAAACAGCAGACATTTTTGTTTTTCTTATTATGTTTTTGCATTAAATTGAATACAAAGGATTAATTAAGGCTTCGTTGGGAGCACTTTCTTATAATTCAAATTATTTACTCCTACATTTCACTCTCAAAATTGGCAAAATTTACAACAGCATAACACAGTTTCAGAAACTTTATTTTAAAAACTAATTCCAGTGGAGCATGCATTGAGCCTTTGTTTATTTGTGTTTTAAATTTCGTTTTGATACTTCGTAAATTAAAGCGGTTCTATTGTTTTAACGAAACCTTCTAAAGTCCAGAATTTACATTAGCGCTTATGGCGCCACCCCCTTACGTCCTACCTCACGGCAGTTAGTCGTGACGTCTGCGTAAGCCCCCTTAAAGTATATTCATTGTCTTCTAGTTTTCTTAAATATTAATAAAAGGGTAAAATATTTCTTAGAAAAATAATTAACGTCATCTTCGTCATGGTGACATTCTTACGAAACGATATTACCTTGTAACATCTATGTATTGCATTCCTTTTCTACATGTCGCTCTCACACTACGATGATGACAATGTGGACTTGAACAACCGATGTTAGGGTAAGGAATATAGATTGTTGAACAAGAACAGAATAAATTCAGTTGAATCTAAATGTATAAACATGAATTACGTGTATATTTATCCAGCGGTGCAGAATTAATTTCCTTATCGTTGTTTATCCTGATAATTGATCTGGTTTAACATTTAAATTAATTATATAAAAGACAAAATCTTTTTAGCATATTCTGTTTGCGCATATTTAATAATTGATGTGATTCACTCTATTTTTAAAAGGTTAGGTGTCTATGTATTATCTATCATTTTCTCTAACAAACTAAATAAAATGCAGTTCAGAAAATAACATCTTACCGTATAGTGTTCCTTTTTAACCCAATCAAGCCAACTACTCATCGTTTTTTTTTTAAACACTCAAGAGTTGCACTGTACTATTACTAAACAATAAACACATCAATTATTATTTGAAAAATACCAATTTGTCGGTTTATCTTTATGTTACTCTCAGATTAACGGTTAAACAAGATAATAAAATTAGTATTAGAGTTGACATAAAAAAAAGTAAATTAGTCTTTGGTGATTACTATGAATGTTTCAGTGAAGACAAATGTATGCATAATTAGAATTGTTAGGTTTCTAGGACAAATATAGTAATGTACAGTCACGTGTGAAATATCGATCGATTTAGTTCTTCAAAATGATTTACTGTACACCTGTGACGGTGTAAAAGTTTCGAATGCTCATAGAACATAGTCACCGTAATAAATAATCGCTTATCGTAGGTTTAACATTGTTTTGTAATCATCGACTTCGACACTTTATCGGAATACAACAAAACTAAAGATCAATCACTACTTAATTGATCATTTTTTCAAGAGATTTATCTCATCCTTTCGAACAGTTAGTTTGATGTTTATATCTAGAGACGACAGGAAAATATAACTCCAAAAATGTACAAAATAAACAACTTCACTTTTTAAAATACATACAATTAACCTATTGTGATATAACAGGTTTTAAAAAAAAAGTTGAAATATTCCTACCATGAATATACCTACTTATACTTATATACTACTTATAAATAGGGGGCGGACATGACCGGTTTAAACTACGACGGAGTTACAACGGAGCAAAGAAATAATGTAAACAACACCCAGTTACTGAATAGCACTAATTCATATGGTAAACTGCAACATCTCTTGTTTACTTGAAAACGACAACAAAAAATGCCCATCAAATAAGGAATTTATGAGTAAAATCCTTTCTACATCGGCGTAGATAGGAGCGTGAGGGGTTTTTAAAATTTATTATATTATTTGCTTTAAGTACGAAACATTATTATAATCCTAATCATTAACAGTAGAGTGGCTGTGATAAAAGCCGTCAAATACGTGTAATGTATACATGAATGTTTCGCAGCGATGTAGGTTTAAATCTTTAGTCCGGCAGATTTAATAGAAATTTATTCATTCGCAGATTTATATTCTTAATAGCTATGGGGAGCAAGAAAGTTGCCGTACTTGCTCTGCGTAGCTGTTGTGGATTTTTTGCAATAATAGCGCTGAGATGAAGTAAGAGTACAATGGCACATTTTGGATAGGGGTCTGATAATCTCTCTCGTTGACAGATACGCTATTTTTTGCGGTACAACCACAAAGAAATTTTCACGGTTCATTATGTGTCGACACCGGTACTTTAAAAAATGGTAAGAATAAGTTTGATTTCCAAATAACTATCCGAAAGCTGAGCTCAGATATCTAATTTTTTTGGCAACGTACAAAAGTCACTTTTGACATGTCGAATTCATGTAATAGAAAATTGCAATTCACATTTCGCCATAAAACTAAGATTTAATAATAATATTGTTGCGTTTTCGGGTTCGCAATAAACAACTCGTGCAAATGTTTTGAAACAGTCTGTATATTCACACACGTAAAATTAATTACAATATAAAAATATAAAACTAATCAAAATATAAAAATGTAAAAATAAATGTAACGCTCTTAAAATTATTACAAATAGATTAACACATGTATTTATTTCACTACTGTTATTTATGTCGGTATTATTTATGTAACACTGCACCGTATTTATATAACTTCTATTTATATAACACTGCACAACTATATTTATTTTGTATTGTCCGAATACTACTGAATGAATGAATGCATTCCTTATATTTATGTTTACTGCGCGACTACCATTGAAGGAATTATTTATTTATCTGCACTGTTCAGCACGAGACTATTGAATGAATTCTTATTCCGGAATCGGCCGCTTTTTATATCGGCACACAAGACTCTGGAAACATTCGCGAAAACTCCATCTTTCTCTCCATGTTTGTAGAACATACGACAGGCCCTCCGTCGCCCATACATTATACACATGTGGATGATTTATGACCTTGTCTACTGGTACGTTTTTATCGTCGCCCGGATGTTTGCTTCTTTTTTTTTTAATGTAAACTCGTTTCGTTACAATATGATTATTTGCCCAACAGTATTTCCAATTACAGGACATACGATATAATACAATATGATCATTTATATTTACCCTCTAGCAAGCCATGAAATTATTTCTTGAAAATATTATGTTGGTATGTTCTGACAAATAAAATTCATCTGTCATTAATGTATTTATTAATTGACACTTAATCATCAGTATAATATAACCTAATTTAGTTAACTTACCTTATGGTACCAACTTAAGTTTAAAAAAGAAAAATGTCATAGCCTTCTAGAGGGTAGAAATATATGATCATATGGTACTCATATAGAGGAAACGCAATTGTAGATCCATGACGACGAAGTGCAATGGAATATAACGCGTCTGCTCTATATGTATTGTATATTACATATGAATATGTATTGCATTGTTTAAAATACATCACATTTAAGATAATCTAAATTTAACAGTTCTCAAATTCAATTGTATGGTATTGCGTTAGAAATATTATTTATCATGTAAAACGGAATATTATTTAAATATGTTAGATATGTTAATTACTGTAAGAAGACATATTGTAATCTCAAATTTAATGAAAGAATAGGAAATTAACAAAATAGTATATGTCTAAAGTCACAGTAATCATAAAATTAAAATATTATTAAGGGGGGTATTACTTGAGCGGCGTATGCCACAAAATGGTCAATTTCAACGTAAAAAATCGCAAAAATTAAGGCACTTGAAAAAGTTGCCGCTACATGCACGAAATAACCCAATTTTTTTGTAGTGACTCACGATTAAAATTTGCAATTATATTAAAAAATAGTTAAAATACAGCACTTTGAATTTTTTTGGTTTTATAGCGATATAAAGCTTACTGTGCTTAAAAAGTACTTTTTCGAATCGTGAGTACCTAGATATTTTTATTCTAAACACGACAATGTATTTACTTTACTTTCAACATAACCCTGGTCTCCAAAAAATTACTTCGAAACCAATGAGAATGATCACAAAGTCCGCATTGATAAATGGCAAATAGGCAACACACAATTCAACCTCTTACTCACAGTTTTGTAATGTCTAAGACCAGCTATATGGAAGGTATACCTGGTCGATTGTATTAAGCCGAACATCATATAAACAGAGAGATCTTCAACTTTTTTTATTACCTTAGGTAAACGAATGTTTCATTCATATATCGGCTTTATTTTGTAATTATTTTAAGGATATTTGCGAGAATGTATTAGATATTAATTTTTCGTCTGGAATAAATATATGTTATTATTATTATTATAATAAGTATACATTAAACATATTTGTAAAAGAAACTACACGCGGTTGGTATATACAAGCAAATTGTAATATATTTCAGGTATTTTTCGGTGTTCATTTATGATTGATTACGTGATAACATTGATGCGTCTACATACTGTACTTTGTTAGACATTTTTTTCTGTTCGCTAATATTCTTCTCACTTTGAAAATGCATTTTATTTTTCAAGGACAAGGTTCCGGCTTTATGGAATTTCAGAAATGCAGTTTTCTTCGGCAATAAATATACATTATTATTATTAATTATAAAGTTGCATGAAGCTTTTTAATAATATGAACAATTTAATGTTTGTAGAAAAGTAAAATCTGGCAAAAACAACTTTATGTCTTTGTAAGATACGAACTTAGAATTTTGCCGGACTCTTCAAACTAAGTGGCAGGAAGTTACACAATTTTCAGTTTTCTAGATGGTAAAAGCATTTATTTAAGTATCTAAATTTGTTGTGCCTTCAAGTTTTTATTTTATTTATACTTTGTATTTTGACTCCAGGATAGTTTTTATATTTTTTTTGTATATGTGAGTAAGTAAAAGAGCATGGGCCAAACGAGCTTATAAGTTTAATTACAGCGGTTTATCAGAAGTGGCAGCAATTATTGGATGGCGAACGAAAAAGAAATTGTATGTAGGCGTAAAAAACAAATTTTGTTTAATTTGTGCAAAATTTGGTAAATCTAAAGATCACATATGCTACAAAAATTAGTCTTCGTCGTCAACAGTCATGGAGTCGACAATTATTGCGGAAGGTTTCTCGTGAAATAATAAATACTTGGTATACTTGGTATGAGACAATACACATAAATGTAGAACTATGACCAGAATTGGTAATTAAGTTAGAGTAATTTTATTTTCTCGCTTTATTATCTCAAATTATGGATCCTCGTATTTTGAGAAATCGACAAATTAGAAACGTCAAATTGGAGAATTAGTATGTACCTACTGATTGTGATACGTTTAGACAAAACGCTACTTGGCCATTCTTGTTTATTTTCTACACTGTCTACACTGTTGTAAAAAAAAAATTGTTGTAGAAAACATGAATTAGGCCTACTGGGAATACCATGAGAAAAAAACACCTTTTGCACTCTTCCTCTAAGGTTGTGCGGGAAGGATTGCGTTTGACGTTTTGTCTGCCACATAACGGTTATTTAAAAATTTTACCGAAGCTTTACTGAAAAAAAATTAAACAGGCAAGATATAAATAAAAAAAAATGATAATATCAATAACATTCGATTTCAAGTTGTGGTATTAACATTGTCTTCTAATCAATGATTAGTTCGGAGTCCACACAGTTCGTATCGTACCCACGTATCCGTGAAATTTTTATAATTTAATTTCGCTAACTAACAATATCAGTGTCGATTGTGAAGAATATAAATATTTTTTACATTTTATATGAAACACCGGCACAGTTATTACAATAGATTTTTTATCAGATTTTAGTTTTCTCTAAAACATTACTCATATTACAAAGCCTCAACATGTAAAGTAAATACAAATCATAGTGGGAAATAATATGAAATACAACTTAAATAATTAATAATCATAAATAATAGTAATAAAACTATATACTTATTGCAGAATAAAATTTAATATCTAATTAATTCTAGCAAATATCATTAAAATAATTACAAATTACATAAAACGGGAGTCTTAATAAAACTAAATAAATACAAGCCAAAAGAATATTCAGAAATAGCAAAAACAAATTTCGAACAAAGGAGATGCACCAATATTTTCATGCAATAAATGCAGGACACAAATATTCCAAATTTATTTGCTTTCCAGTTGACCAGGCATTGCTTCATATTGCTGGTCATATACCTGCATCGTGTAAAAGGTACAGGCATATTAAACTCCGTAAAATTATTCAATATATTTCAGGCAACCTGACATACGCCGTTCGAGAATTTTTCTTAGGGAAAGCCCACCCTTAAGATAAGCAAATTTTCATTACTACATGAACAATTATGATACGAAAAATCAACTATGTTGAAATTTTAATGAGAGAGCATAGATACAAGGAGAAAAAAAGAAGATTATTGATTTATGAATTTTTTAAAAGTGAATGACAAATTTATGGGAAAAGAAAAGATTGATTATTAAAAGAAGAATTTAATAGTAAAACAATTGGATCTTCATAAATTGGAAATCATATAAGTAAATACTTTATCCAGAAAGAAGAAATTACAAAAGTGTTTATGGATATTTTCCAAGCTTGATGGATGAAAAAAACGGGACATTACACTAATATTACAACTGATATTACCTAAAATAAATTGAAATTGGACTGTAAGCTGAAAAAAACAATCAAGAAATACATTATATAGAAGAGAAGATTCCAGTACGAGACTACAAGATTTGACGTATCCTGTCGGATAAATTCTGTCATTGCTGTAACTAATTGAGGATTCCGGAAAGAGGACCGTACCAGTTTTGAATCAAATAAGAAAACGTAAAGTACAAAATATAACATTTTATGTACAAGTTTCATTAGTAAGAAGTTTAAATCAGACATTTATTTTCAATTTAAAAGTTAGAAATTGTCACAATATACTTGACTTTGTTTTGTTAGATTATTATTAAATTTTGAAATCTAACATTTCTTAACGTAAAAGTATAGTTCACAATTCAAGTATAATTTAAATTGGACTTTTAAGTTTAAATAAAATGATTACGTCGATACAAAATTCCTTATTATGTCAGTTTGACAAATGATTTGATTTTTTTGACATGAACATTATTTAACTTTCATTGATTTTGAGAATTGAATTTAGTGTATATTTCAAAGATTATATGATACCAAAATTTGAAATAATTACGTATCTATCTATTTTTCAATAGTAATTGGATAGTATTTTGATTATTATTGACGATTAAATAAAATACATATAAACCTGTATGACTTTATTTATTTTAATTTGACAGTATTTTTTGATGGATGACATATCACATTTTGTTATTTAAGTTCTATTCACATTGGCTAATAAACATATCAAGTAAAAGAACGTTTCACAGGTATTAATTTTTATTTAAAGAAAGATTAAAGTAACTTTCACATTTAAGAACTCTAAATTTCCTGAGATTAAAAGTCTTATATTCATTCTTGCTCGTTTTAAAATATATTAAAAACCGACTGAGTATAGTTCATTTGATTATTAAATTAAAAGCCGGAGATTTAAAAGTTTTGTTGAGGTTTAAAGAAGATACATTTTTAAAGCCTGGATAGGTTTTATTTAGCAATTCTAACAAGGTATAACAGTATAGTATATCCGCAGTGTATAAAAACAAACGTACATGCCTAGTTCTTACCTCTTTTTAAAATTTTCAAGCCACCCTGAGCTAGCTTTTAAATTCTGATCTCCCACTTTTCAGCAAAACTTTTTGTTGCAATATCGGACATGATACGCACAAATGTTCCTTCCTAGTAGATTCAAACCATTTTATAAAGACTGTATTAACAGTCTTTCTAGGACTATTTCGCTTAAAAGTAACTCGACCTTTATTTCTGCACCGAAATTTAATAGTAGTCTTATTCTTAATAATTGTAGACAGTGTAAGTACTTTGCGGTATATCATACTCTTGAGCAGTATTTTTCTTAACTCCACTTTGTTTGGATCGTCAGAATTTTAAGTTTCTGCGGCGGAGACATTTTATCAACACGCCAAATTAAATGGCGAGCGGTGGGGATGCGCTGTAATCGTTTTTAAAAACGCGTACACCCACTTACTGAAGCAGTAGTCAGACTATTGGACTATATTTGTCCCACTATTTCTAATGCTGCCCGGACTTACTCCCACCGCTCGCCATCTAATTTGGCGTTTACTGTACAAAACAAAACATTAGTAAATCACATGGCATTTTGGGGATTCCCACTAGTTAGGGACATTCGAGTTAGACAGATCAAAATGTACACGGAATTGGAGGTAAGTGCAGGGAACAAGAGTAAATTTCGACTTGCAGAAAACATTGACTTGTGAAGGTCGACTTATGGAGGTTTGACTGTATAATAAAAGTGCAATATATTTGCAAAATATTTAAATGGGCGACTAAAATGCATTTATACCACAGTGCATCACTTTAAATACTCTTGGCAATATATTGCAGATTTGATATTTATAAGTAGGGGGCGGACACGAGCGGTTGATGACTCATCTATAAAATACAAAATACCTTATTTGTTCATTTTCTCTTCTGTAAGACTTGTTCTCTTTGAATTAAGTACATCCTTGTAGACAGTCCTTTCTACATCTCAACTGGTTATAGGTGCGTACTAGTAACATTCTTTTATTTCAGCGTATTTAGCATACACAATTGCCGCAATGTTATTAAATCTGGATTTCTATTAAAAACTGCGTCTAACTTTTGCCGAAGGCCACATCCGAAGTCACTTGGAATACTTTTGACATTATTAATAGCCCACATGTAATGTGGTTAATCTATTTTTTAATTTGAGATTCGATTTTCAAAATATGTGATTAGTTTAGGCAAATTTCCAAAGTGTTCCTGTAGGAATAACAACTGATTTTTTAAATTTGGGATTTATGTTAGTTCCTTGCACTAAAAATTACTTCTAGCATCGTCATTTAAACTTGTAACGAAATTTTGTAAACATCGAAATTCTCTGCATAAAAACTATTTCTGTGTATGTTTTAGCAAAGCTAAGTGACGAACGTGCGATATATTGGCATTCTGTAACGATATTTTACAGACTTTGTAATAAATTTTATTCATTTTCATATCAGAAAAAGTAACATAAACTACTACTCTAAACAAACCTACAGATTTTACAAAATTTACAAAGAAAAAAGAAGTACTTCTAATAGAATATCTAATTCAGTATTTGTGCTAATACTTTCATGCAGTTATGAAAACTAGACCCCCAAGAGGCAAAATTCTTGATCTTGAGAGATTTGAGGTGGATTTCTAGAACTGACAGAACAGCGTATGAAATATAAGCGTATGTGAGATTCTCTCCTAGTTGAAACAGTGTCGTATCTGACGTCTTGTCCACTATCCTCAAGGATATCTTCAGGACTGTTGCTGCTTCTGCGATAACCGCGATCAACCTTTCTGTTTCAGGTAATTGCCGAAGCAGGCATGCATCTCATATATGATCTTCTTGGCATGACGGCGATACTCTATATTCTAGAAGCAGAGGTCAACTAATTGCTTATTTCTGAGGCATTGTTAATTATCGGTACAAAACACGGTTATATGTATGTTCCAATCCAGTTTAAAATTTTTTTTTTTATAGGGCAGGACACTTTTATCCTATTTGTATTAAATAAATAAATGTATGCTTTCCGATTCATGGAATATTCACTTCGATACATCAAAAACAGAATTAAATATGTAAATCGATAAATTATTTTTTAATTTAAGCAAGAATTCTAATATATTTTCTTGCTATTCCGCCATTATCAAATGATACAGTAAATGTTTTTTTATAAATAAATATGAAGTTATTTTGGTCTGATTCTACAGTACTCATGTAAGCACTAACAAGGAAAGATCACTGATTAAGATAACAAGTTCATTCATAATATGTAAGTGTTATAATATACTTTTTGTATGGCTTATCAAAACCTGTCATTTCACGATTTGATTTGCGTGCGTAAAAAGTCACTTTAAACACGAGTGCGTAAAAGTAAAGTTGGTACTTCCTAGAACTTGATTAATTTAGTGACATTTTAAAATCATAAATCCCTAACCTTAATAATATGCTACCCAGTTCGTTGTTTTTCTAGAAAATAAAAGGAAATTAAATAGAAATTGTTATATTTGGAAGGTATGTAATTCAATGTCAGAACAGCAACAAATATTATATAAATTACCATTATTCATTCTTTTCAGAAATTGAAACGGAACAATTATTAAAAATTTTGATTGGACAATTTTGACAACCAGAGATTGATACCCCAGGGATTAACTGGTTTGTTTGAATTGATCTTGATTGCAGAAGTAGAGTAACGTTGATTGTATTATTACATATATCTTGTATTTCAGATGTCGAACAAGTTGCAGGCGGAGTCGATATCTCTAACGGGGGGTCATTGTTTTAGCCAATTGAATTCTACTATGCAGAGAATTTTCGATATATCCTTCTGCAACCGTAGATGATTTCCATCCACCATACCTTTTAATTGAAAGCAAGTCACCCCCTTGGTTTGCCAACAATGTCGCTGAACTCCCTCGGAAACAGTGACCTGTGAAGTTACTTGCGCTATCAAGGTGAAGGTACTCAGCTATTCGCATGGGAATTTTGCCAATTGTATTAAGACCAACAGGTGAACAAACACACTTGCCATTGCGATATGTTAAAAAGAATCGCTGCTGGCTGTCCGGTCTTAAATTTGCATATTGCCGAATTAATGCAATCCATTCGGGCTTAATGATTGCAAATGTACAGCTGTTACCTGTTTTAGTTTCTGGAATTGTTACGATAAATAAATTCGATTTAAATTCTATGTCTCGCAATGACATTTTGCAAAGTTCTTCACGTCGACACGCTCCAGAAATACCCAATATTAATACAGCCTAAAAATACATATAGTGTTGTATGGAATTTAAATATATATATATATATTTACCTTCATTAGTAGGAACAAAGAATTTGGTACTTCAAGAATAAATTTTGTAATTTGTTCTTCGGTTAATTGCTGATTTTTTAGGCTGATGTTGCTTCGTTATCTGTTTTAAATACGCTATGAGTTTTGCATATTTAGATATATCCGTATTATCATATATTATTAAGCATGATTTTAACATAGAATAAGTGGACCATAATGATTTATTTGATTGTAAATTTTGAAAATAAACTAATAAACAATTTTCGGAGTGTTTTTTGTATATTTTTAGATCTAGCCCAAGTTACGAATTTAGTATAAGTGTTTTTGTATACGTTTTTTGATTTTATGGGTAATAAATTATCCACTGCAATATTGGCAGGTTCGCGAATTTCAGGCGGTGTACATTGCATTTCATTATCAGAATTCATGTTGTTGGTGAGGTTTTTATTTTGTATGGAATTTTTTGAATTTGATAATTTTAAATTAAATGTCACTTCAAATAATCAATACTGCCAACTCAATTTTTTTTAATTAATATCAAGAGATTAGTAGTGTGTCATAAACGATAACGTATTTAACAATATGTATTATTATTATAGTTCTCGTACAAAAAATATTGTACAAACTTCGTGCGTGAAACATTTCGCGAATTCGTGTCCATAAAGCGCTCGCCTTTCGGCTCGCGCTTTAAACTGGTCACTCATTCGGGAAATATGATTTCACGCACTTGGTTCGTAAATAACTAGTAAGTGCTACAAGTGTTTCAAAACTATTCTTCACTTAGCCGCTGTAAATTTTCGTTAAAACACTAGAAGAGACCCATTTACTGACTTAATGTTAAGGAAATATGACTGTTTAATTTAATAGGCAGTTACAATAAAATGACAATAAGTATATTAGATAATAATATTAAATACATGATCAGACATTTTCTATCAACAGATTTGCAATGTGCGTTAAATTAAGAGGAGCGTTTATCTATCGAAAACTAAGGCATCGCCGTTTTGCGTTTTTTAAATTTATTTTGTAATTTTAGAATCTCAAATTTGGGTTAGTGATGCAAAAGGCATAAATTTATAATGTCAAGGCCATTTTTTGTACTAATTTATTTTCTTAAAAAAGTTGTATTTTAGAAATAACCACAAAAATGCATGAATTTGATTAATGTCTACTACCACCTGCCTTAGTTAGTAGACATTAAACAAATTCATGCACAAATCTATCGGAATCGATCGGCTATTCCAGACATAAATCCGAGTGACAGTTTGTAATTAAAAAGAATGCAAATTGTATGAAAAATGAAAATACGAGGTAAGTAATTTTTAGTCTAGAATTTTATTTACATTATTTTGATATTTGTTAATGCGATTTAATTTAACTAAGTACATAATACCAATATGCGAGTATTCTTTATACATTATGTTTCCCATTTATAGTATTCCTTTATCTATGACAGAATCTGTGAATAAAACCGAAGCGCTGTGATCGAAACCGAATATCGTCTAGCTCCACCTACTTACACCCCCTTGCGTCTACCCGTCCCGCGTGTAATATAAGTTGCATAAGTTTCTATTAGTTGGTAGACGCTCCTCTTAAACATTATTTATTATCTCCTTAAATTCCATTAAATAAAACGTTATTTAAAGGCATAAACGACATATCTTGTTACCACACAAATTTAACCTTTAACTACACGCGCCGGTGTATTTTATACACCACGCGCAGAAAACACGTGAACAAATCTTTTATGTCGGCAACAATGATACCACAGCGCCACCTAACCTTTCATTATAGTGTCTAGAATAACCAGCAGTAGTTACAGACAGACAGGTGAACAGAGTGTTTCGTATTTTCTTTGAATTAACGTAGAGAGACCTCGTGGTGAACAAAATACACCACGCGTGTAGCTATGTAAGTATATTTTCAAATGTTATTTGTTATCAAATATGAGATTTTACTGCTTTTATTGCTAAAAATTTTGTAATTTTTTAAAGGTTACGTTACGTGTTATTTTTTAGGGATCGTGTCAAAATTCGGGACCCACAACGCCTTACACAGGAAGAGCTAGAGGCTTTAGCACAAGTTATTTGTGATGATGATTCGGAAGAAGAAGTGGGAGGTTATGCAGATACATCGGAAGAAGAAGTTATAAACGAAAGCGACCACAGGTCTACTTCGGAACAGGAGTGCGTCAATGAAACTGCCGTTGTCTCTGACAATGGAGTTAGAATGGTTGCAGGGGAAGAAGAATATTTTATGGGAAGGGATAAGGTGACACGATGGAGCAAACGCCCACTTGTATCTAAATCCAGTAAAGTTGCTAAGAAAAATATAGTGAGAATCTTGCCGGGACCAAAGCAATGTGCTCGAAATATAACTAATGAAAAAAACGCGTTTGAAAAATTGTTTACCGACGATATCATTGAACATATTCTTCTATACACCAACGTCGAGATTGAAAAAATGCGAGCAAACTTTGACAGAGCTCGAGATGCAAAAGATATTTCAAAAAACGAATTATTGGCATTTATAGGATTATTGTATTTAACTGGGCTTAAAAAAGAAAATCATACTCATTTTCTCGAGCTGTGGACCAAGGATGGGACCGGATGTGAAATATTTAGGGCCACTATGGGATGTAACAGGTTTATATTTATATTGAGCGCTCTACGATTCGACGATAAGATCACGAGAACTGAAAGAAAAAAAACAGATAAACTTGCAGCGGTACGGTTTGTTTTTGATCGTTTTGGAGATAATTGCCAAAATAACTATTGTCTTGGTGCACAAGTGACGATCGATGAAATGTTAATTCCGTTTCGAGGCAGATGCAGTTTTATCCAATACTTACCAAGCAAACCAGCTAAGTATGGGATAAAAGCATTTGTGTTATGTGACTCTAAGACCTTCTATGTTAGCAATATGGAGATATATTGTGGAAAACAGCCTGAAGGACCATATCAAAAATCTACTAAACCAAATGACGTAACGCATCGCTTACTAGAATCATGGAAAGGTAAAAATAGAAATCTAACTTGCAACAATTGGTATACCAGCTATCCATTGGCAAAGGAGCTACTTACTCAAAAGGTAACATTGGTAGGAATGATGAAGAAAAACAAGAGAGAGCTTCCACCAGAGTTTCTCCCGGATAAAAAGATACAAGCAGGATCTTCCATATTTGGTTTCCAAGAAGATATCACCATCGTGTCATTTAGTCCAAAAACAGGTAAAGCGGTAATCTTGCTTTCATCCATGCATAGCAATTCGTCAGTAGATCCCGAAACCAATAAGCCAGAAATTATTCTGGATTATAACTCTAACAAGGGTGGAGTCGACACAGTTGATAAGATGTACAGCACGTATTCGGTATCTAGAAGAACCAGAAGGTGGCCATTACTTGTCTTTTTTCAGTTGCTTAACATTAGAGGTATAAATAGTCAGGTCCTCTATAATGCCAATCATTCTGCAAATCCACACAAATACAGAAGAATATATCTAAAAGCGTTAGCAATGTCTTTGATGAAACCTCACCTCGAGGAGAGAGCAAAAATGAAAAGTCTTCCATCTGACACACAGCTTTACCTCGCGAAATATAGAGCGCCTTCGAAGAAACAGGATGAAGAACCACCGGCAAAAATACGAAAAAGGTGTTTTTGTTATGGGAGACAAAAGAATAGATTAACAACAATCACTTGTAATACATGCAACAAGCCGGTGTGCAAAGAACATGCTATTACTACTATTACTTGTCCAACGTGCAAAAATGACCAAGAAAATTCTGAAAATAGTGAATAAAAATATGTACCTAATCAATTTAAAAAAATTAAGTTCAAATGTTCTTTGTTTTTGGTTTTTCAATTTTTTTTTCTTATACCGGGTGTCCCGTAAAAAACGCCAACAATAATAACTCCGTTATTTATTGTCCGATTTTATTGAAACAAAAAGTCAGTTAATTAGCATCAAAAATACTACAAGAAAGTAGTGTTTTAGTTGTTTTAAGTTGTTTTCATTAATGTCAAACGATAGTCAACTTTTTTATTTTAAATGGAAACAGATATATTTTTGGCAATATTCGGATTGGATTTTCTTTTCTGAATTCATCGATGTATAACATGTCTATTTTTTTATAAACGATTATTGAAAGAAAACCATTTATTAAAATTGACCATGTTTTTAATAAATTATGTATAACATTTCGAATGTGCTATGAAACATTGAAAACGTAAGTATTATAAGTATTATTCTAAAAAACAAAACAAAACACTTCACAATAATTGTTCAAATTGCCCGCCACCTTGTTCAATACATAACGCACATCTCCTAATTACTCCACGAGTCGCATTTAAAAGACAAACGGCAGGTATTTCTTGACAAGTGTTAATAATTCTGTGTCTTAAAATGTCAACATTTTCTGGAGGTGTCAAATAAACTCGATCTTGTAGATAAGCCCACAACCAAAAATCTAGGGGCGAAAGATCGGGTGAACGCGCAGGCCACTCGATAGGATGGGATGTTCCTATCCACCTATTTCCAAATTGGGTGTTCAACCAATCAGTATTTACTCTGGCGTTGTGAGCGGGAGCCCCATCTTGTTGATAAAATATTGTATTTAAATTTGCCAAAGGTAATTCATCTAAAAAGTTTTGGTGATTTTCGTTTAATAAAGTGTGATACTTTTCTTGATTTAAGCAACCATCTATGAAAAACGGCCCAATTAATTGATCGCCTAAAATACCACACCAAACATTTACGCTGAAACGTCTTTGAAAATTATTTTCAACGACAAATCTCGGATTGTCTTGGCTCCATTGTCGATGTATGTTTCTATTAAAAATACCATTGTTGCTAAAAGTGCATTCATCAGACCAAATTATCATTCTGTAAAAACTCCGGTCTTGTTCTAATGCATTTAAAAAAAGTCGACAAAACTGTATTCTTCGGCGTTGATCATTTTGTTCTAATGCATTAACTTTTCGAGCTATGTACGGTTTAAATTTGTGTTTTCTTAAAATACTATGGACTGTAGTTTTTGATACCCCAATATTATGTGCAATTTCGCGAGTCGAAGTTCGTGAATTTTCTTGTAGTGCAAGAAGAACATCATATTCCGTATCTTCGGCGAATCTACGTCGCTGTGTTTTAGGTTTTTTAAATGATCCATAATTCCTCAAATTCGTTTCAATTCTCTGAAATATTTTCGAATCTGGAACTTCTCTGTCCGGAAAACGAACGCTGTAACGCCGAACTGCTTTAAGACGATTTTTATTACTGTCAAAAAACACTTGCAACATGTCTGTTAACTCATTGTTATTCATTTTTACGAATATACTTTTTTTGTGGCAAAACGTTCAAGCAGAACAATAAATAAGACTTAATAGACACTCACACTCGCTTTTTTGTTTTTTCATGGCACATTCCAAAATTTATAAATAATGGAATACAAAGATGAAATTTATTAGGTGTTTTATATTTTTTTTCAATAATTGTTTATCAAAAATAGATATTTTATACATTGTTGAATTCAGAATAAAAAATCCAATCCGAATATAGCCAAAAATATATCTGTTTCCATTTAAAATAAAAAAGTTGACTATCGTTTGACATTAATAAAAACAACTGAAAACAAACAAAACACTGCTTTTTTGTAGCATTTTTGATGCAAATTAACTTTATTTTTGTTTGAATAAAATCGGACAATAAATAACAGAGTTATTATTGTTGGCGTTTTTTACGGGACACCCGGTATACCTTATAAGATTTATAATACATTTGTATACTTTTTATAAAAACACATTTTTTCTTTTTAAATTATTTCGATATGAATTTTTGATAATATTTTCTCTGAAAAATAAATCAGCGAGTAATTTAATTTAGTGTTTTATTCTTAATTCAAAAGTTGATATTTTAATAGTGGTGTATAGAATACACCATGCGTGTACTTATGTTATATTTCAGGGCGCGTGTAGTTAAAGGTTAAGAACCATACTCGGTCATCGACAAGATATCATGTCAAACTTTGTAGAACGATAGATGTCAGCTCATATATTCCATAGTCACATTGGCACTTTTAGGGGCTAAACCGTTCACAAACTGATTGCTTCCCTTTTTGATTATGTTGATAATGCTTTATTACATTTTAATGCGTTCGAAAAGACCAGCAGTGTGAATTATATATCAAGGACAAGGTTTCCTGGAGAAAAATAACTAGGTATCTGAGAAAAAACTCTTTTATTAAAGAAACAGGAGGTAGATTTTTAATGCTTAAGAACTAACAAAAACTAAATCAGAATCTTAAAATCAATTTACAATAGAACAATTAATGTATAATTTGCCTAGTTCTACAATTTATACAGTTTCATAATGACCTTTATTATTACTATCACAGACTAAAAAACCCAGACCGGCAACTACTTGAAAAAAAAATATCCAAGATCTGCTATCCTTGTCACACATCAGTGAACTTGATACGAAGATGGCGCTAGCAGCATATTGGCGCGAAATTTGAAATGAGCTTGTTTTTAGAATACGCTTATTAAATACATTATTTATGTAACAGAAACATACACAAAAGTTACTAAAACTATGGTAATAAATATTACTTACTGTAACAATTATAGCCATAGTTTGAGCATCTTATGTGTCATTTTGTGGTGTTACATATTAAATATGGTGTAAATATGTGATACGAAATATAAATATTAATCTTTTACTTGCATGTATTATAACATCCCTCTTACGGTGACCTATTAGACACAATAAACTACTACTCTATATAAGATTAAAGAAATATAATAATCTAATAAGTGAAAACTGTCAAGGAAAACATAGGGATATAATAATAATAGTTTTTATTGATACATATACTTATACAATAAAACATAATAAAATTAAATTACACAACCAGTAATGAGAAGACAATAATAATATACAAATCTTGTAATATAATATGATGACTAAGAAATTTTGTAATATACATATTTAAAGCACAACTGTACAATATTTATACTCACTCGTCGAGATTTGCAGGAAACCTGTGCATTTTGTTAACTTCATCCTGCCCAAACCCGCACACTAAACACTTGGACACCATATTTGTATCAACATATAATTAACACGATGTACGACAAAGGATTGCAAAAATATGTCAAACGTGTCAAATTTGAAATGTAGTTTTGAATGACATATAACCACAGCATAACAAACATTTCAATTGAGGCTAGCGCCATCTCATCTCCAAGTTCTCTGAATCTGACAAAGATGGTAGAGTATTGAAATTTACTTTTGCTAAACAAGGATGAGTACTCTGGATAAAATCTAGGATTAAGTTGCCGGTCTGGATTGTTTAGTCTGTGATACTATAGATGTCTCCGACAGTGAAGACGTGACAGATGTCACTGTTAGCTAATAGGTACAGTGTAGAGTGGCTTTATAATCAGAGTGGTGACAAAGATGAGATCATTTCTGATAACCTGACACTAATTGTACCCACATAATGGCGTCTTGCGTCAAAAATGTATTTTAGAGTTACATTATTATTTTTATATTCTTTAAATACATATCCATTTAACACGCCAATAAGAGGTTATTATTTTAATTCATATTTAATAATACTGAATTATAGGTTATTAAACCATTTGGCAGATACCCACAGTTACCCACATAATGGCCGATTTGGTTTCTATTGATTTGCTATCTCTTGTCACCACTCATTATAAAGGCTGTGATAAAGGCACTCTAATGGACTGTACCTACTATATGGAAACTGAACTGTCACGTATTCATTGACAGTTCCAGAACTATAGTATTAATAAACATGGATGATGACGATAATGTAATAAGTTTATCACATTCAAATCTCGTATTCCGTCAGCAGCGGATATTGGTTAAATACTAGGCGCGGAATTTGAATTTCATCTATTCTTTATTATTCTTCGGTACAGAAATATAGGTAAGTACACAGTTATATTATTAGTTAGAAAAAAATGTAGTATTGTCTCGATCGTTTAGAATTTATTTTGTAGGTATTATAATGTAAAGGTAATCAATTTTCATAAAAATGATTCTAAACAACAGGGAAAGCAATAACAGTAATAACTATATAAGTATTATGCAGAGGTAGATTATTATTATAGATAGGTAGATTAAGAATGAAAAATGCAACTCTTAAAAATTGCATATATATTACAGAATAAATTTGGTACTGGTATAAAGAATTATTCACAACAGAAACTTGAGAATTAAATATATTTTTGATGCCGCACGACATATAAATATTATTTTTTGTAAAGGAGCCTTTAAAATAACATTGGATTTTAAATTGTGCAGTGCAGTTCATTGCACTTCGTTTCTTTGAAAGTTTAAAAACCGCGACTGATTTTTGCGTTTCATAAATATTTGTGTAGCATTTATTTGTTTCATTTGTTTAAAATTCAAACTTACCTCTTTGGAGAATAACTCGTTTGGTGTTAAATAATGCAATCCGTTCATATTTATTGCTTATATTGACATAACCCGGACACAGACACACATGTCACAATTAAGCCAAACAACATTGAAAGCGTTAAACAAAAAAACGCACTTTAAACACAAGCGAAAAAACAACAGTCGACTATTTAAAAACGAAAACAAAAAAAAATAAGGTTAGAAATAAACCAATAAAAGCAACCTACCACACATTACTCTATCACCTACACAACTAAATAATGCGGCTCCCTTTTTCTTATTTGAATCGGTAAAATGTTGGGGTATGCAACCCAACGTTCAAAGTGTATCCATTTACACATGGTAATGAATACAGTAATGATTTTCTTGATTATAGGTAACTTCATTTAATTAACAAAGGGATAACACTCAAATTAACCTAAAAGACCCATATATCTGCTTCTCTGACGTCAATATGTACTATTTATGTCCCTAAGCATGTCGCTGGTGACATCCATAAAACATTCTTTTTCCTAATTCGTTGAGTAAGCATATTCCATTATATTAATTAAAACCCCTTGAATATTATAATTAAAAACTGTAATTGATTTACTGTCGGCCATTTGCGTTCTAGCTAATTGTGCGTTTTACAATTTCTGCCCTGCTTTAAATTCAACATAATTGTTAAATTTGACATCATAATATCATAAGCGGGCTTGGAGTGATTTATACCATGATTTTCAAAATTATCAACATAAACTAAACAGCATTAAAAGACTATGAAATTAAAATTACTGATTATTAATACTACATTATCATATTGGTTATTTGTCTAGCACTTTATTTATAGAATGGTTTCTGGCGGGATATTTTATATAATATGTATAATTATTTTATAGTTGCATAATTTGCATATATGCTTGATCATATGACTGTAAAATGATGTTTAGTTTATTTTCTAAATTAAATATGTAGGTATGACTGTGGTGGTTGAACAAATAAAGGCAGACGTTTCCACGTTACCAATTTAATAACATGAAAATTTCTTAATCGAAATGTGTAAATCGATTACAGGCACCCGTTATTTGCACTTATAAATTAATCAGTTTAATTAAGTTGATCCAATGTTGAAAGTATTTCACAACAAACATTTTTTAATATTTAGTTGTAACGTGAGATTCAAATAGATTGTGTATCCTCATTGTTTATATATGACACGTTTTAGGTAGGTATGTATGATATTTTTAGATAAACGTCTGTGATAATGTTTAAATTTATAGCTAAAGTATATGCCTAGAAATTTAGAACATGGCCCTCGATTTCATCGCATTTCTTCTTGTATTTTTATAAAAAGCATAACGGAAGTAATTTATACTAACTACCATACGTGAAACATGTATAATTACCGAACAGATGCAGTAGCAACAGCGCATTTGCCCGTTTAAGCTATGACAAAAATGCACTGTTGCTACTGCATCTGTTCGGTAATTCTAAATAGTAGGTACTCTTCAAAAGATACACGTTTCAAATGTCAATAATAAAGTAAATAATAGAAAGATTCTAGGAAACATTTATGTTAAAATGTCAATAAATTGCGAAAATAGAGTATCTTCTTAATCGACATTTAGGTATCAATTCAATATGTACGGGTGTTTTTTTTATCTTTGATATCATTTTGATTACCTGCAACTTTTTTGTTTTTAAAAATATCAGAATGAAGCAAAAATCATTTTGCATAGGTATCTATGAAGTTTTTTACGTTTTAAAAAATAAAACAAAACACTAACGTTTTTCCAAGATATTAACCTAACTTATATTTTTTTAAATGGAAAGCCCTAAATATTTTCGGATATTTCGATTTTACATGAAATTTCAAGTATATTTTATAAAGCATACCCCATACCTATCTTCAACGGTTTGCGAGAAAACGGCGTTTAAACATGCAACAAAGAAAAATTTAGTTTTGTAACCCTGTTCTTAAAGATGTCGAAATCAAACAGAAATCATTTTTCATAATTATTTAGAAAGTTTATTTTTAATAAAACAAAAGATTAACGATTAACAAAGTAACAAATTATTAAAAAAAACAATTTTACAAAATTAAATTATTCTAAAAATGGCATGTTTAAACGCCGTTTTCTCGCAAACCGTTGAAGATAGGTATGGGGTATGCTTTATAAAATATACTTGAAATTTCATGTAAAATCAAAATATCCGAAAATATTTTGGGCTTTCCATTTAAAAAAATATAAGTTAGGTTAATATCTTGGAAAAACGTTAGTGTTTTGTTTTATTTTTTAAAACGTAAAAAACTTCATAGATACCTATGCAAAATGATTTTTGCTTCATTCTGATATTTTTAAAAACAAGAAAGTTGCAAGTGATCAAAATGATATCAAAGATAAAAAAACACCCGGTACCTACCTACAATATTGCCACAGAAGGGCGACATGTGACTTGTAGCTCTTTACGCATTGCTATCTAGAAATTTTCTTGCCCAACTATTTTTTTTAAAGAATAAACATCATTTTATAATCATATAATTACCAACAATTAGGTACTACACTCATATGATGACATAGCATTAATCCCCTATAATTTTAAATTCATATTCCGTTGAAAATATACAGGCTGTAACAAAAGTATTAGATAATGACTCACTTTTTAGTTCGACAAATTTTTGTTATTATTGTCATTACATGTTGCATGTTTTTTTGGTTTTTTTTGTGTATCAAAGTAATGTAGGTATCTATTTTTCGTCGTTCTTGTGAATATTATTCTGTACATATCATTTTCAGTTTTACTTAATAAATTGTATTAAAATTTTTAGTATTGTGCAGAATAATGTAGCTGCCCAGTCAGCACACACATAACTGAAACGTATCTAGAAGATAACATTTAAAGCTCAAAGTAATGTGCCACAGTTCCTGAAATGAAGCAATATGGTAAGTTCTTGGAAGTTAACATATAACATATTTTGTGACATAACAATTACATGTATCAGCTACGTATCTTAATTACTTTTTATGAGATATTAATGGTAGAATATCAACATTGTTTGTCTATTCATTTTGTAATAATTAATTAATTTAAACATAGAAGTTTTATAATATATTGCTGAGAATTTCATGCGTTTTTATTTTACGCATAGGATGACATTATTTCTGGTAAAAGTCGACTGTGAAATGCGTTTTTAATTATATGCGGATATAACTGATAAGAGCCTCATAAAATTTGGACTACCACCTTTTTTTAGTTGCATATTATCATCATAACAATATTGTCTGTGATTTGTGTTATGGTGTTGGATCGGTTGACAATCAAGTACGAAGTTGGCCAAACCGGGGCGAACTCAACGCCACTTGCGCATGCGCTTTATGTTCCCGGCTGCCCGACAGTTATCGAGTGGTGGCAGTTTTGTAATCCCTTTCAAGTAAAATATTATAAT
This sequence comes from Amphimallon solstitiale, assembly GCA_963170755.1. Classification (NCBI taxonomy): domain Eukaryota; kingdom Metazoa; phylum Arthropoda; class Insecta; order Coleoptera; family Scarabaeidae; genus Amphimallon; species Amphimallon solstitiale. The sequence continues at coordinate 81,699,872 of OY720679.1, forward strand.
TTATTTGGTTTATCGACTTATCCAATTTAGTTTAGTTCCTAGAATAACATTACATCAGTATTCAGATTCCGGATTGTTAAATTTACATAGAGGTAAGTGTTTGTTGTATTTATCTTGGTTATTTCTATATTTTAACGCGGTGTGAACTCTAACCTCATTTATCGAAGATGCATGTATATAGTTTCAGACTTTCAAGAAATCCCATTTTGATATAACCGGCAGCGAGTGGTTACGCGAAGTGAATTTGTGTGGCACAAAAGTGACATTTAAAAAAGAAGCAATGATATATGTTAGAGTTGGTTTAAATAATATTGTTTGAAATATTCCAATTATTTTTCTGTTCAAGAACTATTTTGTTTAAATATTTTTTGAATAAATTCTTTGTTTCATATTATGTCATTTTAATTTATTTTTCCCAATATTCTGTAGAACTCGATAACATACCAGCGATGTAACTAAGCCAATGCACCTGAGACGTAAACATTTAACGTTTCTGAGACGTAAACATTTAACGTTTCTGAAACGTAAACATCTAAAGTTTCTGAGACGTAACAATGTTGTTGTCACGACGACGGGGACATTAGATGGCCCTCGAAGCATAATTGAACCTTACACGTTATGTGTCAGCCATAAATAAAAGATCTAATGACTCGTAACATTTAGGTATATATTACGTAATTGCGTTGACTGGGTGTGTATTTACTCACATAAATTGCGCGACGATGGTTTATCAGATTTTAGTTTTAATGTCTCCAATTTTACGTTAAAATTTACTCTAATTAGGTAGAGTTCATAGTTTATAAAATGATTTGGCCAATTCTATAGATACCTATAAAGGTTCTCTCTTGGCGACTTTTTTTAGAGAAATGGAAAACCAGTTTAGGACTTTTTAAAAAATCACCATGCTCTAAATAATTAAGTAAGTACCTATGTATAAAAAGCACGAATAACAAGTTTATTTTATAAAATTCACTTCGCCACATACAACGACAAAAATTCGAACACAAATCACAAGCATTCACGTTAAACACAGCAAAATTCCAATGTAAAGTAACAGCAAAGACCTCATGGTCAACCGGCTAACGTGGAAAGCATAGGTATTGGACAATCTCTCAATTCTTTCTTGGCGACTTTTTTTAGAGAAATGGAAAACCAATTTAGGACTTTTTAAAAAATCACCATGCTCTAAATAATTAGGTAAGTACCTATGTATAAAAACCACGAATAACAAGTTTATTTTATAAAATTCACTTCACCACATACAACGACAAAAATTCGAACACAAATCACAAGGATTCACGTTAAACACAGCAAAATTCCAATGTAACGTAACAGCAAAGACCTCATGGTCAACCGGCTAACGTGGAAAGCATAGGTATTGGACAATCTTTAGTTTTTTACCATCTTTGCAATCCAAGTTATTTGGTCGAATATAGAACCCGTAGTGCCAGATCTACCCATTTTTCGGTAGATCCTTACTTTGGTTTATCGGCCTACTGATTTCAGTTCTGCACACATATCCGACAAATCGATTTTTCGGTAGATTAAGAACTGAAATGGGTAGACCGGTAAATCAAAGTAAAAAATTGGTAGATTTACCAAGAAAACCGGTAGACCTGGCACCACTGATTATAGGACATTTATTTATTTATATTTAACATTATAATCATCTCCCACAGATATAGACTTCCGGTCAATTCGATAGATCGGGTATAGCAATTTACTTCTGTGACAATATCAATTTTTTTCTACATCTCGTCAACTATAGAGTTCAGAGAAAGGACTACGTACACCGCTTATGTGTTTCCAAAGACCACTCAAATGTGATATCAATCGACGCGTCTTGAAATGAGGATTATTTGATATTGCGCCAAAACTCTAACTTAGCAAATTAAGCGATAATTTCTAATTGAAAATTAAAACGTTTCATTTATTTTAAATTAGTAAGAGCGCGGTAGATGCCATTTGTTGAGCACATCCGGCATGTACCGCGTTCTTTCTCACTAATATAAAGTAAATGCAATATTTTAATTTTCAATTACAAATTACCGCTTCGTTTGTTAATTAGAGATTTGGTTTGGGCAATGATATCAAATCCCCCTTTCCCAACCGGTCGACCGATATCAAAATATCTACATTTGATTGGTCTTTGGACATACATAAGGTGTGCACGTAGTCCTTTTGAAAGAATACAAAACATTTTTGTACTCCCCGCCTATAAAGTGAAATTTCGGGCATACACTGCTTGACTAGCAAGAAGTATTTCCCGGTCGACACGATTGTAAAAATTGCAAAAAAACATCTGGCTCTTTGGGACATTAAAAAAAAATCGAACTTTATAGTAATAAAATTAAGTCTATAAAATACTACCTCCCGCGACTTTTCCTTACCAAAAGATATGAAAATAGGAGTAATTGCTAAAAATGCATGCAACAAATTTGTTGGCGCGATCTATTTGACGATTTCTCAAGTAACATTCACATTGACAGTTAATTGTAATCAAATCCAAAAAGCGATAAATTCACTATAAATATAAAAATAAATATCTCATGTGTAAGAATATAATAATAACTTAATGGAAATGTGAGTAATAGGTACGTACATGAAATGCTTAAATTAGCTAGGTAATCTATTTAAGGTTAGGTATAATACTAAATTTAAAAGCACTCGCTTCCTTCGGTCGCTCGTTTTTAAAATCTGCTCATGCGGGAACCGTCTTCCCGCACTTGGTTCGTAAATAACTATTAAAAAGTAAATTGAAAATAACTTTAATAAAAACGATTGCAAAATCTTTGCCAAGAGTAGGTCTTTGAGTCTTATTGAAAAACATTGTTTTGGAATATCTTACGAATTATACATTTTACACACTCGAACGTAATTTGAAACTAGTTTTATATAAAAAAGAACTTTCAAACTTTGGACCGGAAGTAACACTTTTACTTTATCGAATAGGAGTTTTTCTTGAAATATCTTGCAAACTATACTTTGTATGGACATTTGTTAAGTTGGAGTTGCAGCATTTTTCTATAAAAAAAATTCTAAATTCGGTCCGGAACTAACAATTATCGAAAAGCAATTATTGCAGATATATAGTAAATTATTATGCATTCTACACAAGTGTATCAGAGTAATAGAAAAACCTCGAATACAAAATTTTGCCCGCAAATAAAAGTCGTGTTGCCCACACCTAATTTTTTTTCTGAATGACAAAATATAATTAATGAACAGAAAAATACGCTTATTTCAAAATAGCAAAAAACCAACAATTCTAAAAATAAAGTTGGTCGTCATAGCAACAAAATAAGATATAACAGACCAAAAACGTCAAAAAATACGCAATAATATAATATAAATACACCTAACAGCTGTTGTCTCTAATCCAATACTTGATACTGATGTTACACACTGTATATAGAAAAAATTTAAACAACTTTTATTTTCTAAATGTATATTTCCTTCAACTTCAGTTTGATTGATTAAACATATGCAATATTATTGTAATCTTGTTCTCAGAAAATATTCTTTTGTAATAATAATTATAATAATAATATCCCAATTCATATTAAAGAGCAATATTTTAATATTTACTTTACACAAGATATGCTACAATAAGAAAATTATATTCCGTATTCTATAAAAAAACTGAAGTGATTACATTCAAATCAACTTTATTATAATCATACGGAATGAATGACAAACAAATATACACATTTCACACCATATGTCTAGAAAGGATAATAATTGTAATCAACAAAAGAAAAATTAATGTCATTGTATCTAAAGTATGTATTTTCACTCTGACTTATCACTAGAATCGTGTCGTTTCATAGATTTAAGTGCCTTTTCTCGTAATTTCTTTTCGTCTTCATTAAGAACTTCTGTGTCACTATTATCAGAATCCTCACTTTCGACCTTCTTCTTCTTGTGCTTCTTATGCTTTTTAGAATGCTTCTTTTTCTTTTTGTGTTTCTTATCCTTCTTTCTCTTTTTAGTTTCAACTTCATCATCAGAATCGCTGCCTGATTTTGCTTTCGACTTCTTTCGTTTCTTCTTTCTAACTGTATCATCCGAATCCGAGCTAGATTCTCTTTTATGCCTCTTTTGTTTTTCTGAAGATTTATCGCGTTTTTCGACTTTTTCTGATTCAGAGTGATCAGAAGATGAGTCCCTGTGCCTTTTGCTTTTCGATTTCGGTTCGTCGCTATCGCTCGAATCGTCTCTTCGTGACTTTTTGATTTTTTCATCCTCAGTACTCGGGGAGCGTTTCTTTTTATACCTTCTTTCGCCACCAGAGTCACTACTCGGATGACGTTTCTTACGAATTTTCTCTTCGCTACTATCTCTTTTTGATCGCTTAGAATCCCTCCTCTTCTTTTCAGATTCTTCGCGTTCCTTAGAATCCTTCCTACTTTTAGTATATTCTACATCACTATCACTAGTACTGGACGAGCGCTTTTTAGGCTTTTTCTTCGTGCGCACCTTCTTGCGTGATTCTTTTTCTTTATGTTCTTCCTCGCTCTCGGAACTAGAGGAATTTGATTCGGTTTCACTTTTAGGTCGTTTCTTTAATTTAATATCTTTGTTTTCTTTCTCTTTGATGTCTTTACTTTTCTTCTTGTCCTCCTTCTGAATTATTTCTTTTGACGATTTCGGAGGAAACTCATCAGCCTTAATAAAGGGAGAAGGTGTCCTAGACAAACTTCTTGAATATCTAGGAGGCGCATGTGGTGGTATAAGCTGTGAATGTGGACTAACACTGCGCGATTTGGACTTCCTTTTGTCTTTCGCTTTAACAACGTCATTATTTACAATATTTTCGGAAGTACTAGTTTTACGTTTATCGTCACTTCTACTCTTGTCCACTTTTTTATCACTTTTACTAGTGTCTTCCACCTTTCGAATGTCACTGCTCTTTCGCGGCGGTTCTTCTTTCTTCTCTTCAATTTTTTTCACGCTGGTGCTAGTTCTTTCTTCTCTTGGCTCCTGTCGTGCAGGTGGTTCTCGTCGTTCGCTTGATCGTTGAGGATTCACGCTGGGTTTTCTAGGATTCTCCCGAGATCTTGCTCGAATTGGAGATCTACGACGTACGCTGGCGCGCTCTCGTGGCGATCGTCTTCTTGATCTAGACCGCCTCTCCCTTGATCGTGTTCGTCGCCTCTCACGTGACGGTGGCCTACGATAATTTCTATCCCTACTCCTTGAACGACGAATTCGTCTGAAAAAGTAAACATAATAACTATTATCTAAATGTTATTCTTGTCGTTTGTACATTATAATTTATATATATATTTGTAGAAAGAAAGAGGCATTGTGACCACTGTGTGAAATAGATTTTTCAAATTAGAAAATATCTGAAACGCATAACATACTAAATAAAAAGCAATCTTTTCTTTTCATATGTATATATACAGCCAAATAACGGATGTCCATAGTGATTTAGAAATATTCGTATTATTAAATCGTCAACTTGGAAGCGTATTCCTGCAATAGTCCTACCGCCAGAGTTCTGCCTGAAATTATAACATTACCAATATATTGGATATAGCATTAATCTCCTATAATTGTAAATTGACATTGTGCTGAAGTGGATTAGTTTATGTCAATAATTTTTAAAATCCTCTTATGGGATTATAATGTAAATTTGACAATTTTGCTGAATTCAACAAGGGACAGAAATTGTAAAATGTAAAATTCACTAAAATGTACATGGGCGATCGGTAAACCAATTACACACAAACATATTCCTCCACAAGAAACAAAAAGAACTAATTCCCACTATCTGTGAGAGTTACACATAATTACCTTTCTCTGCTACTTCTTCTTCTACTAATACTACGTCTTCTTCTACTAGGACTACGCCGACTTCTACTTCTGCGCGACCTTCTTCTGCTCAAACTTCTTCTGCGGCTGTAGCTTCTCCTTCTTCTACCAGGGCTATAGCGTCTAGAAACACTACGTCTCGATCTCGAAGGACTTCTTCGCCTACGGCTTGGGCTTCGCTTAGATCTGGATGGACTCCGCCTATGAAGCATTTGTGTATTATAAAATTATTGTCCCACACCTTTTTCTTAGCCAATTTTACAAATTAAATTATACAGTATTATTGTAATATCATTTAAATCATGACATTCTATTAGAAGAACACAAAAAGGATAAAGCATGTCGAAGATAAAATATTTGACTATTAGTTATGAATAAACTATTAACATGGAAAATTAATACTGTATAAAATGTAAGAATTGGTTTCCCGAGTTGGAACCTCATCGGTTTCAATCAGGATATCAAGTCCTACATTTTTATAATGACCACTGCAATCTACAACCTAGAATCTAGATAACACTATATATATACATATGTATAAAATATAATATCTTTTCTTGGTCGTGCTTTTACAATATTAATTTATTTTTTTCCTGGAATTAGCGACCTTTATATTCTTCTACTTAAACACAAATAAAAACCATTTTTTTTAAACGTTTCGACACTTTTTTAATGTCTTCTTCAGTATTTTACATATATCACAATACAACATGTTAAAAATTATTTATGAATATTAATTCATACATCTGCAAATTAATTACATAAAATTAGAATTATACTAGTTCTCCCAAGTTTTCAAAACAAACAGAAACATCTTAGAGATGATTGAAATAAAAAGGACGAAGGAGACGGTTAATGACAGAAACGAAATTGATAGTTTGTCAAGAATCTATTTCCTAATACTATAAACAGCTGGGAAATATTTTTTTATGAATAAACCCTGTATGTTTGAAAAATTGTTATTTGACAAATTTAAAAGATATAAGGATAAGAAAACAACTAGCAAAAAAAAAAAAAAGGTAAAACACGTGGGGTTTTTTCGTAGATAGGTGTTCTCGGACAGATCGTATTATTTTAATGTATTTTATTAAGATTGATGGTCATCGATATGATATGTAGTAAAATTGTGATGTTACGCGTACGAATACTTTAAATTTCCGTTTTACAAAGGGAAATAAAAAACATGAAAAAAATAAAAATGTTTTCTGACGAAGTGCGTGTACATTTTTAGTAAGTTTTTGTTTTGAAAACTTGGGAGAACTAGTATAATTCTAATTTTATGTAATTAATTTGCAGATGTATGAATTAATATTCATAAATAATTTTTAACATGTTGTATTGTGATATATGTAAAATACTGAAGAAGACATTAAAAAAGTGTCGAAACGTTTAAAAAAATGGTTTTTATTTGTGTTTAAGTAGAAGAATAAAGGTCGTTAATTCCAGGAAAAAATAAATTAATATTATATACATATGTATAGTATTAACTTCAGCAATGCTATTAAAATACAATGAAAATTAAGATAATGAATATTTCTGACAATAACTTGATTTAAAAACTTATAGTTGCTATATTCTTGATTATACTTTGTAGAATCAAATCTGAGCCAAAAGCACAATTATTACCATTTATATAAATAAATTTTGCTTATGATTTTTCAAAGGTAGCATATAATTTTAGACAATTTGTAGAAAAAATACTGTAAATGTAAACAGGTAGACCTAGAACATGCTTAATAAAAAAAAAAACTGTACTTTTCTATTAAAAAAAAAAAAGATCAAAATAGCAGCCAACTACAGTTGACAGAGTTTGAGACTTTAGGAATGATAGTAAACACATGGTCTGTACTAATATTTCAAAGTTTAAGTATTATAAAAAGTGTTAAAATCATGACGTATTTATCGTATACAAATGTAAAAATTTTCAGAAAATGAAAATATCTCCGAAAATAACGCGTTTAGAGATGAGTATGTATACCTTCATTGTTAAAAATGTACTCATAATTTTAAGAATGACATAAGATTGAAGTCATTTTACGAGTTATCGCAGTAGTGCTATTGCTAATGACACTGAGTCTTACACGCTCGCCGCATAGTCCGAAGGTCCTGAACTCCAATTCCGGCACCTCCTCTGTGAGTGTTGGTTTTCCTGTCGCTTCACAGATGCTGACATAAAATAACTCCGAAGCAACTATGTTGAAGGATGTTAAGGCATGAATTATTATCGAGGAATTTCCTACCAGTGAAACACCCTGTGTAAAGGATAGTATAAATTAATTAGAAAGTATAAATAGTATATAGTTTATTCATTTGCCAATGGCATTGAATATTTACAATTTCAATAACAATTAAACAATAATAATAATAATCCATGCCTTAACATCTCCCAACAGCTTTACGCCAATTGCTTTGGAGTTTTATAGGCCATGAGTTATCATTACGCGTCTGTTGTGCGTCACTATGGTTTTACCTCTCCGCATTCGCCAAGGAGTGTCAGAAAGCGCAGAAAAACCAACAATCTGAGAATAAATAACGGCAAGTGCGATAGACACTGCATCATTAGCCTGGCTGTAAAAAATAAAGTACAATTAGTATTTCAAGCATCAAGATCGGTAAGGGTGTTTACTGATCGAAGACATTTTGAACTTCGCCATTTTGTCTGAAACCTCTAAAACTCTTAACGTTCTAGATGCACAATATTTTTGCACGATCGATATACATATGTACTAAAGGTTAAAGTAAATTATTAATCCATTAAATGTAAACGGAGAATGTCAAAAACACCTTAGCGTTTTCAGTATATATTTACTGTTCTTAAATTGGGTACGTAGGTATTTTAGTGATAGCGTAAACTGAACGGTAATAACTCACTTTTCAGTTTACCTTAGCAACCAATAAGACTAACTTACCGCTCTGGAAACGGCTCAAAATGGCTTCTGTAAATAAGTAAAAATGATCAATCGTGCAAAAAAATAATGTTCACAATACATATAATAAATAAGGCAAAAAAGGAATTACATATTCTGACCAAGTGTTGACTCTTTTAATGTTTATTCTTATATTAAATGCATGAAAATTCTGTCAAGAGTTTTTACTTAGGAGATTTTATTACTTGAATTTTAAAAACACTGGCAAACTATTTGATGCTATATTGAATACATGTGCTTTTTTGCTATATCTTACACAATTTTGGCTAATAAAATCACGATTCCAAGTATTATAATGATGAACATCAGCATCGCTTATATATTTAGTTTTAATGACATTGTAGATAGTTCACACTTTTAAATCACGGCATAAATCTCTAATTACCATTCCATGTTTTGTAATAGTACATATATTTTTACCTTCTGGATACACTTCTTTTACGACTGGTACTGCGTCTCCTTGAAATACTCCTCCTTCGTCTGGAGCTTCTCTCTCTGCTTTTCCGCAGATCCCTCTTTGGTGACTTCGACACTGACTTCTTCCTCTTCCCCTTGTCGTTTTCAACTTCGCTGTCTGAACTTTCTTTATTCGAACGGTAATGGCGCTTCTTCTGTACGCTGTTTTCTTTCTTGTGTATTTCGAAATTGCTTTTCGAACCTGAACTAGACCTGGATATTCGTTTGTCCTTCCCTTTAGACTTGGACCGAGATTTGCGTTCTTTCGACAAAGATTTTCGTGACGTACTGGACGATCTTGATCGTGATCGAGACTTGCTGCGAGATTTTGATCTGGACAAACTCTTGCTTCGCGAACGAGATCTTGACTTTGAACGAGAAGGTGATTTGGACTTCAGAGTATCATTGCCAGCAATGGACATAAGCTTAGCTTGAAGTTTAGACACTTGCTGTGGCGGTTCTCTGAAACAAAAACAAATAAAATCGGCGATACTTACCAAAGATATATTAATTATATTATTTTGAAATATAAAACATCCCGCATTATGTGATAAATACAATTATTGAAGAAAACAAAACAAGAGATATGAATACAATCGTCGCCAGACGAAGAAGATCGTACCTCAAATAATATACGAAATTAACATTTTTGTGTCACTGTCGATATTTCCTTGTGAGTGTATAACAAAATTCTGATGAAAAATATTCTCTTGTATAATTTTCCTCAAGGCAGTACAACATTTTCTTGTAGCTCGAGGACATTGGTTATACTATAACATTTCCAAAGTCCATCAGAAAAAGGTGCGCTTACAATCAACATTTTGAATGCAGTGAGTGTGATTTACACAGCCGTCAACAATCAAACTATGAATTACTTAATAAGTCAACAGATGTCGCTATTTGAATAAATTAATTTGATTCAATTTCTATTTACGTATTATTATTACTATGCAATGTCATTATTTAAAATGTGTATATACTAAGTCAGCATTTAAAGAACTTATTTATTGTCACTGCTTCGCGCGCTGCACGTTCATACGTATTACCACGGAGTCAATATACATAATTTAATTTTTCAAATGTTGGATATTTATGAGACATCTTTCGGCGACATTTGTAATTATTTTAATCTTGCTTGGAGTCTAAGCATCTTCTTATATGTCATCAATGTTCTAGGATCTAGGATATTATGAAAGATTTAAAATGAACATACGTAAACTTCTTGGAAAATAATGTTTTTGTTATAAATTAATGAAATAAATATATGACCAACTAAACGAAGATGTAGACTTCCGCTGTCGTTTTGTAAATGTAGGTCTCCATTTCCCCGGGTTGGAACTGCATCAAGTTTAATTTAAAAGCCGATGTTTCGTCCACAATTGCAAGGGACATCTTCAGGGCTACACGTAGATATTCGTCGACTCGTAGTAGCTTGAAGTATGATAGAACAGAGACTGCGCTGCACTTATATAGGGATCAGGTCAGATGGCGGCCTGCTATTGGATGGACTTATGGAGCCAATCGCCTGCGTCGTATAGGCGTGACATTTCATAGTGAAGTTTAAGGGAGCTTGCTACGTTGGATGTAACATATACCAACGCTTCTATTAAGATTACACGGAAATTTATAAATTTCAATTGATTCGCGGATGTTTGTAGGGTATTGATGCGATTCACGGGATAGAAGTTTGACATCTTTCAATAGAATTTGATGGCTGGAGGCTAGTTTATGTTCTGCCAGTGCTGAACCAGTTGTACTTAACAGTACTAGTACAACGTTCGTGTTCAGATATATGCACGTTGACCGGCCGCTTAGTTTCGTCAATATTAACACTGCCATACAAACACCGAATGTAATACACTCTTTGTGCTTGGAGCGGAGATATTTTCTTTTTAACTGAGGGTATCCAAAACTTTGTAATGGGATCTGATGAGGGTTTTGATTTGACTTTTATGTAGAAAATTGCCGATTTGGTCACTGATAACTTGAAATATATGATAAGAAACCGGTACTGATGTTAGGCTCAGGCTCCCTGCGTGGTATGGGAGGAGAGGTGTAGACATCGTAACCCCAAACGGAGCGAGCCCGAGTCTAAGTGAGTCAAGTTCTATTATATATAAGTTGGATATATGTTAGATTCTTTTCAAAAAATATTCCGCTGGAAACTAAACATCCTTTGAAAATTATAACCTTACTAAATGATTTTTGATGTTACCATTAAATACGCAGATTAGTGTCAAATTAATTATCTTTTACAACTATACTCTTGGCAAATAAAGTTAAGTTGATGTGTATGCATTTCATGCTAATCAAGGTATTGTATAAATTGTACAATCTCTTTATTATTACTTAAGTATAAAGCTCATAAAATTCCTCACACGTTCAATAACATACTTGACCGTAGAATTCCTTTTCACGAAATCGTCCTTGTCTTTGTCACTGTCATCCTCATTGCGATCTCTTTTCTCACTAGGACTAGCATTACCGTTGTCTTTGCTGTTGATGTCGTTATCAAGCTTCGATTTATCTCTTGAACGAGAGCGACTATGCGATTTCTTATCCCTGTTTCGTTCGCGTTCCTTTATTCGATCCATTTCTCTTGAGGGCTTTTCTGTAGACTTCCTCCTTTGCCGAGATCGTGAACGTGACCTTCGAGATCTGGATCTTGATCGATGAGACCTCGACCGATCCCTCTCCCTATCGCGATATTTCTTTTCTTTTTCAGGTTTGGCCCTCTCCTTTTCACGTTCTTTGCTCTCCTCCATCTCTTGCTGCAAAAGATTTTTAAAATGAAACCAATACTTTTGTATTAGGACGGAACATATAAGCAATTCATTAACGTTTTAATATGAACGTGCTATTTCTAACAATATCTTATTATTCATATTTGAAACACGTATCTTTACAAGTCTAATAAAATAAAAATGATTTCTCATCTCCGGTAGTAAAAATTACTTTCATTATGCCTTATATGAAGAACAAGAAAAAACGTGATGCAATCTAGGCCCATTTTATACATTTTTGGACATTTTATTTGCCGACAAATTCCGACCGTAATTCTAAAAATACACACAATTAAAATGTGTCATATATGTAACAAAGCAGCAGAGACGATCTTTTATGAATTTATCCTTATTTTCATCTTAATATAAATTTTAAAGGAGCTAAAAGCATTTACAATCAACACTCAATTAAAATGTATGATTTAGGCCCAGTTGATGATCAACCTTTCAAAAAAGGTAATTAAATATAAAAAGCATTTTTTAACACATATTTATCAATTATTTAGGAAAGCTTGTGTGACACAGCACTAGAATGTATTATTAGATAGTTGTACTAGTATACAATACAGGTTTAATCCTTTTTTCAAACGGTTTCCATATTAGAAATATTTTTGGCATGTGTGAAATAAAATACCAACTATGGTTAAATCGCTTTGGCAACTGACATGTGCCAGTAAATTAAAATAGCGTCAAATTGAAGATGTTGTGAAATTTTATCTGTTAAGTAATATAACCTACAGAAGGCATTTCAGAACTGTCACATGGCTGTATTGCTTTGGCAACCGACACGGTCAAAGTACGAACTAAAGACGACGATTCAATGCCACTACAAATTCTCAGCGACAGCAACAATTTCCTAGCAATAGAATTAAACCAATTAATTAATAATTTCAGAATATATAGCTTCCGCTAGTAAAATATTATTACATAAAAGCCAGTTACAAATTAAATATTACTTTTCTATACCAATGTTTTATTTAAAATAGTAGGCTATTCTGTTTAGTAGACAAGCACTGTTGACAATTATAACAATGTTAAAAAAAAGTCTATAAACATTACTTTATATTACTATTTATGACAGTCCTAAAATGATTTGTGTGGGTTATATTACTTGACAGATAAAATTTTACAGCATTTTATATTTGAAGTTATTTTAATTTATTGGCACATGTCGATTTCCAAAGCGATCATAAAGCGATTCAACCATAAAGAATAATATTCTCTAAGGTTTGTGATAATTGTCATTAAAACAATATTTATACAGAATAGCCAAGAGTTAAAATATACGTACTAAAAATAATATTTAATAGCTTTATTTATAATACCCAATTTCTGGCTTTATTTTAATAGTATATTACAAACAGAAGCCGTATATCCCGAAATATTAATTAATTATAATTAGTTTAATTTTATTGTTCTGAAATTGTTCCAGTCGATGAGAATTTGTAGTGATTGAACCGTCGTCTTTAGTTCTTACTTTGCCGTGTAGACTGCCAAAACGATTCAACTATAGCATCATATCATATAGTAAATAATAAACCTAACCAGAATATATTACCACTTGATTGTTTATAATAAATAAATAAAGTTAATGCCAACCTGCTATTTGGAAAATAATATTAATAAATCCTTTTATTGTAACTCAGTAACGTATTACTTAAAAAAATCAACAATTCAACATGGGTCTGAATTATACAGAAACTTAAACAACTTAATCCAGAAAGAGTGGAAACTATTAATTGCTCTGATTGATGGAGACAATCTGTTAAACAATTTTATACATGTATGTACTAAAAGTATTTTCGGTGAGAGAGAGCTGATGTTTAAAATACCAGTAATCAAGTCCATTCATCGTGCCGTAATTATGGAAGAAGATATTAACCTCAAAAGCACTTCTACTCTTAAAATGAGCAGTTAGGACCTCGTATATGAAAATCGTATAGACGGTTAAGACATTCGTGTCTTTATAAAGACCACAACAAGTGTTATTATAACCTAAGCCACAAATTAATCTAAGCAACTATTTTATAGATACACAGAATAGAACCACACTGCCACCCCAAACCACATTCCCATATATTATATGGAAATAACAGTATCTGTTGTACAGTAGTCTATCTTCTCATCCAGTGCTTCAAATGTCTCATGGCGTAACACAATGAACTTGTTATACTACATAGAACGTCAATATGATCCTTCCACTACAGGTTACTGTCAATTGTAATACCCAAAAGATGAAGGGAATCCAAAATTTAGTAATTCATATCCACTGATATCCACGTGATAAGGATAATACTGTACCAGATTTAAAACATATAAAGAATGTTTGACTGTTATTAATTTTTAAATTATTGTCACTTGACCACTGTTCTATGCTTTGCAATTATTGCATCCATAGTGTCACAGTCGACAATAAAGGTTGTATCATCAACATAGTTTAATTGATAGTATAAATATCACTAAAAGAAAATATAAATAATAAGAGACCCAATATACTGCCTTCTGAAATAACCCTATTAATCATTAATTCACTGGAGGTGATTATTGTAGTTTGATAGTGGAAATAATTCTTATATGTGCTTAAGAGTGTAACTGTACAGTTTGTTTCATATGTGATAAGTTAAGACTGAAATCAAGTAACTGTTTTTCTAAATCCGCAAGGACCAAGTTTTTCAATTAATGTTGCTTGTTCAATGCTATCAAGGGTATTTTTTTAGATCTGATAAAATACCACATAGAAACTCTTTGTTTATTAGAATTGCCAAGGTAACTTTTTCTCTGAGGAGTAACATATAATGTTCTGTTTAGTAACGAGGTCATTAAGGTTGTTTACAACTTTTTTAAGAATTTTGGAGAATCCTGTTAAAAGCTAAGTGGCCTGTAGATGTTGAGATATTTTGAACACACTTTCTTAACGAGAGAATCCAGAAAACCACCTATTTTAAATGGGGTAAAATGTAGTTGTCCATGGTTTTGTGTAAAAAGTGCATTGGAAGATTATCTATACCAATAGGTCTGGAATTTCTGTGTATGAATTGTACATGTAAATTCTTCTTTACATGTTTGAAGCAAAGGGAGCAGTGTGATAGGTACAGTTTTAAGGCTGATGAATACTACATTACATTAGGCTAAGATAGTTCTGCATTTTAAAGATTATTTTCTCAACAAAAATTAAATAACTTGCTCTGGGGCAATATATTTGTAGCAATAAAAAATCTATGTTCGCCAAACAAAATTCATTTTATATCATAAATTTTATTCCCACATTAAACACTACTACTTCTATGACCAATATACTACACATTTTTTATATTAGTTAACAATACTGAATTCAAATATATTCTGAATAAAGAATTTGATATTTTGCAAATTTACTGTTAATATAACCAAATTTATAAGTTTTCAATACTATTTTTGTTAATTGAAGGATAAATTGAACTTATTTATTCTTAAGATCCTGTACCAAAATTGATTCTGCATTATCGTTATAAACATGAGTCCAAGCCAATATACAAAAGTATAATTGCTATATTCTTGTTTCTAAAGAATTTGTTAACTGTACATCTGCTACAACATAAAGGTAGTGGAAAATCAATATAATTATTATAAACTCAATGTAATATTTTCAAGTAATGGGCCGAAGCATATTTTATACTGATAACATTCATCATTAAAACCTAATCTAAATGGTTAAGGAGATACATCAATGCAAAGAAAAGTAAGTGTTTGAACAAAATATATTTCATAATTCATTATTCAAACATAATAAAACTTACTTAGTAGAAAGTATTGTATTGTTCACAAAGAACACTAAATATTTCACTAAAATTTAAGCTAAAGGAACAGCATTAAGAGTTTCAGTAAATATTTTAGGTCCTCCATGATACTCAAATTTCCTGAATCGATTGTATATTTAAAATACATCTTCCAAGACCAAAACTTGTTGACTTCTGAAATAGAATTATCTATAACATTTAGTGTTGCAAATTTCATTTTTTCCAATGGCATACAATCACGATTCATAAATATGTTTCAATTAATATGTCTCAATGTTTATTGCAGTTGGACCCATGTTTATAAGATGCTTTTTGTTTAAAATTAATAATCCATGCTTTATAAAAGATCTTCATAAGTTTTACAATGTATATTTGTATCAGATAGCATATTTGTATCCAATAGATTTGCAGTCACAAGCAACATTTCTCATGCTATAAAAGATAAGTTGTTAATTAATGTGCCAAAAATTACTTTAAAAAAGATGTGAAATTCACAAACTTCCCATGTGGTAACTAAAAGTTTCTTTCTATCCTGTATAACATTAAAATTATCACACAGCAAATATAGTTTTAAAATATACCATAAAAATTTAAAATATCTCAATGTTGTTTTGATACATCAATTTATTAATAATAAGTTCCTGAAATAATGCAAGGCAACTGTTGCTGCATTTAAATGTATAACTGTTTAAAAATGAAATTAATCATTTCTTTAATATTATAGTATATCCTCAAGCTTCAAAAGATCTTTAACATACTATTAAAATAAACAATGTTAGCATTAGCTTTATATTAAATACATATAAGAAAATAAAAATAGACTATATTTTATACTATAATAAATATAAAATCTTACTCGTTTCTTTGTAATTTCTTCTTTTCTCAATTCTAATAAACAGTCAGGTATACCAGTAGGATTTTCTTGAGCAGAAATTAATAATGCCCACAATTCTGCCATAAACTCTCTAGCATTCTTACCATGCAAAAAACCAGTTAAATTTATTTGAATTTTTTTTGGATCTGGATACTAAAATTCATACCATTAATAATATAACATACAATAATAATTAACAAACCTTTTCGTCAAGTTGATTATATACAAAATCAACAACTACATCATCGTCAATTTTTAAAATTTCTGTAATCTTCTCCTGAATCCATGGTTTAATAACATCTAACTTAATTTTTGACATATCCACCTACAAAAAAACATGTACAAATAAAATTCAACTGAAATGAAGAAAAGTATCTTGAGAAAGCTTTATCTTTGATACTAACCCTCTGACTCAAACAATCACTAAATTTCATCTGTTTGAGTAACTTCTTTTCTTTATCGCTGAAGCGATTATCTTGTTCAGTTGTAGTGCCCTGAAAATTAAAATATATTCCAAAAAATTGTAAAAAGCAAATAATCTTATCAATACATAAATCTATTTTTAAATATTTCAAAAAGTTACTTACCGTATACATCATCATGAATATATTATTGTAACGTAGTATATAACCATAAATGAAGACACAATACAAAATTAAAATAAGGAAATACCAAATAGTTTATAATCGAAAAGACCGGTAAACTTCATGCACCAGACAATTCGGTCACGCACTAAACTACCATCTTAGCTTAATAATTGTTCGTGATCCCTTCGTATAGGAAGGGATTTCTCAGTCGTATATATACAACAATCTCATTATTTCTTGAAATTTTACACATTCTATGTCTTAAAAATCCATGTTGGATTCTACAAAATGGCGTGGCGTCCGAAAGATCGGCCACAACGATTACTCTTTTACCGACTGGCATCCCGCAATTTTCGAAAATTTCTGTATAAACCAGGTTAATTGAATCACATACATAGTTAAATTTAGTCTATCATTAATATTAATTCAAGGGGCATATTCTACTTTAATAAAGTTTAAAATAAGCTTAACATGTATAGATATAGTAAGTTGCAATTCCTGTAGAGCTAAATTCAATAAAAAAATTAATATCGATAGGTTAAAATGAGACTTGTTGATCTCATATACTTAGGTTGAAAATGATGATATAAATTTACTAATATCACATTCAGATAGATTAGAAACAATTAGCGCAGTCAAGCCAAAATTTTTATCCGCGTTTTGTATTGTTTTCCGCCAAATATAGATGGAGTTGACATCAAAAAATTAGTTTTCAAAAACACTAGGTAAATAGCGGACGATTCAAAATGTATTTGGTAGCGGGAAATTCAAAATAAAGGGTTTAATACCGCGAGATCAAAAATTATATTGATAAAGATTTGTCATGGAATGTAAAACGTCTGTCTTAAGTTATATCATTGTGTCATACTGTCAATATTTGTCATTATATTTTCTCTTATAATGACAGTATGACACTTAATGATATAACTTAAGACAGACGTTTTACATTCCATGACAAATCTTTATCAATATAATTTTTGATCTCGCGGTACATGATCAACACTGTAATCAAATTGCATACTATTTACTAGTTCCCGTAGTAATGAGAAATCATTGCTAAGGAAAACACTATACAGTACGATATTCAATTACAATGCTGTAACCACACAATAACGTTTTAAAAAAAAGAATTACTTAAATAATTACACTTTAATATCGTTACGTAGAAAAGGTACAAAGTACATTTATGATTATTAATAAGTAACATCTAACACGCATGTTTTAGTTAAATTACCAGTACAAAAATAAAGTAACGAACAATAGCATAATCTACCAAAAGTAGAATATTCGACTAACAAACATATTTTTAACAATAAGATAGAATTTCTGTCGAAAAAGCACAAGTACCTACACGAAATACTACAAAGTAGGTAATTAAACCTCATAAACACACAATGACTTAAGCCCGCCAATGTTTACTATGACCATTTACAAAATCTTGTATTACATAAATGATAAACATAAAATAAGGCCAGATAAATAAAAATATGGATACATGAGATACCTAACAAATTTAGTAGACGTCTTTTCATGAATATATAATTAAAAGAGTGACAACTAGGGCTTAAAAACTAAATAATGTTAATTACATGGCTATAGAAGAAAACAAAAAAATTAAACCTGCAATAACTAACACCAAATTGATTAATTTATTGTTGTCGTAAAACAAATGAGACTTCCAATGATATGGCTGTCTTGGGCTCTGTGGGTAGCCTCATGGGATGGAGTGTCGGCACTGCATTTCTGTTGAAGCGTACTGAATGAAGGTGTGCATAGCAGTTTGTGTCAAAATGTAGGCTGCAAAGTTTCTTATTACATGTTGTACTGGCATCTAGCACAGGTTTCATGCCCATTTGCTGTTGTTTCACTCCTGAATAATAAAATATAATAATTACAACTGTATACTAACAAATATCAATGATAGTACAAAGGCACGTTTTCATTATAGGAAAATGCCTAGGAAAATCATTAGGAAAAACCATAAATGTTTCTGTACCAAGAAATCTGAAGTTTCTATTGACACTGCTAAACATCGATTGATTGCTTGTGAAAAAACATAATATAGAAACTTAAAAACAAGTAGTAAGTTTTTCCTGTACTTTAAAGGCTTTGTTATACACTTATATTATACTCCTAAAAATTATACTATTCATTGCCAATTACTTACTTAATTGTCATTTAAACTTTAATTGGTGTAATCGGGAACCAACAAAATCCTTGCTACAACCAGGTGGTCCTTATGCACTTGGAATCAGAACTACAAACAAAAAATCTGCAGCTCACCTTCGGGTTATATGTCAACTATTATGCCGTTAGTTACTTGTTCGCATTCTCGGAAAATATGCATCGCTCTTGCTTCTTGTTTGTACGCCCCAAACACAATGCACCAGCTTCTATCCATCCTTATGTCAACTTAATAACATTATCATATTACTCTTTACAGAACTTACGGTACGATTATAACACCACTAACTAAGTAGTAATAAGAAAAATAATGTTTAGCAATACACACAAAATTTTTTTCCATAAAGTGATAGCGCTATAGTTGCGACATCTCAAGTTATTCGGTTTAAGTTATGATTCAAATTTACTTATAGGTCTCTTGTTTCTAACACTGTTGCGCCATCTAATAATGGCGTAAATAGGTATATTAGGCGGCAAAACCCCGTATTTAACTGAACAAACCATCATCCGTGCACATTCGTGATGGCTTAAATAGAAGGGGACACTTAAGGCTGCGTTTGATAAGGCTTTGGCGGGAGAGAAATGTACCAAAAAAATACCATTTTTATTTCCATTTTTACGGGCTTAAAATATCAAAACATGTAAATTTTATGCATTACGCATGAAGATAAAGGTTAAACGAAGTGAACGCTCGTATTTTTTTTTAAATTAAGTTAATATATAAGCCGTAAATAAAATGGGAAGTTAGTGGTTTTGCAAGTACTAGAAAAAATGGCTACATTTAAAAATTACACGGTAAATTTATATGTAATATAGCAAGTACACTCGGTATTTATATTTGGAAGGTAAAAATAGTAACAGTAGCTAAATACATGTGTAATTTTTTAAGTGATCCATGAAATAAAATTTGTTTACATTTTTGGTGGATCTTTACATACATTAAAGATATCTGTTACATTTACGTCGCCTAACAGTGTAGCACATATAATATAGATGGCGATATTATCTTGCAATTATTTAGAGGCTAGTTGTGTGGTATGCGATACTTTAATTATTCATTATAATTTAAAATTATAATTAACAACAATTTTTGCGGTTACTAATGATAAAATTTAGTATGTTACGAGTTATTTGAAAGTACGTAATACACAATAAACAGTTGGCATCACTGGTTGGCACCACAAAACCAAAAAGTAACTACATAGTTTAATTTGCGAGTTTAATGAAATTGCAATATTTTAAAATATGGAGTTTTCTGTTATCCTGAATTGAAAGATGCCTATGCTTTTACTAATGAGATGAATTATGTAAATCAATTAAACTGGAACTGTTTACGCCGACAAAAGCCTAATAGCTGTTTTATATTTACGAAGTTCGCAAAGAAACTGTCGGCTAAGAACGTTTTACATTTTTCTTCAAAATTTGTTAAGGTTGTTGCTAATTACTTAAAATGTAAATATAGGTACATTTTATTTGTTAGCAGTTTTCAGAACTTTGAAATCGTTTATTTTTTAAATAGAAACTGCACACCATGTCTATAGTATTTTTGACATATTCATCAAATTTTATAGGTCAAACTATATAGCAAATTAAAAAATTCCGATATTAAGGCGGATCCACATCAATAAAAAATTATCTTGTCGTGTCTCATCAGCAGCTAGTGTTCGTAGTATTTTTCACCACCATTTTGTCTTCTATGTAGAAAAAGCTGTGTTGTCCAGTAACGCCGTTCTGTGCTCACTCTCTTTGTGCGGTGTAGATAATCCGATATAATTATGAACAATGCACATTTCTTTTTTAAAATATGAGACATGATCAATCACCCAAACATAGGTATTTACGCAGAAATATGAAACAAAACTACAGATGAACTCAGAATCAAGTCCACATTAACACTACTGTGCGACGCAAATCTCTTTGAAGTTGGCTGGAAAACCGACAGCACAACGGATAGCGTGCGTTGTTCGTCATGAAACTATTTGTGTGCATTTCTATGCGGCGCACAGTCCACACCAACAAAAATTTCAACGAACACGAGCAAATTTGTGTCAAATACAACGCACAACGCAATTTTTTATTGATGTGGATCCGCCTTAGAATCGAATAATGTATCAAAAATTCAAAATCGATTTTAAACAAATATTGAATGAAGAATATCGATATACCTTGATATCGACATTTTTATCATGTTTATATTAAAAGTTCTTTGCTGTGGCTTTTCAAGGCATTTAGTAACAAATAAAATCTTTAACTTAAAATATATATTTACTCAAAAAACAAACAAAAAATCCAATAAAAAGATAAACAAAATATAAATTTGTATCTATAACGTATAAAGGCGGATCCACATCAATAAAAAATTATCTTGTACGTTGAATTTTGAAATTCAGCAAAAATATTTGCGGCGCAAATTTAAATCTGGTTAAGTATTTTACCAAGTAAATATTTATCTTGTGTGTTGTACGGCCGAATCCACGTGTGCAGGTTTGTTCATGCAGAGCGCAATAGTTTCTGTCAGCATTACAATAAAATAAAAAAAGCTGATGCCTGGGGCACAATAGCTAAAGCATGTAGTATTGGAGTTGAAGAAGCAAAGAAAAAAATGTCAAGCTTGTTGGGGGCTTTTTCATAATTTTCGGTCCAATCAAATTAAGGAGAACTTCAAAATCTGCTTGTGACATCCGAAGAAAATTGTAAAAACTGTCCTGTTGTCTCATCAGCAGCTAGTGTTCGTAGTATTTTTCACCACCATTTTGTCTTCTATGTAGAAAAAGCTGTGTTGTCCAGTAACGCCGTTCTGTGCTCACTCTCTTTGTCCGGTGTAGATAATCCGATATAATTATGAACAATGCACATTTCTTTTTTAAAATATGAGACATGATCAATCACCCAAACATAGGTATTTACGTAGAAATATGAAACAAAACTACAGATGAACTCAGAATCAAGTCCACATTAACACTACTGTGCGACGCAAATCTCTTTGAAGTTGGCTGGAAAACCGACAGCACAACGGATAGCGTGCGTTGTTCGTCATGAAACTATTTGTGTGCATTTCTATGCGGCGCACAGTCCACACCAACAAAAATTTCAACGAACACGAGCAAATTTGTGTCAAATACAACGCACAACGCAAATTTTTATTGATGTCGATCCGCCTTAAGAAATCCAAAACTCAAATATATAATTCTAGTTGTATAAAACACATACATAAATACAAGTAAAAAATAAACATCTTAAAACATATCTTTTTTACAATTTTGAGGAAATAGTAATTGTGATAAAGATAACAAACACCCCATGAAGGCGATTCGGCGAACTATACGAGATGTCAAGTCTATGAAATGCAATATTCCGCTGCCGCTTCCGGATTATAATTTCTACGAAACAGCAAACATCGCAGTAGGCATTTTTCAAATTTCAAACTTCTTTCTTAAAAATATATTCTATTGTATTCTGTATAATATGAACAGTTTCTTTTGTATATTAATGTAAAATAAATGTGTAAAATGTCAAAGATTGTTTACCAGGATATAAGTAGAATGGCATTTTTGATTAAACGATATTATGGAATAAAAAAATCGATAACAGTCAATATTATTAAATAAAAAAAATATCGATTTCAATCACGATTATCGAAAAGAAAACATCGATACTTTTTTACAAAACAATATATCGTGCGCATCCCTAGTTCAAATCACATATGCCTGCCCACTCTTTCTTCCGGAGGTCAGTTCGCCGGTTTTCTAGTTTCGATTAATAACAATAATTTTTATAATAGCCTCATTATTTATAATATATTAACATTAAAATAATACCTTGACCTTACTTAGTTTTGAAGATTTTTATTACAATTACTGTTCTTTTTATTTTTGGTGTTTGTAGAGTTAAATCTTTGTACATATTTAAAACTGTTTTTCTCATCTTTATTGTAAAAATACTTGACGCTGTTTGGGTGGCGATTTTCATGGTTTGGTTAGATGTGCCTTATCTAATATGTTCGTGACGTACTTAAACGTACAGATAGTGTATAATAACACAGTAAAATATAATAAGAGAATGTTCACAGCTTCACAAATTATGGGTAGGTTATGTTATAAAATATACAGATATCGCATACTTATAATTCCTTGTTAAATTTACTTACATAGGAACCAATACATTCTGTTAAAAATGGTACCGTTTTGGCGCGATATTTGAATTGAAAAGTTATAATATAAAGTAACAACGTACCTATGATCAAATTTGCCTTAAAATATGTATATAGAATTTCTCTTATTCGAACTTAGTAATCTCACAAAAAAAATCCATTCTGAAAACTGTCCAGGAGCCAAATTACAAAATAGAAATAAAATAAAAACATGAAAAAAACTGATCAACTGTCAAACTGGCACTTGGGATTTGCAAATACTAACTTTACATGTATTTTTAGCAGGTGAAATATATTTATTAGAATGTTGAACTAATAGGTACGTTATGAAGACAATAATATGACTATATTTCAGTTTTGCATATTATTATTATTATTATTATTAGATATGATCAACAGAGATGCAGGCTACGTACTAAATGTATCAAGTAACAGAAAATGTTTTATTTTGCATAACACAAACACACTGCTGTTTATTTATTGTGTGGTTTTATATAATAATAATAATATTAGTTTATTTCCAAAATAAGAGAACAACATTGTATTAATATAAATTACAAAATATAAATATATATGAAATAAGAAAGTCGAATGGATGAGTATCACCTACCTTTAGCGAATATGTTTAAGAATAACTTAATTTATAAATAAAAGAAACGTAATTTTAAATTTT
Source organism: Amphimallon solstitiale (assembly GCA_963170755.1). NCBI lineage: Eukaryota > Metazoa > Arthropoda > Insecta > Coleoptera > Scarabaeidae > Amphimallon > Amphimallon solstitiale. The sequence goes on from OY720679.1 coordinate 81,724,102, forward strand.
TACAAATAAATTCAAATGAATGCTTAAAGTTCGCGCGTCTTTCTCCCTTCAACATGAAAGTTGACAAGTATCGATTAGATTCATATGTGCGACACCTATCGAGGAGGCATAGTACTATTGGACAAAATACAAAAACTTGGTGTTACACTTGAATAAAATCTCCATTGGAAGGTTCATATCTAAACAGACTTATTTAAATTATTCCTTTTGTAGTATTACCTAATTATAAATTGTTTTAGGTCTTTGATTATATATCTATTAAATTCAAAAGAAACACGTTAATAACTATATATACATTTATTTATCAAAAAATTACATAAATATTTCTAGATTCAGCATAGCTGTTCTTATTCTTAAGTGTAATTATTGATTACAGTGGCCAATAAAAAATAACTGTGATTACATACATTTAAAGGAATTGTTACAAAAAACATTACTTAAGAAGGTAATCCGTAATATATGGCCTCTAAATTGTGACACAACAAACCCAAATGCAATAGGGTTGGAAGATTCTAATTTTCTAAATAATTTAGAGTGATATATTGAGTTTGTCATGTTTAAATAAAGTCTCTTTTTTGATTTCCGTTTTTGTAACTTTTCACTCAGCCTTTTGTAATACTTTACAATGCTGTATATTTCTTGTGCCTTTTGGAGATGATGCTTCACTCGTTTAACACCAACGCTTTTTAATATCTCCGTTTATCTGAAAATCATAATAGAAATTAATAACGTACTGCAACTTAAAAAGAGGCAAACAAATTGTGCCTGTATTAATGCATCAATAAAATAAACTATAATACAGCACACAATGCCATATTACTTATTATCAATAATAAATAAAAGTAACATGATTTACTTAATATGCTCAAAAAAAAGTTGAAAAGAAACATTTGAATTTCCAACTCTGCAAAATGGTTCACTGCTATTACAATACAAGCAAAAGCAATTGTGTTATTACTTGGTGGAATGTCTTACACTTAAAGTAGTATATGTACCGATCAAAATACCTAATTAAAAGAGGTTTTTTGCAATTGCTGATTAATTTACTTATTCATACCTTTTGCTTTATTTCTTTCTTTAACCATTTGTACATCACTTTGACTCACATATGTAGTAAGTGCATAGTTGTCTTGCTTGAAAGTAGTTGGAACAGCATCTACACTAAGTGCTTGAATTGGTTCGGTATTCTGGGCAAAGGTTAAACTTTCTGCTGAAGTCACATCCTTGTTTCTGTGTTTTCATTATAAAATAAATTTGTAGTAGTTATATCTATCTATATACTAAACTTAATAATTTACCAGGCAAGTTTATTGTTGGTAATGCATTAGGAAATAATATCGTAGGACGTTTACACACATCCAAAAAATGTGCTCCACAAACACAAATCTTATTATTTAATTCCTCATATGAGTATGTATAAAGTGACTCATTACCAATACAACTTAACCATATCTACTTCAAAACAATACATTTTGTTGGCAGCCTGTACCTAATAAATAACATAACATTTCTATTTAAGAAAATGATATCACCACATTCAAAGCACTTCACACTCACGCTGATATTCAGTCACATTAAGTAATTCACTTTAATAAGTGTCTTTTTAAAAATACCTTGAACTACTCCTGTCATTACAATTGAGATAATACATTTCCGTATATATTGACTGCTGTCCATGTTAACGTTCCAAAATCTAGAAAATAAATTCATTGTATGGAATAACTGCTTGTAAGCTAGTATTCATTATATATAGGCTTACTTACGTTTATGGCGAAAATAATTTAAGAAAAGTTCTAAACTAACACAAGATAAAAAGTTTTTTTATACTAATACACTATTTAAAACAAACTAACAATAAAAACTACTTCTGAACTAACATATCAACAAAGAAAACATATAAACTATAACACCAAGATAATAAATAAGTCTTAAATATGCACTATTTAAAACAAATAAGCACAGTTTCAAATAAGGAAACAAACTAAAAAAACTTCCAACTACGTTTGAACCAGAGAAATAGAGTAGGGGAGAACGCGCTTAAAGATGCGCCAACTAAGTTAAATTGAATTCCGCCATTTTGAAGGTTGCTCACAAGCCTTACAAAAATGTTTGGAACAAATAACTTTATTTTTGGACCAGGTCCACGTTTCAACATTTTTTCCTAGCACATCTAACCACATTTTCAATGAATCACCCCGTGGAAATCTACAAATAGTGCAGAATTAATCGCGCTCTTAAAGATGCAATTCTTTCATTCTATTACGGTAATATTTATACCTAGCTCAACAATTCGCATGTAAAGTTCATTGACTTAGAAAAATGTAAACAAACTTACGTGTGAAAAGAAATGCCTTCCGGCTTAAATCTTCGACTGTTACTGCAGCCCAACACAGAGCACGACATGTTAATAACACACACAAGTCCTTTTTAATACAATTAATTAAAAATAACCTCCAAGCTTGACAATTACAACAACACAAGTGCCAATTACCCTGCAAAATGGCGACCACAATAGCGTTTGCTTAAAACTGGATGCGCACTCGTCGAAGCGCGTTCTCCCCTACTCTATTTCTCTGGTTTGAACTACCAAATCAAATAATTCCTACATAGAGTCATCTACAATGTTAGCTTGTAATTAATCACGAATATTTCCATGCCTTCTCATCGGATGGCGGTTGAAATCGAAACCCCATGAATGTGCCCCACCCCACTCCCGGCATAAACTTAAAATGTAAAACTACAAATGCTAATCATTTATTTACCCTTTTATAATCAACAAAATTTATCAATATATTCTAATTTGCATTGATTTGGGTACATATATTTCCGATGTGATTTCCGATTCATCAAATCACAGATAAGGGAGGTCTCTATACAGTGAGTAATAAAATCACACAATTATTGCTAGGACTCACGGGTTTCTATAGTGCGTCTTTTCAAGTGTAGATGGTACATGGAAATAAACATTGCCAGATCTTATCAATCAACGATGCAATATTCTGCACAAATAAAATGGGTGTGCTTAAAACCACACGGCAGAAGCGAAAACTTCATCAAGGCGACGTTAATAATACGAAATCCAACTTTTTTTTTCGTTCGATATTACATTAGGGTCATTCTGCATCGACGAATTCAGTTGCTGAGATTTTCACGCGCGCATTAGACAATTCCCTTTTTCGTTTTAATTTGTCATCGATTTGATTTTCTTCATCCATCCTGTCTAACAGAAAAGAATTAAATGCTTATAAATTCGTATATGAGCAATTAAAGCAATGCTCTATTCTCAACGTTTCTGTTTTGCATTGGTATACAAATTATAGTAAATGCGTGTGGACATTATTTAACACCCGGAATATACTGATGAGTTTCCAAGTCATCCATATCATTTTAATAAAAATGCTAAAACTTACCTGAGCGCGAAATATTATATTATATTATTATAGAGATAACGTCTCATACACACAACAAATTTTTTGGTTAACCGTCCGCGAAGTTACCAATTAGCGAACGCAACACAGTCCGCGAAATATAATCGCGTGGGTGTACGAACAACTTTAAAGGGTTCCTCGACGGAGAGATTTTCCGATACGCTTCTGAGTCGGTTCGGACGCATGTATATACCGGGTGGTGCAATAGTGTGTCGGCGGAGCTTAGTGTGAAAACTAATAACGCTGCAGCAATGAGACTTTACGTACGTATGTAGTATGCGACTGTGCATTTTCTAATTTTATTTACAAATATACAGGGTGTTCCAAATTTTCGCAACCACATTCAACTTTTTTATTTTAAATACATTGCTATACTTTCTAGATATTATAATGATAGCCATTCAAATTATCTTTGCAATGATATATGGATATGTGCACTTAAGACTGTTCGTTTTGATTTTATTGATAATATTGTTAAAATCTTGACAGTTGCAGCATCTAACATTTTAAGCTGTAGTCTGTAAATGGGTAGAATGCCTCACGTAACTCTTGTGTTACTAATTTATGGACTAACACGTTATTTGTTTTGAGGTTGAACAAAGTGAATAAATATACAGGGTGTTAAATATGTCGTGTCTAAGTTATCGATCTTTATTGGTTATTTTCTCGTTTTTTTTAAATCTAACCTATAATATTTTTATAAGTCAGCATATTCCTTGTAAAATCGCCTTTAAAATGGTACCAATAACATAGTACTTATTTCTAGTATTTTCAAAGTTATAACCCTTTAATGGGATATACTCATGTTTATAACATGCAAAATGCGGGGCATCTAATAGTTGGTTGGCCATGAAAATAAAACAAAATAATTTTAACAAACACCTGTTTTTTAAATGCTTTATCATTAGTTTTAGAAATACATTTTGAAAATTTTCGATAATAAAACAATCTTAATTTAAAATGTGTTCAAATATATTTCCATTCTGCTCTACACATGCTCTCAACCGTCTCTGTATCGACAGACTTACATTCTCAGCTAAGTTATTCTCACTTAATTGAAGAAAAGCGTTTCTTATTCGTTGCTGCATGTTCACTGCCGTTGTAGGAGGTGTTGCGTAAACAATGTTTTTTACAGTTGGCCACAGAAAGAAATCACAAGGTGTGAGATCTGGTGATCGTGGTGGCCAGCTTATCAAACTTCCTCTCCCAATCCACTTATTGGTGAATACCCTATCTAAATGTGCTCTTGCAGCAGCACCATAATGTGCTGGTGCACCATCATGTTGGTACCACAATCTCCTGATGACGTTATCTGGGAGGCCTTCTAATAGCAATGGTAAATTATTTTATAGGAAATTTGTGTAGATTGCACAATTTAAAGTATTATCAAAAAAGAATGGACCAATAATAGTGTTTCCTATGATGCCTCTCCATGTGTTAACACTCCATTTTTGTTGATATAAAATGGGCTGAACAAAATGTGGGTTTGTAGTGTCATAATAATGAGTATTTTTTCTGTTTGTGGTTCCACAATTAGCAAATGTTGCTTCATCTGTGAAAAGCACATGATCTAGAAAAGTTATATCGTGTCGTAATTGTAAAAGTAGCCATTCACAGTACACTAGTCTCCTTTCAAAGTCCGTTTGTAATAAGCCTTGATGATTTTGAATTTTGTAAGGGTGAAACTTATGTTTTTTTAAAATCCTTTTTACAGCAGTGACTTCTATCCCGTGTTGTTTCGAAATTATCCTTGTAGATACGTGCGGATTTTCCACAATGGACTGGACGACTATCACTTCATTATCTTCTGTAATCATAGTCTTACTTCTTTCATGTTCGACGTAATTCACTGAACCCGTTCGAAGAAACCTTATTAACAAATTTTCAAACGTTTTACTATCCGGTGCTCTTCGGTCGGGATATTCCATCGCATATGTTCTTGATGCTAAAAATGGATTTCTGTTGCTAGCGCCAAGAGCAAATACCATGTCTATGAGCTCCTCTTTCGAAAAATTCATTTTAAAGCAAAAACAACAATAAACTATTATGGTATCTAAATGAGAAATAATGTAAATAAAGCGATATAACTGATAACAAGGTAAATACAACACGTAACAACTACTAACAAACAAACGGAAATTAATAATTCACTAGCCGAACTTAATTTATAACAACAAAACGCAATTACAGAAAAGAGAAAATACAGAAAACGACTTTTTATGGACTTTTGAAGTAGAGATTTGACGTTTGGTTGTACAGCCATTTTTTTTTAAATAAGGCCAACCAACTGTGAGATGCCCCACATATTGCATAAGTTGGTTCACTTAAGGGTGCGTTTCAATATTGGCAAATCCATTTCGGTTCGGAACTAAGATTTTCCTGTATCTTAAATACTACTAGTAATAATAGGATGTCGCCACGGTATGCATTCTAAAATTAAATAGCAATTACCTCAAACCATTTCAAGGTCATTTTACCTGCTTCTTAAATTTCTACCTCTACATACGATTTGTAAATATGGTCGGTGCGGCTTTCTTTGCAATTTCATTTTATGCCGTATGAATCAAATCGGCACTTGTCAGCTTTCATGCAGAATTAGGGAGAAAGACGCGCGAACTTTAAGCATTCATTTGAATTTATTTGTAAATTGAAAAACTTAATACATATATATATAATATAGTTTGACATATCCTCCATAAAATGTTGATTGCATTATTAAATACATAATTTAAATTAAATTACTTTTTATACATTTACAATCAGCTACATTTATTTTATTTATAGATTTAGTTATTTTTTAACAAATTCTTTAACGCTGAATGTAAGTGATACTCATCCATTCGACTTTCTTATTTCATACAAAATTATATAATAAATAAACAACTTTGTGTTTGCGAGGTGCCAAATAAAACATTTTCTTTTATTTGATACATTTGTAATTATTGCAGGCTACTGCATCTGTGCGGTATATCATACCTTTGTTGATCATATAGAATAATAATAAGCAAAACAGAAATATAGTCATATTGTCTTCATGTACCCATTAGTTCAACATTCTATTAAATATGTTTTACACGCTAAAAATACGGGTAAAGTTAGTATTTGCAAATCCTAAATGTCAATTTGCCCGTTCATTTGATTTATATAGTGTTGCGTTTTCGGGTTCGCAATAAACAACTCGTGCAATTTATTTATTTAAAACAGTCTGTATATTTACACACGTAAAATTAATTACAATATAAAAAATGTAAAACTAATGTATCACACTTAAACTACTACGATTTAAATTAACACAGGTATTTATTTCTATTACTAATATTTATGTCCGTGTATTTATATCACTTCTATTTATATAACACCGCACCACTATATTTATTTTGTACTACTTATATTTATGTTTACTCTTCGACTATCCTTGTCTCAGAATAAGAAGGAGTGATTCAAATATCGCGCCGAAATGGCGTATATTTTTAAAGTATTTCATTGGTTCTTGCGTAGGCAAGTTTAACATGGGAAAATAAGTTTGACAGTGGTTTGACAAAACGTCATTTTATGTTTATAGCCAAGCCATAACCTAGTCTCATACATTTTTACTTTGGTTTATTATACTTGATCATGCATTTGAAACTTTGAATTTGATTAATCTGTCAAAAATACTGTACGTCAGTGCAAAAATCAAACATTCAACAATTAATATCATTGCAAAAATAACTATAGATGAGTTCATACCATAAGTGAACTGGACAACTCACACATATTCTAGAATTGACTCATTAATTTCAAGTAAGTGTTAATTAAATACTAATTATATTACCACATGTTCATATAGGTACATGTTATATTTCAGATATGTCAAACGTAAAGAAACCTGTACTAATAGAAAAAGGTGAAAATATATGGTGGAGAATATGGGAAAAAGATTGGATTGCTGCAAGTATAATGAGTGCACGACAAGCTTTGATGAAAACCTGTAGGATTAAATAGCCATACCGATAAAGATAGGCAATTAAGAATACTTCATATAGGATCTGAATTGATACATAAGATGAAGTTGCTTCAAAAAAATCCCCTTTCAGAATATCACTTATATGAGAACTTTTGACAGAAGCAATTACAAATGTTACAATAAGTATTTGGAAAAATTGTACCGAGCATGTAAATTTTTAATCTTTTTAACACGATGTGAACACTAAATTATATTGTTAATTTCCAATATTTAATAGAAATAAATATTTGTTATACTTTATATATTTTCATAATAAATAAATTTTAATAGGGAATAATAATTAGTAATGTGTAGGTATATGTAATTATCTTTGCAGTTCGTGTAAACAATTTTAGCCGATGTAAATTTTTCTATTTATTGCTGTTGTATGTAAGATTCACATTTCCAAGACTAGTTGCTTGAATTTACCTCCTCAAGGTTTGTATAGCAGTAAAACGAATGATTTATCTATATAAGTTCTTTATTGATATTTAAAATAGAAACTAATAAGTAAAACTTTTTCTGCAAGTTCTTAAGGACATTTTGATAAGAGATAAAAGGTTTGATTCATTCTTGCTCTCTGATACAAATATTTAATAATAAATAGACTTGATTCGCAATTTTCATGTTGATGTAGCACATACACTAAAATGTGCAGTAATTATATATTTATAACGACAATCCTCCTCAAAACGCTCAGAACAAAGCCTATATGCTTTCATTTGTAAATTGAGCCTATATCTTTATCCATAGATTCTTCTAATTTTTTTTTGTAAAACTAGAATGAACAGATTTGAATGTTAAGAGATTTGTATTCATCAAATTATAGATATATGCACCTATTTGTGTTTATAACTTTACTCTCCTGTTTCCAATTGCCGTGCACTCGTATTGCTGCTTCGACTGGTAGAATGAAAAGCGGCACATCCATCTATTTTAACGAAAGTAGTAAATGAAACACAAAACAGCTAAATCCTTGGTTAGAATTAATACAGTTCTTCTAACCTCAATTGTCATGATGTCATATCAAATTGTCTACTAAATTTTAAGCTATGTGTTCCATGTTTTGGCGGGATATTTGAATCACTCCTTCTTATTCTGAGACAGGGTATACCACTCAAGGAACCATTTATTTATTTCTAATATTTATTTTTACTTTGGTCTGTTCCGCGCGACGACTACTAAGGACTTTCTTATTCCGGAATAAGAGATTCATTCAATAGTCTCGTGCGGAACAGGCAGATAAATAAATAAACATAAATAAATAGTTCCTTAAGTGGTAGTCGAAAAGTAAGCATAAATAAGTGAGTGTAGTTGTTACATAAATATTACGGAATGTAAATAGAAGTGATATAAATACGGTACAGTGTTACATAAATAACAGTAGTGAAATAAATACATGTGTTAATCTATTTGTAATAATTTTAAGTGCGTTACATTTATTTTACATTTTTATATTTTGATTAGTTTTATATTCTTATATTGTAATTAATTTTACGTGTGTGAATATACAGACTGTTTTAAATAAATAAATTGCACGAGTTGTTTATTTGGAACCCGAAAACGCACCAATAGTCTGAATTTTCAGTCTTTTTATTTAGTTCATATTATAACTTTTCAATTCAAATATCGCGCCGAAACGCTACTATTTTTAACAGATTGTATTGGTTCCTAGGTAAGCAAATTTAACAAGGAAATATAAATATATGCGATATATGTTATATTTTATAACATAACCAAGCCGTAACCTGTGAACATTCTCTTGCGTTTTTGTTTTGGTTTATTGTATTTTAGTGTGTTATTAAACACTATCGATATACTTATTTGATTTTATTATTTTGTGTTTTTTTTTCTGTCTTCTTTGTTATTTGTTAAGAGTGTTGTTAGTATTAGTATACACTACACTATTTATTTATACTTATCATGATCTGACAATTGTAATGCATTACAAGTTTGAGAATATTGACAATTTTATGTAACAGAGGTCTTACAAATATATAGTCTATTATTATTATTATTATCTGTAAGTGTAAATAGGTACGTCACGAACATTAGATAAGGCGCTTCCAACAAAACCGTGAAATTCACCACCCAAACAGCGTCAAGTATTAGCACAATAAAGACGATAAAAACAGTTTTAAATATGTACAAAATTTTAACTCTACAAAAACTAAAATTGAATAGCCTAGCAGCATTTTTCGAATTTCGCGAGTGTTTTATGTTTGCACTGGGCGCAATTGAATAATATATAGAGGTGTACTCGCTATATTTCACTATAAAATTAGTTATAATAGTTATATATATAGAAATATAATTTTGTCAATCAATGTTTGTACATCTATTTTTTGACCAATCTTTTGTTTGAGTACACGGTGTGTCTAGTAATTTCGCAATAAAAAATGAATTAGCCTACCTGTACTCAACTCGATTGTCTTCCTAGCCAACTTAAAACATCCGCGAATTTCGAAAAATGCTGCTAGGGTATTGTGCTGGGGGAATAGCAATTGTAGTAAAATCTTCAAAACATTAAGTAAGGTAAAGGTATTACTTTAATGTTAATATATTATAAATAATGAGGCTAGTATAAGATTATTGTTATTATTAAAAACTAAAAACCCGGCGAACTGACCTCCGGCATTTCAAAGTTTTGAAAATTGCTATCAAATAAAATGTACCTATATTTACATTTTAAGTAATTAGCAACAACCTTAAAAAAATTTTGAAAAAAAATATAGAAGGTTCTTGTCAACAATTTCTTCTCCACTTCGTAAATGTAAAACGGCTACTAGGCTTTTATCGGCGTAAAAAAATCCGTAGGCATCTTTCAATTAAAGATAACAGAAAACTCCATATTTTAAAATGATTCAATTTGATTAAATTGACAAATTAAACTATGTAGTTACTTTTTATGATTTGTGGTGCCAACCTGTGAGCCAACTGCTCATTGTCTATTACGTACTTTCAAATAACTCGTAACATACAAAATTTTATAATTAGTAACCGCAAAAATTGCTGTTAATTATAATTTTAAATTATAATAAATAATTAAAGTATCGTATAACACACAACTAACCTCTAAATAATTGCAAGATAATAGCGCCATCTATACTATATGTGCTACACTATAAGGCGACGTAAATGTAACAGATATCTGTAAATGTATGTAATTGCTTACAAAAATGTTACAAATTTTATTTCATGGATCACTTAAAAAATTACACATGTATTTAGCTACTGTTACTATTTTTACCTTCCAAATATAAATACCGAATGTACTTGCTATATTACATATAAATTTACCGTTTAATTTTTAAATGTAGCCATTTTTTCTAGTAGTTGCAAAACCACTAACTTCCCATTTTATTTACGGCTTATATATTAACTTAATTTAAAAAAGAATTCGACCTTTCACCTCGTTTAACCTTTATCTTCATGCTTAATGCATAAAATTTACATGTTTTGATATCATACGCCTGAAAAAATGGAAATAAAAATGGTATTTTTCGGGTACATTTCTCTCCCGCCAAAACGTTATCAAACGCAGCCTTAAATACGGGGTTTTGCCGCCTAATCTACCTAACTGGGTCATTATAAGATGACGCCACGGTTGAGAAACAAGAGACCTATAAGTAAATTTGAATCATGAGTTTAACCGAATATCTTGAGATGTCGCTACTATAGCGCTGTCATTTTATGAAAATGCGTAGAAGCGTCAACCATTAAATTTTGTGTGTTGCTAAACATTATTTTTCTTATTGCTGCTAGTTAATGGTGTTATAATCGTACCGTAAGTTCTGTAAAGAGTAATATGATAATTCTATTACGTTAACATAAGGCATTTTTAGAATTGAAGGATGAATAAAACCTGGTGGATCGTATGTGGGGCGTACAAGCAGGAAGCAAGAGCGATGCATATTTTCCTAGAATGCGAACAACTAACTAACGACACTAATAGTTGATATATAACCCGAAGGTGAGCTGGAGATTTTTTGTTTGTAGTTCTGATTCCAAGAGCAATAAGGACCACCTGGTTGTAGCAAGGATTTTGTTGGTTCCCCGATTACACCAATTAAAGTTTAAATGACAGTTAAGTAAGTAATTGGCAATTATTAGGAGTATAATCATATAAAATTATCAATGCAAACATAGGGAAATGGAGATAAAAAATAAATTAGGTACTCGCCAAGTCAATATCTTGCAGGTTACATTTCATGTGAGATGTCCCATATAGAGCATTGAAATAATGAAACTCACAATAAATGATGTTTATTTAAGCTCACAACACAACAATTACCTTTAATTTGTAGGTTTTTTTGATTGAATTTTAGCAAAATTGTAAATATGAGATCACATGATATCAACTGTTTTTGTTGACATTCGATGGTGCTTTTAAAATCGCAGAAAACATACAAATTGGCCTAAATTGTGTGTGATTATATGAAATAAACATCAATTATCGTGATTTTCATCATTTCAATGATCTATATGGGATACCTTTCATGAGATGTAAACTGCAAAATTGACTCGGTCAGTACCTAATTTATTTTTTATCTCCATTTCTCTATGTTTGCATTGATCATTTTATAAGAAAAAGTTGTTCAATTAGAGGTGCTCTATAAGGTACACTAGTCGCCCGACACCTCAACTGCAGTTTAACCCTGTAAGTGTATAAGAAAGCCTTTAAGGTACACGAAAAACTTACTACTTGTTTTTAAGTTTCTATATTATGTTTTTTCACAAGCAAACAATCGATGTTTAGCAGTGTTAATAGAAACTTCAGGTTTCTTGGTACAGAAGCATTTATGGTTTTTCCTAATGATTTTCCTAGGCAGTTTCCTTTAATGAAAACGTGCCTTTATACTATCGTTGATATTTGTTAGTATACAGTTGTAATTATTATATTTTATTATTCAGGAGTGAAACAACAGCAAATGGGCATGAAACCTGTGCTAGATGCCAGTACAACATGTAATAAGAAACTCTGCAGCCTACATTTTGACACAAACTGCTATGCACACCCTCATTCAGTACGCTTAAACAGAAATGCAGTGCCGACACTCCATCCCATGAGGCCACCACGGAGGCTAAGGCAGCCATATCATTGGATGTCTCATTTGTTTTACGACAACAATAAATTAATCAATTTGGTCTTAGTTATTGCAGGTTTAATTTTTTTGTTTTCTTCTACAGCCATGTAATTAACATTATTTAATTTTTAAGCCCTAATTGTCACTCTTTTAATTATATATTGATGAAAAGACATCTACTAAATTTGTTAGATATCTTATGTATCCATATTTTTATTTATGTCACCTTATTTTATGTTCATCATTTATGTAATACAAGATTTTGTAAATGGTGCTAGTAAACATGGGCGGGCTTAAGTCATTGTGTGTTTATCAGGTTTAATTACCTACTTTGTAGTATTTTGAGCTTGTGCTTTTTCGACAGAAATTCTATCTTATTGTTAAAAATATGTTTGTTAGTCGAAAATTCTACTTTTGTTAGATTATGCTATTGTTCGTTAATTTATTTTTGTACTGGTAATTTAACTAAAACATAAGTGTTGGATGTTAGTTATAATTTTTCAATAGTAATCATAAATGTACTTTATAGCTTTTCTACTTTGTAGTATTTCGAGTAAGTACTTGTGCTTTTTCGACAGAAATTCTATCTTATTGTTAAAAATATGTTTATTAGTCGAAAATTCTACTTTTGTTAGATTATGCTATTGTTCGTTAATTTATTTTTGTACTGTTGTACTGTTGTACTTTTGGTAGACTATGCTATTGTTCGTTAATTTATTTTTGTACTGGTAATTTAACTAAAACATAAGTGTTGGATGTTAGTTATAATTTTTCAATAGTAATCATAAATGTACTTTATAGCTTTTCTACTTTGTAGTATTTCGAGTAAGTACTTGTGCTTTTTCGACAGAAATTCTATCTTATTGTTAAAAATATGTTTATTAGTCGAAAATTCTACTTTTGTTAGATTATGCTATTGTTCGTTAATTTATTTTTGTACTGGTAATTTAACTAAAACATAAGTGTTGGATGTTAGTTATAATTTTTCAATAGTAATCATAAATGTACTTTATAGCTTTTCTACTTTGTAGTATTTCGAGTAAGTACTTGTGCTTTTTCGACAGAAATTCTATCTTATTGTTAAAAATATGTTTATTAGTCGAAAATTCTACTTTTGGTAGACTATGCTATTGTTCGTTAATTTATTTTTGTACTGGTAATTTAACTAAAACATAAGTGTTGGATGTTAGTTATAATTTTTCAATAGTAATCATAAATGTACTTTATAGCTTTTCTACTTTGTAGTATTTCGAGTAAGTACTTGTGCTTTTTCGACAGAAATTCTATCTTATTGTTAAAAATATGTTTGTTAGTCGAAAATTCTACTTTTGTTAGATTATGCTATTGTTCGTTAATTTATTTTTGTACTGGTAATTTAACTAAAACATAAGTGTTGGATGTTAGTTATAATTTTTCAATAGTAATCATAAATGTACTTTATAGCTTTTCTACTTTGTAGTATTTCGAGTAAGTACTTTTGCTTTTTCGACAGAAATTCTACTTTTGGTAGACTATGCTATTGTTCGTTAATTTATTTTTGTACTGGTAATTTAACAACATAAGTGTTGGATGTTAGTTATAATTTTTCAATAGTAATTATAAATGCTTTGTAGTATTTTGAGTAAGTACTTGTGCTTTTTCGACAGAAATTCTATCTTATTGTTAAAAATATGTTTGTTAGTCGAAAATTCTACTTTTGGTAGAATATGCTATTGTTCGTTAATTTATTTTTGTAAGTACTGGTAATTTAACTAAACCATAAGTGTTGGATGTTAGTTATAATTTTTCAATAGTAATCATAAATGTACTTTATAGCTTTTCTACTTTGTAGTATTTCGAGTAAGTACTTGTGCTTTTTCGACAGAAATTCTATCTTATTGTTAAAAATATGTTTGTTAGTCGAAAATTCTACTTTTAGTAGACTATGCTATTGTTCGTTAATTTATTTTTGTACTGGTAATTTAACTAAAACATACGTGTTAGATGTTACTTATTAATAATCATAAATGTACTTTGTACCTTTTCTATGTAACAATATTAAAATGTAATTATTTAAGTAATTCTTTTCTTTAAAACGTTATTGTGCGGTTACAGCATTGTCATTGAATATCGTACTGTATACTGTTTTCCTTAGAAATGATTCCTCATTACTATGAGAACTAGTAAATAGTATGCAATTTAATTACAGTGTTGTAATCATGTATCGCGAGATCAAAAATTATATTGATGAAGGTTTGTCATGTAATGTAACATCTGTCTTAAGTTATATCATTGTCATATTGTCCATATTTGTTATATTTTCTCTTATAATGACAAATATTAATGACAGTATGACACTTAATGATATAACTTAAGACAGACGTTTTACATTCCATGACGAACCTTTATCAATATAATTTTTGATCTCGCGGTATTAAACCCTAATTTGTAATAAACTTTCTTTTGAATTTCCCGCTACCAAATACATTTTGAATCTCCCGCTATTTGCTTAGTGTTAATGGCTGCGTTCATCACACACCCAACACACGCAACAGTTGGCAAGCCGCTAGCAAGCGGTTTGAAGAACGTCTATCCATGATGCAAACGCGTTTGCAAAGCGGTCGCCATCTTAGCAAGCATAACCATTTTACGCTGTAAGTACGCTGCAAACGTGTTCGAGTGCCTGCGATTGGTTAAACATTTTCGCCTCATAAAATGGAAACGAAAACTTATTTGTGGCAAAATATATGTTATTCAATAACAGATAACAGCGAAATACATTCTAGAATGTTCTGGAAACTGATGATCGGTATAATTATTTCGAAATAATTTGTATTTTTAACAACATTCCTATCAAGTACGTCATCTTCATTATGGTCTTCATTCTCATGATTGTTGATTTGATTAATAGGCTCAGCTAAATGTAATGCTGCATTTACAAGACCATTAATATTTAAATCTACATCAAATAAGAGATCTCTTATATCCATGATGTATAAAGTATTGAATTTTCTTATAAATAATAGAATAATCTTTTTATTATATATACACCTTACTATACAAAAAACAAACAGTAAATGAACTAATGAACAATGAACACTTCTCTACCAACTAGCCGTCAATTCTCAAATTAAATGAAATTTCTAACAGAAAAGAATTGTGGTAGGGGTTGCCTGAATCATGGATGACAATTGTCGTTCATCACATGGACATATAAAATCACTACAAATCGCAAACGGTTTGCGCTTGGTATCATGGCTGCCTTGTGTGATGAACGCAGCCATTGAAAACTGTTATTTTTTGATGTCGGCGTCATCTATATTTGACCCGAGGCAATACAAACCGCGGATAAAAATTTTGGCTTGACTGAGCCTCTGATGGTAATCTGTGTTTATCAGCATTGCAGTGACTAACGTTCATTTACCGCTAGGTTGAAAAGAAATTTTTTGTGTTCGATGGCTATAGTTGTGTTGTGTGTTATATCAGAATCAAAAAAGCGGAAATACTTGGAATAATGTAATATGGCAGCAGGTATGTTTTTATGTTATTTGATTTGTGTATTACTATTGTTATTGCATATGTTTACAGCTCAATACAATTACAACTACCCGTTGCCGTTAATAGTATGCCCACGAGATAATCCATCGCACGATGATGTTCTAAATGTTTTTAATGCACTTACTCCTATAGGCTGTGAATTTTCACCAGTAAGGCTATGGGCCGTTCATTCGCGAAAAAAGAAATCTACATGTAGGTGGAAAGTTTTGTACATGTTAAAAGACCCTCAAGCAAATATGTACAGGCAAGGCCAGCAGGCTCGTGATTTAAGAGACGAACTAATGCTAGTTCATCCATGTAACTGTAGTATTTTGGACTATGAATTTTTTGAAGATCATCTAAATAATTTAAAGGGCTGGCTAATGATATGGAGAGTGCATTGTCAACATGTTCCCCATTTTCATAACATTGACAAACTTCATAAAGAAGGGCTTCCGATGATCATGTGAAAAAGTTATTTGTGTATGTTTTGTATGACGCTTAAAAGTTATGTGTATTAACCTTTTCAATCATGTTGTCCATTTTTGTTACGTATATTCTTATGGGATTTAAAATAATTCATGACTAAATTAATGTTTATTAATAACTGCATGAAATGTATTGTAAAATATTCTAAATTAATATAAATATAGTACTACATATTGCCGTGAACTTTACTTTAGAAATTAAAACAATATTGTATATAATCATAAAATGTTAGAAGTAGATATGATTAACGTTGACACTAAGATATACTCATGTATTTAAATCAATATTAGCAATAAGAAAACTCACTTATAGTCTAAGAAATATTTATTCTAAAATAAATATTTATTCGATCATACGATAATACAGGTATGCACATAGAATATAAGTATTTTAATTAAGAATATTATATATATATATATATATATATATATATATATATATACATATCATTTAGAAATAAGTGAGGAAAAACCTCAACAATAACAGTCAATGACGCAAATGAATATTTATTTTCAGAAGTGAAAAACCCGAGATAACATTCAAATTTGAAAATAAAGAACCTGACTATAAGTTAGGAACAAAAAGAGCTCTGAGTATATTATGCAAAGAACCTACATTTAAAAATGGAAAGACTCTTAAGACCAACAACCGTGAAAGAGTGATTTTAACTAACGGAACAATTATAAGAGTCAATCATCTAAAAGCAATTAAACTATACTCAGAGAATAAAATAAGATATGCTCGTAATATATATGAAGAGGCTTAATGCACTCAAGTAACTTAGAAATAAAATACATACACTTGCGTTAAAAGGATATTAAGATAAAGTATATCATAAAGAACATCACAAAATCGTATAATATTTTTAATATATACAACAAAGGTATCAATTCTCATTGTAATGCGAGTAATTGCAATCTTCTTCATGGTTCCAAACTTAGTGCACATACAAACGAACATCTGTAACCAAAGAAATAAGCAGCATTAATATAAAAAGCAATGATTTATTACAGCATATTAGATATTCAAAACTCACCACGCACAATGAGATGATTCAAAGAGAGAACGGAGCAGACGGGGAAGCCGCAAACGGAGGGACTGACGATCGAAACAATATCCAATTTCTTTCCATTCTTTCCGATTAAAAGCACCAGAACAAAAATACGAGTAAGGTTAGCGCTTGGTCGAAGAATGTATCTACGAAACAACGAAAGTAGCAATGAGTGTATTTATAAGTACAATGAATGTTTACGATAGCAATAAACGAATAAAATAACGTAAGAAAAACATTAAAGTGAATATCAATATACTTACTGCACATTAGATATAAATATATGGAACAACAACAAATACCTACTGTCGTTGGTGAATGTAGAAGACATCAAATGTCAAGATCAAACATACCAAAATAAATACCAACCTAAAAAACGACAAGAGGAAGAAGAGACAAGGCATAAATGTCGAGATATCCGCTAGAGGCGCTACAACGAACAATTCAAAAATAAAAGTCCGCAAAACAATCAAATAGCGGGTGGCATTTATTTTCAACTATAAAAAGCGCGTCGGAACAGAAAATTAGTTAGTTGTTAGCTGGTTCCTGTTACATTAAAAACTTCTAACTCACAACAAAGTAATAGAGTCTCTTGAAGAAAATAATACATCTACGTGTTGAGCGAATAATGGTCAAGTGGGGTCGTTACACGCTTACCATTATTACCGCAAAACAAATATAAAAGGATTACCTAACAATTCACAAACGAACAAGAAGCATATACGCTTCTATAGGAATAATTTCCAATTGTTTCTGGTCGCCATATTTTCAAAAAGTGAGCGTCATCATTTAATTTATAGAAGATTCCAATGAGAGAAGAATCCACAAAAATGGAAAACCAATTTCAACAAGAATTCGAGGAATTATATGAATCTACGCAGTGAGTAGTAAATAATATTGTTTTAACTATTAAATTGAATCAAATATATAATCACTCCATTTCTTTTAATACTTAGTTATTTAAATGATAGAACGTCAATATAGGGACACAATTTTAATTAAAATTAAGAACATTAGTCTTAAAAGTGTACTGTGTGCGAATACTTACACAACGGACCAGTGTTCATTAAGAAAGACCTTAGAAAGTACTGTTTTGAACAATATTCAATCTTCTATAAACAGGAACGCCTAAACGCTTCGCACTAAGAATCTAAAGTCTCCGTGAGAATAGAGGTTTAGACAATTAGTTTGTGATGCATTAGGAATGTATCTGGGGTGGTGATTGATTCAAGCTTTATGTAGTACGTGTGAATGTTTGCATAAAGACGATTAGTCAGTACCTTCATTATCAAGTCAATATAATTTGGCCTGAATATACAGGCTTTTTATAAGAAAAGGGTGAAAGCGGAGAAACCCTGTATTGATTCAATACACATTTAAGTGAACGAACACGATATTATTGTGAAAACTGTTATTTGTAAGAATTGTAAATAAATAATATATAGTCTAAAATAAATTCTACCTATTGTTATTGATAAGTATATAATACATTTTTCACACGAGTAATCTAGTGTCATAATTATTTATAACCCTATCCCACACATCACAATAATAAAGAAAGTGAAACAAGTAAGGAAAGAAGTAAATCACAGTAGAACCCACGAGAGATAATCAATTATGCTGTTTTGCCTATAGAGTTAGTACAAACATCAATTTTATAGACTCTTTAATAAATAAATTATAAAAATTCTATTTAAACGGAAGGTTCACAGCAATATGTATATCATTACAAAAAGTTATCCTGTTTTTTTTAATAGTTTTTTAAATTAAAAAAAAATATCACATTTAACATGTGGATGAACTTAAAAGAGATGTAACACTTTTAAAATGATATAAGAGTACAAAATGATCACATAGATGATGTGGTATGCAAATATAGAATTTACAAGAGTATATTATTTGTTATTAGCATTACTAATAATTTTTTTGTACTTTAAATATTACTTTTTATTTTATTCATATAAATGCCTATTACAATTAAAAAAGGCTCATCGATAATTCTACAAGATAAATCAAAAATAGTTGAAGGAGGTGAAATAAATGGTGGTTATATAAATTTTTTAATTCCTATATTAGCTGCTGCAGCTGGACCAGTCTTGGCAAACGTCATTAACATTAGAAATTCCTGGTCAACCACCAATTCCTTTAAAGAAAACATTATCTCAAAAAGATAAAGACACAATAGAACAAAGTATTAGAGCTCTTATGAATATAACTAACAAAGAGGATTCAGATTGTGAAGATGATATACCATTACTGTGTTTTGTTAAAAATAAACAAGTTGATAATATTAATCCAACAGACGAAATTAAGAAATTATTAAACATACAAGATCCTCGTTTATTTGAAACAAACGATCAGTCTGCGAGATCGAAAGATCGATCAAAATCGTAAATATTTTTTCTCTGACGTTAAGTAACATATATATAAAAAAAATAAACACCACCAACCACAATTCACATCATTAAAATTCTGAAATTTATAATTATTATGAGTTACTGTAAAACTTTTTGGAATTAGAAATTTTTCTGGTAATGAATTGCCAAATGAATCAAAGAAATTCACTAATTTATTAGTATTATCTATATACATAGCAATCCAATGTGTACCACCAGTATTCCAATCTAAATTAAAAATATTATACTTATTTAAATTATCTATTCCGTATGTTAACAATTTATCTGAACTTATGTTTATTTCCTGGTTTGTAATTAATTTAAAAATATTTTCCAAGTCAATATTTGATAATGCTGTCTTATTATCATTTTTACATTTATCAATTAAATATTTCAAAATAATATTCTTCATTTATAATACTTTGAATAATTACTGAATATAATTATTACTTATAACATCTGTTTTATTAGCACCATCTGCTCCTGCATTTTTATATGCTTAAAAATTATATTTGTGTTACTAATATTATTTTTATATTCTCTGAAGGATTTGTAATCACATAATTTCGTTGGAAAACAAATACCATTTTTATTAATTGTATAGAATCCAGTTTTACTATAATTCTTTAGACATTCATTAATTGTTTTATCATCAATATTAATATAATTTTCCAAGTCACTTATTATACTTTTATGAATAATTATTTCACTATAACTTGATTTCATTCCAGCTGGTATAAATGTACCAGTTTGTTGAATATGTATTACATGCTGCTGTCTATGTCTTCCTTCTGTAAATAATTTTTCTGCTAAATCTTATACCATTTTTCTTATGTGCATCATCAAATATATTAAGACTGTGTGTTCTTAATTCATTTGGAATACTATCTTTTTCATATCTATATATATTAAAATAAATAAAAGCTTCTTTACATAATTCTTTAATTACTTGAATAACTTTTTCTAATTCATTTCCATTAGGTAAAAAATAATTTATTTCTGAAATAGATTTCCTTTCCATACCAAATATTATTTCTTGAGCAATTGTTGATTTACCAGATCCAGATGGACCTATAATTATTATTCTTTTTGTTTGTGATAATAATTCACCACCCATTTTTCTTTCAATTAATGATCTCAATCCAAAATTTATATTATCGTTATTATTAAATAACTTTTTCTTTGGTCGACCACTATTAGTCATAATTAGTATTTATTAATAATTAAACGTCTGCGACTGAGAAGCAAAGCTTTGAATTAAATGTATAAAAATATATTTATAATAAATATGAGTAACGTTAGTATTAAGTATTATACATATTTACCAAAGTCGAGTAATTCAAATATATCAATAAATAAATCAATAGCAAAGTCATTAAAAAATATAATAAATACAAAAGATCAATGGACTGCAATAAATGACGCAAAAAATTATTATAAAATAAATTTAGCAACTGATTATTTAAATAGGCTGTCTAAAGAAAATATTTCCAAAAGAAAATTTGTGAAAGATAAAAAAATTTCACAAAAAACTTTAGATTCAGCATTAATATTAATTAAACAAGATCCTAAAATTAGATCAACTCAAGTAAATCCTGATCGATCTATATACTTACTATATACAACACCTTTTTGTAGTTATAAAACTTGGTAATTGTTTGTAAGTGCCACCACGAAGGGGAGTGTACTTACTTGACTGTAAATCCACACTTAAAACACGATCAAATCTAAGTTTTGTATTTTTTGCATTAAATGTCTCAAATTTTCTAATTAAATTGTTTTTTATTTCTGTTACAACTGGACTAACTAGTCTTTCAAGAATCATAAATTTTGTAGCTGGTCCTGATATACCTACTATATCCTGCAATAGTATGT
The DNA here is from genome assembly GCA_963170755.1 of Amphimallon solstitiale. NCBI lineage: Eukaryota > Metazoa > Arthropoda > Insecta > Coleoptera > Scarabaeidae > Amphimallon > Amphimallon solstitiale. The sequence continues at coordinate 81,745,929 of OY720679.1, forward strand.
ACATTTGATGAAAAATATCGCTTATATAGATCAATAACATTACCAGATAAATCATATTCTTCATATTGAACAGTCAAAACTAATTGAACACGTAAAGATTCATGTCTATTTAATCCATTTTCAATTTTTTCAATAATAAAATTTGTTATCTTGTTTAAATAAGTATATAAATCATGTTGTGCACTATCACAATAAAATGTATAATCAACAATCATTTCACCCCATGAACCACGTGTTCTAACAACTCTAACATCATCTTCATCGCTTTCATTTATTTTTGGTAATTCATCTAAATCTTTCCTTTTATTTAGTATTCCTTGTTTTCTTTGTCTTGGTTTCTGAATTATATCATCATCAAAATTAAATTCATTAATAAACTGTTGTTTGGACAAATAATCTATTATATTTTTCTCTAATTCATGTTTTCGTAAACCTTGATATGGTATTTTGTTTAGAATGCAATACTTTCGTAAATCTGCAAACTTCATTTATTATACAAAAAATTTGTGGTACAAACTATCTTTGTATCTTTAATAAATTTATGACTATTTAAAGTTATAAATTTTAGGAATATTTATATTATTCAAAATTGGTAAATTTGATTTATTATTAAAAATATGCTTCAGAACTGTTTTACAACTTTATTAATATGCTATTTTATTTTCAAAATTATTTGTTGAAAAAATGTATGTACGTTCAAATTAATATTTTTATTGTATTTGTGTAAATCTATAATTTTTATTAACGATAACTTTTATGGGAAAGAATTTCTCTTTTTTCATAATTTGATAACTAATTATGTAATTAACCATGACATTTATTTTATCTATATAATTCTTATTTATTCTATATTTCTTATTTATTTTATATTTAAAATAATTATGTAACTATTTTATTTTCTATCATTGAATTTTTTAGCAAAAAGGTTATTAATACACTTCTTTTCTTTGACGTTGGATCCTGTTACTAGAACTATTACGTTTATATTCAGTGGCGGCTGGTGAGTGCGCTTTGGCGGTGCAGTTGCATGGACGGGACTGGTTCGTTTGTTGTCGGTGATATGTTCGGCATCTTGCAGTACATCGCCGATAATGGGCGAATCGGTATTGTCTGTGCGGTTGTCCCGCCGGGGATTGCTTACCAGCCGCCACTGTTTATATTACATTCAATGTTTACGTTTTATGTTACGTTCAGTGTTCACCTTTACGTTTGACGTTACGTTTTATATACATGTTTACATTCACAAAGACATGTTGATTATGATAAAATAAGTTTTGAATATTTGAAGGGTCTATAGCAGATACCCTCAGGTGTGGACTTGAGAGTCACCCTCAAAAAATTGGTAAACAATATTAATGATTTTTCATAAATAGTGATAGAAATTAGTAAAAACAGCAGTAAAACTAGAAAATATAATTATTTTTAGAGGTACACAATTTCGTGGTATTTCAAAAATTGAATTTTTCATGTAATTTTGAGGTTTGAATGAGTGAAAATGAGCGTTTTGAGGTAAACGTATTCAAAATGAGGATAAACAACACTAAATTTAGAAAATATGGATATTTTTAGTGGTTCACAATTTAGTGGGGACTCAGAAAATTGAATTTTTATGTTGATTTTTGGTTTGTACGAGCAAAAATCAACATAAAAACTTGGTTTTTGATATAAATGTGTTAAAATAATGACAATGATGACTAGAATTTACAATGTAAAATGTGCTGTAAAATCGATAAATATTTCTGAATTTATGCGTTCAAAATTATGTGGTTTGAAACCGTCATAATATAGACTACTTATATATATATATATAAATAGACGATATGAATACTCGCGCTGGTCTGATGCTAACGTGCCGGCTTCTCACCCGTGCGGCTCGGGATCGAATCTGCTCGGGGACATGAATTTATTTATTCATTTAAATTTAAATTTAATTAAAATTAAATACCTCTATATGATATATTTCTCTCATTCCCTTAGTCGACTCGAGCCGACTTTACCCGAACGAGCGTTACATAGCCGAGCGTGACGGGTCAGTCTTGTTCACTGCCTACAATCAGTGCAACGCGCCTAAAGAAGTTTACACTTCAAAAAAAAAATGAAGCAGAAATTCACAATATATACGTAGGTAATAATATAGTTATACAAGAATACAACTTCAAAAACATATTCTAAACGAACCTAGAGATTTTGAGCTTTCAAAAATGAACAGAATTACCTACTCAGGTGTTTTGCTTTATACACAGATTTACAAAGAAAAAAAAGAGTATTTCTAATAGAATTTAATTCAGTTTTTGTGGCCGTAATTCCCATACAGTTGCTAAACGTAAACCCTAACTGAGCTTGAGAAACGAGTTCTTACAAGTGCTAATTGAGAGTCGCGATGGGAGTACTGAGAATGGACATAATATAAAATATGAACGTATTTGACATATTTTTGCTTCTGGGTTGGAAACCGCATCGTCGTCTCTACTTCCCCTGCCGACGTTTCGTCAGCTAAGGCACATCGTCAAGGCTCTTGTTTCTGCTGCGATTATCTGCACCAACTGTAAAATTGAAACATTTTAAGATACGTGTTTTTGCGTTTTTTTGCCAAAAATATTAGTCCAGCCTGTAATTGAACAAATTTTAGTTTGAAAATGATTGACTTCAAAGTACATAAATAGAATTGTTTAATAAAATATGTCCATATCAAGTGAATCTTCCCACTTACACTCATCATTCCTATCATTTGACCAATCTTCTGCTTAAATATAAGTAATTTCGCAATAAAATGTGATTTAGCCAACCTGTATTTTCTGTTTGATTGTGTTTAGAGTTGGATTACCATGGATTATTATTAGGGATCGGAAATTTAGTTTACATTACGTCAATTCCAAGGAAGCATCGAGGACATCATGAATCCCGATTTTATATTTTTCACACGCGAATCAAAATTCGTGTCGGGAAGCAACTACTTACCAAGGAACAGTAATAAAACATATCCATCCTGACTGTTGAGTGTTCACGTTGAATTTTTTTCACATTACCGGCAGATTTATCGCCATCTCAGAAAAATCTACTTTATTACCAGTAAACAAGTCAACATTGCGTATTCTTGGACTGTAATTTTAAACTGCTTCAAATTTTTGTTTGATATCAGCAGTTTTCTTTATTTTTATCGTGCTTTGCGCCCCATAGCGATTTCAAACACGGACTTACGTTATATGTGATGGATTCTGCATTAGTTCTTTCTATTCTCTTAGATGCGAGTAGATGTGTAGATCTTGCCGTGTCACCGTCTACCACCCCAACCAAAACATTTGCAATATCGAGTACTTTTAACATCAGTAGTTTCATCTACTGACACGCAAATATGTTATGTTATTGACAATTGATGTCTTAATTTCATTGTGCATCTAGAAGAATATGTTCTCAAGATAAATTCTTTGGGCACACGCAAGTTATTATATTTATCGTTAACACAATTTTGTCTCTTTCCGTCCTTCCACGTCTCAAAAAATTTTAAAAAATGAGTATAGTCTGTTTCAAGATGTAGTGCGAATGAATTTAATGTTAAAATTATAAATTAATATTAATTCCCTTATTTTCTTAGTACCCTTAAGCCGACACAGATAGTTTCCAGGTACTTAACATTTGTGTTTGCTTTCGTCGGGTTGTGGAGGTATTACCACAATAGAGCCTTAATGGTTTTATTTATGACTTCGACTATATCTTGTAACAGTCTATAAACCCATGGTATGTTACACGCTACTAGCACTTTATGCCGTTCATAAGAAGTTGCAGAGTAAGCAATACGTGCTTTACGTGTATTCGACAACACATGTTTTACTACGCAGGTATTGACTTGCCACGTTAGTAAAGGTTCGATTACATTGAGCGAGTTTACTAGCCACTAGCCGGCAAATTTACTAGCTGCTAGTAAACTCGCCCAGTGTAAACATGTTCACTAGCTAACTAGCAGATTGTAAACTATCTGCGAGTAAAGTTGAAAGCCGGGCTACTTTACTCGCTACTCGCTGGCGTGTGGGCTTGTTAGATAGTAAACTAGCCGTGTGTCATCGTTACTAGCGAACTAGCTGCGAATATGGTTGCATAAGAACGTATTAATACACGTGATTTTAATTCGCTAGCTTGCTGGCTAGTGAGCGTGAGAACATTTTTATGTGTGAACAGCACTATCTCACTCGCTGACTCGCCCGCTTATAAACTCGCCAACTAGCAGCTAGTAAACTCGCTCAATGTAATCGAGCCTTAATACATCGGAGTTACATACCGTCTAATTCCAGCGCGGGCAAATATTCTTATCTACCGGAACATATTTATATACAGTATGTCCACGGATCGAGTTCCAAAGAGGAAAAACTTTTTTATTTTGCATTTTACAAGAAAAATGTATTCTTGATCCAAGTTTTTGCATGTCTCGAAACGGCCAAGTCAGTTTTAACTTTTTCAAAATTTCTTTTAGTTTAAGATAAAAATCGAAAAATTGGTCGTTTTATTTGAAAATTTTTTCATAAACTCAAAAACAAAAATGATATAACTAATAACTATTTTACTCAATCCATTCACCGCCCTTTTCAACGCACAATTCTAGCCATCGGCGCAATTCTCTATAACTTCTTCGAATTTCTTCGAGAGTTAAAGACGTCACAGCGTCTCTAATCCTCTCCTTTAAATCTTCTACGTTCGGAGGAAGATTATTTGCATAAACTATTTGCTTCAAACGACCCTAAAGATAAAAATCAGCCATTGTTAAATCAGGGCTCCTTGGTGGCCATATCACGGGACCATTTCGACCTATCCAATTCTGTCCAAATTGCTGATTTAACCATTCAACAACAATCCTAGCATAATGAGCCGGACAACCATCTTGTTGGAAATAACACCTTGCGAGGTAATTAATCGGTAGATCGTCCAAACGTTCATCAACAAAATTTTGCAGCATATCCAAGTACGTATGCTGATTGACAGTATTATCAAAAAAATATGGTCCAATGATACCATGGTAAGAAATTGCACATCACACATTAACTTTTGCCGAATATTGTCGATTGTGAGGCATGCGAAAATTCGGATTGTAATCGCTCCAATATCTCACATGTTGAGATGCAACAGTACCATTAGTAGAAAACGTGGCCTCATCAGAAAAAATTATATTTCGGTAAAAGTATTGATTATCCATAATTTGAGCGCCCATCCACAGACAAAAATACAAACGTTTCGCAGGATCTCCGGGTTCTAATGCATGATTAAAAATGGGCTTGTAGGGATGGAACTTCCTTTGTTTCAAAATCTTTTGAATGAGCGATTTACTAATTCCCAGATGGACTGATCTGCGCCGCAAAGAAAGTTTGGGATAGTTCCGTACTGAATCCATTACAAGAAGAGTGGCGGCGTCGTCATCATCGCGTGCTATATTTTTTTTCTTTACATCCAGTATGGAACCAGTGGATAGGAATTTTTTGACCAATGCTCGTGCACCTCTATTTGAGATGTAAATATCCGGAAACTTTTGATTAAATTCTTCGACAACTAGACGGATCGCTTTATTACCTTTGCCATAGCATTGAATTAGGTAAATTCGTTGGTCTTTTGACAACATTTTCAACTATTATGGTTGATTTTTCTAACTGACAGTTAATTAGATAATTAAATATGGATAATTACCATGACAACGCATCTTAATTTCTGGGACTTTAAAAATTTTTCAAATAAAACGACCAATTTTTCGATTTTTATCTTAAACTAAAAGAAATTTTGAAAAGGTTAAAACTGACTTGGCCGTTTCGAGACATGCAAAAACTTTTATCAAGAATACATTTTTCTTGTAAAATGCAAAATAAAAAAGTTTTTCCTCTTTGGAACTCGATCCGTGGACATACTGTATAATTGATCTGTCCGCTATCACCAGAGCTAGGATTTAACTAAAATACTTTCGACGAAAAAGCCCGTCCTTCCACGTCCCCCCACGTACATATCGTAAGTTGTAAACATCTTTATTGATGGCACGGTTAACGAACTCGAATTGGAAAAAATCGTATATATACATAATCTACAGCTTGTTACGTATTATTGTATTACAGCAGTTACTGTGTCCAATTGCAAATTAGATTAAGTATTCATTAAAATTCAGCCCTGGAATATAAAACCAACTTCAGTTCCCTAATTATTATATACTGAATTATGAGTTGAGGTTCAGGTAGTATGATATAAACAATTATAATTATTACAAATTATATTAATTTAAATAAACGTATAGTCTATTCATAATTTATTACATTATTTATAACTTATTTTGTATAGCATATCTTAATGGCTTCTAAAAATAAATATCTTACATAAATGTTTAATTTATAATGAAAAGAAATATATGAGCACTTTGGGTCAGCATATCAACGTCTTTGTTTTCCATGAAGACCATTCGTAGAATAGGCAACGTTTTATTTCGGAATGGGAAAAGGAGTAAGTTCATGATAAATTATAAACGCGGTATCGACGACATAGCATTTGCTTCTTGGGTGGATTGTGAGGCGTACTTTGGTCGGCAAACGCAGCCACTCTCCACAAGAACGTAATCCTGACCAGTTAGAGTGACAGGGCCCAAGGGTATTACCAGAAAGAGGTAAGGAACGTAGGTCTGAGTGCATTCTCCTCGGACTACATCGCACTCTGAACTCTCACAAACCTGTAACAACATATAATCATCAGTTTATTGATCTCGGCCGAGAATAACGAAATGCTTTAGTTTTTTAATAAAGAAGTTGAAAATATTTAGTCTATATTATACAGGTTGATTAATTTCTGACGTTGTGGTCTGTGTGTATGGCAAACGGTAAAAGTTTTAACAATTTTTTTTATTATGACACAATATACAAATCCATTAGGCGTATAACATAAAAATATTTTTCAACTATATAGAGTGTTCGAGAAAAGAGATAAATATCTAAGTTATGTCTTTTTAAATAAAACATCCTGTACTTAATGACATATTTCAATTCTACAGTTGAAATTAGTGCGTTTTATGTAAGATGCCCCACACCAAAAATCTAGGAAATATATTTGAAATTTCAAAAAATTTAGGGTAAAATATAAAATTAAGACTTTCTTCATCAGGAAACATTAAGAACACTCAAAAGTATTCTGTTTTAGAGTTCTACCTGACGTAAAATTTAATTGTCTTTTTAAATATATGTATTATGATTCCTTATAATGAGTCACTGAAATTGACAAAAACAGTTATGTAGTTGCACTAAACACTAAAGCTAATCAAAAATTTTTAAGAAGTTTTAAGACTAATTATTCCAATTTACTATTTTACATTACTTTATTACAGAAAAACCGTTATCATTCTTCCTAAAAATTATAAACATCTCCTTCTTTTTATCATATCTGAATACGTATTTAGGTACTTACATCTTGTTGCAATGTTTCTATTTTCACATTCTGGGCATAACATAAATATCTGCATTTCTTTTAAAACGACTCGATACCGTTTTATATATGTTAAATTCACTTATAAAAAATATATACTAACACAGGCAATTAATAGTTTACCATATCCCAGCTACGAAAGTACTGCAAATAGTTAGTGGTAAACGCAATGAAAGTGAATAATTTCTGTATCTGCATATGCCTACATGATTACAGGTGGCCATATTTGTTAGTATACGTCATTTATGCTGGACAACAACTCTATTACGACAATCCTAAATTGAATGTTTAGGTTATATTACCTGATAAATAAAATTGTCTATAAAAAAAGTTTTGTAATGAATATGAAAATCATAAATTAAACACTAATTGTTTCACATTGGTTTTTGCCGTTTCAATATAGACTTGAAATACGTATTAGATTTTGATGTAATAAGTTTTAGTTCCTAACGGTACTTTTGGAAAAATTGTTTATTCAATACAAACCTCGAAAACAACTTGTTGCAGCAAATCTGGAAATTTTTGAACTATTGTTACTGGTTGTCCAGATGTCAGCGATACTCCATACATAGGAGCCGTCGTATTGTACCTTGTTTTGCAAAGTCTAGAAGGCGTGGAAGTGCATGCGTTGGCAGGTGTGAAGTTTGTCGCCCTACCTAGAATTCACATAAAAAACTCATTTATATACGTATACAGAAATTTCAAAAGCAAATAAATGATTTTTTTATTATTCAGGGGAAAACTATAGGTACTTAATTCTATAGAGAAATATTTCATAATTTCCCAGCAATTACTGCTAAACGAAAATATATGATTTTTGATATATCATATTTCCGTTATAAGTAAATGATCCTATAATTCAATTTCCAACCTATAACAGACTATAATAATGTTAAAACCTATGGAGAGAATGTCTGCATGTCTAATACATATTCAGGGTGCCCCACCGAAAACGAAACAGATTGAATATCTCGAAGGAGAAATTTTTTTTGAAAAAACGCAAAAACAGGTCGATATTTGATCCAAGGGGGACACCCTTCCATCATATCTTCAACTGTGATACGTCATTTCTCTCCCCTCCATCACTCTAACCATTACAATTTAAATAGGGAAAGTACTAAATACGATACATCATTGAAAAGGTAATTGTACGGAGAATTCAGCAAAGTGATTGTTGGTCGCGCTATTTTTGATTTTAGCGCCCTCTAGCGGGAAAAAAAAACGGTAACGTATTCCACAATGTGACACATCGTTTCAAAGCTAATTTAATTAGCAACTAAATACGTATTATTTGTGACATTTATTTGTCATCATTGTCAAGTACAGACTGTCAGGGTCTTTTGTAAAGTAATAATTTCGTAGTTTCTAATATTAGAGCTCTGCAAGGTTTTTCAATTATTTAAATTTTTTTCAATTGTGCATTAAATTGCTAATAAAATTAGCTTTGAAATGATGTGTCACATTGTGGAATACGTAACCGTTTTCTTTCCCGCTAGAGGGCGCTAAAATCAAAAATAGCTCACCCAAACATCACTTTTCTGAATTCTCCGTACAATTACCTTTTCAGTAATGTATCGTATTTAGTACTTTCCCTATTTAAATTCTAATGGTTAGAGTGATGGAGGGGAGGGGAATGACGTATCACAGTTAAAGATATGATGGAAGGGTGTCCCCCTTGGATCAAAAATCGACCTGTTTTTGCGTCTTTTCAAAAAAGTGTTCTCCTTCGAGGTATTCAATCTGTTTCGTTTTCGGTGGGGCACGCTGTATATGCTAGACGCGAGAAAAATCATTTTATACTCTATAAGACTTTAAAAGACAAATGTTTTAAATTTAAATAATAAAGAAAATAAATAATAATAAATAATAATTGCTATATAAACAACAAGTAAATATTCAATTAATGAATGTAATGAATTGCACAAATAGAGTGTCTTATTTATCTACAATTCTCAAACAACTACATACTTGGAAAAATTCAAACATATCCTCTTTCTAGGAATTCTGATACAGATTTTTATTCTAAAAATAACAATGTATCCATGTATAAGAGAAAAAAACCACGCCTTCACGAAGAATTGTGTTGTATTTATATTGGTTTAGTTTACCATCAATAAAAATTGGTCCAATTAGTCTATTATGTAAAATACCACTCTAGACATTTACCGAAAATCTACGATGAAAATTGCTTACTGCCATCACACGCGGATTTTCTCGAGGCCAACACCGATGGATGTTTCGATTGAATATACCGTTGTTGGAAAAACGCACTAATCCGACCACAAATTTTTTTTATAAAATGACAAATCTTCTTGAATTTTGCGCATATAGAAAGGACAAAATGTCGAACGGCGCTCACAATCGCCAATTTCTATTGCATGTATTTTCCGTGGAATGTACTGTTTTACCTTATGCTTTTTCAAAATTCCTTTGAAGTTTCTAGATTATTAGGTACCTCCCTGGTGGATGTCCACCATATCTGCGTAAATTGTTTACTATCCGCTGAAATTTGCATGGACTTGGAGGACCTTTATTCGGATAGCGTTGCTAATAAACTTGTGAAGCTTGGTAAGTATTATCATCACACTCAAAATAAATTCGAAACATGTTTAAACATTGTTTGTTCATTTTAGAATTTTTTTAAGTTCGACTTGACAAGTTGTGCGGGTATTATTTGTCACTTGCTTTCCCAGCCAACTTAGTTTAGTTATTACTTAGTAACGCAATGCATTTTTTAGTATTATTTTTACACAAGTGTCTTTTTTTTTGTATTTTCGTAATGTAAGCGTATACTTGTGATACATTGCTGTTTTCTGAATAAAAATCTCCATCAGAATTGCTAAAAAAAAAAATCGAATTTGAAAAATAGAAATTACCGTTTTGCCCTAGAGTCCTTAGAGCTATACGTGATTTTATTAGGCCATTTAATAGCATATTTGCAATCATTTCATTTGGTGTATAAATAATTAAAATCCTCCGATAAATAAGGGAGTTATCAACTCTCTTTTTCTTTTGGTGATCGTCGGTATAAATTTTCGAGGACAAGAGCTTTATTACGTAGTACAAATACAAGTAGTAAACTACATTAAAATAATCATATCTTCATTTGTTACTAAAAAAAACGTGAAAAATAGAACTGCATGTAATATTTATTGGCATTTTATGTATTTTGCTACAGACTTTAGTATGGGTAATTTATTTCACAGTATTTATTAGTTCAAAATAAATTCGTATCATAACAGTAATTTCATTAATTTCCATTTTGATTTCAAATTCCAGTCAAAAAAGAATAAATTTAAAAACATTTTTGTTGATGACAAATGACCTACTTTCAAACAATACGTTTAACTTTCAACAACGAAACTTGGTTTTTAATGTAACTTGTTTTATGTATATGGTAGTTGGATTTATTCAATAAAGATATACTGAACATGTACCGTGTGCCATTACTAGAGACTGGATTTTATAAAAAATGCATATTTGTTGTTTTTTGGTATATCCCTTCTATACTGTGTACTTATCCATTTTCCACCCTCAGAATACGTTTTTTACCATTTTTTTGTGCATATAATGCATATTTGCACACTTTACCCTAACTGCATATGCACGTACATATTTCATAATTATTTTGCATATTTATGCACATATTCGCCATTTTCATAAGAACCATAATAAAATCTGATATTTAAAGAAATTTAATTTGTTTGTGTAAACGTGAAGGGATTGCATTCCTTCAACTTTGCATTAATGACTCATTAAAAGTCCATCTCATTAATAATGAGATGGACTTTCCTAAAAATAGGATTTAACTATACTGATAATCGGTTTACAGGGCAATTAGAACTAATGTAAGAAAACCTTTTCAGAAATGTAGGTATTAATGCAGGTATATTATACCGTACGACTAATAACAATATAAGAAAAAGAAATAATTTCCTTCATAGTTTGTTCATTCGTAAACGTGTTAAGGTCTGTGCTATTTGGTGAAACAAAAGTGAATTAAAAAGTTTTGAAAATGCCGAAGATAGCTAAAGCGAAGTCATCTCTAATAAAAAATTGGATAAGTGATTGCAGTGCACTAAAAAAGAAAGTGTTTTGTGCACACTCTGCGACAAAAGGGTAAGTTGAATTTTGAAATATTTTGTCAATAACAAGTTCTACAATTATGAGATTTTTTTTGTGTTCATAAATATAATGAAACAATTTCATAATAAATTACACTGGTCAACAGTGAAATTGCTTCTTAGGTGAAAGTACCCAATCCTGAATGAATTCAACGTGCTGAACACGAATATCACATTGAAAAAAGTTGATTGGCTCACGTTCAAGAGATATTGACGTTTTGTCCATTGTATAGATGCTATTGCATAATGTAATGCAATTTAGTGAGAAATTACGAAATTTTGCGTCATATTGCATCACCCCTTCATGCAAAGAAGTTAATGCAGCATTTACTGTAAGTTTCCATTGAGAGTGTTGCGAAATTGATTGCGCAATATCAAGCAATAGCTAATTATAGTTTATTTATAAATGGCCGACGTGACAGTTAACTCGTGCAATGTCCGTTCATTCGCGCATATTTTTCGAAGCTCTAGCATACATAAGTGATTGCTATAGTGTACAGTAACTAAACAGTAGCAATGCCTCGTAACTGTGTTAATAGTGCAAATAACTTCTGTTATATTTGCGGAGAAGTGACATTTGCTGCACAGAAAAAGAACATCAGTGCAACAGTTAAGAAAGCGTATCATTTGTATTTTGGTTGCAAGATAGGCGACCAGGACAAAGACTGGGCCCCACACGTATGCTGCCGCACTTGTGCCGTAAATCTTTCACAGTGGCTTAATGGCAAAAGAAAGGCAATGCCATTTGCTGTGCCCATGATTTGGAGGGAGCCCACCAATCACGTTGACGACTGTTATTTCTGTATGGTACGACCAGCTTCTGGAGACATCACCAAGAAGAAGAAGTGGACAGTTGAATACCCTAACATACCATCTGCTCTGCGACCTGTCTCTCATGGCGAAAGACTCCCAATTCCAGAACCTCCTACAGATTTTTCTATCAGTTCAGACGATGAGGATGGCCATGCGTCGGCGAGTTCTCCTCAACGTGGCAGTAAGGATGATGACTTTTCGTGCTTTGACGAAACATCTGCACCACATAAAATTACCCAGGATGAAATGAACGATCTTGTTCGCGATTTGGATCTGTCGAAAAGCAAAGCGGAGATACTGGCCTCAAGACTTCGACAGTGGAATCTTCTGGAACAGAATGTCCGAGTGACTTCATTTCGCACTCGCCATCAGCTCTTCGAATCTTTCTTTAAGAAAGAAGAAAGCCTTGTGTTCTGCTGCGATATTGATGGTCTACTACAAGCTCTCGGTATTGCACATGATCCCCACGAATGGCGGCTGTTTATAGACGCTTCAAAACTGAGCCTAAAGGCGGTTTTGTTGAATAATGGGAACCAGCTTCCATACATACCTATTGCACATGCGGTCTACATGAAGGAGACTTACGACAATCTAAAGCAGCTACTGGAGACGATTAACTACAGCAAGTATGGCTGGCAGATATGTTCTGACCTGAAGGTAGTATCTCTGTTGATGGGTTTGCAGCAGGGATATACAAAGTACTGCTGTTTTCTTTGTCTGTGGGACAGTAGAGCAATCGATTTGCACTACATCAAGACAGACTGGCCTCCGAGAGCATTTTTTAAGCCTGGAGAAACGAATGTACAGCACCCACCATTGGCACAGCCACACAAAATCATCATTCCTCCTTTACACATCAAACTCGGTCTTGTCAAAAACTTGGTAAAAGCCATGGATAAGAATGGACCAGCATTCAAGTACCTGCATGACAAATTCCCTCGATTTAGTGAAGCCAAAATTAAAGAGGGCATCTTTGTGGGGCCTAAATTAGACAGCTCTTCCGAGACCCCAAGTTTGAGGAACTTCTTCAAGGTAAAGAAAAACAGGTTTGGGATGCATTCTATCAAGTGGCAGCAAACTTCCTGGGGAATGACAAGGCAGAAAATTACAAGTGTCTGGTTGAGGATATGTTGGCTTTGTTTCATGAATTCGGCTGCAATATGTCCTTAAAGATCCACTTTCTTGATTCCCACTTAGATTTCTTTCGTGATAACTGCGGGCAGGTCAGCGATGAGCACGGCGAACGCTTTCATCAGGACATTGCCACCATGGAGCAACGGTACCAAGGCAAATGGTCTACGTCAATGCTAGCTGACTATTGTTGGACAATCAGTAGAGATGCTCCACAAGTCCACTACAAACGGCAGGCCAAAAGAAGTTGAAAGCCGGAAGCAGACTAATGTTTTCTTACCATGTATTATAATATTGACATAAGTACACTTTTTCTGAAATATGCGTAAATGTTTTCTTACCATGTATTATAATATTGACATAAGTACACTTTTTCTGGAATATGCGTAAATGTTTTCTTACCATGTAAATATTGACATAAGTACACTTTTTCTGAAATATGCGTACATATTACAGAAAACCCGTAGCCAATTCAGCTTTTTCTTAGTCATTTTCGTGTTCAGCACATTGAATTCATTAAGAAATGACAATTTTCAGCTTGGAAGCATGAACTTTTCGAAAATTTGTTGCCCAGTGTTATTATTAGATATGTTTAATTTTATGTTCTTTAAAGCTAATATATCTTTGTAATATTTCTTTGTCATAAACACCAAAATAACCAAAATCAATCAAATTTAAACAACTGGAGAACTTTACAAAACCAGACAATTTATTTTTCTAGTTTTTGTAGTAATATAGTAATTAATAATAATTATTATAACTGAATGTTAAAAATATATATTTGTTACACAGATTACCTGCCAGAAGAAATTTCAAGTAGTGCAACATTTGAACACAACATTTTATCAGAACAGGTTTTCTGAAAATTTGAATAAACCGTGGCAGGAACTTTTGGAGGAAAGTTTTCTCAATAATTCGAAGAATCCACAAGAAGCATTTTCCAAAGATTTGTGTAATCTTTTTGTGGGTTGTAATATTCCTTTACATAAATTGAACAATCCGATATTTCAAGAATTCCTGAAAACTTATTGCAAAGTCGATGATAAACCCATTTATGTACCCAGTTCCTCAGCTCTACGCAAGAAATACTGATGTATTTCTTGCGTAATTTATGAAGATGTTACCGATGGTAGAAAGGAGTTGAAAAACCAAAATCTTTGGCTCTCTGTTGATGAAACTACCGACACGAAGGGCCGTCAGGTTGCTAATTTGATTATTGGAACCTTAAATGGTAATTTAGACAAAACAAATCATGTTACCATAGCCAGGTTTATTAATGAGTCCTTAGCGAATTTCTTTTTACCCGACAAAGTACCTTTTGAATAATTTTGTTAATGGCAACTGACGCCGCTTCGTATATGTTAAAATCAGCTCAAAGTCTGAATTTTTTTTTCCCAATTTAATCCATTGTACTTGTTTGGCCCATGGTTTAAATAGGGTTGCTGAAAAAGTTAGATTAGAGTTTCCAGATGTAAATAATTTAATTAGTAATATCAAAAATGTATTTTTTAAAAGCGTACTTGCGAGTGCAATGCTTCCCGGCATTCCATTGCCACCAGAACCTATCTTAATAAGATGGGGAACATGACTTAAATGTGCTGTGTTTCTTGCCGATAATTACGAAGGCGTCAAAAATGTTGTAACTCAATTTGATTCAGCAACCAGTCTTGCCATAGAAAAGTGTAACGTAATTTTCAATAATTCGACAATACAAAATCAGCTATCATATATTAAATCTAATTTTGCGATAATTGAGCAGGCAATTACTAGATTAGAAGATAGAAATTTATCTTTAAATGATTGTGTTGGCATTGTAAATGATATTGAAGAGAAAATTGGAAAAGTCAACGGATTGACTGGAAAAAGAATTAAAGAAAAATTAGCCGCAATTCTAAGCAAAAATGGAGGTTTTGTTACATTAAAATCTATAAATAATGTAATTAATGGCAATTTTAATGAAGACATTAATATAAGCCCCTCATTAATACTTAGTTTTAAGAATGCACCGATCACATCTTGCGATGTTGAAAGAACATTTTCCTAATATAAACATATACTTACAGATCGTAGACATAATTTAACTATGGAAAATTTAGAGAAATATATGGTTATTTATTGTAATAAATATATATATAATTTATAATTACGACAATTTATTGTAATAAATAAATATACAATTTATAAATACGACAAATACAAACAATAGTTATTTGTGTAACAAGCCAGTAAAGTTACATTTTTCATTACGAATGTGGATATTATCCGTAATCAAGTCATCTGTAAGTGCACATCAAAGAAAATTCGTATCCGAACACAAATAACTTGACTACACATCGTATACTGAAGTGAGATAAATACCTATATTATAAGTAAATAGATAAATTCGTAAGCATAACCTATGATTTAAAGATTTCAAATTAAAAAAAGGTATTATTCTGTGCGATGTGTAGAGACGGCATAACAAAAAGCACTTTCGCGGCCATACCAAGAGTAGAAGCCCGACTGAGTGGAGGGCAAAACATCGCTATTACATAATAGATCAGTCAACTGCAAAGCGACAATTATCTCAAATATCTTGGACATAACGGGCGTCAGCGTTGCCAACTCGAGGGTTTCCCCCCTATATTTGGGCTTTTTTGAAGCGAGGAGGAAAT
This sequence comes from Amphimallon solstitiale, assembly GCA_963170755.1. NCBI lineage: Eukaryota > Metazoa > Arthropoda > Insecta > Coleoptera > Scarabaeidae > Amphimallon > Amphimallon solstitiale. The sequence continues at coordinate 81,762,082 of OY720679.1, forward strand.
TTGTTTTTTTTTTTTACTTTTTAGAGGAATTTTTAGGGGATATTGAAAACTGATTAGGTGTATAGATTGTAATTTATTCGATTTTAAAATAAAAACAATAGATATTGTCAGCCATAAGTACAAAAGAAGAATTAAACTTATCCTTGCCTTATACAGCAACTGTATCATAAACCATCTATCTTTTTTTCTAATTTCACTCGTAACCACGGAATTACCGTACAGTAGGCGAACAAATTGACGTATTTTAACAAATATTTATGTAATAGTAAGTATTTAAGTTTATTTTTAATATGTTATAATTGTGGCTGTTATGAGCAATAAGCATAAATTTACCTATTTACAAATTAAGATATACGAGGGACACTGCTAAAGTTCACGGAATCGAGTACTCCTTGCATTGCCAGCGTTCTACAATTGTCATATTCGTTAAATTTGACGTTTTTCACCTTTAATTCAGTTGACAGTTCGCTTTCAAACCTAGCAGTTTCGTTTCAATAAAATTTAAGAAAGTAATAATTGTGTGAAAAATGGAAATTTCGAATCCTGATTTCCGAGTGATGATCTTTTATGATTTTCGATAAAGTTTAACAGCACAGCAATGTGTGGAAAAACTTAATTCGTTATTTGGGGATGAAGCACCATCCAAAACTATAGTTTACAAATAGTTCGCAGAATTTAAGCGTGGAAGACTAACGTTTGATGACGATCTTCATGAAGGTCGTCCATGCACCTCTGTTGTTGCGAAGAACATCGATGCTGTTCGTGAAATGATTTTAGAAGATCGGCATGTGACATATAGGGAGATAGAGGCATCCTTAGGCATTGCGGCGAAACAAATACTAACGATTTTACACGATCAGTTACATGTCAGGAAGCTTTGTAGTCGATGGATCCCACACAATCTCAAAGACGGGCAAAAACAGGCGCGTGTCATTTGGTGCAAGAAAATGCCTAAAAGATTCGACGGTGGTCGTTCAAATTCCGTATATGATATCGTAATAGGGGATGAAACATGGGTGTATTCATACGAGCCTGAAACTAAACAGCAGTCGACCGTATGGATGTTTCAATCTGAACCTAATCCAATAAAAGTGGTGCGTTCACGAAGCGTTTCGAAACAGATGATTGCTTGTTTCTTTCTGAAAAGCGGGTCATGTGGTAACTGTTGCATTAGAAGATAGAAAGACAGTTAATGCTGAGTGGTACATTTCAATTTGTTTGCCGAAAGTTATCGCGGAAACCATAAGAATCAACGTAAATCGACGAATTGTTCTTCATCATGACAATGAAAGCGCACACACAGCCCGACAAACTGTCGAGTTTTTGACCGGACACAACATCAAATTAATGACCCATTGCCCATATTCTCCCGATTTATCGCCCAATGACTTCTTCTTATTCCGACACATCAAAAATAAAATGCGTGGCGAGCGTTTCTTATCGCCTGAAGAGACCGTTGAGACAATTAAGTCACTTGTTTTGGAGGTACCTCGTGTTCAGAGTGGAAAAAGTGTTTTGAAGATTGGTTCCATCGAATGCAAAAGTGTATAGATGTGAAAGAGGAATATTTTGAGAAGCAATAAAGCGCTTTATAAAAGTTCATGCATGTTTTATTTTATATTTTCCGCGAATTTTAGCGGTGGCCCTCGTATGTATATAAATTATGCTACATGACCACGATAGCGACCAAACGGCGACAGGTATCAAAACCAAACTATATGTATGCGTATAATCTTCCTCTTAAGATCTAATTAGATTTTCAATAAAATCGGTAGACCGGAAGTAGTAGTTTACCTCAGTAAAAAAAATCAATATCTACCAATATCTCGCCAACTACTAACTTCAGACAAATTTCTAAACAATATAAATAAAATATATTAAGAAGTGAATTTTAGAGGGATTTTATAAAAAAAATTTCGAAATTCCTACGGGAAGTAAGTCTTTTTGTCTCATCGAAGAACGGTTTTTTGCAAATATGTATCTCGCAAATTATGCATTCTATATAGATTTATTCGAAATACAAAAGTATTTAGAGTTTGAGTTGGAGCAATTTCGGCACACAAAAAAAAATCAAAATCCGAACCGGAAGTAACACTTTTACTCTTATCGAATAGCAGTTTTTTGCGAATATCTGGCAAATTATGCATTCTATACAGATTTATTATAAGTGTGAAAGTATTTAGTACTAGATTTGGAACAACCTTTGAATAAAAGAAGTTTTAAAATTCGGACGGAAGTAATACTTCTTCTCTTATCAAATAGCAGTTTTCTGCAAACACGTCGCCAATTTTGCAATCTATACAGAGATATTAAGAACCCAGAAGTATTTAAAGTTCGAATTTTTATATATAAAAGAATTTCAAAATTAGACCGAAAATAATATTTTTACTCTTATTTTTTTCAGAAGATCCTACATATTCTCACTAATATTAATTTTAAATATTCGAAGAAAACATAACAGACAAATTCAAATATGTCAAAAACTGTTCAAAGTATATTTGGTTACATCAGTTGAAATTGAGGCCTATCCAAAAATATCCGTTTATGTACCTACTAATCATTCAGTATTCATATTTTGCATTTTTGTTTAAAGAATTTATTATATAAATACCTAATTAAACCTGTTTTCAATACAGTTCTCTCCGCTAGGTGAGATATTATCACACAAGTGTATGTATCATGTATATATCAAAAGTTATGTTAAAGACTTCGGTGAAATAAAAATACAAAATCTGAAAATTCTGAAGGAACACTTCCAGTCTAAAAACTTCTTTGTCCGTTTGCCTTTCAAAATATAGGTATATAAAAGATTACTATTTATCTTTCCACTAAAAACGTGTGCAGGTTTTAAATTATCAGAGGCTATCTTCGGCAGTAAATGAAATGTTTATTAAAGACGTTTTTTTTTGTTATTACACAGTACAAAAATAATGGGTAATTTAATTACATTTCTCCCGGACTAATTAGATTACTAAGAAATGATGCCAACTCTCATTTTACCACATCAGATATATACATTATTTGTTACCAGATTATTCCAGTGACAAATCTCTAAATGTATTTAAATCAAACTCCTGATTATTCAAACTCTTTATTTGCGAATTTCATAAGAATCGTAAATATATCTTAGCACACATTTCAATACCGTTATATTACCTCTCTTTGGAAGTAGTTGTATGTAAATGTATGTAGGTCCCGTTTTTAGTACCGTATTATAATGGAATCGTAATTATATGCATCTTTAAACATGAAGTTTAAGAGCAAACAATACTTTTGGAATGGTTTTAATGCCTTGTCCTTATAAAGTCAAGTGTGCTAAATGCTCGTCCTTATCAAGAATATACACGTGGGAGAAATATAGACTTATATTTATTATAGAAACCACTAGTACTGTAGGTTATTTCTTTATAGCCATTGAGTTTATAGGGTAATAACGTCATACACATTTATTCCTTGAATCCTAATGGTAAATTTTTAGTAGATAAAATTAAGTATTTAACAAATACTAATTTAAAATTATAATATAAAAATGTTTGTGACTGAAATATATAGTCACAATATATAGCCTGTTTCAAATTAACTCGGCACTATTGCTAACTTTATTATTGGAGCGATGACTAAATTAGCAAAGTAGCACTGTTTTCAGTGCAGTTTACGACGGTGAACTTTAAAAAATAATTGAACATCGCTTTTACATGATATTTGAAAAAACATTATTTTTTTAAATGGAACACCCTGTATATTTTTACTTCAAATGAAAGAAAAACTAATTCTAGACAAAAGTCATTATACACTCTTATATCAAAATACTTGAAATAACGCAGATATTAAGAATTTTGACATTTAATCAAAGTAGTCCTGACTTTCAATAAATAATTTATTTAACTTTCTAAAATTACAATAAATGTTCAAAACTATCACCATTTTGTTGAATGCAGGCTAAAGCTCTTTTATGAACGTCTTTTGTAGCATTCGAAATACTTCTACCGTCTATTAAATTAATGCATAAACGAATACTACTTTCTAATTCCACTACATTGGAGTATTTCTATACAACATTAAAAAGTATCTTCTATCTGGTGGATTCCGATTGGGAAAATTCACGCGATAGCACTCTAATGCTGTAGTACTATTTATTTTTTATACATATTATAAAGGTTTCTAACATATCACACTTTTCTGTCTGACTAAAACCCATTTTGAAACTATGTTTAACAATTTTATTAATAGAGATTGACAAGATTTACGTAGGTACTACTTTCTTGGCGGAGTAATCTGCAATTAATAATATAGGTATGTATAAGATGCCGCCATCAACTTCTTTTTTTAGTTTTTCTAATTAATTTTGTGAAACTTACATGTTGTAATACACTAAATTTAGTTGAAATGGACATTTTCACAATTATTCTTTTTTTTTCCTGTAATAATGATTTGTTTCTTTAAGAGGGGCGTTAACCTATAGAAAATTAAGGCATCGCCGTTTCGCGTTTTTTAAACTCATTTTGTAATTTTAGAATCTCAAATTTGGGTTAGTGATGCAAAAGGCATCAATTTATAATGTCAAGGTCCGTTTTTGTACTAATTTATTTTCTTAAGAAAGTTATGTGTCTTAGAAATAACCACAAATGCATGAATTTGATTAATGTCTACTAACTAAGGCATGTACACAAAAGAAAAAAATGAGGTGTGGCCACCACACGACTTTCTTATACTTATGAGCGTTTCAAACTATACAATTTTAAGAATTTTTTTATACAAAAATTATTCAAAATCATATTCTAAGTACTTTCATTCTCTTAATAAATCTCTATAGAATGCATACTTTGCGAGATATTCGAAAAAAAGTGCTGCTCGCTAAGAGTAAAAGTGCTACTTCCGGTCCGAATTTTGAAATTTCATGTATACAAAAAATATTGCAAATCCAACTCTAAATACTTTTGTACACTTAATAAATATATATAGAATGCATAATTTACGACATATTTGCAAAAAATCGCTATTCGGTAAGAGTAAAGTGGTACTTCCGGTCCGAATTTTGAAATTTTTTTTATACAAAAGATATTTAAAATTATCATTTAAATACTTTTAAACTCGTAATGTACCTGCCTAGAAAGCATGACTTGCGAGATATTCGCAAAAAACTGATTTTCGATAAGAGTAAAAGACCTACTTCCGGTAGGAATTTCAAAAAACTTTCTTAAGAGAATTTGTCTTAAATTTAATTTTGAGTACATTTGAATTCCTTATAAATTTGTTTAAACTTAGTAATTGACGAAATATTTGCAAAATTCGATTTTTTCACTGAAGTAAACTACTACTTCCGGTCTACCGATTTTACTGAAAAACTAATCAGATCTCAAGAGGGAGATTATATACGTTAATACAAAATTTGAAATAGATATTTACAGCGGTTTGACCGCTATCGTGGTCACACACACACAGACAGACACACACAGACACAGAGAGAGACACACAGACATTTTTTAAAAACCACTTTTTTGGTATCAGGGGACCTCGAAACGTGGACATCTGCAAAAATCTCGAGGTCGAAAATTTTCATCATCACAATACTTCCTTATACTACGTATAAGAAAGTAAAAGAAACCGTTTGGAATTAGTGGTCGTGGAGGCTTACGAATACTACTCACAAACATAGAGCAAACCATAAATAATCTCATATCATTCCATAAGGTTCACCAAAATTTATTAAATATTACTTTAAATAAAAAAAATATTTAATTTTTAGGTAATCATTTACTATTCAATACATCAAAGTTAAATTTGGAATTTTTCTATTGTGCAGTTATACAGTGCGTTTTACTTTCTTATACGTAGTATAAGGAAGTATTGTGATGATGAAAATTTTCGACCTCGAGATTTTTGCAGATGTCCACGTTTTGAAGTCCCCTGATACCGAAAAAGTGGTTTTTAAAAAATGTCCGTGTGTCTGTGTGTGTGTCTCTCTCTCTGTGTGTTTGTGTGTCTGTGTGTGTGTGTGTGACCACGATAGCGGTCACACCGCTGTATATATCAATTCCAAATTTTGTATTTACGTGTATAATCTCCCTCTTGAGATCTGATTAGTTTTTCAGTAAAATCGGTAGACCGGAAGTAGCAGTTTACTTCAGCGAAAAAATCGAATTTTGCCAATATTTCGTCAACTACTAAGTTTATACAAATTTATAATGAATTCATATGTACTTAAAATTAAAATTGAGAATAATTTTATTTAAAAAGTTTTTCGAAATTCCTACCGGAAGTAGGTCTTTTACTCTTATCGAAAATCAGTTTTTTGCGAATATTTCGCAAGTCATGCTTTTTAGACAAGTACGTTATGGGTATAAAAGTATTTAAAACATAATTTTCAATATCTTTTGTATAAAAAAAATTTCAAAATTCTGACCGGAAGTGCTACTTTTACTCTCATCGAATAGCGATTTTTTGCTAATATGTCGTAAATTATGCATTCTATATATATTTATTAAGAGTACAAAAGTATTTAGAGTTGGATTTGCAATATTTTTTGTATACATGAAATTTTAAAATTCGGACCGGAAGTAGCACTTTTATTCTTGGCGAGTAGCACTTTTTTTCGAATATCTTGCAAAGTATGCATTCTATAGCGATTTATTAAGAGAATGAAAGTACTTAGAATAGCATTTTGAATAAGTTTTGTATAAAAAAATTCTTAAAATTGTATAGTTTGAAACGCTCATATGTATAAGAAAGTCGTGTGGTGGCCACACCTCATTTTTTTTAACTGTTGCCATACGGAACTGCATGGTAAAAATTCAACCCCGTGTTAACTTTTGTTATGATGAAAATACTTAAACCATTTTTGAAACAAAGCAGGAAGATTTTTTAAACTATCAGATAGATTACAATTCAATATTCTAAACTGTCGAGAAAGTTTTGAAAAAAATATCTTTGTGAAAGCATTTTCTTGCCACTATCATTTCGAGCAGGTTTTGTTTTAAAAAACAAATAGGGAAAGCTCCTCGAGGCTATGACTAAATTAGCTTCTGGAAGATAGAACATGTAAACATTTATTTATAAAAAAACGTAGAAACCATTAAAACACAAATAACTCAACAAATTAACAAAAATTATCAGTAATTATCAAAGGAATTGTTCAAAGTGTTTTCCTTCGACTGCTAGACAATGTCCCAAGCGATCTTGAAAGTTTCTTCTACTGTTTTGTAATGTTCGCACTGTAATGGAATTACAAGCATCAGTTATTCTTGTCCTTAGTTCCTCCACAGCTTCTGGTTGACCTCTTATGAGGTCGTAAATTTTTGTTCCTAAATGCCCCCATAAGAAAAAATCTAGTGGTGTTAGGTCAGGACTTCGATCAGGCTAATGGAATGATCCATACTGACCAATACAACTATCAGGAAATGTTTCGTTTAAAAACCCTCGGACGATGGCAGCTGGTGCTCCATCCTGTTGAAATATTATTGCTCCGTTGCATCTCAAAGCATCCACCTGAGGGCCTACCTCCATTTGAAGAAGATCTAAGTATTTATGCTGGTTCAAATTTCCGTCAAAAAAAGTGGCCCTACTAAGTGATTCTCTAAAATTCCGACCCACACGTTAACTTTATCACGATATTGCTTGTGTTTCTTGTATTCTGTAGGGATTTTCTCTTGCCCAAACCTCTCTGTTTTGTTTGTTAACTTTACCATTTAATGTGAACGAACTCTCATCAGAAAATAGAATGTTATTTAAAATATTTCGATTTTCATTAATTTTTTCCATCCAGAATTCACAGAATTCCATTCTGGGAAAGTAATTACGGGGCAATAGTTTCTACACATTTTTAATTTTGTACGACTTGAACTTTTTCATTTTCAAGGCTTTAAAGCAGCTGCTTCTTGAAGCGTGAAATTCTACTGCCAGAGAAGTGTGGTGGTGTTTTCTTCTTCAACCGCCACACAGATATTCATTCTAAAATCTTCTGTAACAACATACAAGTTTCTTTTCCGTTTTTTGTGCTCATGATTTAAGCAACCCGTGGCACGAAAAGCATTGTAATATTTGAGTATTATAGTTTTATTCGTAATAGGGCGATCGGGATATGCAGCAGCAAAATTCTGGCTGATTTCTCTTCTGGACATACCTTTAATGAATGCTGTTACAAGTTCAACACGTTCTTTAGTTGTGAAAACAGACATTTTAAAAAAATTGCTCACAATAACCGGGTATTTGGCAGAACTTGTGAATAAAATGACATTTGTAAATTGTTGTTCTGATCTTGCTTACTAAGTTTTTGTCAAATTATTTTGTTCATTACTTTCAAGTTTGAAGAGTAAAATTAGTCAAACAAAACTGCTTGTGGTTGTTCAAACAGTATGCATTATGTACTCTTATTGGTGATTTATTACTAAAAGAAAAATTAGCACCAAATCTGCATCGCATTATAAGTTAACGGTATAATTTTTACCATGCAATTCCCTATGGCAACAGTTAAAAAAAACGCACGGTATAGAGTTATTTTACTCTAAGTAATTTTTCTAAATAATTTATTTTGTTGATATCTCCAAAGTTGTCAATGTGCGGAACTTTTTGCTCAAATTGATTATCAAACCATAATTATTTTATTCGTATGTAATAGTTTTTTGTACACAAGACCAAGAATTATGAAATTTAAAGCCTATGCATCCATTATCATAAAATAAATTAAGAGAAATATATGATTCTTCTCGGAACGTTTTTTTTTTTTACTGTTCACCTGAATCGTGACTCACAAATAACCCATTTTATAATGAGAAGGTACTGTATCAAACTGTAACCTAAATTTTACCGTAAGCTGACATACTTTTAATGAATCATACGTATAGAATAGCATCGCGACTTGTTCATAAAAAATGTAGTCAATGAACAGTTGCTGCTGGTATAACTGCTACTTCATTCTCTTCAACTTAAAGCGAGTTTCTGTTAACAATGATGCAGGTGGATGGATGTATGTTGTGTTTAGTAAAAAAAAACTTTTTATAATGACGCTAGACACTTTCGTTGGCACGTTTCGTATTAATTATAGGTATATGAATGATATGCATATTAGACTTTCGTTACATATTAGAAAGTTTAGTATGTATACGTCTATAAATGTATGTACGTAATAAAAAAAAACTGGAATTGTTCTCCTACAATGGCAAAGCTGACTACTTATAAAGAAAATATAAATACGAGTAGATACCAATTCGAGGACAATACGCGCTTCCGATATTATCAGTCCAAATAGATATAGATCCAAAGAGGTGTTGTAATAATACCGATCAATTTTTAAAAATCTAAAGACGTAGCAAAAATGACATACCAAAAATCTCACACGGCTGAGTTTAATTTCACCAGAATTCTCTGACTTAGGAAAATAGATTGATATTACACGAGTATAAATTTGCACATATTAGTTTGACGGCAGATTATATCAATATCAATTGAGGAGTTTCTAAATATGTAACTGCACATGCATGTTTTTGCCAAATCGGTATTCTTGCGGAGTTTGTTAGAAAAAAATTAAATCTATTAGCTCGCAAACTCGTTTCTAACAAAACCATCATAAATGCTAACAGAAATCCTCCAAGTCGATGAAAATTTCAGCGGATAGTAGACAATTATGGAGATATGGGGCTTTCAAGAAACAAAAACGAACTCGAGTCAACTTAAGAATGCGAACTTCTTAGTGAAATGTTGTCCAAGGCAACATAAATATGGGGTTGCGCATGGATGTCGTCAATATTTAGCGCAAAATGGAACGCAGTTTGAGCATAGACAATAGCAATTAATTTTACTTTTAATGAGGTGTGACCACCAAACGACTTTCTTATACGTATGAGCCTTTAAAATTATACAAAAGTTGTTCTAAGTGATTTTAAATACTTTGTCTTCTAAGAAAAATAAACCTGTTGGAAAGTGTGTCACTTTTAAGGCTGCCATACACGTTACGGTCCACCGGAGTGGTTACCTGTGCAGGTACGCCTGCGCAGGTAGACCTGAGCGTGTGTGGGAATAGACCTGTGCAGTTTCTTGAACCTGTGCAGGCGACCTCTGCAAGGTCGAAAATGATGCCAGCCACACACGTTACGGTCTACCGGTGAGGTCTACCTGTGCAGGTACGCCCGCGCAGGTAGACCTGAGCGTGTGTGGGACATTTTTTGAACCTGCGCAGGCGACCGGTGAAAGAATCGAAAATCAATTCTTTCACCGGTCGCCTGTGCAGGTTCAAAAAATGCCCCACACACGCTCAGGTCTACCTGCGCGGGCGTACCTGCACAGGTAGACCTCTCCGATAGACCGTAACGTGTGTGGCTGCCTCGTCGCCTGCGCAGGTGGCGTCAGTCTTTAGACCACTTTTTTCGCTTTCTTTTCACTGCTCTTGTATCTCTTTTATTCAAAATTAACGCAAGGCCTAACAATGCCAGTGCGTCAACGTCCTCAATCGATGCCATCGCATCACTGACTGCATATTGACTGACTGACACGCTACCGACGTGCGGTTGACTTGCACAGGCAAACCTGCACAGGTAACCTCTCCGGTAGACCGTACATGGAGGTTACCTGCGCAGGCATACCTGCACAGGTAACCTCTCCGGTGGACCGTAACGTGTATGGCAGCCTTAAGTCCACATTTTAAGAATACTTTATATAAAAATTGTTTAAAATCGTATTATAGGTACTTCTACTCGCTTAATAAATCTCTATAGAATGCATACTTTGCTAGATATGCGAAAATAGGTGCAATTCGCTAAAAGTTTTACTTCCGGTCCGAATTTTGAAATTTCGTTTATACAAAAAAATATTCAATATTTTTGCAAAAAAAACGTAATTCGATAAGAGAAAAGTGTTACTTGTGGTCGGAATTTTGAATTTTTTTTATACAAAAGGTATTGAAAAGCAAGCTTTAATAGTTATTTACGAACCAAGTGCGAGAAGACTATTTTCCCGCATGAGCGCACTTTGAAAGCACGAGCGACCGCAGGAAGCGAGTGCTTTTAATTGCGCGAATGCGTGAAGATGTCTTCACGCAAGTGGTTTGTACAATATTTTTTAACATTAATTTAAAAAAAGATTATTGATTAATGTCATTAGTATCATACCTAACCTAAAATAGATTACCTAATTAATTTAAGCATTTCATGTACGTAACTATTACTCGCGTTTCCTTAAAATTAAGTTATTATATTCTTACACATGGCGAACATGAGGTATTTATTCTTATATTTATAAATTTATAGTACATTTATTGCGTTTTTTGGTTTAATTACAATTTCTTATGAACTGCCAATATGAGTGTTGATGTCGTCAAATAGATGGCGCCACAAATTTATTGGAAACATTTTTAATTATTACTCCTATTTCCCCTACTTTTAGTGAAGAATAGTAGAGGAAAGTAGCATTTTATATACTAAATTTTATTACTATCAAGTTAGATTTTTTTTTAAATGTCCCAAAGAGCCAGTGTTTTTTTCAATTTTTACAGTCGTCTCGACCGGGAAATATTCTTTCCTGGTCGAGCGACACATGCGCCAAATGTCACTTTACAGGCGGTGAGCACAAAAATATTTTTACACTCGTAAGTCACTAGAAAGCATGACTTGCAAAATATTCGCAAAAAACTGATTTTCGAGAGTAAAAGACCTAGACATTTTTTTAATAAAATTCTTCTGAAATTTAATTTTGAGTACATTTGAATTCTCGATTTTTTCTCTGAAGTAAACTACTACTTCCGGTCTACCGATTTTAAACAGATCCCAAGAGGGAGATTATAAATAAATATAAAATGTGGAATTGATATCTTTAGCCGTTTGATTGCTATCGTTGTCACACACACACAGAGAGAGAGAGAGAACGGGGAAGGGAGAGGGGGAGAGGGAGAGAGAGAGATGAAGAGACGGGGAGAGAGAGGGAGAGAGAGAGAGAATCAGTTTGTCAGTATCAGCGGACTCCAAAACGTGGACATCTGCAAAAATCTCGTGGTCAATAATTTTTATCATCACAATATTTTCTTATTACGTATAAGAAAGTAATATATGTTCGAATTAGAAAAAAACACTTGCTTTCTCAGCCAACTTAGTTTAATTATTACATAGTAACGCAATGCATTTGTAATATTTTTTTTACAGAAGTGTCTTTTTTTCTTGTATTTTTGTCATGGGAACGTATACTTTCGATACATTGTTGTTTTCAGAATAAAAATCTCTATCAGAGTTGCTAAAAAAAGCATGTTTGAATTTGAAAAAGAAATATTGACAATCTACCCTTAAAGCCTTTAGGGCTATGCATGAATTTATTAGGCCATTTAGTAGCCTTTTCGCAGCAACCAATTAATCTGGTGTATAGATAATTAAAATCGTCCTATAAATAAGGGAGTTATGGACTTTTTCTTGGAGACAGTCTATATATATAAATAAATGGCTTACTAGTAATAAATCAATGAAATCCTTTCGTAGCCTGCAATACTCACTATACTTTTAAATAAAATCTCAGCCTTAACTAGTCCAACACCCTAACTTTTAAGAAATTATTTATAAATGGTGTGTAGGTACAGTGTGATCAATCTCAAATGAAGGTTGCGTGGCACAAATTTTTAAGTTGGTAACATTGACTAGTTGGTAATATTGAGAAATACTTATGTGTGTCCACATATGGTTTTGACAGATATATTATGTCGTATTTATATCAGTATAAAGAATGAAAAGAAACAAAAAGCATGTATAATCTAATATTAAATCGATAACAAATTGAAACAAAATGACAGCGCTTGTACGGATTCAGAAAAGGAACCTGTATGTATCTCTCTAGCAAGAAAATACCCTAATCTAGGGATTTTTATGACTCCACCACACTTGACTTGAGATTGATCTCATTGTATTTAGTGTTGGGTAATATCACAGGTAATATCAACCATTTTGGCTATTTATAGTTTTGTGGAAATCGATAGTATTCGATAGCGCTCTGACAGACCTTAATAAGTATTTGTTAAGGTTGGTAGAAATACTAATTTATTCAACAGATAGTGCACGTAACTGTTCTTATTTATAAAAATATCATCAAAAACATAAACGCTTTCTCAGACCAAGTATAGTAATGAAATTCATTTTACCTGTTCTACTAAGTGTCGGCGTTATTTGTTCTCCGCTATTTCGCTCATGTGCCGCCAATAACGCTTTTCTTGTTAATTCGGCACTCATCACGTCATTGAAACGTCGGCCCGTTCTGAAACTGCCCGACCATGGATTCGAATTCTTGAACGACCTTGCTATTGCTGCACTGAAAATATGCTGTTTCAGAAAAAAAAGTGGACATGTTTTAATTAGGGCAACTAAACTAATAATAAATTATATTCTAAAAGACATATATATTTTAAATTCTTTAGCCTAAAGTACATTTTAAATGAACATATTTTCCGAAGTGGTATATTCAGCAAATATATTAAACATCCATATACATACTACATGTAGTACAAACCTATAGACTAGCTATAGTATTTTATCGCCAACCGTCAATAAAGCAATGCATTACCATAGCGTTTTACGGAAGTAAACAAACACTTTATCGTACTGCAAAATAATAGTAGTTTACCTGTCGCTAATGTCTGTCATCATAGCCATGATTGTACGACATTAAGGGTTCTCGCTAGTGAATCGGAAATGTAATATTGGTTGCATAGCACATAATTTAATAAGCCATGGATGTCCGAGTACCTATTACACATAGGGAATATATAATAAATATTTGTAATAATAACTCAATATCTAAGCGAATAAAAATTTATTTATGATCAAATATTTACACATTTGTAACCGTGGGAATAATTTTTACCAGAATAGCATTCCCTGTAATATGGGTTGCCTGCTTTTAATTTATTTTATTTAAAACAAAGTAAAGAATAGTTGATCGAAAAATAAGTGCAGAGCGGGGTAGCTTTTTAATCATTTTTAACGTGAACTAAAGCAAACAAATCTACTGCAAAGGATTTTTGAAAAAACTTGTTTTAAATATTTTGACATATTAATTAATTTTCTTTAATCAGATAATTTTTTTCTAAGTTTGATTATTCAGTGGGGTGGATTACTAAATTCTTCATAAGTTGACGATGAAAGGTTTTCTCCAAATTTAAAATCAACAAAAATATCTTGCATCAAAAATCTGCTATTTTTCAACTATTCATAGATCCACTATCGAGGAGCTTTAAACATAAATCGTTTGTCGCTACCATAAAATATCATAAGCCTTATGTATTTATTTTTTAAACTACAAATTTTCGCGGTTGGTGATAAAATTTTGTATGCACCACGTCAGTAAAGTGCCTTTATCGAACTCGTCTAATACTCGCCTCGCTGGCTTGCCACATAATCAGACTCGTTCGATAAAGGATAGCTTACTGACTTGGTACATAAATAACTATTGTTTAACTAGGCAGCAAAGTAGCAGATTGACTGCCGAGGATAATAGTTCATAGTTTATAGGAATTCAGCCAAGGCAGTTAATCGGCTTTGCTGTTCAGTTGAAAATATAATGTTTTCTCCGAGTGTTTAAATATATTTTTCAAATTATTACAATTCCCACAATCTCTTTATTTTTCCTGTCGTGATAAATTCAATAAAAATTCCATAGAAATCGTAGCTGTCATTAATCACAGTAATAATCAAAGTTTAACAAGTTCTTGCCAGTGTCGTGAAAAAGTATTAATATATTTATATTATAGATAGCGATAGCGGTCTAGAAGTAGTTTCTTTTCCAGAAATTAGAGAGGTGGCAAAAAATGTTAAATTCACTGCCAGAGAGGTTGTAGAGTAAATATGAAAGTAAATAATAAAAAAAATTATGGATTACTGCTAGGGAAAAAATGCGAAGACTTTTTCGGAGAATTTATTAATTGCTTATTTTGCTAAATTATCTAAAACAATGAAGAGTTTACAATGGCCCTTTTATGCCATGTTCAAGGTAATTATTAATTTATTGTTAAAAATAGCACAGATATAGGAAAAAAATCAAAGACATTTATTGCAAACTGGGGACATTTTTAAAATATTTATTGAATTGTTATGAGTCTTTACAATTTTTTCTTATCAAACACTAGTTAGCTGCTATGGAGACCAATCATTTTGCTGCTTAGGCAAGAAAAGTGATATTTTGCTGTTGTGTTAATGTTCTAAATCAGCTCTGAAAGCCTTCCTAATAATGAAATTTCCTGAAAATGCGATCAAAAAGCGTACTCAATACTTGAAGATTGATATAATTCTAAAAAAGTCACAGTAGTTATATAAGCACTTCTTCACGTTTATTTCACAGAGAAGATGAGTAAATATTAATCCTCTACTCTGTGGATCATTTTCTCCATGTTAAAGTCGACTTTGCAACTGAAGAAATAACGTTGATAAGTTAACCAAATTAACTGCATATTTAAAGTGAAAATCAGTTGGATATCAAGCAAAAAAAAATCATAGACATTTTTGCGATCAGAAATTGGGCAATTTCTTACAGAAGCTCCCGATAAAGGTTTCCAGATGATGAAGGTAAATAAAATATCTATGAGTTAATTTAATTTAATTATCTGATTTTTATTGAAGGTTGTGATAGTATTCGGACAAGCATTGGCTTGTTGGTGTCATGAGCTAATGAAAATGTCGATTGATGACATTGACGACAAAGGGGACATTTTAGTTGTCAAAATTCTTGATTTAAAAACGCACAAACCTCGACGTTTTATTGTTGTTAATTGGGAGGGGACCTTAATATTGCTCTATATAGAAAGTACTTGGGACTACGATCAGCTTAAACCACACACCGTCGCTTATTTGCAAGCTACAGGCACATTTTGATATTTCTTTCAAAAATGACATAAAATGACGTTGCAGTAAAAATATCATACTAAGTCTGGTTTTTACTGTCGTGGGTCAGGGAAATTTTACTATCCTGATCCAAAAATGTTCAGTAAAGTGACGAAATATGGACGATTTCAGAAAAAAGTCATTATCCTGAAAACCTCTTATTAAACAGTACAATGTATGAAAATAGTACCAGCTGTTTATAACCAAAGCGACAGCATCCAAACACTGGTTGTTTATTGTTAAATGCGATTATTTGATGAATTACGAGGTTATTTTTATACTTGTGTCATTGTGTGATGACTAGGCATGGAACAGATACTCATCTAATTCTCACATGTGCTGCTGTGTTGTGTTTCATATCATCAATACACAGACGTTTAAATTTAATATCTGCTCCTACTTTGTAGTAACCGAATGGATAAACTATGGCTTCTTAGTAAACCCATCGATAACTATGGATTGCATTTTCTAGTGGAAGGTGACATTTTCTGCAAGTGTCCAAATAGCAAACATTCTGACTGGCTAAGTATGCTCATATTTTTCCATTATTTTGATGCCTAACAGCCGTAAACCTACCTACGTCTACAAGTTAAAATTTGTATACCGCTGGTTTACCCCTAAGACCACAATATGTATTATACATATTATAATTTTAGAAGCTGTCGCTTTTGAGATATGAGGCGTAAAAAGAAAAAAAGGAGAGAACCTCAGATTTCAAACTTTGTGAATTAATAGTCCAACTGTGAACATGTAAACATAAAGTTTAAAGTATGAGACTGTCATTCTTAAGAATAATATGCTTGATATCGGATATTTTAAGAAAATAGAGTGTTAGTATACCATTCTTTAAAAAAATGCTCGAAATCGCAAATTTTAACAAAACTATTAAAGATGTAATGGTCGTTTGATATATTTGCATAAATAATAAATAGCTAACATAGAGTTAGTAAAGAAGTTGAAATTTTACGTAACGGCGATTTTGTTCAAAAGAGCCATGCTGACCTAAAAAAAATAGCAGAAGAAAAGATATTAACAATTTATTCTTTATTATATTTAAAGTGTCACTGCACGGGGAATATTCTATACAAGATATAAAAAGCATTTAAACATGTGAAGCAATAATTTAATTCTGTACAGGTTATGCTAACACTGAATGACCCAAGGTACAATTTATACAGCGAATTTTTACAATAAAATGCTGTGTTGTTATTTAATAATTCTAGTTTTAACTTATTTTGAAAAAGTTAGTTTAAAATTATATATCGTAACAATGTTCATGTAGCAATAATAGTGGAATAAAATAAACAATGTTCTTTCATCTATTAGAAGGATAATGAAATAGACATAATCAGCCCAACTACGTATCATGTATGTTACAGTAACATAACATATGTAATGTTTCGCTAACGATGAAAATAAACGTACTAGGTAACAGGCGATGTTAAATTTCATACTATGTATCTGTGAGTAACAGTTTACGTTACCGTTCACGTTAGGAATTTGAGTTAACAGAATACATTCGGATGTCATCGGGAAAACTGAAATAGTAGTATACATATTGCATGCAGTTAAAAAAGGATAAATCACCAACTCTTTATAGTAAACATAACCCTATTAAACAACAGTAGTGCTAGCTTATAGAGAGTTTTTCTATCCTTTATTTTCTTAGTTTTAAAATGAATTCTAACCTTCTAAAACGTTTGAAACGAACCACAAATGCCCAATATGAGGAGCTATTGCAATTTTTAGAGCAGAACAAAGTTTTAATTTACGGAAAAACTAAACCGCAAGAAGCAGGAAATGTTATGAAATTATGGGACAACTTCGCAAAATATATAAATCCTATGGGTTTAGGACCTATAAAAACCGGCGAACAATGGAAAAAAGTAAGTACATTATTATAATTTTATTAAAAAGCGAATAATGAGCCGTGCAAAATAAACAAATTGAAATTTTATCATATTTGATTAAACGTTGCTTAGTTATTTCGAATTAGAAACCTACTTTTTAAAACCCCAAAAAGCATTTACCCATATATAAATTATCGCTACAAACACAGGATACCTACTCAACAACTGAATTTTCATTTAATTTGAATAATCATACCATTACTTAACTACAAAATTTATTGTTTCACTTATTGACATATCAAAACTATAAACATTTTGTTTAATAGATTTTTGTGGAATTGAAAAGTAATGTCAAAAGAAAAAGCAGAGAATCAAAAATCGAAAGAGTTCGCACTGGTGGCGGTGGAAATCCAACCAAGAAATTAACCGATCTGGAAGAGAGGCTTCTCAATTTAATTTCGGATATACATTTAGGACTAGAAGAATTACCAGATCGTCTAGGCTCTGCTAACCAACAAGTGGTAGTAGAAGAAAATAGCAATATAGGTTGTGATAGTAACATTTCAAATGAATGCCCTACAGAAGAAGTGGATGAAATTCCAAAGTTGATTGATAATATTAGCGAAGCGGAAGAAATTCCAGAGTTGATTTACAATATTAGCGCAGACGAAATAATGATTGAGCCAACTGATGAATTGCTTGCTTCCGAAGACACGATTTCTAAAGAAATAAAAACAAATCAACTAACTACTAACAATAGAAAGAGCAAACAGTGCTCAGAAAAAAGATACACAAGTAGCTTTTTAGAATCGGCTGCGAATTCATATAACGCAGCGCAAGATATGCGATACAACGCCGCAGTAAAAAATGCAGAATCAGTAACTTATCTTGCTGAAGCCATCAACAATTACGCCGAGGTTTACAGGGAGCATTTGGAAATAGAAAAACTGAGAGTAGAAACTGAAGCTATAAAGGCACGAACACAATTAATGAAAGCCAAGACAGAAATGATGAAGATGGAAGAGAGTTTATTCGAAAAGCACTAGAGTACCTACTTTATAAACACATAAGAATTTGTTCCTTATTTTTCTTTGTTATATATCTTAAACAATATTTATTTTAGTTACATACCTTTTATACATGTTATATAAATACATTATAAATATTAAAGTTATTTGACTGCGCTAAAAAAAAGTAAAAAAAAATATGCCACAATAATTTTTGTAATGTTGAAGATGAAAAAAAAATATTTCGAAACGTCACGTCTCACAAATGAAATTATCTTGAAATTGTAATATGTATACCGACGTCTATTATTTATTCAACTGTATCCCCCATTCTTCGTTGTATTTTTAGGTTATACCTGAAAAATTCGATAGAAATATTATATAAAATAATTTGCGAATAAAATTTCGCACCTTTGGTCTAAATTCTGAATATCACGCATTAGAAATAAACTAATTAAACCATCAAGCGCCATGGTTAACTTCTTAACGACACCCTCATACCACTTGTTACAATTCGACCGTTAAGGAAAGATAAACGGAGGATGATAACCATTTACGTTAAACAACATTTAACTGTTACACGATACATGGTACGAATTTAGGACGTTAGCCTAACAGCCATGTTAAAATCTGATTAACGTGTATGTTATCTTAACATACATGATACATAGTTGGCCTGATTGATGGCTTAAAGACAAGTAATCAGGATGTTAGTATACAAAGCAACGTTCCAGGTATTATAGACATTTTCAAATTTTTAGTCAGAATCTTTTCGTTATTAGCTTTGTTCGTAGAGAAATCACAGACTAATCAGACCCAATGAGATGTTGTAAAATCAGTCAAAGACTAGTTTCGTATTTCTCCCCACCAATCGAATGGCCGCTGACTAGTTTGTGATTCCTCTACGAGCGAAGCTATTATGTTAATGGTTTTTTTTCCAACCATAACTAGCGGATGTGCATTAGTTTCAGTCAAAATATAGCTCCAGATTTTTATCACTCTGTATATTTAGTACAACACTTGAATTAAATACGTCGTATTGATGTAACATATTTGTAGAATAAGGTATAATTACCCCGGCAATTTGTAGAGATTCGATATATAACATGAGAATAAGCATATAAAATTGTTTTTGTACTTACGATGGATACGGAAGGTTATTTGGTCCCAAGCAGTCTTGTATGTCTGATAATGCGTCGCCCCATAAATATTTTAAACCGCTGCCTCCTTGACATTTTGTCGGTAATTTCGTTAAGACTTGTGATAATAAGGACAAAAATACTGCTACTATCTGCAACCAAATACATTAATTGCTTTCACACCATAACTTTACTAATAATTGGGATAGTTAATAATAAATATAAATTATATTCGTATTATCGGGGCCACGCCAAGCCTTTCTGGCGCCCTCGGGCAAGGTATTCATATGCCCCCCCTCTCCTCCCATACGAAAATTAAATTTTTATTGAATTTTAAGCCGATTTTGCAGTTTTATTGAAGTCCACATTTACCTTATTACTTCAACATAAACATGCATATTATAAACAATAGAAATAATTACAATAAATATTATGTTTGCACGGCTGGTTCACACTGATCAGGAAGTACAAGCAATTTTTCACAAATGCAATTTTTTTTTGTGGTACTACCAACATGAAATAATTATACGTCATCATTACTTTCAATGTATAGTGATGAGTAATAATACGAGGTGTGGCAGAAAAGTAATGAGACTGATTTTTTATTTGCCAAAGTGTTTATTTTTTTCAAACATCAATGTTATCCCCTTCAAAGTAGTTCCCTTGGGCAGCTACACACCGATGGAGACGTTGTTCCCACTGTTGGTAGCAGCGCTGGAAGTCTTCAATCGGTATGGTCTTCAGCATGTCCGTTACACTCTTTTGGATGTTTTCTAAAGTTCCGAAATGACGTCCTTTGAGGACATTTTTCAGTTTAGGAAAAAGGAAAAAGTCACACGGACTGAGGTCAAGTGAATAAGGGGGCTGGGGAAACACAGGAATGCCTTTTGAGGTCAAACATTCTGTTATGGAGAGGGCAGTGTGATATGGGGCGTTGTCATGATGGAGCATCCATTTGTTTGCAATGTCTGGTCTCACGCGAATGACCCTTTTTAATTGTTCAACATTCTTATTGTTAAACGACGGTCTGATATCACAAGAGTGTTCACACGTTCGATGTTTTCATTGGTTTTCGAAGTTGAAGACCTCCCTGAACGGTGTTCATCTTCAACGTGTTTTGTGCCTTCCAAAAATGATTTGTGCCAGCGAAAAACTTGAGCTCGGGATAAAGAATGTTCTCCGTAGGCCTGTTTTAGCTTTTCAAACGTCACATTTGCCGATTCTCCAAGCTTAACACAAAATTTAATGGCACAACGTTGCTCCAAATTCCGCTGTTCCATTTTCCGTGACGAACAACCACACCACAACTTCGCTAATAGCAGTCACAAAAATCACGTGCTTCACGGACAGAGTTGAAACTCACACTGAGCTATGGGAGGGTACTGATATACGTGCTCTATCAAGAATAACAGCGCAGCGTTGCCAGATAGCTTGCAGTGTTGCCAGTCTCATTACTTTTCTGCCACACCTCGTACATGTGCTTTGGTACATTTCATAAGACAGGTTGGCAGCGTAAAAGTTACTAAAAAATCGCATGTAATTTCTTCAGAAAATAGAACACGCTCTAATACGTGCAACTTTTCACATGCGATAAATTGCTGCAAGAAATTGCATCAGTGTGAACCCTTCTTAAGACTACATACAGTTTATGGAGTATTTTTTACATTTGGGTTACAAGTTACATAGTCAAAAATGGCAAGCACGTCCTGCGAAAGATAAAAAGCTTATGGAAATATGAAAAAAAGATATAAAGGAGATTCAAACTGCGACTTGGGCTAATTATTGATTCTCTATAACTAAGAGGATTCGGGAACAGCAATGATGGAAACGTGATTCGTGGATGTTTTTTCTTAGGAACTAAAACTTTAGGTTTAAACGTCTAGTTCCTCAATCAAGCGTGCTCATATCATATTGGAAGGTTTGTTGTTTTCTTTTGCGGTTAATGTCGATCTTTTTATGCAATACTGTTTGGACACTGCGAAAAAGTGGTAGTTCAAGTATATCCATGGTACTACATTTGCAAGTCGATTCATGTGGTATTTATTCACTGATTTCACATTGTTAAATAGGCACAATTGCCAATGGGAAAACTGAGATAAGATACCGAGAGGACTTTTCGCGGAAATGCTCTAAGGAAAACACTTTGATATTTTTCGTTGATTGCTCGTGTCCCCGGGTTCACTTATTTCTAGTATAAAGTTAGATCCACCGGAAAGAAATCAGTTTGTCGTCGGCTGCAATCTAATTATTGACAATGTTAAAAATACGGGCGCTAAGTTTACATCAGAGTCGCGAGTTTATCCGATTTTGAAAAATGGTGACTCAAACACGATTAATAACTACAGACTAATAGCTATCTTGCAAAGTTTTCCTAAGGTGTTTATTCTCATATCCATCCATTTGTATCAAACTTTATATCGGAATATCAGCATGGTTTCATGGAGAGATGGTCAACTATTACTAATTTAGCATATTTTATGCAATACACCTCTTGTGTTATTGATGGCCAGGGGCACGTGGACATCATCAATACAGGCTTCCCCAAGGCTTTTGATAGAATCTGTCGTCCGTTGTTGTTGGGGAAGTTGAAGCGTGTTGGGTTTAGTTATTCCCTGATTTCAGTATGTGCTTCTTACTTTCGCTGCAGTCATCAGTATGTTTAATTCAATTTACCTTCAATTGTTTCCTTGCAACATCAGGTGTACCACGAGGAGTCTAACTTGTGTCAGCGTAATGATTTGGATCTAAATTTCTCAAAATCTAAAGTCGTCACATTTACGAGTAGACTGCAGCCAGTAAAATTTACCTATGTTTTGGAAAACAAAACTCTTAACCCTACTACTTCGGCTAAGGACTTTGGATCTGCACGCAGAACCTTGGGTTTCATTATTAAGAACTGTCTTTCTACATCAGAATTGCTTAATATCCTTATATTCTGCATTGATTTGATCTAGACGTAAATATGGTTCACTAATTTGGAATCTCATTCATAAAACCCATAAGCTCGCTCTTGACGCAATTCAGAGAAGGTACCAAAAATTTTATCGCTTCGCGTAGATGGCTTGGATTCTCTTGTTGGATGTAAGCATAACGAACTTCTAGCGCGATTTATTATATCGTTTTTAAAATGTAGAAGAGCTGTTGTCGGTATCTTCTTCGTATACAAATTGTTACATAATAAAACTGACAGTTCGTTAGTGCTTTCTCCAGTTGCATTTCTTGTACCGCATTTGGTAGATATGTCGACACGGAAATGCCTTCTACTATCCTTAGTCTAGGACCAATGCATTGCTGAGTTCACCTATTTTCTCAAAATGTACGAATTACAACCAAATATCTAGTATATGTGTTATTAATATCACATGTCTCGGGTCTATAGCTTCCGTGGCTGGGCAGCACTTTCGGTGACGTGGAGTGCTTGGAATCTAGTAATGATGTAATAAGCGTGCTCTCTTAAATTCTTTAATTACTAATTAATGAAACTAATAGCCTCATAGAACGGTTTGGTGCTTCCATCTATACTTTATTATAGGCAACTAAATATCCTACTTACTCCTGGGAATATTCAAGCGGGGTGTATGATCGGTTAATATTACGGTTGGCAATTATTCACTCCTACTATCTACAGTATGTCCACGGATCGAGTTCCAAAGAGGAAAAACTTTTTTATTTTGCATTTTACAAGAAAAATGTATTCTTGATAAAAGTTTTTGCATGTCTCGAAACGGCCAAATCAGTTTTAACCTTTTCAAAATTTCTTTTAGGTTAAGATAAAAATCGAAAAATTGGTCGTTTTATTTGAAAATTTTTTAAAGTCCCAGAAATTAAGTTGCGTTGTCATGGTAATTATCCATATTTAATTATCTAATTAACTGTCAGTTAGAAAAATCAACCATAATAGTTGAAAATGTTGTCAAAAGACCAACGAATTTACCTAATTCAATGCTATGGCAAAGGTAATAAAGCGATCCGTCTAGTTGTCGAAGAATTTAATCAAAAGTTTCCGGATATTTACATCTCAAATAGAGGTGCACGAGCATTGGTCAAAAAATTCCTATCCACTGGTTCCATACTGGATGTAAAGAAAAAAAATATAGCACGCGATGATGACGACGCCGCCACTCTTCTTGTAATGGATTCAGTACGGAACTATCCCAAACTTTCTTTGCGGCGCAGATCAGTCCATCTGGGAATTAGTAAATCGCTCATTCAAAAGATTTTGAAACAAAGGAAGTTCCATCCCTAAAAGCCCATTTTTAATCATGCATTAGAACCCGGAGATCCTGCGAAACGTTTGTATTTTTGTCCGTGGATGGGCGCTCAAATTATGGATAATCAATACTTTTACCGAAATATTATTTTTTCTGATGAGGCCACGTTTTCTACTAATGGTACTGTTGCATCTCAACATGTGAGATATTGGAGCGATTACAATCCGAATTTTCGCATGCCTCACAATCGACAATATTCGGCAAAAGTTAATGTGTGGTGTGCAATTTCTTACCATGGTATCATTGGACCATATTTTTTTGATAATACTGTCAATCAGCATACGTACTTGGATATGCTGCAAAATTTTGTTGATGAACGTTTGGACGATCTACCGATTAATTACCTCGCAAGGTGTTATTTCCAACAAGATGGTTGCCCGGCTCATTATGCTAGGATTGTTGTTGAATTGCATGCAGAATTGTTGTTGAAATACATGCAGAATTGGATAGGTCAAAATGGTCCCGTGATATGGCCACCAAGGAGCCCTGATTTAACAATGGCTGATTTTTATCTTTGGGGTCGTTTGAAGCAAATAGTTTATGCAAATAATCTTCCTCCGAACGTAGAAGATTTAAAGGAGAGGATTAGAGACGCTGTGACGTCTTTAACTCTCGAAGAAATTCGAAGAAGTTATAGAGAATTGCGCCGACGGCTAGAATTGTGCGTTGAAAAGGGCGGTGAATGGATTGAGTAAAATAGTTATTAGTTATATCATTTTTGTTTTTGAGTTTATGAAAAAATTTTCAAATAAAACGACCAATTTTTCGATTTTTATCTTAAACTAAAAGAAATTTTGAAAAACTGACTTGGCCGTTTCGAGACATGCAAAAACTTTTATCAAGAATACATTTGTCTTGTAAAATGCAAAATAAAAAAGTTTTTCCTCTTTGGAACTCGATCCGTGGACATACTGTATATTGACAATAATTGACTGATTAGTTCTTAAACGTGAAAACAAAATGCCTAAATGCATTATAATAATAAATGATGTTTTGTGTCTTGTGAAAGTAAATTCGCCAACAATAATTGCTCTTTTACGGTTTCGCTCAAATCGGAGGAAAATCTAGGTAATGTACTATTTAGTATTTTATTCTATCTTATTTTTCTTATTTTGCCTAGCATAAATAGAAAACGAAATATTTCATGTCAATTGTTTTTTATTTACACGAAACACATAGCTATAAATTACACATATTTACATATATTTACAATGACACAATTTCAAGAAAAGAAAACCAGATATAATCGATAATTCAAAAAGGAAATTATTGTACAAATATTTAATGTTTTTAATGTTAACCTCACATTTAATTAAGTCTCGCTTATACGTGACAATAAACAAATAACGGTGTGTTTAATCATTCGATAATAAATCTTTCTGTTGCAAACATTTATTAAATAAAATATAAAATGCATGACATTTCTATTTACTAAGAGAAACATGATATTTTTACGAGTTCGAGAAAAAAAAGAATAACACTTCGTTTTATGACAAGTATACGTGTTGGTATGTATGATATTGTTGAAGAAAACTTCGACAAGAACAATATATTCAAATATTATACGAAATGAAATTATTTTAAAACATGTTAAATAAAATTACTTTACTTGATATAAACATAATAATTAACGGAGATAATATAATATAAGCAGAGACGGGGAAAATGATCTTATACTTGCAGTGGCAGCATAAGAGCATTTGACGAAAAACTTATTCGCACGCAGTGGCTGTTAATAAGTTTAAGGACGGGGAAACTTACACTTGAAGCGGCAGTATGAGGGGTGAATCCTTCCACGAAATGCCTGAAGGAACTAGGTAAATTCTCCCACGAAATGTCTGGAAGAACTAGTTGAATTCTCTCACGAAGTGTCTGGGAGAACTAATTTCCCTAATAAAATCGTGGCTTTATATAGTCCTAGACTCGCACAAATAATAGTTAAAAACAGTATTTCGACGTGAAACATACGATAGTATCACGTGCAAAATGCGTGTACTGAACTCAGCAACATGTCGATACCTCACGTAGAATATTAAAAAATATATCATTTTTCTCGATGCTAATTGACAAATATAGACATTAAATAAATTAAATATTAATACGAATGCATTCGTATAGAATTATCGAATCTATTAAACTAAAAATTAAACAAAAAGCATTAATACGTTTTAGATCGATAATTTTATACAGGGACGGACAAAAGTCCGTTACAATGACAAATGATTTGAGTTTAGTAATGGCAGTTAATTATATTTACTAGTGGTCGAAAT
This sequence comes from Amphimallon solstitiale, assembly GCA_963170755.1. Taxonomy (NCBI): domain Eukaryota; kingdom Metazoa; phylum Arthropoda; class Insecta; order Coleoptera; family Scarabaeidae; genus Amphimallon; species Amphimallon solstitiale. The sequence goes on from OY720679.1 coordinate 81,788,455, forward strand.
TCGATCTTGTTATTTATTTATTTGTATCACATATTATACATATTCTTCACTCCTTCTCCATATGAACTTTATGCCAAATCTCATACTCCTCCGCGCGCGCAATTTAAATAATGAATAAATAAGGTACGTCGTTTTCCTTTTCTTTTCTGTTTTCTTTATTTTATATTTGTTATTATTGTTTTTGTTTTTATTTCCATTTCCATTTCATTTTGTTTTATGTTGTATAATATAAAGTGCATAAATTGTAAGTTGTCCTGTAACTGGATTGTATTCTCTTCTGCTGGGTAATAAAAATATTATTATCAGAGAATTCTGGTGGCAGCTCAGTTGCAGCAGACGATTCTACTTCTAGTAGTGATTAGAATTATGAAAAACTATAATGTTGTTGAAAAAAGTAAATTGCCTTAAAAAAAAAGTTTTTTGTTTTTTTTATCATCCACCTCCGGCCACTTTCCATTGATTATCAATAAAAATTATTAATTATTGTCATTATTCATTATTTTTTATTCACTTATAATTACACGCGGTAAGCGTAATGCGGTAAGAGAATTTACTAAATGTGCAAACAATTATTGAAACATTTATTGCATAATAATTATATTATTCAAAAATTCTGTTATTAAAACCACGCTGTTGCGTCGACTTTGACCGTGTTGATTTTATGACATAACAAGGAAACAAACTGACGTCAGGTCAACTAAAGCTAAACAATTTTTTTGACGATTTAAAAGTTAAAGTAAAATTTTTTTGCCGTCAAAGTAATTTGTATGTCTATATATGACCCACCTGACTACAGGTGACCAAACTTGCAATATACCGAGTCTCAGAATAAGAAGGAATGATTCAAATATCCCTCCAAAACCCGGAAGACATCGCTTATAATGTAATAAACAATTTGATATAATATCTAAATATTCGTAAAAAGTTGGTCGACAATCTTAAATTTTATTAATCTTTTTAATAACCATTCTCTGTTGGGATATAATTAACAGTGCTTCACCCTTTACGGAGAGGGGGTGTAAGTAACAAAGCCATGAAACACTTTACACACATAAAATACACACCAAAAAAAAAGGCTCCTGCGGTTATGACAAGCTTAAAGCTTATAACCCCGTAAGCCGCCCACCACAAACAAACAAACAAACAAAACAAACAAATAAGAAATTTTGTGGGTTAATATGTAAGTCTGCTCAAAATTAGAATTGAACGTGATGTTTGACATAACCTATTCTGGTACTCTCAACTCGAGCAAATAAATATTTCATAAAATTTTCTTAATATTAATATTTATATAAGGTTTTATTGTAAAATTTAAAAATTTAAAAGCAAAATATAAACTAGTTTAATATTTATTATGAAAGTGTCTCAAAAATAAAAGTGTGTAGTGTTAACATTTTGTACGTATTTAAAAATCTCTTAATTGTACCAATCGTTGACGCTCTTGGGTTGTGAATTTAACGGTTTGTTTGGATCTGCGCGATCACTAATTTTAGTGACTTACTTAAAAGTACATATTGTACTACAAACATAGTAAAATATAATAAACTAAAGCAAAAATATAAAAGAATGTTCACATGTCAAGACTTGGTTATGCTATAAAATATGGCGGATATCGCGTACTTATTTTTCCATATTAAATTTGCCTACGCAAAAAACCAACAAAATCTCTTAAAAAATGTACCATTTTGCCGCGATACTAGAATCACTCTTTCTTATTCTGAGACAAGGTATAGAAGTCACACAACTTCATGTATTATGACAATCCTGAAATGGCGAATGTTTGTTATTTCCAGATTTTTCAACATGTCAAACTTGACACCATTTTAATTTATTGGCTCATGTCCGATGCTAAAACGATTCTGCTATAGATAAAATAATTATATAGATCTTGATATTTGCTACAATCATTAAATGTATTTTATTTAAAACACATTCGTCGTACAACAGAAGTTGAAAAATCATTCGCCTACTTTCGCGGTTAAAATGTTTGTAATTGCGCTAATCTAATGCATTGCGATTTCTATGTGTCTGTACATTTCATTCCTATCCGGTCATTAGTATTCCTATTGCTGTATTAACTTCCAATTGCATCGTCGACCATAATATACACATATATTTTCCACTACAATTTATAACACAAGTCTTCAAATGGAGCGCGACCACTACTACATTACTACAGTTCATTACAGTCACCAGTTTCTTGATGGATTGCGGTCATCGTAATGTGAGAAAATGTGTCCACCGAGAGTCGTCGTCAACGATATGATTGATACGAACATGGAATATTAAATTATATCCGTTAGCGTATAGAAGTATTACCATGTAGGTACAGGTGAAAGAAAAACGAAGATTCATATACCGATGTAATATCCAAATTGAGGGAATTCAACAATTATCTGCTCATAAAACGGATACTGGTTATTAAATTTATGAAAGGAAATTCAAAATACATGCTTCTCCATATTACTGCGTTTTAAAATATATTGCGAATAATTGTAGACCATTTAGTTAAAAAAAAATAATGTGTAATAATTACATAAGGGAAATGGCCTCTACAAAACATGTGCATAAAAATGTACAGATACGATCGTAAAAAGTTCGTCAACCTAAACGCAAAAATAACTATTTTGTACACACAGATAAAATATTGTATCACTTTCTTATATGACCAACTAAATCTCGCTATCGCGCTCTCATTGCCATAGCATACGCAGTAAGTGGTATTTTATTACCGAATGTTTGAAAATGATTATTATTGATTATACAATGTTTCAACATAAATATTTGTCTTTTAGGATGAGAATGAAAACAAAATAAAACAATGTTCTTTTGATACAATCTCATATTTTTATAAATTCCCTAGACCAAACTTGTTTCGCAATTCTTAAAATGTCCATAAATAGTTTCGCGTCAAATACACTTCAAATAAACAGTGTAAGATACAAAAAATCCTTCGGAAAATGTTTCCTTATAAAAGAGTCTTTGAAATACAACATTGCGAAAACTCAACATTGGGACGAGGCAGGGTATGACAGCTAGAGAAAGGGAGTGGGGATATTCGTGTCTGTGCTGTGCGTGTTTTATGTACGAATTTGTGACAATACAAAAAGAGTGAAAGTAGTTTTATTATTTACAAGAATATTATTAGATTTAACTGTTATTATCCCGAAATTTATAGAAGCTTTGTGCAATGGTAAGTATGCGTGTGATTTACAATGATCTTTTAGAGTAAAGTTAAATATTGGGATGACCATAAAAGACCTTTGAGTCTGAGAGAACTGGAAGTAGTTGTTGAAACCATTGATATTAATGAAGTACTGGACGTTTTCTATGTACCTCCGGACGTTGACGGTCTAACAGATGAAGAGCTTTATGATGCAATAGTCGGACTAGAGAATTAACAATCATTTATCTAGATAATAAAATAGAGGGTGATGTGAATCATGAAATTCCTGAAAATAAATCAGGAAAAACTGAAGAAATTACTTGGTGCAGAGCACCCGTTGATTATGACAGAGAAGCCACTTCAAATGAAAATGAAAACATTACCGTGGTGACTCTTCATGGAAAATCTGTATTTGAGTTTTTCAAAGAAATATTTGATGAAAACATTATGCTGTCTATTATTATAAATTCCATCAAATATGCGAGCGATAAAAGTCGACCTCAATTTAGCTTGGACCAATTTTTTTAGGAATACTAATTTTAAGTGGTTATCTCACTCTGCCACAAGTAGGTAAAACTTATTGGTCATCTAAAAAAGATAAGGATGGAAAATTTGTGAAGTATGCAAAATTCCATTGCATTCTCAATGTTTTAAAGATTTCATAATTAATGTCTTATTTCATGAATAGTTATGGCAACCTAAAAAAAAACTAAGAATTACTTTTCAAATTTAATCTATAATGTTAGAAAATGCTTGTAAATCTTCAAATAAATATGTATAAATAAAATCAGTAGCGTTTTTCTTCAAATTTCTAATATTGGTCCTAAATGGGTTAAATATAAACCTTACAATAACTAATATTAATAATATTAAAATAATGAAATAGAGCAAAATAAAATTTAAAAAGTGTTGAAAATTAAGTTGTATTGTTTCCGGAATAACTATTTTACTTACATTTATAATTTTTTCTAATAGTTTAAAAGGTAAAATTAAGCGGTGATCAAGGACGTTGTAAAGTGTATTTGGATTTTGTAAAAGAACACCCTTAAAATGCCCCAAAGTTGGGTACCATATTGAAAAGGAACTGGTATTTGATATTTAGGTTAATAATAATATAGAATTATAGAATAAAATCAATTGATGTGTTCGCCGGCTAAGCTCAATTCTTTATCCCAGGGCGATTCGGATAAAAGACATAATAAATTAACAGTTTCCTAGAGCATCATTGGGTGTAATATAATAAAATACCATTGTATAAGTTTAGTTAATAATTATATTCGAAATCAATGATTTTATAGTTTATTATAAACAGAGTAAAATACTTTTACAATAAACCGCTTTAAAAAAAACAACACATTATCAAATAGGTTCAATACACTTTTATAATGATAACATTTAATAAGATTTACGCATATTGTTTATTATAATAAAATTGTAACAACACAGGCTAGAAACAACAACTCAGGCTAAACGTGTCAAATACGCTAAAAATACCTCAAATTACATTATCGACTATACTTTGGAGACGCTGTTACTTTATTAAATATATTTATCTTATTGAGATAAATATATTTATTTATTTCGTCTCTGCTTGAAACTGTGTTATTATGTGTAATTCCTTGTTTTATTAATACATTTACATACAATAATATTTAAATACTTTATTTTAATACTTCTTTCTTCTTTCTTGATTTCTTATCTTCGATGAGTTCAAGTTGAATCTTCTTATTCGAAGAATAAGGCGCTCGCAGCTTTCAAATGGATTTTCTACCTTCAACGAACAAGACGTTGAGAATTTGCATACACTGCCAATTGTAGAACAAAATCGTTGTAACAGAAGATATAATAACTTGAACACTTAAACTGGAATACTTAATACGCAGTAGGTTCTACATGAAAAATATATATTTATTTAACCGCTGTTTATGTAACTGTTGGAGCCGACGCACTTTTTTAACTTAGGTCTACTTATCGACCCTCTGCTTGAAGTCTACTTTTCGATGCAGTTCAGTTTTCGACTCTCTGCTTGCAGTTCGCTTGTCGACTCTCTCTTCTGAAACACGTATTTTGCTTCTTATAGTTTGAAACCTGGGATTTCCCCTTTTCTATATTGTCTGGGTATTCCCGTTGCGGTTCACACACAAATTCACTTATGTCGTGAGAAGTTATAGATATCGCGGCGCTTATCTTACACTAACATAAACGTTCGGCGCCAGAATGCGTGTACATGCTAAAACTTATTCATATACATATAAATATATCGGGATTAAAATTCTAGTAATATATATTCATTGATTTCCAATATACAAGGTGTGTATAAACTGGCGGACCCACTACACGTGGCGACATTCTTGGTCAAATTTTGAGTTAAAAGTCCTAATCCTAAAACGATGTATCAGGCTTCCTTTGTCTTCAGAATGAATTTGAAAGAAACATACATTTGGCAACATTGAACACGCATGTGCTAGTTATAATCTTCGGAACATTTTTACACGTCGTCATGTGAACCTTACATTTTAAATTTAAAAAAGAAACAAACGAAATAAAATTGGTTTCTTAGATTACATATTTATTACGAAAATATTACAAAGTTTAAAAATTTTTTGATAATATTGACTAATTTTTGTACATCTTCTTGATAGAAATCAATGTAATTATTACCTACATAATTGTTCGAATTGAAATCCATCAGTTTGTAGACATAGCTGCAATCTTTGTGGTATCGTTTGTACTATTCGCTCAAGTCTTTCTGGTGTGATTTCTAATACTGCGGCTTCAATTCGGGCTCTAAGTTCGTCAGCGTCCTGTGGAGGTGTAGCGTAAACTTTACCTTTAATGAAACCCCAAACAAAAAAATCTAATGGATTGAGATCGGGGGATCTCGCAGGCCACAAAAGGGGACCGCCACGACCAATCCATCTGTCTGGGAAGTGTTCAGTCAACCAGTCTCTTATATTACGAGCAAAGTGCGCAGGAGCTCCATCATGCATGTAAATAATATTACGGCGTACGTTCAGCGGTATCTCATCAATAACTTGTTCTAAAACAATTAAATATTCACCGGCATCTAGGCGATTTGGTAAGTAAATTGGTCCAACTACCCTGTGGTTTATTATACCCAGCCAAACGTTAACAGAAAACCTTCTTTGGTGACCGTATCCGCGAAATTCATGTGGATTTTCATCTGCCCAATGATGAAAATTATGAGTATTAAACACACCATCTCTGGTAAACAGGCACTCATTACTCCAAAGGATACGTCTTAAAAAGTCACCTTCTTCCTGAATTCTATTTAAGATTGTATTGCAATAATTGATTCGAAATAAGTTATCATTTCTGTAAAGAGGCTGAACTTTAGAAACATGGCATGGATGAAGCAAGTTTTCTCGTAGAACCAAATGAACAGTCTTATTACTGGGAATATTTAGTGTAGAAGCTAATTGACGGGTACTCGCAGAGGGATCTTCCTGTATTGTGGCTAGAACTTGTTCTTCTAGTTGCACGGTACGCCTTTGCCTTGGCCGACCTGCGTTCGCATTTCTTGGAATAAACGAGCCTGTTTCACGAAGTCGTTGGTCCAGCCTTCGAAATACATTTTTACTTGGATGCCTCCGATTTGGAAAACGCACTCGATATTCCTGCCCTACCATGCTAGCATTTCCACGACAGAAGCCGTATGTCATGTACATATCGGCATATTCGTTGAACGAAAAATTCATAATAAACAAACAGAACAACTAGTAAACACGAAAACCCGAAAACTGATTAAAACTATACAAATAAACACGAAAAATAAGCAAGTCGAATGAAATAGGTAGATTACAAAGTGTCAAAATTTGACAGTAGTAATGTATTTGACTAGAACAACATTAGGCTGCTTACTTATTGTTTTACAACGTTGTCAGATGTGTTTTTCGTCAAAATAAGTTAATAAACAAATATTAAAAACAAACTTTAAAATCAAAAAGAAAACTTTAACGAAAGGATAATAACAACAATTCTTCTTTCTTCTAAATTGTAGCTCTTTCTGTCAACAAATATCAAGTAATAATGCTTATTTCAAGACTGAAAGTCCGAACTTTAGGAACCTCGTGCAAAGATATGGAGCATGGTACAACATTTTCGTATTAGGATTTTGGACTCCGAATTTAACGAAGAACATCGCCACGTGTAGTGGGTCCGCCAATTTATACACACCTTGTATATACAGGGTGTCCCAGATAGTGTGCTCACCATTGGGATCTCGTAAACGGTAAGAGATAGAGAGTTGGTTAAATGAGACAAAATGTACGTGACACCTGGGTTTACTTTTATAAATAAAAAAACTTTTAAAAAAATGAACGATACCTGTGCTATAGGGGAAAAACTAAAAATCGGCAATTTTAATTTCGTCGTTTAACTTATTTCATGTAAAAGATACCGTAATACTATTTTGACATTATGAAGGTACTTTTTTACGCAGAATTCAAATTTGGTATTGCAACCTCTGAAGCTTTTATACGTTTCGAGATTTTTATACAAACTTTCTTATTTTAAATACAAATCGTAGGCGGCTTTGACTGTATCAAAAAGAGCATAATTTGCTGATTTCAATGATGTATAACACTTTGGGTTTATTTGTAGAAATAACAAAGTTACAAGAATAATTAGCATATTTTTTTGTTTTATACTTACCTATTCCTGGAAACAAAATACAAAAATTACTGAAAAGTAAATAAAACACTAACTTCACATACCTAACTATTTATTTACTACTAGTAAATAGATAAATTACATTAAATGCTCAAAAAGTCCTCCATTGTTATTGATACATAACTGAGCTCTTCTTAGTGTGGAATTAATCACTTTTTCTAAAATACGTCCATTTATCCGATGAAACTCTCTTAAAACACAAGCTTGCAGTTCCTCCACATTATTAAATTGTGTTTTATACACCTTATTTTTTATGTAACCCCAAAGGAAAAAATCCATTGCGGTTAAGTCTGGGGAACGTGCAGGCCATGAAATGGGTCCTCGATTACCAATCCACCGATTACCAAATCTATTATTTAGGTAATTCGTAATAATGTGAGCATTATGTGCTGGTGCCCCATCCTGTTGGAAATACACATTCGCAGTTAGATTAAGCGGAATATCGTCTAGAAGATCTTCTATTTCACCTTGAAGTAAGTTCAAATAGCGTTCACTCGTTAAATTGTTATTGAAGATAATAGGTCCAACTATTCTTCTGCCGATAATACCGCACCACACATTGAACCCAAAACGTTCTTGATGTCGAGCTTCATGTAGAGCATGGGGATTTTCTGTCCCCCAATAGTGAATATTATTTCTGTTAAATAACCCATTGTTCGTAAATCGAGATTCATCTGACCACAACACATTAAACAGAAATGTAACATTGTTGTTATTCTGATTAATGTACCAATGACAGAAACGAGTCCGCCTCTCTGCGTCTCCTGGTTGGAGTCCTTGGCTAATGTGGACTTTGTAAGGATGATATCGATGCTTTTACTTTCTTATACGTAGTATAAGGAAGTATTGTGATGATGAAAATTTTCGACCTCGAGATTTTTGCAGATGTCCACGTTTTGAGGTCCCCTGATACCGAAAAAGAGGTTTTTAAAAAATGTCTGTGTGTCTGTCTGTCTGTCTGTCTGTGTGTGACCACGGTAGCGGTCAAACCGCTGTAGATATCAATTCCAAATTTTGTACTTACGTGTATAATCTCCCTCTTGAGATCTGATTAGTTTTTCAGTAAAATCGGTAGACCGGAAGTAGCAGTTTACTTCAGTGAAAAAATCGAATTTTGCCAATATTTCGTCAATTACTAAGTTTAAACAAATTTATAAAGAATTGAAATATACTCAGAATTAAATTTGAGACAAATTATCTTAAAAAAGTTTTTCGAAATTCCAACCGGAAGTAGGTCTGTTATCGAAAATCAGTTTTTTGCGAATATCTCGCAAGTCATGCTTTCTAGGTAAGTAGATTACGAATATAAAAGTATTTAAATTATAATTTTAAATATCTTTTGTATAAAAAAAATTTCAAAATTCGGACCGGAAGTACTACTTTTACTCTTACCGAATATCGATTTTTTGCAGATATGTCGTAAATTATGCATTCTATATATATTTATTAAGAGTACAAAAGTATTTAGAGTTGAATTTGCAATATTTTTTGTGTACATGAAATTTCAAAATTCGGACCGGAAGTGGCACTTTTACTCTTAGCGAGTAGCACTTTTTTTCGAATATCTTGCAAAGTATGCATTCTATAGCGATTTATTAAGAGAATGAAAGTACTTAGAATAGGATTTTGAATAAGATTTGTATAAAAAAATTCTTAAAATTGTATAGTTTGAAACGCTCATACGTATAAGAAAGTCGTGTGGTGGCCACACCTCATTTTTTTAATATTCTATGGGCTGATGTTCTAGGGATTCCGGTGTTGTTTTCTATTTCTCTTGTGGAAACTTTTGGATTTTCACGCACCTGATTTAATACAATAACTTGGGTTTCCTCATCTAATCTTTTTCTATTTCTTTTCGGTTTACTAAAGGCACCGTATGTTTTTAGATTTACTTCTAATCTTCGAAATAAAGTTTCGTGTGGTTGCCGTCGATCTGGGTACAACTCCAAATAATGATTAGCTGCATTCCTTGAATTTTTGTGAGCCAATATGTAACTTTGAAGCATATCATATTTCTCTTCATTATTAAATTTCTCCATAACGTGAACAACAATAAACAAGTAATAAAACGAACCAAAACAACAAATGCGGTGATTTTTAAATAAACGAACAAAATAGCAGACTAAATAACACAAAAATAAACCGATACGTAACTTGCTTGTAAATAAATTTGACAGATACTACTTATTGTCTTAATAATTCAATGCTGCCTCTGATGTATAGCCTATGCATTCATACGGATACCAAAAATTGCACAAATATCATTATAACTTTGTTATTTCTACAAATAAACCCAAAGTGTTATACATCATTCAAATCAGCAAATTATGCTCTTTTTGATACAGTCAAAGCCGCCTACGATTTGTATTTAAAATAAGAAAGTTTGTATAAAAATCTCGAAACGTATAAAAGCTTCAGAGGTTGCAATACCAAATTTGAATTCTGCGTAAAAAAGTACCTTCATAATGTCAAAATAGTATTTCGGTATCTTTTACATGAAATAAGTTAAACGACGAAATTAAAATTGCCGATTTTTAGTTTTTCCCCTATAGCGCACGTATCGTTCATTTTTTTAAAAGTTTTTTTGCTTAAAAAAATAAACTCAGGTGTCACGTACATTTTGTCTCATTTAACCAACTCTCTATCTCTTACCGTTCACGAGATCCCAATGGTGAGCACACTATCTGGGACAGCCTGTATAAATACAATTAATAAAATATAATTCATATGATTATACAGTCTATTAAAAAGAGGTAAAATAGGCCGTAGCATTACAATTTTTTAAATGACTCCTTGGATTTTGAAAATGTTTCGGTACTGACGTAATCAACGCGTTCAACTGTATTGGAAGATTTTAAAGCATTTACTATTGCACACCGCAATATTTTCCTCAAAGCATATTCAGCTGCTCTGGTATCGATAGCATCATTTGCACATGCTTAAGCCTAGCATGTGGAAACAAGTCCTCTACAGCATCGGAACTTTAACTAAATACATATGGAATATTTCGAAATAACAAGGGTTACAAGGTTACAAATGTAATACAAGTAAATCACATTACCAAAAATTTACAAAGTAAGGAAGCAATAAAAACGTAAAATACCACACTTTATATAACGTGTACGTTGCTTAGAATAGCACAATGCTGTGCTAAATTAAGTGTGAAATATTATGGTTAACTATTACCGCTCATTGTATAATTAACAGTAGATTTACTATGGTGGTTCGCTTTGAATGATTCTCGTGTGCAGAATCAAAATATAATGCGTGAGAAATTTCTCTCTCGTCCTCCTAACAATCGTTTTGTTCGGCTTTAATAAAAGCGTTTATTTAACGGTATGCTAACCCAGAATGCATGACGTGAGGAATAAGTCGGTAATTTTTAAAGGAATCTAAATGTTTAAACCGTTTTTTTATAAATGTGTGTAGGTAGTTTTAACAGGAATAAAGGAACGTCATTAGTAGCAGTTATTACATAAGAAAGTCTTGCGAAAATATTATAGTTCATGAAATGGAAAATTTTGTCAGTGCGAAAGAATTTTTTTGAAATTATAATCTTCCAAACTAACAATGATGAGAGCTGGACTTTAATGTTACCAATGGCAACACAGCGGTGACGTCACAGAGTGTTCAAAAAGAACGAATTCATGATCGAAATTAATCACGCTATAAAAGTAGGTTAAAAATTCAATTTTGTTGAATTAATGCCATACAAATATGTATAAACAATGGATAACGACTCATTCGATTTCAATCCCTTAGGGCAGGGGTCTCCAAACTTTCCAGCCTTAGGGCCATACTGATTACTCCAGTAAGTTCCGAGGGCCAAAACCATATTATCATTGTTGCCGGTGATAAAAAGTGAAATAGTCCACTGAAGAAAAAAAGTCCGAAAAAGTACGCAACGTTTAAAAAAGGCTGCAAAACGGCAACACTGCATATTATTAATTTTCCTGTCATTATCTGTAATTTCTAGATTAGTCGTAGAGTACGAGCCATGAGGAGTAACGTGACACGACATCTGGTGGACACAAGCGGAAATAGGTAGTACCTTCTATCGCTAACAGATGGCGCTAATAGCACGTACAGAATAATCTCGTTGGTTCGAGAAAGTTCTGGTGTCTTCCACTCACTTCTAGATGGCAGTAATTGGAATATATAAGAAGGCTAGTGGCGCAACCACAAGTCAGTTCCTATGACACTGTTGTGAAATAAAATAGTGCGTACCTCCTTAAAACGTGTTTGTGCGTGTTTAAGTTTAAGACATCTTTGTAACAGTATTTTGATTTGAATTGTTGCTTTTGTGTGTGATTTAGTAGTATGGAAAAGAAGCGAAATATATGATAGTGAATGCAGAAAATTCAAAGATCAGTGGTCATTCAGTATTTCGTAATTGAGTCCAGTAAGAAGGCGCTATGTTTGATTTGCAATGAAAGCATAGCTGTTCTCAAAGAATATAACATTAAACGTCATTATGAAACAAAACATTTTCAAAATTACTCAAAATATACAGGAAGTTTGCGGACAGAAAAATTCGAAGCTATGAAGCGCGGATTGAAATCGCAGCAATCTTCATTTACAAAACTCAAAACTGAACAAGAGGCTGCAACGCGTGCCAGCTTTCGTGTGGCTCTTGAAATTGCAAAACGTGGAAAGCCATTCACCGATGGAGAAATGATCAAAGAATGCATAATTGCAGTAGCCGAAGAAATGTGCCCTAAAAAGGTAAATTTATTAAAAAGTGTCAGTATGTCAGCAAACACTGTGGCTCGAAGGGTAGAAAACATCGCTGAAAATATATCCTCTCAACTGTTCGACAAAAATGGACATGTTGAGTGGTTTTCTTTGGCCTTGGATGAGTCAACGGATGTGTCAGATACTGCTCAGGTGTTGATTTATATTCGAGGAGTAGATAAAAGCTATGAAGTGCATGAAGAACTTCTTGATATGAATAGTATTCATGGCACAACTACTGGTACAGGTATTTTTAAAGGAGTTGAAATGGCCATTAATCAAAAGAACCTTCGATGGAAAAACTTGAAATGTATTACAACTGATGGAGGCAAAAACATGAGTGGGAAAGATAAAGGAGTGGTCGCTCTTGTGTCAAAGGCTGTAGAAAATGACGGTGGTTTAAAACAATTAGTCTTACATTGTATCATTCATCAACAGTCTTTGTGCGGAAAATGTTTGGATATGTCTGAAGTTCTGAAACCAGTCATATCAACTGTTAATTTTATCAGATCTTTTGGGCTGAATCACCGACAATTCCGACAATTTATTGAAGAGATTGGAGAAAATGACTTACCTTATCATACTGCCGTACGTTGGCTTAGTTGTGGGAAAGTCCTTCAGCGCTTTTTTGAACTTCGAGCAGTGATCGAAATTTTTTTGAATGAAAAGCATCGCCCTCTTACTGAATTACAAAACAACGCATGGCTGTGGAAGTTAGCATTCTATGTTGATTTGACAAAACATGTGAACGAACTGAATTTGAAATTGCAAGGAGAAAACCAGCATCTTCCTGATTTATACACTAATATCAAATCATTCCGGAAGAAATTGATACTGTTTCAATCACAACTACGAAGTAAATGTTTTTCACATTTTAAAACATGTGAAATATTCAGCCACACTACTGAGACTGAGTTTCCTATCGATTTTGCAATCGAAACTTTGAGTGCGCTGAAAATAAATTTTGATACTCGTTTCTCGGACTTTGATGCCATTGCGAATCAAATTAAGATTTTTCAGAATCCTTTTGATACTGACATTGAAACCCTAGCCCCGGAACTTCAAATGGAAATAATTGATCTACAGTGCAGTGATATAATTAAGAACAAATATCAAAACTCATCTTTGTTGGAATTTTATAAGAGTCTTCCACTGACACAATTTGATAATTTGCATAAATTTGCTCGTGGGCTGTTTTCTGTTTTTGGTGCTACTTATTTGTGTGAGAAGACCTTCTCCAAAATGAAGTACACAAAAAATGTTTACAGATCTAAATTAACTGATGAGCATCTTAAATCTCTTTTAATAATTGGTACAAGTAAAATTAGGCCACAACTACAAACTATTGTCAGTGGAAAATCTCAATTACACAAATCTCATTAGTATTTCATATGTCATTATGCTTGTTATAAGTTATGTTTTTATTTAAAATGTATAAAATGTTAGTTGGATTCATTTCAATAATTTGTTAGTTATTATATACTGAAGTAAAATTTTCTGCATATTATACATGTCTTTACTCATTACAATTCTGTGTTTCTTTATCCAACTTATCACAAAAACAATAACAATAAGCCTACAACAATGTTATGAGTAGTTAGCCCATGACCATATCAATGTAGATGTCATATTAATAATTATTCAACATAAAATTAGAATACTTCAGTAAACTAAATTTAATTTGCTATAAAAAATATGTTCTCTAAAAGGAGTTTTCAAGTATGCTAGCTCTCCGCGGGCCGGACAAAATCTGTCCGCGGGCCGGATGTGGCCCTCGGGCCGTAGTTTGGAGACCCCTGCCTTAGGGGATGAAATAAGGGATCTAGGAAAATTCCCCGAAAACAATTCACCGACGGAAAATTCCCCGACTACAATTCACCGACAAACAATTCCTCTACAGGAAAATTCCCCGACAGGAAAATCCCCCGACAAACAATTCAGCGAATGGAAAATTCCCCGACAGTAACAAACGTCCCTTCAATAAATCGATTACATTAAAATTAGCATTTGCCCCGTCTTAGGAGTTGAAATTAAAACAGTAGGTTAAAATTCCATATTTAGGTAGTATAAGTATGAAAATTAGCAATGTTTTAAAGAAGCTGGATTTTAATATAGCCTTCTATAATAATAACACTTTAAAAAGTCAATTAACGAATAATAAAACAGCGAATCCTAAGTTAAACAAATCAGGAATTTATAGAATTAATTGTAGTGATTGTAATAAATTTTATATAGGTCAAACGGGGCGAAATTTCAAATTAAGGTTCTCAGAACATATGCGAACCGTTAAATTAAATTATGAAAATTCAAGTGTAGCTAACCATGTTTTAGACACGGGACATCATTTTTCAATAGACAATTTAGAAGTACTGTGTAGTTTAAATAAAAGTAAAAAAATGAATGTTCTAGAAGGTTATTTTATAAAAGAATGTTTACTTTTACAACCAGGCAATGTTCTTAATGACCAAACCGAACTCATAAATTCACCGTTAATAAACCCTAGCATTGTAAAAACGGTCTTTCCAGATAAGTCATGACCTTTCATAATTTTCTATTTCTTGTATTTTTTCTATTTACATTTTTGTTTGAAGTAGGTAGTTACAGTATATTGAATTTTACTTTAGTTTATCTAGAACTCCTGACGATGCCGCAAGGCGAAATGTACAAAGAGTGTTTAAGTATATATATTTGTGAAACAATACCAAGTGTTTTAATTGTTATTACTTGCTTATACAATAGAAAGTAGTAGCCCTTGTACATAATTATGACGAGAAAAGCCTTTTCGATTATTATTGTTATTATTACTACTATCTATGTAAAAAACAAAAAAAGGACAAAAAACTTCTATTATAAAAAAAAAAGACTTCTAAACTCGTTCTAAGCCCGGACAAAGTGTGAAGGGAAGTTTGTTACTGTCGGGGAATTTTCCATTCGTTGAATTGTTTGTCGGGGAATTTTCTTGTCGCGGAATTTTCCTGTCGGGGAATTGTTTGTCGGTGAATTGTAGTCGGGGAATTTTCCGTCGGTGAATTGTTTTCGGGGAATTTTCCGGCTTGCGTTAATTGCTAAAATAAGTACTTAAAAATGTCACGATCTCAACGATCGTTACTTCCTGTGATATTGAGCACATAAGCGTTTGTTTATTAATAAATAACTACTAATATTTAGTTATAAAGAGCTAGTGGTGCTGTCGTAAGGGGGAGGGGGTGGTTGACGTGCTTTTAGCCAGTAGTCAGTTGTTATATTGCAAGTACATATTATACCAAGGTAGCACACAACGTCTCAATGACGACATTTATAAGTCATTTCTCGTTGAAGACGTCTCAGTTTTGACGTTGATATGACCTCCTGTGTTAGACATACAAGTGACGGCATTTTACAACCAAATTTGAACTTTTAGAGGCAATTTTAGTAACTTTTATGTTCAAAAGATTTTTTGAAATTAAATATTCCTGCTACTAAATTATTTGGTTGGGTCCCACCCAAGTGGCGCACCTACGCAGTTCATCGTATTTTACGATTAATTGTGGTAGGTAGCAGTCAAATTTCTTTTTATTATTATGGCATATGTTATTGTTGAATTCCATAGTAATCAAGATGGCGACGAAGGTGGTATGGCCGCTGTTAACTCTTGCTGGCTTACGCCTATGAAAAGAGAAGTTTTCTAGCCTCCATATAAAGATCAACATCGGTTTGATAAAGTTTTGAGGTTAGGTGAAGCGGCAGATGAGAACACGTGGAAGTTGTATAGGATTTCACGAGTATTTTATTCCAGTGGTATTATTATTGTTAGTTTATTATTATCATTACGTTGAAGTTTAAAATTACAGACGATCTACTATTCTTATGTCAGTCAAGTACCAAATACCTAATACTAGTATGTATATAGATATATTACCGTACTTTGCATAGACATTTTTCTAATAAAAAATATTACTCCAAATGTTAGTTTTATTTATACAAATAAAGAGCAATTACAAAGTGTTTTTAATAAAAAGATAAAATTGACGCCGATGGGAAGGCATTTTGAGGTTATGTCTTTTGACGTCGGGCATGACGTCCTTTTGAAGTCAGTAGGTGACGTCATTTTGGATGTGACAAACTCTCGTCAATTGAGGGTCACTTGTACGTCAATTTGACCGTCAGAATGACGTGAATGGTGACAAAAATGTACGCCTAAATGTCGTGAAATGGACGACACTGTGCTGCCTGGGTAGAAACTATTTCTGATATACACATAGTCCAGACAAAACAAATATAAAACTAATCATCCGAGTCTTCACTTGCGTCTTCCCTATATATTTTGCTTTCGTCGTCATACTCGTACTCCTTAAGTTCAAGTTCGTCTTCGTCTGTAAGGTCAAGCAACAGAATCATGCTCTGGATTGATATGAATTCAGAAGAGGATCTGAGCTCAATAGGATCCTATGGAATAAGTCCTCATTGATTTTAACAGGGTTGATTTTTTGCGTATGTCTGTCCCTGTACTTACTTACGTCCTTATTTTTCGAATCTAGGGCTTTCTCTGATAATTCACCGATAGGCAATAGAACTTGTCAATATTAATAGAATGTCCACTATTTAGAACATGCAAAATGACAGCACTTTGTAAGGTATTGCGGGAAAACGATTAGCTCATAACATTCTCGAGAGCACTAGTTGTAATTTAATCCCATCTGTTTGAAAATGTTCTCTGAGGTAGTCCAAAACATGAATTTTCTTTACAGAAAACTTAGACCAGTTACTTCCATCATTTTCTGATGTAGATCCAGATGTGTAATTTCCATAGTGGTAAAACGCTGAAAATGCACCAAAAACACTAACTAAACACCAAAATCACTAAGTAAACACCAACTAAAAGTGATTACACACTAATTGAAGAAAAATTATGCGAAATTAAAAAGTTTTCTGAGGACACCAAGGAAATAATAAACTATACTTTCGACTGCACTTCATAAGTTCTAATGAAAGAGTAGATACGTACGGCACTCATCGCACATTTATATATATCAGGCCCTGCTCCGCACCTCTCCGCAGATAAAATAATAACTTTTTTAATTAGCTACACTATAATCTTTCATTTCATGAAAAATTCACGGTCTAGCAAGTATTAGCAATAAACGTTAATCCTCAATAAAAATTCAGTTATACATAGCTGTTATAGGATTATAGGCATGCTACCTGGAAAGAAAAGCATGTTCCTAGAAAATAATGATGCCACTTGAATCCTTAAAGTAAGTACTTTCACATAATAATAATAATTACTTTTAAATCGACCAAAATATACCTGGCTCATGTAATAACAAACACAATTTAAGTTTCGTGTACTAAAATACTCGTATACCCTATAGAAATATTGTTAATTTTGAAGTTTTTACAATTGATGTCTCTAGTTCTGACAAAGATAAAACAGCAATTCTTGGTGAAAAGTTGTATGATAACGCGTACAAACAAATACATACGTTAGAGCATTATCAAAAATTTTAAACTTTTTTAATTACGATCATGTTTTTGTCGATTTTGAACATTGTGCGTTGTCGACGGCTGAATGTTGGCTGGATCTACGTGCTACCAAGTACACCACGCCGTGAGATATATGTAGTTAGATATAATTTGTGCACGATGGTCGATAGTCCATCTCATCGCTATGGTGCAATTGGTAGCATACATATCCAGCGAACTTAGAAACGTATGCTCGATTCATTTTTCAATTTAACAACGTTTCGATTGTATTATAGTGTTCAAAGGATCGTGTTGATTATCTCACAAAAAACTTCTATAAGGACTGTCACTAGGAAATTATCCTAGGAAAATTAAAAAACGACAGAGTAAATAGAAGGTATACTGAGAAACTTAGTCAAGAACTTCAACCATTACATTTTTAACAATAGCCATCGGAAATTGTTTAGAACTGATTGTCCTCACGTCTCACCCATGAAACGAAAAAAAATTGTATAATTTTCAACCTTCCAGAACTATCTTAGATTGTTACCATACAATCAATAGTTTTTGTCATCGTGAAGAGAGTGTTTGATTGCTGATCACAATATGTTCGAAACAGTTTCTGTTGACAATCTAATCAGAGTATAAGAAGATGGTTATACCCTTAAATATAAGGTTTAATATGTATCGCTTTAGTAGTTTGGCTACGATCGTGGTGTGTGTGTGTGTGTGTGTGAGGGAGAGAAAGTAATATTTGTTAAAGCTACTTTTTCGCTATAAGAACTTTAAAACGTGGATAATTGGATATCTGCAGGAATCTCGTGGTCGAAAATTTTCATCACAATACTTTCTCAAATTACGTATAAAATAGTCAAAAAGGGTATACCTTTAAGTGTTAGACACTTTAAAAACATTTAATTTTTCATTTGAAATCGACAATTTACCTTACTAATTTGTTATATGAATTTAAAAGTTTTCAAATTTCCCTGTTAAAAGAGCCTTTCACTAGTCTTGGAGGAATTCAAATCACCTTTCTCAATCGTTGATTTCAATTCAATTTCTAATACCTAATATGGATTCTAGCTTTTGATGATGATTTTTGATTACGACATTTGTTCAGATATTTGGATGGAAAAACTGAAGGGTTAAATAATTTTCGGGAGCCATTAGCAAAGTAAGTTTCTATAAAATGAATGTTGCAATTACTGAAAAGAAATAATGACTTCAGTAGGGATCAAAATGTCTTTCGAAATATGCTAAGCAATTTTAACTGGTTATTATTCTTTTTACATTTATCTGAAAAACACCCAGTGAAACACCTCCTTTATTACTAATGGTAGTTTACGATTATATTCTGGAATAAAAAATCCAAAAGAAAAGATCCACTTTTAGCAGAATTTATTTGAAGTAATATGCTCTTATTTTGTTCTGTATACAATATTAAGACCGTCGTGTATCGATTGGCTCAAAGCATCTGTAGCGTACACATTTTTTACGGTATCTTACAGAAGTACGCTAATTTCATGAAATGCGTTTTTCGACTCTCCACAAAGTGTTTTGCTGGGTGTAATAGCAAATGATCAAAGACCTGAATTAGAATTACGTCTTATTTTGATGGTTAGCTGTGTACCACAAAATATAGGAATATGGTCGTTTAAAATTTTATCAATAAAATTTACCCATATGTCATAAAAAAAACCATATTTATATATAAAGCCTAACTCTGTCGAGAAGAATTTTGTTAAATCGACGAAGCACATGAAGGCTGGTTTTAGATTTTCCCACGATTGGCCTTGTTATGAATGTAGCATCGAGGGTTGACCTATTCTTCCTGAATCTTTGTTGTTCTTCTGATATACCTATATAGCCACTGATCATCGAGTACACGATTTTAGTAAATAGTTTCATAACTGAACTCAACAAGGTTACGGCTTTTCAGGAGACTTATCGTCGCGTTTTTTGTATATTGGGACGGTTATGCTTTTTTCCATTCACTTTTTGTCAATTTATTGAACTTAAAATTCATCTAGAAATTGAACTTACAAATTTATACCGCACGATCATTTAAATTCTAAATTAGAGCGGTGTGTCAAATTTAAATTAAGTTGGTATATATAGTACTAATTTACAATTTGAATTGTCAAAGTGACGTTTCTAAATGTTTGATTTAGAACATAAGATTTTTCTTACTGAAAGTTATTTTAAAAACGTCGAACGACAAGAGAATGGTGAATGGACATATTCAGTACCGCACTGCATCAATGATTTTCAAAATGCCTTCCCTAATTTTCCTGCGGATTATCAAAAATTAGTCCAAGAAATATACACATGTGTGGCGAAACTTCGTAATGTTGGAACTGTAGGTAGGAAAGCTGGTAGTGGCGCGCCCAAAAAAAGGCTCCTGAGGTTGTGGCAGATGTTGCAGAAAGAATGGAACAGTCTCCCAAAAAATCTCTTCGCAGATTAGCCCAAGAAATAAACCTTTCATATGAAAATTTAAATCTTTATCCCTATAAGATTAACGTCGTTCAAGAGCTATTCTCTCGAGATTTTCCTGTACGAATAGAATACTGTCAGTGGTTTTTGAATAATTTAAATAACAACAACTCTTTGGATTTAACATTTTTTTCTGAGGAAGCATGGTTTCACCTATCCGGCTATATAAACAAACAAAATATGCGTATTTGGTCTTCGGAGAATCCTCATGAGTTTATTCAATCGCCTCTCCATCCGCAGAAAATTGGTGTTTGGCTACCGGTTTCTAGAAGGCGTATATTTGGACCTGTGTTTTTTGAAGGAACGATAAATGCTGAGAGATATCGAAATAATTTACTTGAACCGTTTTTACAAAATCTTCATAATGACGAACTTTTACATGGGTATTTCCAACAGGACAATGCAACAGCTCACAAAACATGGGAAAGTATGGCTCGAATTCGCGAGTTTTATGATAATCGAGTCATTGAATTTCCGCCTCGCAGTCCGGACTTAACGATTCTTGATTATTTCATTTATCCGTATCTGAAAAACATAGTTTACAAAAATAACCCACAAAATCTTGAAGAACTACAAGAGGCAATTTCTAATGCATGTAACGCTATAACCGTTCAGATGTTGGCAAATGCTTTTGAAAATATGAAACGGAGGGTTAACAGTTGCATTGCAACAGGGGGAGAACACTTTGAACACCTTTTGTAATTCACAATAAAACTAATTTATCTTGTAATGCTTTCATTTCCATTAAATTTAAATCGATTACACATAAGATTCACAAATGTCACAAAGTATAACATAACCGCAAATTTAAATTAATCAATAATTGACATTCTGGACAACCTAATAAAAAAATCCCGCCTGCTATAATTTAGAATTTAAATGATCGCGTGGTATTATAGATGTAAAATAGCTTTACGTTGACAAATGCTGATAACATAAGACACAAGAGTCATTTTAACTCGCAATAGAGATTTATTATATAATAATAATAATAATAATAATAATAAATTTATTTGCCCAACAGATATATCCTATTACAGGACAAAATATAAATAAACACATACATTAATGCAGACAAAAAAATGAGGTGTGGCCACCACACGACTTTCTTATACGTATGAGCGTTTTAAATTATACAATTTTCAGAATTTTTTTATACAAAACTTATTCAAAATCCTATTCTAAGTACTTTCATTCTCTTAATAAATCGCTATAGAATGCATACTTTGCAAGATATTCGAAAAAAAGTGCTACTCGCTAAGAGTAAAAGTGCCACTTCCGGTCCGAATTTTGAAATTTCATGTATACAAAAAATATTGCAAATTCAACTCTAAATACTTTTGTACTCTTAATAAATATATATAGAATGCATAATTTACGACATATCTGCAAAAATCGCTATTCGGTAAGAGTAAAAGTGGTACTTCCGGTCCGAATTTTGAATTTTTTTTTATACAAAAGATATTTAAAATTATAATTTAAATACTTTTATACTCGTAATGTACCTGCCTAGAAAGCATGACTTGCGAGATATTCGCGAAAAACTGATTTTCGATAAGAGTAAAAGACCTATTTCCGGTTGGAATTTCGAAAAACTTTTTTAAGATAATTTATCCCAAATTTAATTTTGAGTACATTTCAATTCTTTATGAATTTGTTTAAACTTAGTAATTGACGAAATATTGGCAAAATTCGAATTTTTCACTGAAGTAAACTGCTACTTCCGGTCTACCGATTTTACTGAAAAACTAATCAGATCCCAAGAGGGAGATTATACACGTAAATACAAAATTTGGAATGGATATCAACAGCGGTTTGACCGCTATCGTGGTCACACACAGACACACAGACAGACAGACAGACACACACACAGACATTTTTTAAAAACCACTTTTTCGGTATCAGGGGACTTCAAAACGTGGACATCTGCAAAAATCTCGAGGTCGAAAATTTTCATCATCACAATACTTCCTTATACTACGTATAAGAAAGTAAAAAAGAAATGAACATGTAAAACAAAAGGACACAAAAAGAAAAATGTAACAGACGTCACTATCGATTCCAGTATCCAGCGTAAATGTCTGAAAAGAAAAGTTCGGCATTCCGTGCCATGTGGTGCAAGGGCGACTTCCTGAGCACATTGGTCCTGGCCGTTGGCAGATTGAAGAATGCTGCATGCCGAGCGGAGCATCGCGGAACGTAGAAAGGCACAGCACCAAGCAGCTGCGGACAGTCAATCCTACTGTTAATTAGCTTGTATAAAAATCTGGCACTATGCATGGAGTGTCGCACGGTCAAGGATTGGAGCTGATGCACCTCCAACAGATGTATGTAAGAAATGTTCCAATCCGGGTAGGCTCCAGTGAGTTTAAAAGACAAAAATCTTAGAAATCTCCGCTGAATACAATCAATAGGAAGTTGTTGGGAAGTGTAGAGGGGGTACCATATAACCGAGGCAAACTCCAACCTACTGACTACCAACGCAAAGTAGAGGGACTTGAGGAGGCAGGGATCCGTGAAGTACCTCGAGATTCTCATCAGAAATCCCAATATCCTTGACGCTGCGGCACACATAGATGTTATATGTGGCGTGAACGTCAAGGACGTGTCAAATACAACGCCCAGGTCCCCTATCGACTGAACCCCACTGATCAATTGCCCACAAATGGTGTAATTGTAGTCCAGAGAAACGGATTTACGAGTAAATATCATCGAATTACATTTTTCGATATTTAGGACCAGGCCATTCGAGTGCGACCACGCAGTGACGACATCAAGGTTATGCTGCAATTTGATGGAATCATCTTCACAATGGACTGTTGTAAAAAAATTTAAGTCATCAGCATAAGCTAATGCCTGACAAGTCAGAAGAGGAAATATATCGTTAACGAAAATGTTAAACAGCACTGGTCCAAGATTGGAACCCTGGGGAACGCCACTGGTTGCACGGAAAGTAAAGGATCTGTAACCATTATAGAATACGTAGTTTGAACGATTTGTAATATATGATTTTAACAGGTTAATAAGGCGTGGAGCAAATCCATAATAATACAATTTCTCTAGAAGAAGACTGTGATCAACCGTGTCGAACGCACGAGAAAAATCTAGATAAATAACGTCCACCTGTTTTCTGTCATCCATCGCCTCACTAACATATTGAGTGAAAGTGGCAAGGTTGGTTACCACCGATCTACCAGGCATGAAGCCATGTTGAAGGGAAGATATGAGGGAGGAAGTATTGAAGGATATGGATCTGTACAGGACCTGCTCAAGAATTTTTGAAAAGTTGGACAAGATGGCTTATAACTGTATAAGCAAAACGACACTACTCAACTATGTTTAACTATTTGTAAAAACCATAATCTTAATCAAAAAGCCTTAGTATGCTTATTTGTTGAGTTGAAAGCCAAAGAATCTTATAATAACATATGCGTATGGAATTACAAAATCTTGTAAATAGAAACTTACGAACAATAATGGAATCTATATCATTGATTTTATTCTAATTACATTTAGCAACAATGTCCCTCTCTGTTCTTTTTTGAAATTCCTTTTCCAGTGAAAATTTAGTTTTCTGTTTACAGTCACCATTTCCAATTTTAAAATAACAAATATTTTTTTTAATTATTCAAAAGATCTTGATAGATTTTCGAAATGTATATTTTTATGCTATTACTGAGACTTATTAGAAATACTTTGAGTAATTCTGAGCGCTCAAAATTATTATAATTTCAATACACAACATTTAAAATTAATTGTACGTCAGTAGATTTCAAACATGACTTAAATCAATATTTCGATTTATTGATAAGAAAAACAAGAAAATCAGAAAAGTTCACTCTCAACATTACTAATAAAATATGATAAAAGAAAAACATTTTCGATTATAAATTTATTAAACTGGTTAGAAGCAAATTAGACACGAGATAAATGTGTTTGTTCATCTATTTTGGTTTTAAACATAGAGTTCGTTGCATTGCACTTAATGTGTTGATAATTTAAATGACTTTCTCATTAGTTTTGGATACTTTACCTACGAGAAATTAACGTTTTAAACCGATCATGCACTGACCACCAGTCCGGTGCTGTTGTTGATCATTGACCCCAGATCATAACTGTACTCTTGTCGATGTAGGGACAAAAGATATAATGTGAAGATTATACTAAGATTTATACAAGAAATCATAATTTTGTTATGTGTACAAAAACATTATTAAATAAATAAGTATATTAAATATTTACAAAACTAAGAAACTTTAAATCACTTCCTGTATGTTATATTCTCAGTTTTTTAAATCGCTTTTAACATCAAAATATAATAAGATATGCTTACCGCAAAAATATTGCCAC
Organism: Amphimallon solstitiale; assembly: GCA_963170755.1. Taxonomy (NCBI): domain Eukaryota; kingdom Metazoa; phylum Arthropoda; class Insecta; order Coleoptera; family Scarabaeidae; genus Amphimallon; species Amphimallon solstitiale. The sequence goes on from OY720679.1 coordinate 81,813,335, forward strand.
TGCTAGTATTGTAGAATTTTGCCATTATAGATATACCTTTTGCTAAAGAGACAAGCCTAATGAGACGCTACTGTCCATAACACTTAACACTATTTAATACTTCATGATTATAACGATGACATCGTAATAATAAAAGTTGATTAACCTAATTACGTAGATTGGAGAACGGAACGATTTAGAATTTTTAATGAGAACATGCGTTCCTGCTGATTCTTTTATTAGGTTTTCTTTCGAATCCCGATTTTTAGCGCCTCGGCTTGTACTCGATCGATCAAGCTCGTAACGGGTAAACTCAGTGACAGCACTAGTCAACAAGTGTTAAAGTGTGCCACAACACTGAATGCCAACCTCGTTCTTGAACTTGAAGACGGATATGATATAATGCTTACCTGGAAGGAGAACTGGAACAGGTGGTGCGTTAAGTGGGAGGGTGCTGGGTAATTCGAATACTCTTCGATTTTTTCATTATTTATTAGCAAAAAAAATAGCCATGAATCACGCTGCAACCGATTGATTGTCTCCGCATAACAAGGAGTATCTAATATTTTCTTTGTTGAGCCTGCGACAGAAAAAACTGATTGAACTCTTATTTACAATAATAATAATAATAAAATAGAATAATATATTTATTTTTATTTCATGTAATTTAATTTCTCAAAAGAAAAATAATTGGTCAAGGTACCAAAACATACTCGCACCGTTTCCTGTTGAATTGCTAGGAAAATTCTTTGTTTCTAGTATGTTTCCGCTCTTATCTCGTCAGTTTCTAGTGATAATATAACCGCTGTGGTACCGATAGAAGTCATGCGATTTCCTATAAAATTCGCGATGGGTCGTTAAGCAAGAATTTATAAGCACGCATGGAAGAGCAAAGAGCAGACCAGAAAGAACAGGCAGTCATTTGACTAACCACGGATTTTCTCCAAAGGATAAGTGAGGTCCTCATAATAAAGGGTGGCCCACGAAAAAGTTGCATTTTAAAATTGCTATAAAAAAAAGACGGGTGGATACTTTTCAATTATTTTTTTTTATTGAATAGCCCCAACATTGCGGTTTAATAGTGGAAGCCCACTTCATTCATATGGCTGCCCCGGCTGGCTTTGCAGTAGCCCATTCTGTCGACCCAATTTTTCATGACATTTTCGATGGTGTGGCCCTCAATGGCTGCAATCGCGACTTCAATCTCGTGCTTTAGGTCGTCAATCGTCTCTGGATGGTTGGCGTAGCACTTATCCTTGACGGCTCCCCACAAAAAATCAAATCGCAGCTGCGAGGCGGCCAGTTGACATCGCCGTTCCGGCTAATTATGCGATTTTCGAACGTAGGTACCGCGCAAAAGTTCGACTGTAACGTTGGCTGTGTGGCACGTGGCGCCGTCCTGCTGGAATCAAATGCCGCCGATGTCTTCCTCTTCCATTCGGGGAAAGAAAAAATCTTCCAACATGCCGCGATAGCGCTCACCATTGACGGTTACAGCGGTTCCTGCTTCGTTTTCGAAGAAAAACGGACCAATGATGCCGCCGGACCACATACCGCACCAAACAGTCACTCGTTGTGGGTGCATTGGCTTTTCCTTTGATTACGTGTGGATTTTCTGAGCCCCAAATGCAGCAGTTTTCCTTATTGACATAACCACCGAGGTGGAAATGAGCTTCATTTGAAAAGATGATTTTTCGATAAAAATGCTCATCTTCCATCAAGCGTTCTTCGGCCCATTGGGCGAACCGATATCGCATCGGATGGTCGTGCGGCTTCATCTCTTGCACCAATTGAATTTTGTAGGACTTCAAACCGAGGTCTTTCGTCAAAATTCTTTGAAGGGACGTGCGAGAAATGTTCAATTCCTGCGAACGGTGTCGAGTTGATGTTGATGGATTGTCACTCACATTTTCGGCAACAGCAGCAATATTTTCGATTGAGCGCACTGGACGAGCACGGGAACGCGTTGCTTTGTCCATTAACGAGCCACTTTCACCACACGCTTCACAAATTTATCCACAAACTGCCTGGAAGGCGCTTTATTTATCCCGAATTTTGTGCGCATTTTTCTTGCAGTTTCGGTTGAAGACTCACCATTTTGGAAGTAAGTTTTCAATATTTCCCAATTTTCTTCGAGCGTAAACTTAACCATTTCGTAAACCGCAAACCTTTTACTAAATATTTGACACATTGGCAAAGTCATTCGAGCTGTCAAAGCAGAAATAATCGATAGTTCAAAAAGCAACCGATAGATGGGCCACCCCTTACTAGACCGAACAAATTCCAGAAGTTACAATAGAATGTGTTCAGGACTTTCAGGAGCACACCAAAAACTTCCCAGTAAGGAAGAGCCATTACAGGAGAAATGATAACTTTAATAGAAGATACCTTTCGCCAGAACTGAATGTAAGTCAGATGCACAGATCATACAGGGTGAGTCATCTCCGCGGGTAACGCCGATTGTGCCATTACTAGTAAAGATATTTCGAAGCGGTTTTCTTCGTGTGATAGCCGCCCATTAGGAGCACATTTTAAAAATATTTTGTATTATACAGAGTGTTCCATAACTTAGTGGCTGACCATAGTTATAATTCTTTTTAATGGAACACCCTATATATTATTACATTTTTGTAATCCCCGTATAATTTTTGGGCAGTCATGAATCATAAATCATGACACAATTACATTTAATTAATTTAATTTTGTTTTTATTCTTTTATGATAATCTTAGTTTAAGTAAAACAATGTAACAGTGTCATTATAATTTTTATTTATAATATTAATATTGGAATAATCCCAGAATGACAGGTAAATTTTTATTTTATTTAGTATGGTATGTCGCCCAATACAATCCAGTAGGTGGAATCACATGATGAGGCTGAAGTAAACATTGTTTCTTCTTCAGGGGCCGTGCAAACCATGTATGAATTAATCTTCATTATTCATTAGAAAACACATTCCGACAATCACGAACGTGTTATGCAGGAGTATATATACAATAACTTTCAATGGATTTTTCGCAGATGAAAACCGCTCTAAAATACAAATATGCATTCGGTGTCTGTACTAATAATTTTAAATTTGAACTTGTAGAATTTTTAAGAAATAATTTTTATTTTGAACTTGTAAGATTTTCAAGAAATAATTTCCTGGACTTTTAATAATTTCTAATTGAAAATGTTTATTCGAACTTAGAATGGTTTTTCAAATTAAATAAATATATTTAAATTATAGTTAGGAGATATTAGAATGTTTGTTAAGAACCGGAATATTTTATTTTAAAACATGATGGCCATACACTACATGTCACGATAAAAGATTATGGAAATTATAATAATTTTTTTTGAGTAAGGGTATTTTGTAAAGAGTTTTTTTTTGTTTGAATTGGAGTACAGACACTTTATCTTTTTCTTTTCTATACAATATTTATTACATCTCATTCGTTATTTATTGTGGAATTGGTGTAAAATAAGTCAATTAAAAATGTTCTATATGAAGAGTAGCTTGTATAGTGTTTTCTTTTTGTATGTATATAAAGTGTTTTATTGTTTTTGTGCGGTGACTTATATTGAAAGTTAATAAGGTTGGTAAATTTATATTTATTGTTTAGAGTTTATGATTTTTCTTTTTGAATTTCTGTGTTTGTGCATTGAAATTTGACATGTTGGGATTCTATGAATTGGGGATGTATTAGACAAGTTATGCAATTAAAGAACTTGGGGAATGGAGCCCTGATTGATTCTTTGACATGAATTTGTGATGAGAATATCATTTAAAAGCGAGAAAAGCAGTGGCGGCTCGGGGCGTGAGCAACCACACAGACAAGACCGACTCGCCCATTATCGGCGATGTACTCCCAGATGTCGAGCATATCACTGACAACAAACGAACCAGTCCCGTCCACGCAACTGCACCGCCAAAACGCGCTCACCAGCCGCCACTGGAGAAAAGGCATTTGAGTGAAATTAATATCAGCACAAAATCAGCGTTTTAATGCATATGTAAACACTTGAAATTTTTTTTTTATAATTAAATTGTGGATGATTTTCATTCCTTCTTGTAAACATTAAGGATTGGACACGTTGTGACGTGAGTTAAGGGTACATTCAATGAGTTTAAAGAATAAATTCATAGGATGGGACCTTGTCTGCCTCTTTATCGTGAATTTGCTTTGAGAATGTTGTACAGAAGCGAGAAAAGGCATTTGGATGGGATTAGAATCAAAGCAAAGTCTATTTTCTAGTGTGTGCACAATAATAGCAATAATATTTTGTTTTATAATATGAGAACTTTTCTTTTGTTTTGTTGATTGCACTAAAAATTTAAACTGAGCACGTACAAGTGTGTTATACATAATTTTAATTTATACTTTAGTTTATATACATTATTAGATACTAATGTCCTATTGTGGTATGTAAATAAATTATTTAGAATAGTTCGTTTCTTTTGTGAATATTTTTTTTATTATTATTAGATATTTCTGTATTTTTATTTAATGTATCTGACCTATTGAAAACTTAAGAGTACAATCCTTTGGAGAAAGAATGATTCTATCCCTGAAATAAAAGATAATTAGTGATACCATTATCTGAGCTACCGAAGTGCAATATATTTCTGAACAACTATGCTAATTTAACCGATCCTGTATCTTCAATACTAACAAAGCTATCTGTTATATAGACAGAAAGAAAGGGGGCTCTATGTATGTGTATGTACTATGTTTCTAACAGAAAGGCGATCAACTCATAGCAAAAGTGATATACATTAGGGATGCGCAATATTTCTAAAAAATCGATATTAGAATCAAATAATGTATCAAAAATTCAAAATCAACTTTAAACAAATATCGAATTAAGAATATCGATATTCCTTGATATCGATATTTTTTTCATGTTTATAATAAGTTCTTTGTGGCTTTTCAAGTCATTTATTAGTAACAAATAATACCTTTAACTCAAAATAGATATTGGGAGTCAACCGGATTATTTAATTCACACAAATATATCTTTGTGTATAAACAGGGAAGTTAACATGTAAATATTGTAGTTATTAAATAATATTGTGGGAAAGTTGAAAAAAGTTTACTGGGAAGATAGCACCCCATGAAGGCGAACTATACGGGATGTCAAATCTATTAAATAAAACATTCCGCTGCGCTTCTGGATTACAATTTCTACGAAATAGCAAACATACAAGTAAGCATTTTTCAAATTTCCATCTGTTTTCTTAAAAGTATATCGAATGTGATATTTCTACGACTGATTATAGGAATACACATATAAAACTAGAACAGTGAAGCTCACATGATCAAAAGAAAATGTATTCAATATGCGTGGTTCGAGCAAAATACAAGCAATCTTTAAAGCTACGCGCATACTGCACCGACCGGTACAACCGATACGAGTGACCGGGATTTTTCTAAAAGTCAAATGCATGTTTTTCTATTGAGGCGTACGTTCGTACCGGTCGGTGTGTAGTGTGCGCGCCTCTATAGAGAAACATGCATTTGACTTTTAGAAAAATCCCGGTCGCCCGTGTCGGTCGGTGCAGTGTGCGCGTAGCTCAGCATGGCAAAACTAGCAATTTTGGGGAGGTGCGCACACTGGAACAACCAGCACGACCGACGGGGACGGAGCGGACAAATTCTACAAGGTCCATCCTTGTGACTCATTTTTATATTCAGTCTTAAATGACGAAGTTCCGATACCACCGGCACGGCCGCGGATTGTCCAAAAGTTCTTTCACTCCGAATTTTTTCAAAACAGCGAAAGTGGCGAATCGTCCGTTGCCCGTCGGTCGTACCGGTCGGTGTGTAGTGTGCGCACCTCCATAGAGAAACATGCATTTGACTTTTAGAAAAATTCCGGTCGCCCGTGTAGGTCGTACCGGTCGGTGCAGTGTGCGCGTAGCCATATAAAAATTAAGCATTTGAAACAATTTGATTACAAATGAAGCTCTTGTGAATTTCGAACAAACGACAAAAGTAATTTAGAAGTACATATAAAAATTAAACATTTGAGGAATTTGATTACAAATGTGACTCTTGTAAATATGGAACAAACAATAAAAGGCATTTAGAAGTACACATAAGTAATCATTTGAAGAAAATCGTTTTTAAATGTGACTCTTGTGAATTTGGAACAGACAATAAGAGAACTGCATATAAAAACTAACATTTGAAGCAATTCGCATACCGATATATACTACGTGATCATTTTGAACTGTCCTGAGTTGGCCATACTGATTTTAATATGGGGACACAGTGTAATTGGCAAGCCTTTTTTATTTATTTTCGTGGTTAGGTTTACTATTTAAAATTTTCCTGTGATAAATGCTTGCATTCAGCAGACACAACAGTTGCGCAACTGTTCAGTGATCATGTCCAGTAGACGTCTGCTCCGTCTGAACATGTTCACGAGCGGCCGCCATTTTTGTGAGCGGAAAAATTCTACGCTACTTAGTGAGCGTATTCTATACGCATGCGCCATTGATGCATTCCAAGACCAACCTAATACATGATTTTGAAGAAAGTTACTAGAAAAGTAAGATACAACAAATTAAAGGTATTGTGCAGAAATAAATGTATTATAATATTGGAGTTCACCCAGTATTTTATTCGGGGTTGGAAAAACCAGCCCATACACTAAAAACTACGCCAAAACTTGATGCAGAAATAGTTATTTATTATACAAGGGAAAAAAGTATTACATTTTAGCTCGAGGTATGGTTTATCTCCCGACGCGAAGCGGAGGGAGATAAATTACCGAGAGCTAAAATCTAATTTTTTTTCCGTGTATAATACACTATTTTTTTCTGTTATGGGAAAAACGACGATTTAATATTGAAAAAAACACGTAAATACGAGCGCTTGGATGAAAGAAGTGGGGAAGAAATTGAACTACAAATGGAATATGAAGCTTGGGAGAATTTCAAAAATGTACCAGGTGTCACCTTTAATGATTTTATGCATATCGATCACGATATTGTTACTTCGGAGTTTCCCACAGATGAAGATATTGTCGACCTTTACAGATCTGAATCCAAATCTGTACAGCTCGATAATAAAGATGACAGCGACAGTGACACAATAGAGGATGATTTCGTGAACGATTTGCAGCAACCACTTTCAAACGAGTTGGTTGCAAATTCGTTGAGCGTTTTGCGTTCGTATTTAAAAGCCAATTAACATACAGTCGATTCTTTGTACAATGGTTTAAATAACATTGAAGCTTTTTTTTGAAAATCAAAGTAAAAAATTGTTGCTAATTAATTGCTATACCGAATTGTTCAATATAATAAACGGTACTAACGGGTTAACTGATTTGTTACATAAAAAATTTCTAATCAGCAACGGTACTGGATGCGAGAACAGAGTGATTAGCCTGGTAGCACAGTCTGCATCCAGTATCTCAGGGTCGTTTAATATTTATTATTGTAATGGATCTATATGACTAATAATTGAACAAGGAGTGAATGAATGCGTATATTTAATTTAATGACAAAACTCACCTACCTTAATCTTATGCTCCACAATCCCCAATCAAAAGTTCCTCAGGTAACCGGTGTTGATTCTTTTCGATAGCTAACTGCTTACTTGAATGATCTTGTGATTATTTATAAAGTTATTACTGGACGCCACTCAGTTTGATTGATATGATCGTAATTTTATTATCACTAGAATTAGCATATCGTGGCTCTAGATATGTTAGTGAAAGAAAGTAAGAAACATTCACTGAGCTTATTGCATTACCTCAAAGAACGAAGGATGATCAATTTAGAACACAAGTGTCGTAAACTTAACAATATTTATTACATAACATAATTGAAAACAAGGTACAATAAACATTTAACCCTAATAAACAGAGGTTTCATTTCCACATTTTACATCAGATTACACAATTCTTAACTTGATAATCTGGCCAGACAGATAAATTATTATTACACAAAGATTAACACAGATAACGTATTACAATATCTTCGTTAAAAATACAATTGGTAAATTAAAGTCGGATATTAAATTTTGAACAAAATGCAACAACTAATGTATATATAAATTTGACAAAGTGAATAACTCGTATTGTAACTTTTAAAAGATTAACTTAAAGTTACGCTATTATAGGCAATGGTACAAAGATTCTAACAATAAACTCGAAATTTCAGATTAATACCATTATTTACAGTAGTGTAATGATTCAAATAACAACGTAAACAGAAAGATATAGATTAATCCTCAAAACTATTTTAACGTTATGCGACGGACTATATAACACAGTTTTATTGCTACAAAACTAGAAGGAATTGCCTTTGGGTTTATTCTAGCGACGGTACAATAATTTTTAAGCGCTCTGAGACATAAGTAATATTTTAATTACCTTGAAGTGTGCAGATACGATAATAATCGTGGTTGGCGGGTATGCGGCGGGTCGATGACTTTCCCCGAAGATAGATGGATTTCTTCGGTAGTTTGACAGGAAAAGGAATCCGACGGCAACAGATCAGTATCAAGATTGCTTTAAATTCCCATAAGGTGAATTATCGTGATTTGCCGAATCTTCTCTTAGACCGGACTAATGATCATTTGATAATTTTAAGAACCACTAGGCACCTTAAATCGTCACTTGACTAGCTTTTGACACTGCTATATTACGTACACTGTGGTAACAATCTTAATATTTTAAATTGCTACTGGACTATGTATAAAACATCTGATAGCCACCGACCGCCAATAGTCTACACTTGAAATTACTTCGATATGTTGATGGTCACTAGGTGGTTAACAAAATATTAATAATCATTTTTAAGCGTTCTTGCCTTTTTATTCGTACCTTCAGAGAGGGGTGAAAACACGCCTGTTTTCGGATTCTAGAAGGTTCTCGACTTCTCCAAGAAGGAATTTTTGCACACGACACGTACGATGTAGGAAATTTAATGGCTCGGTTCCCAGGGTATTGTTAAATAAAGGGCTATTGATAACACGAGCATACTTGCGGCGCCAAAATCTAGTTTTCCATAGTGTCATACAAAGGGGTATTTAAGAAAAATTGTTGTATGTGTCTCTAATATTTATTTTATAAAAGAATTTTATTTTAACTTATAATGGTGGTTATTCAAATGTTATTTTTAAGCAATCAGTATTTGAAAATAAAATATAACGAATGATCTCATCCCAAATTGAACAAGCTTGCTGTGGTATTTATGACATATGTATTTCTTTTAAACTTTGAATATATTTTGCGTATCAAGATTAATAATGGTGTACAGTAGGAGCCAAAAGAATGATATTATAATTAATTTGGAATTCTTAAGTAATTTAGTAATTGCTCATTTAAGTAATCAGATATTATTTAACATTTTGAAATTAAATTAGTCAGAAGTGCCAAAAGCACGCAACAAAATCCTCTCGCCAGTCACAAATAACCGACTTTTTTACACAAAAATAAAAACTACGTAATACATATATTTAACGCATTTTTTCTGAAATAAATTCATATATACATACAAAATATCTTTTATTTATACATATATGTAATTTATTTGACAACTCGAAGTCTCGATAATTCAAACTTCTTTTGTGGCAAGACATAGTTCGAGTTATCGAAGTTCGACTGTATTGTGATGATGAACATTTTCGACCTCGAGATTATTGCAGATGTTCACGTTTTGAAGTCCCCTGATACGGAAAAAGTGGTTTTTAAAAAAATCTCTCTCTCTCTATTTACGAGTATAATCTCCCTCTTGAGATCTGATTAGATTTTCAGTAAAATCGACAGACCGGAAGTAGCAGTTTACTTCAGTAAAAAAATCGGATTTTGCCAATATTTTGTCAACTACTAAGTTTAAACAAATTTATAAAGAATTCATATGTACTCAAAATTAAATTTGAGAGGAATTTTATTAAAAAAGTTTTTCGAAATTTTTACCGGAAATAGGTCTTTTACTCTTAATGAAAATCAGGTTTTTCCGAATATTTCGCAAGTCATGCCTTTTAGGTAGGTGCGTTACGAGTATGAAAGTATTTAGAACATAATTTTCAATACCTACTTTTTGTATAAAAAAAAAAAAAATCGAACCGGAAGTAACACCCTTATGGAATAGCGATTTTTTTGCAAATATGTCGTAAATTCTGCATTCTATATATATATTTGTCAAGAGTACAAAAGTGTTAGATTTTGGATATTTTTTGTATAAATAAAATTTCAAAATTCGGACCGGAAGTAGCACTTCTACTCTTAGCGAGTAGCACTTTTTTCAAATATCTCGCAAAGTATGCATTCGATAGAGATTGATTAAAAGAATAGAAGTATTTAGAATATTTTTTGTATAAAAAAATTCATAAAATTTGTACTTGAAATAACACACTTACAGGTTTATTTTTTCATACGTAGTGTAAAGAAGTATTGTGATGACGAAAATATTGGACCTCAAGATTTCTGTTCACGTTTTGAAACGAGTGAAAAGACTTTAAGAATATTTCGTTTCTCTTTGTTTATTTCCGGTATTTACTTTGGCTAATGACTTACCTGTGACAATAGTTTAAAATTTCAGGACCACATGTTTGATGGCGTCAGAAAGAATTAAAACGCCTTTTAAAAATTTAGAGAAAATGCTGTAATTGGGGCTAATGTGTTTTTAGTTTTAGTCAGTGAGTCCAAATAAAAGTGCTAGAGTTAAAAGAGAAACCCACCACTTTAGGCGTCATTTGTTCCAGATAAATTTTCCCTCAAGCACAAAATCTGTCAACTTTGTCAAATTTAAACCTACCCTCTATTCAATATGACTCAGCCTGTATTGACAGGTAAATATATTACCAAGACATATTTTGCATAGAACTTTGACAAAGAATTATGTATTATACATTTTATTCAAAAGTATTATATTAACATTCAAAATTAAAAACAGCAGTAAATAGAGCTTCATTATTATCTATTGTATATAAATATTAAATAATCATAATCAGAATATCGAATATTTGAGATATTTTAAATTCAGTGAAGACGTATAAATATAACCTGGGCGCACAAATAATATACAGGGTTAGTAAAAAGTCCCGGAACGGTCGAATAACTTTGTTATTTGAAAATTATGATTTCTGAAATTTGGTATGGGGGTATAGTTAATATAAATGCATTTTATGCAATACAGTTAATATTTTTTTCACTTCCGGTTTAATCGGCAATACGTCCAACTTTTTTTTTTTAAATGGAACGCCCAGATTTGTTTAACACTTTTGAATGCAAAATAAAAAAACTACGTTCAGGAAGTATTAAGATGTTTATTTTTATTCACAAGAAAACAGTTAAAAAATAAAAAAAGTGTCCTAATACAGAAAAATCAAGATACCTACCTGTCTATTCAGGTTGCGATTACAATAATTGTTCAAAATGCTCTCCATTTACAATTTGACAAAAATGTAAACGGTCAGTAAAATTTCTTATTGAATTTTGTATTTGTTCTGGAGTGATGCGATTGGCTTCTTGAACTATTCTCTCTTCCAATTGTTCAAGATTATGGGGACGATTTTTGTACACTTGACATTTCAAGTGACCCCAAAAGAAAAAATCTAATGGCGAGAGATCTGGCGAACGTGCTGGCCATTCGATTGCTCCTCTACGTCCGATCCAACGTCCCGGAAAAATTTCATTCAAATAATCGCGGACATTATGGGCAAAGTGGGGGGGAGCTCCATCTAGTTGAAACCAAAAATGTGCATTAGGGTGATCACCTATGTTTGCATTTGGAAAGAGGGCCGCAAGTGCTGGAACAACCTCATTTCGCAATAAATTTAAGTAGACGTTGCCAGTTAAATTTCCACTTATAAAAAATGATCCTATGATGTTGTTTCCAACAAGACCAGCCCAGACATTCACCTTTTGAGCACGCTGTGTATGGACTTCTTCAATCCAATGCGGATTTTCAATTGACCAGTAGCGACAATTATGTCTGTTCACAGTGCCGTTGAGACAAAACGTTGCCTCATCTGAAAAAATGATGTGATCTAAAACATTAGGCTGCTGCTCGATCAATTCCGTCATTGTTTCGCAAAATTGTAGTCTACGATCTGGATCATCTTCAGTTAACTCATGGACGGGATACATTTTATAGGCTTTCATTCTTGCTGATTTAAGAATATTATGAGCAGATTTTTGAGAGATCTCATGAATTTGACCTAATTCTGTTGTGGACACGTGATGATTTTCTTCCACTGTAAGTAACACATTCAAACTAGTTTCTTCATCTGTTGCTGTTAATGGACGTCCCCTTCTAGGTAAATCCTTCACCTGACGAAAGACTTCAAACTTTTGAATTGTTCGGCATACCGTACTTTTACTAATGTGACGATCCGGATAAACAGTATTAAACAAAATACGAACCTCTTCAAAAGAACGTTGACGATCACCGTACCCACGCATCATTAATATCTCAATTCGTTCCGATTCAATAAGTTTTACTGCCATTTTCAAATGTGTCAATGTCTAAAATAAGTAAATTTATAGCGATGCAAAAGTTAAAACGCTTTTAAAATTGTCAAATGTGACGGCAAAAAGAATGCAAACACTAAACAACAACTTTTTTCAAAGGTACCTTGATTTTTCTGTATTAGGACACTTTTTTAATTTTTTAACTGTTTTCTTGTGAATAAAAATAAACATCTTAATACTTCCTGAACGTAGTTTTTTATTTTGCATTCAAAAGTGTTAAAAAAATCTGGGCGTTCCATTTAAAAAAAAAAAAGTTGGACGTATTGCCGATTAAACCGGAAGTGAAAAAAATATTAACTGTATTGCATAAAATGCATTTATATTAACTATACCCCCATACCAAAATCAGAAATCATAATTTTCAAATTCCAAAGTTATTCGACCGTTCCGGGACTTTTTACTAACGCTGTATAATAAACGCTATGGCTAGAGGCACGCGAGCGTGCCGCTTAGTTTGGAATTATAGGCACGTAGCTGACGTCACTGCTGTTATGACGATATCATTTAACGTGCCCTGAAATCTGAAATTAAAAGCACGTGGATAAAACACGGGGAAAATATGCATTTTCTAGTTTGTGGTGCGGATTTCTGTTAGTTTTAGTGGATTACTGCAGTGGATAACGACATAAACTATTAAATATGGACGGTCTAACAGGTAAACGCTGTATTTAATAATTTCTATTTAATAATAGTTAAATCACTAAACAGAGCGTACTCTGATTTTGTATTATGCACACATAATGCTAATACAAAATTAATGCTTGAGGAATTGGGGTTAGGAAATAATTTATCCTGACTAGATTTACGTCATAAACAATACTTCATAAGGTATCTTATTATACATGGGGAAACCTAACTAAAGAAATATTTAGAAATCTATGAACAAGACAAAAACAAAAAATTTATAAAAAAAAAGTCGCACAATAAACTCCTCTCTTAAATACATACAAAGACCGTTGAAGTCCTCTCTTGAATTTTATAAACTTGAATATGCATGTATCCATGGTAAAGAACGTCCTAAAAGAGGAAATGGGTTACGACAGACCAGGTTACAATAGCTTTTAAATAACCGATAAAATTGTTTTGACTTCTGTAATAATTTTCAGCACGCTACGCTTAGGATGTATTGCGAATTTCAAACTACGTATTTGTCCAGTAGGCCAATATTTTAAAGTATATAGTTGTAATAGAACATACAAAACATGAACTTTCGATTGTAAGCAAATGGTCTTATTTTCTAGAAAGTTTTTGATCATTTCCCTCAAAATCGTATATTAAATGAAACAGACCCTAATAGGCTGCGAGAAGTTGAATATTTCTAAAGAGGATCGAGATTATCTTTAGAATACCTTCAAAAATTAGTCTTTTGTAAGAATGAGGCTGAATATATCATATATACTCAATTTAAGGAATGCGTTCCTCAAAGCGTATGTGATTATTTTGATAAAAATTGGCATACTATTCGGAATGAATGGCTTGAATGTAACATAACAAAAGGCAATTTAAATAATACAACAAATAACCGTATGGACTCAATTAACCATAAAATCAAACAAGTAGTACCTAACAATTCAACTTTAACCGACTTTGTTAAATATTTTTTCATTGTTTTAGATAGCCATAATCAATCGATAATGGACAATCATGCAGCTAAACACATTTTGAAGCGACCACTGCACCGATTTCAAAACCATGAAAAAGATTTATTGCAGTGTGTGAATATTTTAACAGGTTACAATTTCAAGTACATATATCCAGAAACGGATAGATTTAATCACTAAAGTAAAAATATTAAAGGAATATAATGACGGTATGTTTCAAACTACTTGTGTCACATACGATGGACAAAAAACTATTATTTATCAAAACATAGAATTGCAACAACCAAGTCAGATATTGTGGCAAAAGCAAAACATGTAGTAAGCGAAAAGCCTAACGTGATGACGTTAACCGAAAAACGAAAATCAGCCACTTTAATTACGAATTCTTTAATCAACTTAATTAGCATTTCCAGCAATAGTGAATTCAACTATAGATTAGATTTATTGAAGAAAATGGAACACTACTGGAGAACTAGAAACGAAGTGGCAATTATTAAGTGGGAATTATATTACAACAGGTGAGGCAAATTGTGATCTGATCGATACAAAAACAAGTACTGAGGCATACGATAATAATTAAGAAACGATCTCACAACAAAATAGTGTTAGAATAGTATTGTCTGATGGAAATATTAGTGAATTGACAGATAATACAAGTAATTTAGCAAACATGCCACACATTACATTTGTTGATGAACCCTTTGGTGATAATGAAAATAACAGTAATAACAATAATAATAATGAAAATATTGAAACTGATTTATTAAAATCATTAGTGTTGCCCTCAAAAATTAAGAAAAGGGGCGACCCGAGGGACATGATTCTACGACAGTAATAAATCTTAATAAACGCAATAAAAATAGTAAAAGCAAGACATTCTCACATTTATTTAAAATAATCAACTAGACGCTATAAGCAAAGCATCCTTTGATACAGAATGTTCTACTAAAACTTTCCAATAATATTTTACTTATCCTTTGTAAGAGTTTTGTTAATTTGTTGTTTTGAATTTTGTAATAAAAAGACTTATTTTGACTCTAATTGTTATTTATTCCTTAAAAAAAATTAATAATGAAAACTATTATTAATTATTCTCATAACTTATAGATTGGCGCAGAATAAACTAATGATTTGACGTACTCTAATTTCAAATTTAGGTGCACGTTAAATGATAATGTCATAACAGCAGTGACGTCAGCCACGTGCCTATAATTCCAAATTAATCGGCACGCTCGCGTGCCTCTAGCCACAGCGTATAATAAAATGTGTCTGTTAAAACTTCTTGCGTGTAAATGCGCTTGTATGTACAAAACACAACAAAGGCGCATCAATTCTATTTCGCGTTTTTTGTCCACATGTATATTTTTATTTGAAAGACTATTCTTCTGTATGTCCGACAGAGTCAGGTATACCTATAAGAAGTATGTCGTCGCCTTATTTGAAGTAGAAATTAAAATAGCAACCTAGATTTTGTTACATTCAACTATTTTCCGTGAGATAGCGCCCCGAATATTGTAACCAAACTTATAGTAGCGCCCTCCACCTTGGTGCCTTGTTTCCAATCTAATGCCTCTCTTATCTGTGGTAATAATGTGCCCGAGAGCCGACAAAACACGAGTCGGTCTAGTCTGAGTGAAACTGAACCGTATTCCCCTATCTCGCCCATCTATATATTTATTATATAGTACAATCCAGTAAATTCACTCCCTTAAAAATCGCTCATCTACCCCCGCAGTGAAAAACATGTGCGTGGCGTACTGCGCTGCAGTCATAGTCCACATGTTACTACGTCCTAAAAAAATAAAACTCGTACACAAACATTAAAGACACCGCCGAGGAGTTAACTTACTGTTGTTACTATACTGTAGAGGTGGGCAAAACGGTTCTTTTCATTGACCCGGCTCACTCGGTTCAGCTCCTCATAGTGAGCCGGGTCCCGGAACCGACTCATTTGAACCGTGTGGATCCGTACTAGCATACCGTTCCAGGAACGTGTAGGACATGTAATACTCGGCGCCGTCGCGTCGGCTCAAACGAACCGCGATTATTTAGGCTGCGCGCATACCAATTATACAAAATGTTTGACAAACAATTTATTTGAAGGTACAATTCACACAAATTTGACAAATTAAAAATTGAATGCCGATTTTAATTTTACCAGGTAACATGTCAACGTATTCACGCAAGAAAAGGGAAATTTGGCATCATTTTACTGAGTTGGCTAATAAAGACAAGGCAAAATGTTGTTACTGTTCACAGTTAATAACTGCTAAAGGCGGTTCAACAGGAAATTTAACAAGGCATATTAAGAAAAAACATGTGGGAATTTCTATAAACAGGGAAAGTACTGTAGCATCATCTCAAACTATAGATGAACCTGACGAGTCTCTTCCTTCTACTTCATCAGTACCACCTATTCTTTATAATTCACTAAGTGCTCCCTTGGATTGTGTCCTGGGTCCTGAGAGAGAGAGCTCATCTAGCAGGGTACCTGCAGTAAAAAGGAAAGAAGACATCATCGATTTCTTTTTAAATATGAAACCAGTGTCTTTAAATAGATCAAAACAGTTTGATGAACAACTGGTAAGGATGATAGTTAAAGAATACCGGCTATTTAGAATTGTTGAGGATGTAGAATTTAAAAAGTTTGTCAATTTATTGTGCCCTGCGGATATAAGCTTCCCAGCAGGAAAACTATTACTTCTAGTTTAATACCGCAATATTACAATAGGACTAAAAAAACAGTAGAGGAAACACTTAAAGAAGCGTTTGCCGTATGTATATCTACTGATGCGTGGACGTCAATTAACAATGACAGCTTTGTAGCTTTGACAGCTCATTGGCTGGGTAAGAACACGGAAATTAGTTCAAAATTGTTATGCTGTGTTCAGTTCACTGAACGACATACTGCTGAAAATATGGCTAAAATGTTTCAAAAAACATTCAAACAATGGCATATCGAGAATAAAATTACAGTCATTGTGTCAGATAATGCAGCTAATATTGTGGCTGCAGTTCGGGCGGGTGGTTGGCGGCATTTGGGGTGCTTTGCACATACGATAAATTTAATTGTACAAAAGGGGGTAATGGAAATTGAAAACGCCATTTCAAAAATCAGAAAAATTGTCGCATTTTTTAAGCGAAGTGCTCAGTCTGCGGCTAAATTGAAGCAACTCCAGGAACAAATGGATATACCCATCCTAAAGGTAAAGCAAGACGTTTGTACAAGATGGAATTCAACGTATATAATGTTGTCGCGAATTCTAAAAATTAAAGACGCCGTGGTATATCTACATTGGCTATTATTTCGAATGAAGAAATAAATACACTGACTCCAAATGATTGGAATATTGCAACTGTGGCATCCGAAATTTCAAGTCTTTTCAATGACCTAACAATGGAAATCAATGAAACGTCATGTTTTAACATTTTCGAATAATGAGACATTACCTGCAGAAATTCGGAATATGGCCCACACTCTTCATCGAGAAATTACAGAAAGATTTAGAAATATTGAACATAATGAATTAATCGCGGAGGCTGCAATTTTGGACCCCCGATTTAAAAAATTTGGTTTTTCAAATAATTCAAAATATGAAGCGGCAAAAATAAAGTTTATTCTACAAATATTTCTAATATAAGAAGTGAAAGTGATGAAAATTTCACAAATGTTCCTTCATCTTCATTATCATGTACCACTTCTCTGTTGTGGAAGGAATTTGATAAGCAAGTTGAAAAACAACCGGCAATTTCAAATTCGACATCGATAGCGGCTGGAATAATTGAATTTGATAAATACCTAAATGAACCGATAATCAATAGACATCAAGATCCACTAAAATGGTGGCATCAAAGAAAAGATGTCTAACCCAGAATTTACGAAATAGTAAAAAAACGTTTTTGCACGACCCTTGCATAATAGGCACGTTCACTCCCTTAAATGAGGGAGTGAAGTGACTCTTTTGCTCCCTTGGTATAAAAAACATAGCCAACTCAATTTATGAATTTAATCGTTTATTTAATATTAATATTGACATTAATGTTAGTACCACCATTAATAGTGAACAAAGATGTTAATGGACTAATCACACGTTGCTTAAAGCCGCTAGAATTGGACAGTCGATTTTCTTTTACATTAATATCCACTTGATTTGACCCACTGGAAGTTGACGGTCGATTTTCCTTTTCCGAGTCTTTTCCGATTAGAATTTTTTCGGAAATCAAATTCTTATTAACTAATGAATTTTCAATATATCCCTCTGCGACAGTATCAGATTTCCATCCGCCATGACGTTTTATAACTCCAATTTCAACACCTGAATCGGCCAGAAAAGATGTTGATGAGCGCCGAAAGCAGTGGCCGGTGTAGGAAGATGGATTGGGTAAATTGAGGTATGAAGCTATTTGCTTAGGCAATCCTCCAAAAGTATTCTTACCTACGGGTTGTGTGGAACATTTGTTATTTCTGTAACATACAAAAAACCGTCTATGATCTGTGTTTTCTTTCCGCAGAACCATATATTTTTTACAAATAACAACAAAATCAATTGCACAGTTTTCTTTGGAGACTATCGTAAATGCTCTATTTACATGATTTTTGGTATTGTTTACAGATACCAAAATAGTTGATCCCAAGTCTTGGACATCATCTACTGTCAATTTTACCAGTTCATCCGATCTTAAAGCCCCAGCAATTCCCATAATCATTGCTACCTGAAATCATAGTGTATAATTATCTTAAATTAGAAACATTAACTTTTTTAGTTTACCTTAACCATCAAGTACTTTTCTTCTGGAGCGTCTATTAGAAATTGATGAACTTGCTCCTTAGTAAGAATTTTTGATTTTTTTGCCTGGTATCCAGTATTTTGTCTTTTAAGGAATGCTACTAATCGTGAGTACTTGCTGATGTCGACATTATTTTTCACGCTAAGAGTAGCTTTTATCATTGAATAATGTGACCACAGTGTTGAAGCCTTAAAATGCTTCGCCTTTTCGGCAAAATATACCAGGAGCACACTCTCGCTATGAATTTCATCTACTTCTTTTACCAGACACCAATCACAAAATTCCTTGAAGCACTTTTCGTAGATCTTCCTAGATTTTTCTGGCAATAAATTCACAACTATTTTTGAAGCCGTTTCTTCAATAGTTTCGTCACACATTTTTCCAATGCTTATTTAACGAAGCGAAGAAAATACGGGCTGTTTCTCGATATTCACAAAAAACCAATATGGCTACCCTTATTTATCGGTCGTCAAGGGTTTCCATCAGAACCAGCATGATTTTTGCGTTCGACAACTGGAAACGTCATGTTGACAATTTTTAAAAAAAGTTAGATTTCTTCAATTAAAATCGTTTGGGTCGTGCAAAAAATAGTATATACACCTCGGGAGTGAATGAATTTCTCCTCGGTGCTTTGTAGAGCCCTCGGGCTTCGCCCTCGGGCTACAAACTGCACCTCGGAAAAAAACATCATTTCACTCCCTAGGTGTATAATATACTATTATGTGTCTTGGCTACATCTGTTCCTTGCGAGCGCATTTTTAGTAAATCTGGGAACATTATTACTGACAGGAGAAGTCGAACATCCGCGAATACTTCACAAATCATTTTTTTAAATTATAATTTGTAAATTATCAATGTAGAATTTAGATTTATACGTAAGCTGTTTAGTTATTTTTACATTTTGATATTCAGTTCACTATATACATTTTATATATTTTCCGTCGACCGTGTATTTACATCCGTTATTAACGTTCTCAAAATCATACATTAATGACCCTTATTAATGCATGATTTTCTGTTAATGAACGATTTTGATGGTTTCCATGGTAACCAAGGAAACCAACAAAATCAAACAACGTCAAACTAAAACGCTATTCACTGTCATTATTGTGGTCATTATTAAGCCTGAAACAGAATCGAACGGTTTTTTAGTGTTTTGTGTTGCGTTGAATTCTTCCAAGCAATGGAGGTGGATGAAAATTTTACATTAACTCCGCCGGAAGTGGCAGAAAGTGCTAATTTAGCATCATTAAATTTACTACCGGAAAAGAGCAGAAGTCTGTATGAAAAAACGTATGAGAAACAAATAAAGCATTATTCAGAGACGGTTTTGTTGGCATATTTCTCAGATATTGCAAAGAAAGGCCTAATTGCAAGTTTATGGCCAAAATACTCAATGCTGAAATCGACACTGATTTTGAAAAATAACACAGACATTAGCAAATTTAATAAATTAATAATGTTTATAATAAATAAAATAAAAGTTGTAAACTGTTTTTCTCCACTTTAGAAAAATATACAGTCGAAGGAAAAGTATTGTAACTAACTCTTACATTAAAATGCGATTAATGATCTCGAACATTAACGCGCTCGCTGCGCTCACGCGTTAAAATATCTCGATCATTAATGTACTTGTTGGTTAAATAACTATTATTCAATATGCTGTTATGTTGTACAAAAATAAATATTTTAGTGCGTACCCTACCTGTTATATAATATCAATTTTTATTTTTCAATCCAACCTGCGACCGTATTCCAAGTATAATTTCCAAATTATTCAGTCGACCCAAGTGAGCCGAGATCCGGTTCATTGAAATTTAGTGAACCGGCACCCTCGGTTCCCTGCTGGGATTCGGTTCACTGAACCGGTTCGGACCCGAACTGCCCACCTCTACTAAACTGTAGTCACGTATAACCTGTGCAGTTTATACTGTGCTGTGGCTGTGGTATAGTCGGATCGTTTTCGCAACCGACATGGCAAAACTACGAACTAAAGACGGTGATTCAATACCACTACAAATTCCAGTCAACCGGAACAATTTTAGAACAATAAAATTCAAATAATTAAGTAGTATTTTAGGATAAATAGCTCCGGCTAGTAAAATACTATCACATGAAAGTCAGATAGAAATTAAATATTATAGATAAAATTATTAAATATTACTTTTCTATATCAATATTTTATTTAATACATGGCTATTCTGAGCATTGTTGTCAGATTTTTATTTTCACGGAGCGGATGACACTTGACAAGCGTAGCGAATATTAATGTGAATGACATTGTGGATTGTGGTCATCTTTATTATCACAATTTTAAGTCCCCTTAGAAAATTTCAAGTATTAAATCCTACACCGTACGAGAACGAGTAATTTGTGATGGTAACCAGATGGCGATGCGAGTGTGTCGTTAAGTTGAAGCAGTCAAGTGATCCAAACTATCGCAAGATTATTTCATAGATTATTTGTAACCTGTGTTTGCAAACGATCTGCAAAGAGCAAGATTATGTACATGAAACTGAACAAAGAACTTTTATTACACATAATTACATGACCTGTTTGAGATTTTACTAGTACATTGCATATTAGTACGTTTTGCAGGTTGGATTTTATAACCTAATATATGACAAAAGAATACAAGCTATTGTCTGAACGTGTTTTCCAATTTACTTATAAAAGGCATAAGAAACGCTGATTATTTTTATTCTGAAGCAAATCTTTCTTAAACAACCTCATTAAAAACTAATCAGCACACTTTCCTGTTCAGAAATAAATCGAATATATTGATCTCAAATTATATAAGACAAGGTAAGTTTTATTCAACAGAAATGTTTGGTTTTATTTGTAATTACTTTGTTATCTAGCATAATCAACTGATAAAACGAATGTTGCATATAAAGAATTGGAGATGGATTAAATTCAGTATCTATATCAAAGATCAAAGACAGATTTCGGAATCTGTTAACTTACATTGATCTGGGAGTTTTTGGAGAATATGGGTGCAACTGATTTTTGACAAAAAAAATAGTGTACCTTATAGAGGAGCTCTAATTGAACAACTTTTACTTATAAATTAATCCGCGCTCACCCACAGGAACGGAGATAATTAATAATTAATGTGCTCACCGAGTGATTTTTCTATGTTCAATTTTTAGTCGTATCTGTTATACACACTGTTAAAATTATGAAGATTGTAAGAAATGATGTTTATTTCACTTTACCACACAACAATTACATTTGATTTTGATGTTTTTTAACAACTTTTCTCAACAAACACAAAACAAGAAACCTAACCTTAAACCACCTAATGGAGAAAGCCCATTCCAACTCTCATGCGGAATCGGACGCAACGACTGTCATTCATAGAGTTATATACTAGATAGATGGTCGAACAAACCACTTGTATTTTTCAATATTTATTTGAAAATTATATGCAAATCAGTAATAAAAGACGTTATAAAGTGTATATTATTTATAAATTTGTAGTTTATTTCATTGATTTTTTAACATGCCTTTTAAAATTATATAATATCCTGTAAATTAGTACGGAATGATATAGAGAATATTTATGTTTTCTTTCATTTTTTCAAACATTGATAATTCTCTTTTTGCACATTTACATGATTTATACTGCAATCATTGCAATGATTGTTCCCTTAATTTATAGATTTTTTTACTTCTTTACCATCTCCCTTCCCCCTCACCCCCGCGCGTTTGTACTTTTCGTGTTTGTCGCCCCTTTCCCACCACCCAGGATTCCAGTTCTCACCACCCCCAAAGTTTTTTACCATCTGTCTTCCCTCGGTGCAAATTCCGTTCTGTTGTTGCCGCCCCCTTCACATAAGGGGGCCGGCAAGAATATTTGTTTTTGCTATCTGTACCCATTCGTTGTCCGCACTCGTATTTCGGTTGATTTATACCAATTTGTTGATGTTTTGCCGCCCCTTCCCCCCACCCCCCCGCGCGCGCGCGGAGGTGGGGGGAAGGAGCACAGTATAAACTGCACAGGTTATACGTGACTACAGTTTAGTAGAGGTGGGCAGTTCGGGTCCGAACCGGTTCAGTGAACCGAATCCCAGCAGGGAACCGAGGGTGCCGGTTCACTAAATTTCAATGAACCGGATCTCGGCTCACTTGGGTCGACTGAATAATTTGGAAATTATACTTGGAATACGGTCGCAGGTTGGATTGAAAAATAAAAATTGATATTATATAACAGGTAGGGTACGCACTAAAATATTTATTTTTGTACAACATAACAGCATATTGAATAATAGTTATTTAACCAACAAGTACATTAATGATCGAGATATTTTAACGCGTGAGCGCAGCGAGCGCGTTAATGTTCGAGATCATTAATCGCATTTTAATGTAAGAGTTAGTTACAATACTTTTCCTTCGACTGTATATTTTTCTAAAGTGGAGAAAAACAGTTTACAACTTTTATTTTATTTATTATAAACATTATTAATTTATTAAATTTGCTAATGTCTGTGTTATTTTTCAAAATCAGTGTCGATTTCAGCATTGAGTATTTTGGCCATAAACTTGCAATTAGGCCTTTCTTTGCAATATCTGAGAAATATGCCAACAAAACCGTCTCTGAATAATCCCTTCCCCCCACCCCCCGCGCGCGCGCGGAGGTGGGGGGAAGGGGCGGCAAAACATCAACAAATTGGTATAAATCAACCGAAATACGAGTGCGGACAACGAATGGGTACAGAAATTGCTATTAATTATTACCGTAAACAAGTTCGACCATCTATCTAGTATATAACTCTATGGATGACTGTCGTTGGTCCGAATCCGCATGAAAGTTGGAATGGGCTTTCTCCATTAGGTGGTTTAAGGTTAGGTTTCTTGTTTTGTGTTTGTTGAGAAAAGTTATTAAAAAACATAAAAATCAAATGTAATTGTTGTGTGGTAAAGTGAAATAAACATCATTTATTACAATTTTCATAATTTTAACAGTGTGTATAACAGATACGACTAAAAATGTAACATGGAAAGATCACTCGGTGAGCACATAAATTATTAATTATCTCCGTTCCTGTGGGTGAGCGCGGATTAATTTATAAGCAAAAGTTGTTCAATTAGAGCTCCTCTATAAGGTACACTATTTTTTTTGTCAAAAATCAGTTGCACCCATATTCTCCAATTTACCCGATTATATACTGTTTAGAAAATTTTCAACTTTAAGAAGGTATAATTGTGTTGACTAATAGAAGAATTGTAGATGATTGATGTCAGCACCTGCCTTTCAAACATAGACGAAAAGCATAGAGAAACACTAGGAAAAGTTAGGCATGACACATTGTACGAGACATGTGTTCCTATTAGGAAATTTAACTCTTGTGGAATAAAGTGTGCCGGTTCTAAAATTAAATAACTGAAATTAGTGTTTCTCCAAGAAGTTGATCCACAATAAAATAATGATCGAGTTTATTAATGTGACAACAATATAAGCATTTGCATAGGGGAATGCAGTTAAAACATATTTCTGTTATATTATTTTTATAGTTTTTCGAAAATAACTTCTGTATATTTTCTGTACGCTTTTAATTTTGTAATTATTTATTGTTATGAATGGAATTAAGATTATGTAATTTAAAAAATATGTGATGGTATTGTAATAATATTAATGTAGTACATTATAAATTGGGATAGTAAAAATACTTGTTCATTATTGTATTATGATTTAAAGTTGTTTGGTAAGTTGAATTCTGATCAGTAACAAAGATTCAGCTTATGAATACTCAACATTTGAAATACTTTAAGATGTTGAATTGTTTAATTCAGCATTAAATATAATATTTAACTACAAGAAATGTATACTAGTTTAAAGCATGTTCACAGAACAGTGGTACCGTAATAAGACAGAAAGCTATCTAATCGAAGAAGCAGGTGATTGTCACATAATAATAAATGTTTGAAGATCAATGTGATATTATTTAGGAAATTTTCAAGTTTAAGAAGGGTTAAACACGTTGACTGTAATAGAAGAATGGATAGAATTTATACTAGTTTAAAGCTTAAATAAATAATAATGATGAGTTTAGCTTAATCAAAAATGTTTGATTAGCATGCAAAAACTATGTTGTAATCAATGATATACGTGCGAGAAATGTTTCAAACAAGTTGCTTTTAGTATGTCGGTGAGTATGGTAATAAATAATCATAGTGAACAGTAAGAATCTGGCAAAAAAAAGTTGTTATAATTGGTGTAATACTTTTCTGACCTTGTTGTTGCATGTAAAATTACTTTAATGTTAATGCATTTAATGGATATATCTTTATTGTCTATAGTAAAACTAACTGGAACATATTTACTTAATACATTTCTGAATTTAAATGAACCCCAAAAGTTCAATTCTGTCTGAAAATCTTACTTTTATTGTACCTACTTATATTTAATTATTAACAGCAGACAAATTCATACAAATATAAAATAATCATTATATTCGGTTTCTAATAGTACTTAAGCCAAATTATTATCAAATTAATAGTTACATATTAGAATTATTGTCGGTAGTGCTAAAATCACAAGTCTAATTGATTATTTAGGGTTATAGTGTCAAAATTAATATTACTTGACCAGAGAAATAGAGTAGGGGAGAACGCGCTTAAAGATGCGCCACTTCCTGCAAAATGGCGACCACTATAGCGTTTGCTTAAAACTGGATGCGCACTCGTCGAAGCGCGTTCTCCCCTACTCTATTTCTCTGTACTTGACAGATCAAATTTTGCAACGTCTCAAATTTGACGCCATTTTAATTTTGGTGGCGCATGTCGGTTGCGAGCAATGATCTAATAATATAGAACTACTATATATATAGATGGACTCAAAGACAACTGTGGATTCATGATGATTCAATCAACTATTTTTATTTATAAAATTATGATTGTAATTAGACACATTTTAAGAATTTCATTTTTATTTGATATAGGTAATGTATATAAATTGAGAATCATCAAGAATATTGGCAAATGTTAACTTCAGCTTATAATTTAACAGTGTTGTTCTCATGGATTTAGTGTAATATATATTTGGTTAAAAGTGCTATTATCAGTAACAAAATTAGAAATAAATATTTTAAATTGTTGAATATTATATATACCAGCTTCGCAGTGCTTGGAGTCACATATTTAAGACACAATGGTAATGTCATGTGCAGCGTATGGTTGTACTAATAGGGCAGAAAAGGGAATGAACGTATCATTTCACAGGTTAACTATTCTTAATAAAATACATGATTTGTAGATTTGATATAAAAATTTTTAGTTTTCAATCTATTCAAGTACTATGCAAGCAGTGGATAATTTGTACTAAACGAAAGGATTTTAAGCCATCAAAATATTCAAGATTGTGTTCAGAGCATTTTGTTCCTGAAGATTTTGTTATAAGTTATGGAAGAAAATATTTGCCCCAAAATGCAATCTCAACGATTAAAAATTACTGATGCACCAAGCAAAGAACTGTTAAAGTAAGATTTCTATTTGTAGTTATTATTCTACCTAGATATTTTTAATGTTCTATTTACCTTATAGCTCAGAATCCCCAAATGTAACTAATGTTGAAGTATTTGAATTAGTCACAGAAAAAACATCTCACGAAATAATACAAGTTGTTATTCTAGCTTTATGTATTTTTAATATTTCTTTCTCCATTTTTCTTCGATCACATATTTACCATTTACGTATTTGTTAATCCATATTAATTATATGTACATATATTTTAATAAAAAATAAAGCATTAATTGTCTTTTATTTTGAATATATCAGAAGTTGTAAGGAACACCTAAGGAAAGCTGTCAGTTTCTATATTTATTTTTTCAGAACGTAATATTTTGAAAAATTCTAGTGGTCAATTCAAAATTTTCAACTGATATCTGTAGTGATTTTTAATAGTATATTATACACCTAGGGAGTGAAATGATGTTTTTTTCCGAGGTGCAGTTTGTAGCCCGAGGGCGAAGCCCGAGGGCTCTACAAAGCACCGAGGAGAAATTCATTCACTCCCGAGGTGTATATACTATTTTTTGCACGACCCAAACGATTTTAATTGAAGAAATCTAACTTTTTTTAAAAATTGTCAACATGACGTTTCCAGTTGTCGAACGCAAAAATCATGCTGGTTCTGATGGAAACCCTTGACGACCGATAAATAAGGGTAGCCATATTGGTTTTTTGTGAATATCGAGAAACTGCCCGTATTTTCTTCGCTTCGTTAAATAAGCATTGGAAAAATGTGTGACGAAACTATTGAAGAAACGGCTTCAAAAATAGTTGTGAATTTATTGCCAGAAAAATCTAGGAAGATCTACGAAAAGTGCTTCAAGGAATTTTGTGATTGGTGTCTGGTAAAAGAAGTAGATGAAATTCATAGCGAGAGTGTGCTCCTGGTATATTTTGCCGAAAAGGCGAAGCATTTTAAGGCTTCAACACTGTGGTCACATTATTCAATGATAAAAGCTACTCTTAGCGTGAAAAATAATGTCGACATCAGCAAGTACTCACGATTAGTAGCATTCCTTAAAAGACAAAATACTGGATACCAGGCAAAAAAATCAAAAATTCTTACTAAGGAGCAAGTTCATCAATTTCTAATAGACGCTCCAGAAGAAAAGTACTTGATGGTTAAGGTAAACTAAAAAAGTTAATGTTTCTAATTTAAGATAATTATACACTATGATTTCAGGTAGCAATGATTATGGGAATTGCTGGGGCTTTAAGATCGGATGAACTGGTAAAATTGACAGTAGATGATGTCCAAGACTTGGGATCAACTATTTTGGTATCTGTAAACAATACCAAAAATCATGTAAATAGAGCATTTACGATAGTCTCCAAAGAAAACTGTGCAATTGATTTTGTTGTTATTTGTAAAAAATATATGGTTCTGCGGAAAGAAAACACAGATCATAGACGGTTTTTTGTATGTTACAGAAATAACAAATGTTCCACACAACCCGTAGGTAAGAATACTTTTGGAGGATTGCCTAAGCAAATAGCTTCATACCTCAATTTACCCAATCCATCTTCCTACACTGGCCACTGCTTTCGGCGCTCATCAACATCTTTTCTGGCCGATTCAGGTGTTGAAATTGGAGTTATAAAACGTCATGGCGGATGGAAATCTGATACTGTCGCAGAGGGATATATTGAAAATTCATTAGTTAATAAGAATTTGATTTCCGAAAAAATTCTAATCGGAAAAGACTCGGAAAAGGAAAATCGACCGTCAACTTCCAGTGGGTCAAATCAAGTGGATATTAATGTAAAAGAAAATCGACTGTCCAATTCTAGCGGCTTTAAGCAACGTGTGATTAGTCCATTAACATCTTTGTTCACTATTAACGGTGGTACTAACATTAATGTCAATATTAATATTAAATAAACGATTAAATTCATAAATTGAGTTGGCTATGTTTTTTATACCAAGGGAGCAAAAGAGTCACTTCACTCCCTCATTTAAGGGAGTGAACGTGCCTATTATGCAAGGGTCGTGCAAAAAATATTTTTCTAATACTACTGTTTTAAATAAAAACTGAATGATCATCAAACATGCTAAAATAGGTATTATTAGAAGAACAAAATCATATAGTTATCTCATAGTCATTAAAAGTCATATTTATTTAATTTTCTTTCCTTAATGAAGAATGGCAACTAGCATAGATACCTTTAAAATGTTATTAAACAGAATATATTTAATACCATATTAATAATATATATTTAATTATTTATATTTTTGATTATTAAAGTTGCAATACCTTTACTTTCCTCTTAATATAGCATATTTTTAACAAAATAATACTTTTAAACTTTATAAGCCATTACAAGCTATAGCAACATATTTGAATTTTGCCCACATAAAACGGTCAATTTTGTTCATCCTTGTCAAACTTTCGACGCTCATATATTTTCCTTCTTTCTCCTATGGTGTGGGTCACTTCCTAATCAGCAAGACATAGCGTACACTCCATCTAGTAGTATAATAGTATTAGATCATTGGTTGCGAGAGCGATTCTAGTATATTACCTGTGCATTAGGCGGCAGTCCCACTGATAAAGCGATGTCCACCGACGGTCATCGATTAAAATTAGGTTATGAGTAAAGTATCCGCAGCAGTCCGACTGCATCGATTAACGGCGATCGTTCAACAAGTTCAACAACAACCGGCATGCATCGGTTCATAATTTTCGACAGGTTCTAATTTTAGTTGATGATCGACGATTGGGCACATGCGCAGAAAGGCTGTTTTGACAGTTAACCCAAACGTCGCATGTTGATTTTGTTTTGGTTTGTTTTTTTTTTAATATAAACAGAAATATGAGACAATTGTTCTACTTTTGAAATTAAGATACGATAACATTGAATAATCATTCTATAATAATTGTAGAATTTTTCTGTATCATTTAAAAGTTGAGGGATTAAACGGTTAAATTCTCCTAAATCCTCTCTGTTTGCAAATATTTGACGTGCCCACACTTTTCTATGCTTTTTACAGTAGTAAGCTGTTATGCTTTCAGTATCAGATGACATTTTTAATTAAAGAAGTAGGACAAAGATTCTATTTATGACGTCTGAGGTTATGTTTGTGTTTATAGTTTATGTCCTGCCAGTTTTGTTGAATGAAAGTTTTGCGCGCGAAACTTTAATTTTGTTTGAATACTTTTCCCAGTGAGACCGTACCACATAATTTTAGTCGATGTCAGTTACTGGCGCTCAATGGTTGTGTATGCAGTGGGACTGCCGCCTTACATTGCATGTTTTCTGTTGATGCGAGCTATGCATATGCTCTATTTGGTTTTCAATGTATATTTTGTTGGAAATATTATGCTTCTCACAGATGATAAAGGAAACAACGAATATAATAAATTTATATAATAACTTCTATTTTGTAGATAATATAAAGAAAATGTTGTGATTTTATTACATAATCAAATACATTCATAATCAAAACGACTATGGTATTACACGGTTTGTACCTAAATAAATTTTATTTATAATATATAATAGTGACAATTGAAATTTAATTCTATATTCCATTAGTACTATTCTTCATTCAGAAATACATACAAATATGTAGGTATTTACGTTATTATTATATAATATATTTATGCTAATAAGTAAGCATATGCAAAATACGAACAAATGCAACACATACTTAGTTCATGTTCATATGTGACTCATCATAGCATCACAGATTTAGCCAGCTCATTTTGAAAACTTAATACTATATTTCAAATCCACAATATGGCTAATTTACAAGGAGCACAAGTCATGTCGTAATAAATACAATATTCAAATATAGAAAAATATTAATTAGAAAATATAACGCACTTAGGTGACTGTAAGACGATACGGAGGATACATAGCAATTAGTCAGAAAATTAAAAAAATTAAACTTACATCACGCTTAATATGACATACATAACTAGTATTGTAATGGAGCACACTAGAAGGTGTACCGAACATATTAAAAGTAAAATCTAACTTTTACGGGTAGAGGCAATTCATTTAGAGAAAAACACAGTGCACAGTGAGAGGAATAACAATTCTAGTTGAACAAAATTCATGAAACCCAAACATCCGTCAAACTTAAAACATACTTCTCCACATCAGTCTTGGATTCTGTGTTTTGTTTATAATCATTATGCGTCTATCAGCTTCTGAACTGTACACTTTAGTCTGTAACAATGTGTAGTACAAATGTTTGTCTTTTGTTTAGTGTATAATGTATGAATATTTGATTGTGCTCATGAACATATAGATTGTTAAAGTTGTCAGGTATTACTTTAAAATATAGAAACATTTTTTAGCATTATTTCGATTAGAAAAAAGTATCAGTGTAAACTTTTCATACATTTCTTTGTTAATGTTTTTGAAGTCTACTAAATGAAAATTCGTTAACATTTACTTGCAAATAGCATTAGATACATATACATTAATTTTTACTATTTGCATGAGATCTCACTATTTCGTCCAGCTAGAATTGCGATTCCTCCCATTATGCGACACCTCCGTTACATATAAATTCGTTCATTGGGCAGTGAAGTAATGATCTTTCTCTAAATGAATAACACACACAGTACACAAATAGTACATTTTCTGCATGCACGGTGCTGCACTACAATACGGTTACTATATATCCAGTGATTCAATACGAGTGACTTGAAACACGTAAATTTGAACGTCACACGTTTATATTCAACATGAATAAAAGTCGTAGTATTTTTATATAAAATAAAGGATTCCATAATAGACATTTGAAGAAAGTTTCGCGATCTATCGCCATTGAGTCGGTAGGTCTTATGATTCGATAGCGCCGGACTTTCCCCTGTATGGCTTTGTGAAAAAAACGCATAAGTCAAAATACAATATCTAGTGTTATTAATAAAATATAGCCTGATATGTTGGATAATGTTGAAAGAAATTTTGTAAAGGGAGTTTGTAGATGAATGACAGGTCATTTGAGATAGTTTGTGCCAAAAATAGCAGCTTCCAAGCATACAAATTGTTAAAACCAAAGAAAATTAATATATTGATAAAAAACTTCTATTTATTTTAGATGAATGACAGGTCATTTGAGATAGTTTGTGCCAAATATAGCAGCTTCCAAGCATACAAAATGTTAAAACCAAAGAAAGTTAATATATTGATAAAAAACTTCTATTTACATATAAAATCAAGTCACTTTTGTTGGATCACTCATTATATATCATTATCTCAGTCAAATTTTATGGAATTAACAGATGTATCGATGAAGCCGCCTCTATACGACCCGCGTTTCTTTTTTGTTTTTTCGTGTCTAAAGGATTTCCCTTTTGTTTGTTTCAGATCCCAGCTTGCTCTTTCTCCCCAGGACCCACGTGCGTTTTTCTGAAAATAAAAGAAGGCTGTTGATGATAACTCCTACAATATAAAATTAAATACATTAAAACTAACTTAAGGCATTTAAAAATAAAAATGTTATTCTAAGTAATTTCGCTATAACTTTAGGAGCTAAAGTTGCTCTTAACTAAAAGGTTAACTTAAACCTTTTATGTATAATACAAGTTTTATACGACTTGAATTTTGCACACGAGGTCAAGTTTAGAAAATGAGCTGCATACGGCAGTGTGCAAAAATCTTATAAAATGTGAATTTTATACTATTCTTCCAGTTTCAGGTTTTGAATGTTCAAAAAGATTTAAAATAATAGACATGTTTATTAGAAATATTGAAGAAATTTATTTTGACTTGAAAATGTTAAATATGTATTTGAATACTTGGGTTATTATAATCATCATAATATTTTAAGTTTCAAACTTATACTGATTTAAGAAAATTATTTCTAATAATCATTTAAATGTCTTTTTTATCCTTTCTATAATTTTTACTTAAACGTCTTTTTACATTTAGAATGAAATGATTCCATGTTATACTCAATCTCAAAATAATAATAAAAAAAACAGTATTATAAAGTAATGCATTGCAACCAAAAGGGGATTTCTTCAAAAAAAATTGTAACAGGTAAACAATAGAATAAATGTTTGTTTTCGATAAAGCTAGGAGTCAGGCTTAATTTTTAATTTAATTAAAATTTCGGTGGATCATGTTTTCAAATTTTGGGATAATCATTTTAGATATCAAAGCAGATGCTTGACAAATCAAGCATCTCGTTACATGTTCTAAAGCTGATGCTTTAGAATATGTTATCTTAACAATCTAGTGTTTTTTCACTCTGAGAGAAAGAAATAAAGCCTTGTTGTAAAAGAAATTGATCATAGTAAAACTTAAAGTTCCTTAAAGTAGAACTGTTTTATAAAATTATGTCCCATTCACATTTCTGTTTTGAACAAATCTAATAAATTTAAAAAAATTAGTAATTCTATTCGCCATCATTTAGATATTATAAACATGCTTTTTTTTAAAATTAAACTGAATGGAAATGTGCATTATAAATTAATATTTAAAAAGTAAAGTGACAAATATTGATAATTCTTATCATTTTATAAATGAAAAATGTATATAAATTATTGCATTAAGTGATTAGTGAGTTAATAACTACTAACAAAAATATATATATTTTTGATTATAAGGATAATTAATTATATTTAATTTATATTTTCTTTTTATACAGATCTTAAACATAATACATATTTCAAAATGCCTATTAAAATTGGAAGTTCTAAAAATTACAATTTACAATTTCGGAATATTCAAACATAGAAATATTTTCTATATTACTGGACATTCAAACTTTTCAAATATTATATATTATTAGTATACATTGGACTAAATATTCAGTCTTTCCTGGAGGATCATCATACGTCTATTATCATTTTTTTCTATAATTAAAGAAATGCTTAGTTTTTTGTAGTACAACAAATATGAACAAAACGATAATTCTTGTATGATTATTCTGAAAAACATAATGCATGTATAAGAAACTAAGATTCCTTAAGACATTGGAAGTTGCACATTTTTCTTCCTGTTTCAAATAATGGGTGCATTTAATTGATTTATCGATCGGCTATTACCGTTCAAGCGAATTATATGTTTTACAGTTTCTTCTCAGTTTATGGTATTTATAACAAGATACCAAAGCATAACTACTTTGTTTTAATTCATTTGCAAATTCATGAGACCGAACAACATATTTAGAGTCTTCCAGCAACTCAGTTTAAATTAAACTGAGTTGCTGGGTCTAATAAGCTTCAGTTTGATTTGATAGTGTAATGGCCTAACAAGTCAATTAAATGGTTTGTTATATGCCTCGTAGACTTCTAGAAAATTATTGAATAATATTCGTGTGTAATTTTAAAGATAAATAAATCACATTAAATATGTGCAATTCAATCTTTTACAAAAAAAAATAATTGAAGAACTTGGTATATAACTAGAGCAAAGACAAAATTTGGTCTTTGCTCTATTTTTCAATAATAACTTACCTATTTATAATAATAAAAACATCAATTTAATCGTCAAATTTGATTTTCTTATTTTCAGTTGAACCTCCAAAGTTATTATTGAAACCGCCACCGCGACTTCCCCTAAAACCACCTCGCCCACCCCCGCTATTGAACCCTCCTCTACCACCACGATTTCCATCAAACGATTTTCTAAAGCCTCCGCGGTCATTATTGTCATTATCACCCCTATCGAATCCACCACGACCCCCGCCACGACCTCTCCAATTTCCATCTCCACGTCCACCCCTACCACCTCTGAAATCACCCCTCCCACCTCTGAAATCACCCCTCCCACCTCTGAAATCACCCCTCCCACCTCTAAAATCACCTCTCCCACCTCTGAAATCACCCCTTCCACCTCTATTGCCCCATCCACCGCGCCCCCTTCCGCCGTCACCGTCGGAGTTCCTCTTCCAATGTGGCGTACCATCTGTATTCGTATCATTCTATCATTTAAATAAGTATTGCAGAGAGCAGCACATATGAAAAAAAGAAAGAAAAAAAAAACAATTAGTATAACAGATATGCAGGCAAATCGTTATCTATCGGAACTGAGACAATATGGTTAAAATGACGGGTAACGTGAAAGCCTGCATGTCTGTTGCACATATTGAGCCTGCACGTTACCTTTGCATCAAAGGAATTGTTATTCAGTCTCGGATCAATAGCAATTTCTTCGGTTTTAACACGCCGGTATGGTGTGTTCTACAAGAAAAAACATACGAATTACAATATCGTAATATATAAGTTATGTTAAATTACAGAGATATCACGGTTAATAATTCTAAGTTCCAAAAGATTATACGTAAATTTCTTTCTATAGTGTTCCTACATTCTAAAATCTTGAGTACTTTCTATTTCAGATACTAAAAATGATAAATTTTAACAAAATTTCTGAAATAGAAGTATTTTGATAATATTTTGAAATTTAAATTAGATATTAATGTAAGTGTGAAAATAAAACAAACAAATGTTTAAGATTTACACTGTATAATACAGTGTAAATCTTAAACATTTGTTTGTTTTATTTTCACATTGAAAATGGATTTACATCAAGTAAAGACCAACTCAATCCAAGATTAATGTAAGTATTGTATTACTGCTGAAGCCCCGAAACAGAAATATGGGATAAGGAAACAATTTGCTTGAGTCATTCAATATAATAATAAAGGCAATGCACATACATACAACCTAATAGATATGCGAGACTATATTTCAGTTGCCACAGCCACTTCTATTACAGCAACCTTTTAGCGTAGGAGCGATTCAAAGTATACACAATTTGTTCTAAATTGCTTTAAATGCCTCTATCTTCTTAGAGAAATACATCTGTAAGTACGTTACTGCAGGTCCAAATTTTAAGAATTCTTGTTATACAAAAATCATTCAAAATCCCATTCTAAGTACTTTTATTCTCTTCATAAATTTTGAAATTTTTTTAAACAAAATTTTTTGAAAATTAAGTTCTAAATACTTTTATACTCGTAATGTACCTGCTTAGAAGGCATGACTTGCGAGATATTCTCAAAAAACTGATTTTCGATAAGAATAAAAGACCTACTTCCGGTAGGAATTTCGAAATACTTTTTCTCAAATTTAATTTTGAGTATATCTGAATTCTTTATAAAACTTACTACATTGTCTTGTACTTTAATTTTTACGGAAGCATTTTTTATAAGAAATTTTATAAAAAATTGGAACAGATCCAAATAAAAGTTTGTATCAAAATATACGGCTTTTCGCTTTACGGCCAAATTTTCCAGAGTGTATGTAGGCCGTAAAGCGAGGTATATATAGATGTATGTCTTTGAGCAATACTCAACTATTGAAATTGTAAATCTAGAGTACCAAACTGAATTAAGTGAGCCATTTTAATAACGTTGAAAATAAAAATACAATTTAATTTTGACAGTTTTCGTTTTGTGTAAAGTTGTATTTAAATATTTAATGCAGAGAACTAGCTTAATTAAATACAAAATGCTCCAAAGTGACTATTCTTATGACAAAAAAAAGAATCAAATTCATTCCAAATTAAAATCGTTACAATATCATTCGGAACAATATTATTAGTTTGTAAATAAGGATAAATGAGTTCTGAACAGGCATTTCTGATATTCACCGTTTATGATTTAGGCTACTGCCGAAAAAATTAATTTATGGCAGTGTTTTAGAAAAGAATATACAAGAACAAGTTCAATTCAACAAATCAAAATTTATACACACTTTGAAAAACTAAGACATGGATAAGCATCTTGAACTCTTTACTCAGGAAGTACTACTGCTGAGTAAGTTTTTTGTCAAATTTAACAGGTTTCCCAAATCCATATTTCATAAACCAAATATTATAAGCACATTAAAAAAAAAAAACGTGTTTCAATTCTTCGATATTTTCTCTATAACCAACAAGCGTTTGTAGTTGTAGTGTGAATATTTAGTTTGTACATAACTTCGCTGAAGTGGCTGTTGATCCAAAATTCTGTCATTTATACATAATTGTCAGTCATGTAAGCTTTTTGTCATTTCTTTTTCCCTTGGTTTACTGTGTTTAATTGAATATTCTCAATGCAATAAAAGGCACATTTCATTGTTACTGTAAGTTATTTTTTTGTGTTTATACGAATATCATTATCATTTTTGCTTAATTTTAAAGTTGCCTTGAAATCAACAATGCCATTTACGGAATAACGATAAGTTTATTGTTGAGGCTTATTTTCTTAGCTGTAACAGAAGAAATGATCCAAAATGTTTTCATTTATCTAAAGACGTATAAATGTGTGTCTACAAAATAAAGAATCTTATTTTGAACATGTTATAATATTTCTAAATATGTAATGTTATATTTCCATCTTTGTGTTAAATTAATTTTAATAAAGATATTATCAATTACTGAATGTATTTCTTGAGTTATTAAAACAAGTAAACTTGACAAAAATTCTTGAAAGTAGTTCATACGTAAAATACAAAATATAATTCAGAATATGATATATGCGGCAAATACACCATGACTATCAAGCAACACGGTCAACCATTTACGATCTCTCTGTATATTTCGTTTTTTAAACCTTACATAAATTTTCGTTTGAAGTTTTTTTTTACAATACTACAGAAGTAAATATAAAGATTGTAGCTACTAATACGAATATATTATCTTTTCTGATGAACAAATAAGATTTGGAGATTTTCTAATACCACCACAAATCTGGGAAATTGTCTCAATTTGACAGGATCCTGATATTAAATGGCAATGTATGCTTGCATTTCGTCTTTTTCTCTTCGTAACTGCATTTAACGGCGCCTTATTAAAACATCATATATCGCAAACATATTTTGAATTCACTATAGATGTCATTAACATATGAAACATGTATAATATTCTGTATATATGCACATGTACTATATTTAAATGTTCTCTTAAAATAGACACGTAAATCATGTTATTATAAAGATATGATGCTAACATCAATGCTTAACATAGATATATCACTAAAATTGAGAAGAAATCAGGTTAATACTAAATTTTCACATTTTCCCCTAAATCCCAAGTGCAAATGTCTTTAAATATTATATGAATTTTATACCTACTTAAGTAAATATTACAAACAAATATACTGAAATAGTAAGTTAAATAATTTTTCTCTTTTACAGTTTTTACAAACATCCATTTGTCTTCAAAATATTATCACTGCAAAGACACCTTCTTCAATATCAACTGATCATGCACAAATCTAATTTCTCACCATATACTAATAAATAACCTTAAGAAGAAACGTACCTTGCTATCATTTCCATTGAAACTGGAATTCTTTTGCTTCTTAAATGTCATGTTGTCGGTGCTAATATCTTCAGCTTTCCGTTTCTTTGAAGCAGATTTTTCTATAGGCTTAACCTCAACTTCATCATCGTCATCCTCACTTGACGATGATTCTTTTGCAGGCTAAAATGCA
This sequence comes from Amphimallon solstitiale, assembly GCA_963170755.1. Lineage (NCBI taxonomy): Eukaryota > Metazoa > Arthropoda > Insecta > Coleoptera > Scarabaeidae > Amphimallon > Amphimallon solstitiale. The sequence goes on from OY720679.1 coordinate 81,851,080, forward strand.
ATTTTAAGTAGCTTTTTAAAGTTATTTCAAAAAAACATGAGTACCTTCTTAGGAGCTGGTGTTGAAGTTTTTTTGCTTTTGGGTGGTTCTTCTTCATCTGAACTGTCATCCGAGGATGATTCCTTTTTAGTAGGTGTTTTTGTAGGTTTTGTTTGTATTTTTGGAGGTAACTTAACAGCTTCTTCTTCACTAGACTCATCTGAGCTGTCAGCTTTTGCTCCCTTTGCAGGTGATGGCTTTACAGATGCTTTTACAACTTCCTCTTCTTCTGAACTATCATCAGTACTACTCTCCTTTTTTACAGGCTTTTGTATTTGATTTGCTTTAGTTGCAACAAGAGAAACTTTTTTTGTGGGTGGCTCTTCATCACTGTCAGATTCAGAATCATCAGATGATGATGCTTCAGCTTTCTTAGGTATCACTTTTGCAACTACATGCTTAGCAGGAATCTTAGTTGCAGGTTTTTCTTCCTCATCTGATGACGAGTCATCAGAAGAACTGTCTTTTTTTTGTGATTTTGTTATTGGAGACTTTATAGGAGTTTTCAAAATAGATTTTGGTGCGGGAGGAGCCTCATCTTCAGAACTAGATTCATCAGAACTTTCCTTTTTGGCTGTTTTTGCAACTATCTTCTGAACAGATTTCAGTTGAGCTTTAGATTGAGACTTGGCTTTTTCATCTGATTCTGAAGAACTCTCTGAACTACTTTCTTGCTTTTTCTGCACTTGTGGTATAGCTGTCTTAGTTACCAATTTCTTTACTGTCACTTTTTCTGTTTTAGTTTCTTCTTCACTAGATGAGTCACTTGAAGTTTCTTTTTTTTTTACAGCGATTGCAGGTTTTTTCACAAGAGTTTTTGATGCAGGTTTGTCATCTTCTGATGAGCTTGATTCACTTGAATCACTGTTTTGTTTTGTAGCTGCTACCTTTTGTTGAACAGCAACATTCCGCTGAACCGATTTTTGAACACTTTCCTCTTCAGTTTCCTCATCACTACTTGATTCTTTTTTTTTACTTACTATAGGTTTTGTTACTGTAACTTTTTGTTTAGGCTTTTCATCTTCAGATGAACTAGAGTCACTTGAACTACTTTCTTGTTTTTTCAAAACTACTTTTGTTGGTGGTTTTTGTTGAGCTGGTGATGCTTTTTGTTGAGCTGGTGATGCTTTTTGTAGAGCTGGGGATACTTTTTGAGGAACAACTGGTTTTTGAGGAAGTTTCTTTGCAGGTTCCTCATCACTGCTCGATTCTTCAGAACTTTCATTAGATTTTGTTGTAGTTTGTTTACTAACACCATTCACCACAGCTTTGGACTTGCTCCCTTTCTTTTGAGATTCCTCCTCATCGCTACTACTACTGTCCTCGCTCTCATTAGAAACTAAAGCAAGCTTTTTCGCACTGTTATTACTTTTTAAAAAATGTGATACAATTTCATTTAATGCTGGTGAACCTTTGTTTAAGTTTAGCTGAAACGTAAAGAGTGTAAATAGAATAATAAATAATTCAAACAAAAAAAAGTAATAACATGCGGTAAACCACGTGGGTTAAATATGAAAAGCGGTTGCCGGTTTTTAACATTATTGTCATTTAATAAAAAGATATATATTCACATGTAATTTAATAAAATATAGACTTACTGCTTTTGATTTTTGCTGATATACATTTGCTATATTAGGATCTGTTTGCTTCAAAAATTCGAAAACTAGGGCGCTAGTTATAGACTTTACGTTCGCCGCCATTGCTAGAACGTGAAAAGAATTTGTATACGCATGTGTGCATATTTCCTGTAAAATTTAAAATAAAATTGGCAGCCATGACTGGCAGTAAAAAAATTTATATTGGTAGTACAACGAAATTTTCATATGACTAAACAAATAAGACGCGTCAAAAGGATAGGAAGACAAGAATCGCGTATAAGTGGCGCCATCTCATGAAGCATATGTATAACACTGCTATTGATCGCGAAAATTATATATCGAAAACTGTAACACATAACTTAAGAGAAAAGCAATGTTAGTAAAAGAACCTATAGAGTTCACTAACGTTTAAAATAAGGTTTCAGGTTAGAATTTATTATTATTTTATTATTTATTTTAGTTGCAATGTGACGAAATAGGTAAGTTATCGCGCTAGTGCTTTCCAATAATTGTTTTCTGGTTTAGACTAAAATTTAATGTAACGCGAAAAGTTAATTATAATTATAGAATCAGTGATTTGAATTGTCTTACTGTTTTTGCTTGTTTTACTTTTCCATATAAAATGACTGGGAGGAATACACATCACTGTTGCGCACCAAATTGCAAGAATGTATATTATTTATATATTACAGATACTTCTTACAGAAATAAACACTTTTTTCAAGTTACTGCAAACAGGGAAATGATTTGGATAGAATCAGTTCGCAAATTTTGTAAAGCTGATTTTAACCTCCCGAGCAAAAATAGTTTCTTTTGCGAAGACCACTTTGAATTAAAATGTTTTAAAAATACTAAGAAGAATAGTCTCAACAAAAATGCAGTGCCAACAATATTTTGTGAATCAAACATTAGCTCAACATCCGTTAATTCTCTTAATGGTAACATTTGCTTGAAAAATACTGTAGAGTCAGTTAAACAGTTTGTTAGTGAAACATTAAAGAATGCTGAAATTAATAAATGCCAAACATCAGTTTCAGATGATTTTTCAGAACCACCATTTAAAAAGCCAAAATACACTTATTCCAAATTGCCATCTGTAAATACCACTGCGAGTACTAGTACTGTTATTGTTGACGACACCATGCCGGATGAAGCAGAATCAAATACTGGTTGTGTAAGTACTTCACCTAATACTTCATTTTGTCAAAACTCTACTTTTAAGTCGAATACAAGACAGCAACAAACACTTTTGCAATCTCTCAATGTAAAAAGAGGGTCTCACCTTTCAAAAGATCTTAAAAAGTTTTATTATTTAGACCGTAAACAAAAAAATCAGATTTTAAAATTAAAAACAAAATTATTAAAGTGTAGAAATAATTTGTTCAATGTTCGTAATATCGCTTATTCCAATTTATTCACAAATTTATCTCAACGTATCGATCCTATCGGAGTAAAATTTATTGAATCACAAATTAACAACTGTAAAAAGAGACGTCCTATATATAACTCAGAAAATAAAGCACTTGCTTTAGCCATTTATAAACGGGGTCCAAGGTGCTATCGATTTTTACAGAAATTTTTCATACTACCTTCTAAATCTTCCATTAGAAAATATTTAGGCCAAATACCTTTAGAAGTAGGAATCAATAAAAAATTTTTATCCAAATTATCAGAACGTGTAAAGAAAATGTATCCAAGGGACCGGGTTTGTTGTTTAGTATTTGATGAAATAGCTTTGTCTGCTGGTTTAAATTATAATATTTCTAAAGATCAAGTAATCGGATATGTAGATCTTGGATCTCTGGGTAGACAAAATGAAGTAGCAAATCACGCTTTGGTGTTTTTGGTGCAAGGTATTAGTAAACATTGGAAGCAACCTATTGCATACTATTTTACTAAAGATGTGGTAAAAACACATGATTTAAAAGTGTTATTGCCTGAAATAATTTCAGCTTTACAATCTTGTGGATTAACAGTAATTTGCACAGTTTGTGATCAGGGTTCCACTAATAGATCAGCCATCAGACAGTTACTTTTAGACTCGCAAAATAAATCTACTTTTAATGTTAATGGTCAAGAAATTATTCCTATTTTTGATGTTCCTCATTTATTAAAAAATACCAGAAATGCTTTATATAAATATAATATAAAATTTTCACAGAATAAGACGGCTAAATTTAATCATATTGTTCAATGTTATGAAATAGATAAATCGAAACGTTTCCAAGGTTTACGAAAGTTACATGACCATTATTTTGATCTCAGTCGTAGTAACATTAAAATGAAAGTTAAAATTGCAGCACAAACATTAAGTGCCTCTGTAGCTCATGAGATTGAGTCAATGGTTAGTAATCCCAGTACCGGTATACCTGCTGAGGCTATTCATACAGCAGAATTTGCTAATGATATCAACAATCTTTTTGATAGTTTAAATTCTCGGTTAATTCAATTAAATAAAAATAGTTCTTTAAAATCTTGCGTCACTAAAAACTCAGGACATATGAAATTTTGGAGTAGCATGTTAGAGAAAATTAATTCTTGGCAATTTGAATCAGTTGAAAATAATAAAATTAAAAACATTCTTCCTGTAAAATCTGGTTGGATTTTTACGATAAAGGGTATTCAGAAAATTTGGAAAGAATGTTCAGAGAAACATGGCTTCACCTATTTAAGAACGAGATATTTAAATCAAGACCCTGTAGAAAATTTATTTAGTTCTGTTCGGCAGTGCGGTGGATTCAATGATAACCCAACTCCTTCGCAGTTTATTTCAGCCTTAAAAACATGTATTGTTAATAATTTAGTAAGTAACCAAAATAGAGGTTCAAATTGTGAAGAAGACGGGGCAACCCTTTTGGAAAACCTTCAGAAGTTTTTTGTAAACGATCCTGAGAGTAGTAGTACTATAAATAATAATAATGAAAATGAAGAATTTAAAAATTTTGTTGTTCCAGTAGTTTTAGAATCAGACATTTCCGATGAAAAATTTGATACTCAAGCCGTTGCATATGTTTGTGGATTTTTAATAAAAAAAATTAGATTATCAGAATGTATTTATTGTAAAAAGTGTTTACTAACAGAAAATTTAGAACCACAACATATTTTAACCATGTTTAAGGAATTTGATGATTCCCGTCGTCTGAACTACGTTACTCGAAATTTGGTAATTTATGTTATTAACATACATGATGCAACAATAAATTTCTTAAACTCATTTGGTCATATCAGTTCATTACGAACAAAATTGTTATCCGTATTAAGTCAAATAGATTTTTCATGGTTTTCATGTTCAGAACATTTTCATCAGATTAAAAGTCAATTATTAGATACCTCTTCATTATTAATAATAAGAAAACATTTTGACGATATCAATAGTAATTTTAAAAGTCACACTCGCAGAAAGGCAATTCAAAGAAAAATGAAAATCCTTTGTCAATCTAAAGTTTGATTAAAGATTGAAAACAATTATTTAAGTATATGCAACCGTTGTTAATTGTTTTTAGAGTTTATATTTTGTTAATTTGTTTAAAGAATGTTAAATTTTATTTTAAAGTAATGACAGAATATGCATTACTTGGCATATTTATCGATTCCATTCGCTTTTATACCGGTTTTGTGCCAAATATATGTTTATTTCGGTGATTATTTACTGAAGAAATTGCGTACATTGTTTTTGATTTTTTAATGGATATAAATAGTTTTTTTAAGCAATGGTAGATACATATGTCTACGATTCTACTGATTTTTCTAACTCATACTGTTACTATGAGTACTTACTTAAACTTTCACTGAAAATAATAATCAGTAGTACATCGTACTGACGAGAACCAATATAGTTCGAAACAAATGTATCTAACAATAATATTTTTCATAAAGACAGATAAAGGTAAGTATGTTTGTCATATTAATCAATATTAATTACTAGTGATTATATTTTCCTATTTACAACAGAATAAAGCATTTAAAAAACAACTACTGCTTCTTACAATTTTTAGTCATTGCTTAAAATGTGAAACCAATTATAGCTAAATGGATATATTAAAAAATTCTATCTCTAATACCATTATTGTGTAACTTATATGAAATAAAATTCATTATTTATTGACTACGAAATTTTGTAAAAAATCAGGTCAATTTTTATATTAGAACTTGTATTTTTTTACGAAAATTTGTAGTCAATGATTATGAATTTTATCCCATATATATATGTTGTACTATAAAAATTGTGGCATATTTAAATTTACCGCCAACTGCTGGGTATTGAAGATTGTTTGGGAGTGACATCTATTGTACAGTTTTTGAGTTATATTTGTCTCAAACCAAAAACGCATAGGGCAATGTAGTTGCTATTTGTTTACATATGGAACGTTAGATGGCGCTAGTTGAGTCGTGCTTCCCATGAAAGACAGAGAAAAGAATCCTCTTATTTAGTTACTCATATGGAAATTTTCATGAAACTCAGGAAGTGCTCAGGAATAAAAGTGTACTCTTCTATTTTAATTATTATATTCCAAATAGACTTTTTTGTTTGTTTATATGTCCTACTCATATTACTTTAGTTTTATAAATATGCCCTCGCCCTTGCTACATCTAATGGAAATCACGTAAACTAATTGAACAGAGATAAAAGATATGTCGGTCACTGTCTTTTTTTTTACATTAACCTCAACTACAAATAAACGAAAATGACGTTTCTTATCAAAACTTGTCAAGACTATCAAAAAAATAATACACAACTTATCATGTGAAACGTCATGTATTATTTATTAGGGTTTAACTTGAAAAATACATAATTACTGGAACTGCATTAAATGTATACACAAAACAATATGCAATTAAATAAAAATACTGCTCTACAACAGTAATAATCAGTTAAATAAATAAATTATGAAATATTCAGCTATGAATAATAACACAAATGGATGGATAGTTTTAATTTTTATTTTATTTTTAACAACGTTCGGAGTTTATTGGTGTCTTACATTGTTTACTAGTGTTTCAATATTTGTGATAGGGTAAGGTACAAGTATGTTAGTAAGATTTGTATTTACTTTTTACATTTTTAGGCTAATATCTTTACTGTACATTCAAGAAGGAAATGTTGATAAATTCTACAGACATTGTGATGGCAATCCTCTTACAGGTCACAGTGTGTGCGATGGTGGTTTGATAAAGGTATGATACAGGTAGGATTTTATATTTTTTCTATAAACTAAAGCATTTGTTTGTTCATAGGTAGTACAGAAATTATCAAATCCTAGGAAAGAGCATAAATATGATAGTCGTGTGACAGGTAGTGATTTAATTGATAGCTCTTTGCAAGAAATCTTAGGGTATATAATTAGGGACTATATTATACCATGGTATAATTTGATATCTTTAGATAATGAGTTTCCACAAAAAACTGTGAAGAGAACTGCACAAGGTTTAGCTATTAATATATCAAACAGGTATTTAAGTGTGTAAAGTATTTATTTCAAAAATTAATAATTCATATTTTAGGGTAAAGGATGTAGATTGGATACCATTTTTAACAACGAAATTGGTTGATGATGCAACAACTCATTTGAAACTATTTAAGCAGGCTAGAATAAAGCTGAAAGATGATGAACCACCTAAATCTCCAAGAAATTCACCCAGAAAAGAAATTCGGGCATCTCCCAAGAAAATGCACAAAAGAAATAAAAGTGAAACAGATGTTAATTGGTATTTTGGGAACAGAAATGTGATAGAATGCAAAGGTAAAGTTATAAACATTTATATTAGTTTATTTATTTATTTTAATGCTTAAAACATCTCATGAAGTATGATGGATGCAGAGAGATCCTTATTGGCTATACATGATACATATATTTTAGTTCCTCTTTATTCAGAGCTTTCATTTTGGTCAAATTTTGTGGCACTATATTAGTGCCACAAAATTTACTTAATAATACTTTCATTATTTTCCAGAAATAGACCACAGTTTATCTAGCAAGTTTTATACAAAGGATTCAAAGAAAACGACTACACTGGAAGATTATTTTTTTGATCTAGAATGCACAATGGAAAAAAATAATGTTTGTCGTGATTTAATATGCATGGAAGTTGATAAGGAAAAAGGTGATACTCAGTTTTTCATATTAATTACACTTATTTTCATATTTTCTATTTCAGAATTCTTATCTGAATTAGTGGAAATTTTGCTGTATATATTGTTGCCAGATGAAGATTTTCATTGTAAGCCACTAAGATATATTGTACGAGAGATATTTGTTAATTGTATTATCTTTCCCGTATTTACTATGATATCGGATCCAGATTACATAAATCAAGCAGTAGTCTGGCTGGTAATTTAATTTTATTGATTATAAAAGGTTTACTATACATATCGCTTAGTAGTAAGATTTAATTTCTCAAACGACGTATTATTTCTCAAACATGATTTAGTCGGAATGAAATATTTTTTGATTTATTATTTAAAAATACTTTTTGAATACAAATTCCTTTTTTTTTTTGAATTACTATATATATAGCGGTAAGTAATATTGTGTTTTAGTGAAAAGGAAAACTCTATTGAATACATAATTTATTATTTGTTTAATGTAAAGTCAGTAGTAAAAAGTAAGGAAGATCAATGTTGAAATCTTTCAGAATAGTCTTTAATTTCAAGTTTAAATGTATAAGTAGTTACAATCAATCTAAAGTTTCTAGGACGCAGATGGCAGTGAAATAGAAAACATGTCTCAAGTTAAGCCATTTTATCATAATCTTAAGTTTTGAAAATGATTTTGACAGTGTCATCGTGACATTAATAAATATGTAATTTGATTTAAAGATACAACAAAACAACAAGCTCAGATGGTATTCAATATTTTATTGACAAAAAAGGCGAAATTAAAGCAGGTGTTGAAATTGTTGTCAATTATTTTCAATTCTCAAGTTTATACGCCCTCTCATGTTGTTAAAGGCATTTTGCAGCATTGCGGGCGTTATTAATGCACATTCTTCAATAATTCTTTGCTTCAGATCTTGCAAGGTAACAACAGGAGTTTTAAATATTCTATTCTTTTGGGCGAGGAAAGACGAAAAATACATAATTGTCAAACAAGGTGATCGTGGTGGAAATTCACCTTCCGTAGGTAACTTCAATCCGATTGTCAAAAAGCATAGGAAGAAAAGCAATATTTTCTTGTGTTGTCTGTGCCGTTGCATCATCTTTCTGGAAGTAACCATATTGAAATTCATCTTCATGCATCCGTTCAATAAATTCATTAAAAATGTTTCTATACCCCCACAGCATTATTGTGAAAAAAAAAATTCTCAACAATTCTGCGTCGAGAAACTGCTAGCCAAACACCAAGTTTTGCGGAATACAAAAACGATTCAACAAAAATAGGAGGATTTTCACTACTCCACATCCAAGTATTTTGGGAATTGACGTACCCCAAAAGATGAAACCACGTTTCATCAGAAAAAAATATCAATTTAGCATGTCATTATCTTGCATTAAATTATTTGCAAACCACTGGCAGTAAGCAATACGTCTAGGGTAGTCTACCGGCAAAATAGCTTGATGTGATTGCATCTTATACAAATGTATGTGCAAGTTTTTCTTTACAATTTACTGGCATGTTCCATAAGAAATTCCAATCTCTTGAGAAAGACGTTTCAAAAGTTTTGTGGTTTCATTTTCCATACGTTGACGAACATCATTTATAACTTCTTCCGAACAAACAGTTGGTCTACCGGTACGTGATTTATGGCCCACAGAATCAGTCTCATGAAAAACACCAACACAATTTGATAGGCAATTATAAAATCTTTTAAATCATCAAAACATGCACACTGGCTGTACACCCAAATTCCATCAATTTGCACTCCAGTTGGAAAATAAGCTTCAATCATGTAGGTTTTTTGCACTCTATTGTAAACCATATTTGAATTTATTCAATTTCAGTGTTCAAACTTGCTTTTAGCAGTTCTAACTCATCAATTGATGACAGTCAATAGGCGCTTTCCTTTTACTAGAGATTTGAGCTGAGCTAAAGTGATGTGAGTGTCTCTGCTCACTCGAAGTGAGATTCTCTCACTCGGTTAAAAGATTTTGACAAGTGAGATTTTAAACTTGTCTTGTCATTACAACCGTAAAATTAACTTTTAATGTTATATCATAAGTATATATCAAGCAACCGAAGCAATTAGAATGCCTGGCATGTCCAAATTTCAGATTATGTTTATAAGTTATTTAATGCCGTGTTATAATCACTTCGTCTCAGTCAGCTGATTACAAAAGGAACGCGTCAAAATATAATCTCAACTAAAGTGAGGTGATATTATCTGAGATTTATGTCAAAAGGAAAGCGCCTAATGTCACGGTCAAAATAATTTTCAAAACACTTAAGTTATAATACCTGGATTAAGTTCAGACATATATTTTCAATAGTATCTTCGTCCTAGAAATTTTATGATATCATGGTAGATAATCAGTATGGTTGAATTGCTTTGGCAACAGGTAATAATTGAAGAGAATCAGCCTTTTCTTATTGAAGCACATTTTTTGCAGTTAATATAACACAATTCATAGTGAGACTTTTACTATTTATTGCAATATAACACACTACACAATGTATTATAAGCATTAATTCGCCAACCAGTGATTTCATCCTATTTACATATTTTCCACAATAGTGTAAAATACTGCAGCAACTTTAGAATCACTTGTTATTCAGATGCAATGAATTGAATGTATTGTAGTGTCCTTCTAACACTGTTTCAGTGTAGTATTATTCAATAGTTACTGGTGCTTTATTTGAAACTAGAGTAGAACATGTAGATAAAATTGTAGCTTCATTGAGGTACATGAAAACTAATTTGTACCATTCCAGCTTCAATATGTTCACAATGTTCTCTTGTTTTATAATCTTGCAAATATCTAAAAAATATTTGTTCTGGCACAATTGTATGTGTTCTTAAATTGAAACGATGAGATACAACCAGTTATGATGTCATATCGATTGTTTTCAGTGGAAAATGTTTTACAGAAGCAGCTTGTATTGTTTTGAGACCAAAGTAAAAGGAACCACTCATCCAGTATGTATTTAAGTATATTTGTATTTTCGGATACTATTGTAAGCCTATAATTTCTTGCATTAGATGGAAATAATAAGATGCAAGCAGTTACAATCTCATATCGATTGTCCTCAGTGGAAAATGTTTTACATAAACAGCAAGTGTTTCTTTTAACACGAAAGTAAAAGTAACAACTCGTCCAATAATAATACTAACAATTTTGTCTTTATATCCTATTGTAATGTCTCAATTTTCACATTTTGGGCATAACACAGATATTTGCATTGTCTTAGAAAATGACTTGGATAAAGCTTTCTATTAGTAAAATTTACTTTAAAAAGTATATACTAACATAGACAATTAATTTATTTCCATATACAAGCTGTTGGATGCGGGAATACTGCAGGTAGATAGTAGTGAACCCAGTTAAATCAATAATTTATATTTAGACCTACAGGCGGCCATATTTTTCGCAGATCAAAATTACCTTTTGACGTTTGTTATAATTATTATTCAAACAATATTAAGAGGAGCGTTTACCTATCGAAAATTAAGGCATCGCCGTTTCGCGTTTTTTAAACTTTTTTTGTAATTTTAGAATATCAAATTTGGGTTAGTGATGCAAAAGGCATAAATTTATAATGTCAAGGTCAGTTTTTGTACTAATTTATTTTCTTAAAAAAGTTATGTCTTTTAGAAATAACCACAAAAATGCATGAATTTGATTAATGTCTACTAACTAAGGCTGGTAGACAAAAGAAAAAAAATGACTTCTACGCGCCAGCTGCACATTTGATATACGATATTAAGAAAAAATCAAATTTATGTAATTATTTTTAAAGATAAAAAACATTAAATAGTAAACATTGTCACACACATTTTACACGAGGTTTTTCCAAGCTAATCACATCGTCTATCCCCACTTTACGGTATCTCTACCGGTCCTAGCGAAGACGAAAATCTATCGGAATCGGTCATATATACCTATAATATTTGAGTGTATAATAATATAACAGTTATGGGCAAGCGAAAATATAGAAACAGAATCTGTGAATAAAACTGAAGCGCTGTGACAGAACCGAATATCGTCTACCTCCACCTAATCACCCCCTCCTTTGCGTCTACCCGTCCCGCGAGTAATATAATTGCATAAGTTTCTATTTGTTAGTAAACGCCCCTCTTAATTTGTCAACAATGCTTGGCTACCACACAGAATAGTTAAATATTATAATATATAGGTATAGAAAAGTAATACATATTTAATATTAATAACATTATTTATAATATTCAATTCAGAACTGGCTTTCATGTAATAGCATTTTACTAGTAGAAGCTATATATAATGAAATAGTAATTAGTTAATTTAATTTGTTTTGAAATTGTTGCGGTCGATAGGAATTTGTAGTGGTATTGAATCGCCACCTTAGTTCGTACGTAAGCCGCGTTTATTGCCAAAACGATTCAACTATACACGTTGGACAACCCAGGTTCTCGGCATGATCTAAATATGGTATAGGAAATAATCGTGCGGTGTTGCCATCGCAGTTTTTATATTCACATTCACTCGTCTCGTGTTTAATATTTCTAATATTTCAGTACGGATCGAGACGCTGTGGAGTATGTTATTGCCGATTAAGTAAATATTACGTAAATGCTAATCAATAATAATGCATGAAGCGATATTTCTCATATTAATAAAATATTGGTGTAGATATTTAGAATGTGTAATACTGACAAAGTGTTTATGTACATTTTTCTGTCAATTTGTGTCAACTTGATCATGTTGGAAAATTTCCTGACACTTTTGTGTCTTAAAGCACTTATATTTATGTCGCTTCAAAATATTCCTAACTGTAGTTCTTGGAATGTTAACGTTTTCGGATATTTGACGGCTCGAACACGGTTCATTTGCTTCAATAAATGCACATACTTGCACCTCCCGCTCCATTCTTTCGTCAGAAAAAGAACGTTCCTGCCGATCGCTATTGTTGCATTTAGAACAGCCAGTAATACAACCGTACTTTTCGAAATGATGGACGATATTTAAAACTGTTTGACGGTTTGGAACTGGTCGATCCGGATACGAAAACACAAAACGCCCAACGACTACTTCTGCACTTGGAGAAGAATAATACCATTTAATGATACTTATTCGCTCCTCTGTTGTATAAGTAGGCATCACAAAGAAATGTGATACTCAATATTTTAAATTGTTACGTGTAATAGCCCGTCTGACACGATCATTTTTAATGTACATTTATCTGTCAATTATTGAAGTAATGACAAATTGACAGAAAAATGTACATAAACACTTTGTCAGTATTACACATTCTAAATATCTACACCAATATTTTATTAATATGAGAAATATCGCTTCATGCATTATTATTGATTAGCATTTACGTAATATTTACTTAATCGGCAACAACATACCCCACAGCGTCTCGATCCGTACTGAAATATTAGAAATATTAAACACGGGACGGGTGCATTAGGAACTGCGACGGCAACACCGCACGACTATTTCCTATACCATATTTAGATCATGCCGAGAACCTGGGTTGTCCAACGTGTATATGAAAATCGTATAAGGTATTATTATAATATGAATTTGATTTTAAATTCAAAATGTTTGTATTTCTTACTGCATTGAATCAGATAAGCTTATTTAAAATAGCTACTTTCTTCTTTATTATTTTAGTGTTTACGAGACGTTCCCTTGCCTAGTGATATATTTCTAACCACACTTCGTGTAACTGATAACTGTGATGAATTGAGATGTACCAAAGAAATGGTGGTTAAAGAAATACAAGTCCTGGTATGATTTTACACAGTGTTATTTATTTAATGCTATTTTATTTCTTCTAAACAGAGATCTAGAGATTCTGGCGGTGAAAGTGACTTATCAATTAAACAGCAGCTAAGTAGTTTATTGTATGTATTAAAATTAGTTGATAATCGTTTAGCAAAAATCAATAACATTGAAAATACAGGTATTATTTTACTTGTGGTATGTAATTAATATATTTTTTCTTATCGATTGTTTTGTATTACAGATAGCTTATCTTCAAATGATCTTACAATTCCCTTAGAAAACCTTAAGGTGGATCTACCCCTTAATATAATTTTAGTAAACAACGTTGCTCTATCATACTTTATTGATTATGTATCAAGTCATGGAATACATGCATGTTTATTTTTTTATTTGAATATTGAAGGTAAATTATGAGTTTGTTATTTGTTTAATATAGGCTTAAGCATCATGCTTCAATTTTTGAATGGTTTCTAATAAGATAATATACAGGGTGCGGCAAAACTGTCTCCCTATTTTCAATACGGTCTCGTAAAGCCAGGCGGCGTCGCAGAAGAGTGGGGATAGCGTAAGTGCAAGCGGCAAGGTAAACAGTTTTAGCTTGAAACGGCTTTAGTCTGAAACATCATGTGGACCAACGCACAGCGCGCTTTCGCCGTGGAAGTGTACATCCGCGAAAATGAGTCCGTCATCGCTGCGCAACGAGCGTTCCGCATCAGATTTCAAATTCCTCGTAATCGACAAGTCCCGGACAGAAAATCAATTGTTTTGTGGGTACAGAACTTTAGAGAAACTGGATCTGTTATCAAGAAAGGAGGTGGACGTCCACGGACAGCTCGAACAAACGAAAATATCGAGATAGTGAGGCGCTCAGTGGAACGGTCGCCCAAACGATCTGCACGCAGACATGCGGCCGCCCTTCGCCTCTCTGACCGCACTGTACGAAGAATTCTTCATCAGGATCTTCATTTTCATCCGTATAAGATGGTTGTTGCCCAGGAATTGTCAGAACGTGATAGGAACAATCGAGTTGCTGCATGTGAAGAAATGCTTGAAAATTTACCTCAGGAGGCGGTTTTCTTTAGTGACGAGGCACATTTTTACTTGTCTGGTTGTGTAAACAAGCAAAACTTCCGTTATTGGAGTGCCGATAATCCGAGAGTGATACATGAAAAGCCTTTGCATTGTGAGAAAGTCACTGTTTGGTGCGCCGTGTCAGGAATGGGGATATCGGACCTTACTTTTTTGAAGAAGGAAAGCTACCGTCAATTCAGAACGCTACATAGCGATGATTCAAAATTTTTTCGCCCCAGCTCTTGCAGAACTTAATGTGCAGAATGCCTGGTTTCAACAACAGCCCACACATCCCGAGCATCATTGCAACTCTTAAGGGAAATGTTCCCCGGGCGATTGATCTCCCTGAGAGGTGACATTCCATGGCCCGCACGTTCCCCAGACTTGACGCCTTGCGATTTTTTTTGTGGGGTTACCTTAAAGGTCAAGTCTTCAAACACCGTCCACGGACCGTAAGAGAACTGAAGGACGTCATGCGTTTGGAAAGTCGGCGAATACCGCAAGAAATGCTTGTCAGGGTTATGCAAAACTTCAGAAATCGCTTGCGACAGTGCCGCGATAATGGTGGACAGCACTTGGCTGATATTCTTTTCAAAACCACATAAAATAAAACTGTTTTGTAGTTGCTTTCAAGTTATTAAAATAAAATATTTGTTTTTCCAATAATATTTTTTTTATTAAGCTTTAAAAATAGGGAGACAGATATGCCGCACCCTGTATTATAGAAATTCTATTTCTTCATAAATATATCATTTCTTCATTCAGTCATAGCCTTTGTGTGTCAAGCCGGGAATAGATTGAATCTTTGAGAATTGTGTGTAGAGTTTGTAAGACTGGAATTGCGACTATGCGTTTTCTCCAAGTCTCACACAGCCATGGTTTTATTAATATACTGTCATCTAAATAATGGTAGTCTTGTGTAAAATACTTCTAAGACATTTTGATTTATAAATATCTCTTTGATCCCTTTGCAGTGGTAATGCTAGTATTCCTATCTTAATTCTAAAATGCTTAACTTGTTATCTTTTTCTGTGTGGCTACTCTGCTACGAATGGAAAAATCCCATTATTGGTGTTAAGAATGCCATATCAATTCTAATAATATTTTTAACGTTAATGTCTTTATTTTTTCATGCGATTTGTTTCAATGTGCAAAAACTTGTTTAAGAACTTTTTTCATAGTCAATTTCTAACATCAGATAATTATATGTCTGCACCTTCTCGACTGGTTCATCATACATAATCTACCTGTTATTAGGAATCCAATATCATATCAATGATCACGTCATGTTTATTAATCTTTCTGTAGAATGATCATTTTGAAATTACTTAACACCTCTTTCCAAACACCCAGTTGATCTTATGGTGTTTCATTTTCCTTGTGTCACAACATGGGAGACAGGATAAAACTTAATAAAACAACGATGCTCTTGTTTATAACAGTTGTCCTAACTTTCCTAACCTCATCTAACTTAGTTCGTAATCGTAAATTTTGTAACTGATACAATTCACTGTAGATCTCGGTCCCTGGTGTCCTCTACTATTGGCTGTTTGTCACTCAAATTTGACGAGACGAATGTGGGACACGAAACATCAATGGATCTGACTATACTGTCGCTTCTCGTAGATTGTTATTCTCAGCTTAAAGGTTAAGCATTATATGATCAGTTATATCAGAAATATATCACTAAATGAACAGAACCACACTCGATACTTGAGGATTAAAACATATACACGCAATGTACGTCTTACATTCAATATTAGTTAGATAGTTCGTCTCAAAATGTTCTGTGTATTGAATTAACTTTTAATTTTGGTTGTACTTTGCTATCTACCAACTATTTTAAACGTTTTAATTACTTTAGGTTGGAAAATATCAGTAGAGCAACAAATAAGTGATATGCAAATAAATAAATTAAAAGGCCTTAACGAAAATACGTCAGCTGTATACGAAAACATACGCGCGACGGCCACAAATCTATTCGACCAATATTTGGGTGATAAAAGGGAACAAAAAATCGACATAAACCCTACTTTAGTACATAAATTATATTTTAAGATTAAAAATCTATCCGAAACACCGTCGGAACTGTGGTTCGATGAGATACAGATGGCGTTACTGGACAAACTGAAAGTAATATAATACTTTTGCTCGTAACCGTGTTTAATATATTTTTATAATTGTAGAATGGCGAGGAATACTTGCCTGCATTTAAACAAAGTCAAACATATGTACGATTACTGGAAGAATTAGATCTCTTACAACAGCAAACTGAGGAAGATTCGATTAGTCTGAACAGTCTCGATTGTATAGATGATGAAACTATGAAACTTAAAGAACCATGTCTGAATGACAACTATGTAACAGTAAAAACCTTAAAGACAGGATGTAACAGTAATACTTTAAATATTGAATCCACAGAGAAAAGTTTGAAACACGTGAGATCTTTGAGTGATGTCAGCGATTTTTCGAGAAAATACGACATATTAGAAAACAATCCAAACGTAACTACTCTCAAGAAAGTGCAAAATAATGGTTGCACTATCGAGAAATTGGATGATAAAGAGAAAGACTTGAAGACTGGAGATTTTACATTAAACGTTGAAATTATTCAAACTGGTAAGTCTAATGATAGAACACTTATTTTTCAATAGCATATTTCATAATTTTTACTGTAACTTACATATATACCTTTATACTTAAAACGTGTTTGAGATACACACATACATTAAGTGCCATTGCCGATAATCGAACGCACAGACACCGGTGTTTCGACCTATGAAGTCTCATCAGTGTACGTGGAGATTCTCGACAATAGCTTCAAGACTTAAATCGCTGCCTATGTCATTTTCGCATGTTAAATGTAGTGAGAGTATCACAGCGACATCTAACACCCAAAAGATGACACGGAAAAAAAGGGCGATGGCTTCTGACAGCATGTTCTGCTATACAAAGGCCTGTATATTAATAGTGTATCTCGTGTAATATACATATACGTTTTAAGTATAAAGGTATATATGTAAGTCACAGTAATTATTTACTGCTTGATGTTAGTTTTAACATCCATGTGTTCACACTTTTCATTTTCGTTCATAATTTTTGTATATAATTTGCTAACCAAACTATAATTAAACTAAATACATTTAAATCATAGTTTTATTTTGTATATAAGTGCTTGGGCGTTACTAGTACATATAACGTGTATGTAATTGATTTAGGCCTCCTCCACGTGCATTTTAACAATGTTTACGTTTTATAATTTCCACCCCTGGGTGAATTTAAATTAATTGTCGAATTTTACGTTTAAAAGCATATTCATAATGTTATACTGCGAGATCAAAAATTATATTGATAAAGGACATCCAAGATGTCAGAGAGAAAATATAATGACAAATATTAATGACAGTATGACACTTAATGATACGAGGACGTATTTTTATGTCATCTACCTAGCCATGAAAAAAAGCACATAAGAGAACAACATACCCTACATAACTCCCTTCAACACTAATACACTTATTCCATCTTTTTTCCAGTTGCCCCATACCCTCAGAAAAAAATTGCTTCGGTAACTCCGCAAAATATTCTTTAACAGCTTCTTTGAGTTCTTCATCAGAAGCAAAACGCTTTCCTCTGAGATGCTTTTTTAAATTTTTGAATAAGAAGATGTCTGACGGAACTAGGTCGGGGCTATAAGGTGGATGCCTTAACTCTATAAACCCACAGTCATTGATTATCTGCTGAACTTTGTTTGCCTTATAAACCCGACAATTGTTGTGCAGCAAAAAGTTTTTTGTGGATAAGGATACGGGCGTTTTTCCTCCAGAGCAGTTTTTAAATTTTTAATTGTGTTTCCGTAGGCCTCTCCATTTATGGTAGACCCTCTCGGCATATATTCAATAAGCAAAATTCCTTCACCATCCCAGAAAACAGTTGCCATCAGTTTTTTCCAGAAAATTGTGTCTTGGCCTTTTTTGGTGGTGGAGAGCCCTTATGAACCCACTGCATGGATTCTTGTTTAGTAGGAGGGTCCCAGTAATATACCCAAGTCTCATCCCCGGTAATAATTCGAGATAAAAATGTTTTGTCCCTCTGCAACTTGACCAAATTTTCTTGAGAAACTTCTTTTCTGCACAGTTTTTGTTCAGGTGTAAGCAGTCTGGGTATCCACCGTGCAGACACCTTCCTCATACCCAAATCGTGATGCAATATTTTGAGAACACTTGTTTCGGATATACAGACTTCATTGGCAATGACAGAGATCTTTACACGCCGATCTTTCAGTAGAAAATTTTCGACTTTTCGCACAATGTTTTCAGTTCGGGCTTCAACGGGTCGTCCGGACTTTGGGTCATCATTGATTGACACTCGGTCCCATCGAAGGAGTTTAGATCAATATTTTACTTGGAAATAAGATGGTGTATCTTCCCCTTATACAGCAACCATTCTTTCATGAATTACAAACGTAAATAAAACAAAACAGACTTGTTGAACTACACTTTAATAACTAGAAATTGAACAATTGTTTCACCACACAGTGGCTTCTTCAGCAATGACTAAAATATAAGTTACAAAGTATATATATCATGTGTATCGGTTGTAGGAAGTAAGAAAAAAGGAAAAAAAAAAAGAAAGGAAACAAAGGGGGAAGTGGGTTAGAACCCTCATAAATCTATGTGTATTGTACTATAGTATAGTACAATACACATAAATCTATGTGTATTGTACTATAGTATAGTACAATACACATAGATTTATGAGTACATATGTGTATTGTACTATAGTATAGTACCACGCGATCATTTAAATTCTAAATTATAGCAGGCGGGATTTTTTTTATTAGGTTGTCCAGAATGTCAATTATTGATTAATTAACATTTTGAAACGTCACTTTGACAATTCAAATTGTAAATTAGTACTTATATACCAACTTAATTTAAATTTCACAGCCTGCTCTAATTTAGAATTTAAATGATCGCGCGGTACAATACACATAGATTTATGAGGGTTTTAACCCACTTCCCCTTTTGTTTCCTATCTTTTTTATCCCCTTTTTTCTTACCTCCTACAACCGATACACATGATATATATACTTTGTAACTTATATTTTAGTCATTGCTGAAGAAGCCACTGTGTGGTGAAACAATTGTTCAATTTCTAGTTATTAAAGTGTAATTCAACAAGTCTGTTTTGTTTTATTTACGTTTGTAATATGGAACTACATCAAGTAAAAGCCGAATCTATTTTATCTTTCATGAATTGCTTTTGGACCATTGCCTTCCTTTGTCAGGAACTTTATTACGCTGCGATGTTTAACTTTAGTTTCACTCATTTTGTCGAGAAGTGGACCATTTCAAATTTCTATACACAGCATAAACTAAACACAACTTAACACATGTACATCTAACAGTGACAGCAATTTTTCAATAATTTGTTTGACATCGTCACTCTTTTGTGTCATGGCTAGGTAGATAACATAAAAATACGCCCTCGTATAACTTAAGACAGACGTTTTACATTCCATGGCAAACCTTTATCAATATAATTTTTGATCTCGCGGTAGTTACACATAAGTATGATCATGTGATCATAAAATGATGTTTATATTAAAAATTAAATATATAGACGACACAAGAAGAAGTTATCGATTTTATAACATATAACATAATGTCTATGTCTAAATTGCAATACGTAAGTCAATTACAGACACGCATGATGTACAGTTCTGTGCAATAAATTGGCGTACACTTAACATACGCTTATGTAAATATGACTTTTGTTTGAATATCTGTCATGTATGACAAATTGAATTGACGCTATAATTCCATTTGTCAACTTAACTTAAGCCATTTTCACAATGGCAAAATAATGTCAAAATTAGCAATAAGACGTGTACGCCAATTTATTGCACAAAACTGTACTAGGGGGGGATTGTATTGTCTTCATGACGAAAACAAGTGACAATTGCAAATTTTTTCTGCTACCATGCTGTCAGATTTTGATGTTTACTGATCATCTTTGTTTCACATCCAAAGAGTTGTGTTGTTCCTCTGTAGCCCTAACTAATAAAATATGATTAAAATTCATCTAAAACATATAGGCATAGTCAAATTTCTTGACGAGACAAGGAAACGGACCCAAAAATATTCACAAGAGTATGTGTATGGGGCGAAGATGTACCATCATATTTTATGATAAAAGGTGGTCCAAACAATTTCGATGGGCTAGGAAATCAGTAAGAGAAGAATAATAGTTTCACTGATTATCGATAACTAGGGATATTGGAAGCTAGGGTGTTAATTTTGCATATCCACGATACAGCCTGGATTTGGCACCGATTGACTATTACTATTACCTTTATTCTTTTTAATAGCTTACGAAATACCATTAAGTCTCTGTATTTATTTTCACGGACTTTCTTCTATTACCGCTTAGAACGCACGCTCGGTTGAAACTCTTTAGGTGGCTAGATACAACCCCGATATTTTGTTAAAAGTTTCTTTAACGCACACGGCTCGTAATTTTAATGAGCATTATCTCTTTAATTATATTTTGAAAAATGAAATATTAGTGTTCCCCAAATTCTTTTCCTTCATAGCTAAGTATATAATATAGAAATCCCCCACCTATATGAGATACGCAAAATATATTCTGAACTTTTGCAACTTCTGTATAACAAGATCCTTTAAGTTAATTGTCATGTCTATGTTTCAATTACTGTATACAGAGTGTATTTGAAATAAGGGGACAGAGTATGATAAATGGAAAGATGCAATTATGTAGAATATAAATCCCAAAAATTGTGAGTCAGTTACGACACGAACGCCAAAATTAAAACCCCCCGAAAAGTGTAAACGTTATAAAAACCCCAATGGTGATAGCATTGTTTACTATTTCTAAACAGGTGTTCGTGCTAAGAGTTCAACAACCTTAATATGAAATATCAGCTGATTTGGGATAAAATTGATGCGTGCACTTTATTCGATTTCTTTTGTTCTCTTTTAAAATATCCTAGTTTTCAACAACGATAATTTTTTTTTTATTGAGATGCCGATTGTATGAATTTTGTAATTATTTTAATATTTGTCAGGATTATTTAGATATTACATTTTCTTCCGCAATAAATGTATAGTAAGTCTATTACTGTTATTATGATTAAATTTAACGACTTTTTACTTCTTATTTCTCACAAAAACAAATTTGTGTTGTGAAATTTGCCCAACTCTACTTATGAGAAACGTTTATTTTAATTGGACGCAAATGAATTTAAAAAAAAAACATAATTTATTTCAGTTCGTGCGTTGTGTAAGCCATAGTCGAAACATCCACACATAACAATCGAACGAGACTGACCTCG
Organism: Amphimallon solstitiale; assembly: GCA_963170755.1. Taxonomy (NCBI): domain Eukaryota; kingdom Metazoa; phylum Arthropoda; class Insecta; order Coleoptera; family Scarabaeidae; genus Amphimallon; species Amphimallon solstitiale. The sequence continues at coordinate 81,873,011 of OY720679.1, forward strand.
CACGCCTTCACACTTGTACTTAGTACCCCACTCTTGCATACCCTACAGTCGTATTGAAGTGCAGTGGCGCGACGAATATTTTAAAAATATCTTTGTAATTTTTAAAATTTGAATTTGCGCAAAATATTTTCGATTTGAGTCTAATAAAATTAAATCTTTCCATTACTCATACCTTGTCCCCTTATTTCAAATACACCCTGTATATTTATATGCTTTAGCTTAGTTTAATCGCATAGCTCTGTCCATGTTTTAATTGCTGTAAATTGAATTAAAATAAGGTAGCAATTTGAAATGTCCTCTATTATTTCCTATAATTTTACGTGTACACTTTAGTTCTACTTTTGACTAAACAAATAAATAATCAAAAGTTTTTCCATGAATATTAGAAATCTTAATAATATTTTGCATGCGGTCCAGTAATCCTACCTCAACAGCAGACAAAATAATAATAGTCATTTTCACTGTTTAACATTTGTAAGCTTTTTGCTTCTTTTGGAGTCCCACAAGATGCACACGACTTCCCTCGTTTACATTTTTCCTCATAATTATCCCATTTTGTCAAATTTAAAACAAGATTAAAATTTTAAATTTTAAATTCTTCTGTATCCCTATTCAACGTTATATATTACACTAAAGGCTATCATCTCAATCTGAAGTTAAATTCGACAAAATCGGATTTAATATTTATGTAAAATTAGCAGTTTTGGTATAATTGTTGTACACTGGCTTGTTAAATTATAAATCCTGGCCTTCGATTCTCGAACACACCATCTGTGAATTTTATTTACAAAAATTTCTGTGAGCTGCTACCGTGGTTCGGAAGACACGTAAGGCCGTTTCCGTTGGTTATTTCGATAGTCCTTAGGTAATTTACGGGATCTTACACAATCTGAAACTGAACACTTTACCTTAGTCAGGTGGCGTACTATATTTATTTTTTTATTATATCTAAAAATATTAAAACTTATATCGAATTTGTTGAAATTTACAGAAGTAGAAAAACCTAATGAAATCCTCTTAAATGACCAGGTAGTCCTCATATATTCCTCTCTCTCTATTTCTCAACCGTATATAATTTATTTGAAAATGTACTAAATCTTTTCTTTTCTTGTTCTAATTCTGTATATAAAATATCTGTACCCGTAACTGTCCCAGTAATAAAATCTTTTGCTAATTGCATTTTTGCGTATTTTGATACTGTATGAATTCATTAAACTTAGACTTAATTGTAAGGAATAAAAGAAGACAGTTGAAATTTTTACCATATAGTAAGCATTAATGACGAATAATGCTATTCTAAAACTAGTTTTTAGAAATAAAGTTGCTGCTAGTCAAAAAATGGTTTTAAATCTTGTTGTTGTAGTGTGGATGATTGTGCTTTGTCATAGGTAACATTTTTGATATACAGCGCGGTTTTCCTAACTAAAAACTACAAAAAAGTTGCTTTTGTTCCTGCTTGTGTAACATATAATTAGCCTTATGTTCATTGGTTCTTAATCTGATTGTGACCGCGTATATGTGCCAGCCCCCCTTTTCGTTGTGTCTATGTTTCAAAAGTGTGCTTTTAGGTGTCATAAATGAAAAAGGCAAAGCATTTGGGGTGTACGCTTTGCATGTAAGTAAGCAATATGTGACTGGTTTTTTAGAAGAGTGGCATATTTATAGAAGGTACAGTGATTTTTATGACCTGCACAATAAAATAAAAGACAAGGTAAACGTAAAATATTGTAATTGCCACCTTTACAAAGAAATCGTTTCTTGTTACAGTTTCCAGATTTGTCGAAATTAACATTTCCAGGAAAAAAGACATTCCACAATACAGACAGAGCTGTTCTCGAGCGTCGAATGCGAATGCTAGGCTCTTATATGCACACATTATGTAATAACAGTATTATTAGTACACACAGTGGTTTGAAAGAGTTACTTACATTATTTCTAGAACAGGGTGATTATGATCGAGCAAATTCCGGTGGCCCAATTTCGCATACGGTAAGTGATAAATTGTACTTTGTAAAGTAGTACTAGGTACGCATGTCATTCTAACAGTGAAGTGACATCGTAGAGATACAAAAGCTGACATTGGGCGCAAAACTACTTTATAGCAAAACGCAAAAAAACATGCTAAAACCTTGGTGCAACTTGGAGTTTTAAAAGAAAATTGCTATTTTTTTTATTTACAAATTCCTGATTTGTTATTTTTAAAAAATGACTTGTAAAATTTTGCTGCTTCGTTTGCAACTGAATTTTTGCTTTTTGGATAATTTAGTTTTTCAAAAATAATTAGTTTTTTCGTTTTCATCCAGAATTGAGTCGTATATTTGTGACTTGGTCAAAAGGGGCCTTACGTGCAATTTGACCCTATCTTACTCATGTAAATTCTATCCAGTGCAAAAGGTCTTATCTCATTATTTTAAAGAAACAGGAAAACCCTGGGACAATATTGTACCTGTAAGAATAGTTTTTCTGAAGAGGAAGCATTTAAAATATGGGATATCAAAAAGAATAACACACAACAATGTGAAAAATCTTTACATATAGAAGAGTTGCACAATTCATATCCATTAGCTCTTCCCAAAAACAAGTTAGATAAGTTGCTGCTTTTAATACATCCAAATAGTAGACTATTTTATACGAGTTTAAAGCAAAATGAATATGATGTTTGCCCAACTGAATTGGAATATATAATGTAGTTTTGTGAGCAATGGCCTTTTCCCTTTGAATTATTTTGTTTGTTGTTCTTTTATCTGTATAAAAATATGTTTCATTGTTTTATTAAAATGTTCAAGATTCATACCATTCCCCAAATTACCATTCAAACCCAATAACGTTACTTAATTTTTCATTTATGTGATTTTCACCAACTAAACAAATTACTTATTACGTAGGTGCAAAAGAATTTCAACCTTAAGCTGTTTTGCTATAACAATGGAGCTAAAATTCTTATCTAAGGTACTTAATCTAATTTCTAAAATTTTGTTAATTTCATCTAAATATGTACTTATTTTCCTAATACATTCTTTGGTCTCATTGATTACATTTTGACTGTGACAGTTTTTATTAAATACTTTCCTTACTTCTATTAATTCTCCTTTAAACTTATTTAATTTATTATGTTTGCGATTTATTATTGTTAGTCCTTACGTTTGTTACTAGACTAGTAATAAATACCTTAACTTCTTGTAGTAGATTTTGGAATGGCTCAGGTACTAGCCTGGAGTTGTTCCAACATTTTCATACATATTTTCTTCGTCCGTTAAATTCTATTCTTATTTTTGTATGCAGAACATTTCTTGTTTGCTTGTTAATGTATAACAACAGGCCGAACCACTACTCTTCCTTCCTCGGCAATTACAACTTGTTTATTGTTGCCGAATTTTTTTTATTATTAGAGTATAGCCGCGGGATTCATTCATTCATTTCAGGGCAAACAGGATCGCCATGTGAACTATTTATTTGATCTACCCACCCTCCAAGAGACCAATCTCCAAATAAACAATTGTTTTAAAATATCCCGTTCTGGATATTAGAACCTGCTTAATCGTCGGGTAACGTTCTAAGATTCACGCCAACTCTTATCTTCTGGACACACTGTTTTTATTTTAAAATAGGAACTGGAAATCATATGCTTAATAAATGAAGATTGTATACCTTCTGCCTAATGTCAGATGATAGACGTTTACAAGCCGTACAAGCGCCTCTAATATATGAACGACTACCGAAATAGCACGGATAGACGACTGTCGTGATTTTCGATGCACGGTAATAACTCACAGAAATGTCTGTATATACAAGTTTTCAGAGTACGTGGCCGGTAATTAAACAGTGAATCTATAGGTTAACAAGCCTATATTATATATTAAAAGTGTATACTAAAGTTGTCGATTTTTTGGTCTCATGAAGCATATCCTTTGGCCAATGATTAGAAACTTTAACGTACTGTCAATGGTCACATTCAGTAGACACAATAGTTGTGCAAAAGATTTCTGCTGAATGTGGTAACGTTTACAGTGTTTAACATTTTTATAGCTCCAATACAATTTTGACATGTACAATAGCATAATTACAATGTCAAACAAATATGGGTGTGTATGAGTTTAACTATGAATTTGATCATAACTCTTACAAAATAACAGGAATTGGTAAAATTCAAAATAAATTGTAAAATAGTAAGTTATTAAATTATCGAAACTGATCATCAATATTTAGAACTAAATTGATCTGAAAATTATATTTAGGCTCATACTTCCTGTAATTTAATAATTATTTTGCTTTCAGATCTTGTTATTAAACATATAGGGTTATTACACAAATAGGTGACGTGGATATCTAACCACAACCCATTCCATAAGCCTAATGTAACCTAAAGCTTTCTGTGCTAAAACATCCTTGAAAATCACCGATTTGCTAAAGTTGGTTCTCAACAGCCATTATTTATCATAAGACGGTCACGAACGTGTTGTATCTACTGAATGCGACTGTTAATTGAACGATTATATTTAATCTAAGATTTGATTGCTCCCCTAAGCTGGCATAGTTGGTAGCAAATGATCGTAGTAAAAGCTGAATTAACACTCTTAATTAACTGTGAATTGAAAAGTCACGTGTTAGCTTACGTAGAGACTTTTATCTTGTCTATTTCCAATATTTGATCTTTTATTCAAATTTAATTAACTACTTCATCTACGAATTTGCGTTCACCAAAGATGGCTTTTTGATATTATTTCTCGCATTCATTTACTGAATGATTAATATTATTACATTGTTTAAACTGTTATAAACATAATGTTGTTTTAGATTGACACATTAGTAAATCCTCTCAAATCAGGCATGAAGACCATTAAGAATATGCCGGAGCAAATAATCAACACAGTAGATGAAGTTGTGGAAGGCCTCAATAAAGTATTTCACAGTAAACAGGGCCCAAAATCTCTCGAATCTACCAAAATTGGATCATCATTTGACCCTGAGGTACACCAATATTGTATAATATCTTTATATAACCTAAAAAGTTTATTAACTTTAGAATGACGATAACATTCCTCTGCGTATTATGTTGTTGCTAATGGACGAAGTATTTGACTTAAAATCAAAGAATCAATGGTTGAGGAGACGCATCGTGACGTTGTTGAGACAAATCGTGAGAACCATGTTTGGTGATATTGTTAACAGAAGAATTCTAGATTACGTATCGTTTATAACAAGTCCAAAGAATGTGGCGCATTACTTACATGTATTTAAGTTGGTATCAATTCCTTTTAATTATTTGTATAAGTAAATAATATTAAGTTATAATATTTAAATAAATAATAGTTTATTCATTTATATGCATCAAATTATTAATTAAAGGCTATTAATATGCTTCATGTGGTTGAATAGCTTTGGCAACCGACATGCGCCAATAAATAAAAATGGCGTCAAATTTGGGATGTTGCAAAATTTTATCTGTCATGTAATATACCATATAAAAATCATTTCTGGACTGCCATAAATATTAATATACCTTTTGGCATTTGTCATAATTGTCACCCAAATAATACAATTTTGTCAACAGTGCTTGTCCTTAAAGAGAATAGGCAAGTAATAAATAAAATATAGATATAGAAAAAATAATATTTAATAACTGTAATTATATTATTCAATTTGTAACTGGCTTTCATGTAATAGTATTTTAGTAGATATTAATTAGCTACTTTAATTTTATTGTTCTGAAATTGTTCCGGTCGATGCGAATTAGTGGCATTGTCGTCTTTAATTCGTACTTTCGCCGTGTCTGTTGCCAAAATGATTTAACTATAAACTTCATGCAAATAATATCAGGGTCTTACACATACATAGTTCTTAAACATTAAGCCTGTGGGGTGTAATAAAATTGTGGAACTTTTACTTTTCCAGTAATCAGCATCCCAAAAAATTGTAAAAAAAAATGTTTTAAAAATAAATATTATTTTTAAAACATTTTTCTTCTTCCTTGCGTTTAGTAGTCCATCGATGTTCAACAACAAACCTACACAATATGACTTCAAGCATCCTCTTGGTTTCCGTGATGAAATTGCGTGTCTCTGCTTCTACCTCCGACGTTTTGTCTACTATCCTAAGGGACATCTTTACGACTATCTATTTAGCTGCGCATTGCAGTAGAATTTCTATGTTTAAATTGTGTCGACGTTTCGTCCGCTTTCTTAAAGGACATTTTCATGGTTGTTGATTCTGTTGCGATTAGCAGAAGAACCAACAGCGTAGAATCAACAATCCAGTATTTTAAGAGACATCTACAGGGTTGGTGGTTCTATTGCGATTCGCAGTAAAATCTACAGCCCTGAAGATTACGGTATATCTCGATATTGGACGAAACATCGGCAATAGAAGTTGAGATGACGATATGGTTTCACACTAGGGCTCTTACTTTTGCGCGGATATCCGAGTCGTCAATATCAGGATACTCGAATCTAAGTTAAACAAGTATCCGCATGCTTGTTTAACTTAGATTCAAGTATCCATATCCAGATACTTGTTCAACTTAGATACGAGTATCCATATACGTGTTTGATCTAGATTTGGATATCCGAATACCTTCTAACGACGACTAAATGCTACACACGTGTATAAAAAAAAGTGTAATACGTATCTAATAATATATTTCTAAATGATTTCCATTTTATTTAAGATTTGCCCGAATGTATCATGCATAAAATACAATACAAGTACCCGGGTACCACGGTTATACAACAACGTCTAAAAATCTTTGACATTGAGAATAATATGAACAAAGTGTTATAAACGTAAGTATGTGTATTATTTCCCACTATTTTGATGAGGCTTTCGATTGCACAAACCTCAAAAGAAGAGCTTTAGATAACAAAATCTGAAAAAATGTGACGAAAACTACCTGGGTACCTCGATCATAGACGCAAGGGTTAATCAGAATACAAATAAGGACAGTTTTATAATTGAGGCATCATAATAAAAGATCCGAAATCGGATACTCGTATCCAAGTACGGATATCCGGATTTCGAGTTATAATGAGTAACTCGGATACTCGAATATCCGGATAGTAAGAGCTCTATTTCAAACCAGAATCCTCTCTGTCGCGGACGACATGTCGATCATCTTTATATTTATGACAGTAGTCATGTTATTAAATAGACTTTTTTAAATTTGAAATGCCTGATTTATATCAGTAACACGTTACTGTATGGGTTTTATATGTTGAGCAGTGTGAAGGTCAAATTCTTTATACTCTATTCTTAAGTATACCGAAAGACTTAATATGGAATGTACCTGCAGTGCCTGTTATGGGGACCTATTATAAAAACATTAATATTTAAATTATCTATATCGGAAGTTTTTTCTAATATAAGTGCGTTGACTATGATGTGTGTCTGTTTTAGGCAATCGATTTGGCCTAATGGTGTTAAAGCAGAAAAGAAGCCCGATCGTGATGAAGGAGTTAAATTTAGAACACGTGTTGCAGCGAAAATTGCTCTCTTATCTTGTCAATCTGGTAAATAATGTTCACAAATAATGACAAAATACTAGAAGTGAAATTCATTTATTTTAGATGAACTCAAGCATATTATAGGATCTGAAACAACACGAAAGGGACTTATGACAGTCTTTGAAGTATTTCAAAGACCAGTTTTAAATCGGAGACTGCTGTATATTTTGCTGGAAGATATACTAAGTACGCTTTTTCCTGAGAAAAATATGTCCGAAATATTTTTAAAATTATATTCTAAATCAAAGCGTTATCAAGATAAACAAAACCAGAAAGAAACTCATAAGCATAGGTGATAATATATTTATTTTTGCATTTTTCCACCCTTAACTTTAGTGCCATTAGTTATATTTTTATAAGACAGATTTATTTATATTTGTTATATATTTAATTTATTCACTTCATTGTGTTATATTTATTACATGTAATACTCATTTAGCGGAACATTTATATATCCATTTAGTTGGTTTTTTATAAATAAAAACTATTTATGTTAAGGTTACTTTTTTCTCTTTATAATAGGTATGCAGAAAGGTATGATTAAGGGTATGATGAAAGGTATTTTGGATGTATAGTTCCATGAACTATCATCACTATCAGTACGTTTATTTTCAAGTGACTTTATAGGGAACATTGTGCTTATGCTCTCTTGCGGATTTTTGAATATGTTATCTTCATCGTTATTACCTAGAGAAAATTATAATTTATAAAATAAAACTAAACAATTATAAGTTTTACCTTTAATTTTGAAAAGAATATCAAAAAGTACCGGGATGAATAAAAAGATATCTAAATGACAATGTTTGCCAAATTATTAATTGTCAAATGCTTTGACATGTTCGTTTTTAATGCTGCAATAGTGAAGTAGCACAATTTAACAATACGGTAGAGAAATGGATGGAAATATATGAGATCTAATAGTAGATATATAGTGAGCATTAATAAACTGTTTTTCTTAACTGCACCGTCTCTCTAAAGTATGATATTCATGATCAAACCATTTTCATAGCGCTTTCAAGGTTTATACGTTGGTTGGTGATATTCGTTCCAAAACATCGAAGGCGACGTAAACGATCTCTCAAGACACACACAATTATAAAAATAAACTGACTTGGTAGCTATGTTTTCCACATATTTCGTATTACAATTAAATAGCGTAATAATAATTAGTATCTACAAATATAAAATTTCTAGGCATCTTATTTACTGAGAAACAGAACGTTATTCTAAAAATGTGGCACATGTCTAAAATGTATGATATATTGACAAGGCGGGGTAGACAATCCATTTGACATTTACTAAAACAGTTTGAACAATCACAATGTTAAAAGCAACTTTCATTTAAAACATTTTGCATTTATTTGGCTGTTACATACTGAAGTAAATTATTTCTTCTTTGTGTGTATAAGAAATGGTACTACAATCGGTATTTTGCTTAGATAATACCAGAAGTTACTGTCAGTATCTCCATGTCTATCTATTAAAATTTTAGGAGTAGCCGTTTCCTCGAACCTCTCTTGTGAATCTTGAAATGCATCGTCATTTTTATCACCTAAAAATCTACGGTAACATTTTGCATGAAATTTTATTATATGGTAGAAAGCACGAAACAATCGACTTTCGTCATCAAAATCCATGATGTAACAGTTGTAGTATGTCAATGTTAGTATTGTGATCGACGAATAAAATTTACGATTTCTGAAGTTTACTTTGAGGTTATATTGACATCAAAATTTACCGAATTATCTGAATGTAAATTAAGGACTTTTTGTTAAAAATAAAGTATTCTGTGAGTATAATGAAATAAAACTACATCTTGAATACACAATTTCATTTAATAAAATAGTAAAAATAAAAAACAAAACTCTTCGTACTTTTATTCTGTGTAATTATTTCTTAATACTTAAACAATGGTTATATTTTAGGAAGCAAGCTCTTTTAATAATACTTCATTATTTAAAATATCTTCTTAAACCTGACTTTAATTTATATTGTCGTACTTTACAATTAACTTGTATCAAAGTATGTTACAGCAACACAAATTAACTCGTCACTTATTCAAATTTGTAATAAATTATTACTAATAACACTCTTCAACTTAGAACATAACAAATCCAACAAAAAGAAAGTTACAAATGCTGCAGGCAAGTAATATAAGGTAGATATTTATTTTTATATTTAGTGTTTTTTTCTTAGAATCGATAACATTGAGTACAAAATTTAAATTAGTACACATTTTTAAAATCAGTATATCTAGCCAATTTATTGTCATATATTGTACATTTTCTGTTTATGTATTTATCTTACAAATTTAATTGGTAGTAACAATTATATAAATTAATACATCTTTGACTTGAAACTAAAATTCTAGTGAAAATATGCTCAAAATATTAACATATTCTTATACATTTACGTGACATATTATGAAATATGCCATTCTCTGTCATAAGTAAAGACGAGCACATAAAATAATAAAACTAATGGTAATATGTAACTTTTTTAGTATACCGGATAAAAATAAATAGTAATTTTATATGTTACACAAACAATATATCACATTATACTACATCATTAATAATTACATGTTATGGATAAATACTAAACTAACTCTAAACGTCAATAATTAGATTATTAACGTCTAAAATACACACACTCACTATTGTACAATAACTACATATGGCTAAAATATTTTACTTTTGTAAAAAAAAGACACCTTATGTCTTTTTTATTTCAAGTTATTAATTTTCAATTTTACAAATTAATTGTAGTAATATATAAAAAATTTATCAAAAAAGAATAATAGATTTTACATTCTTGTTTATTATCACTGTTTCTACTGTCTTTAGATTTTGAACATTTATAATAAATGGTATTACTTCTTCTCTGCCAAGCAACAATTCTCGGTCCCATCATTTTTTGATTTCACTGCTAGTATATCTAAGAGTATTTATCTAAATTTCAGGTATCCTCATTTCTGGGTCTGATTCCACATCTTAACTGCATTTTTCCTCAAAATCCTGCTCTCCCATGTCCTTATTATAATATATTCTGGATATTCTCCAAATATGCTCTATCGGGTTGAATATGTAGTAATATACAAAAACACTAAAACACCTTACCACACTTAGTGTGGTAAGGTGTTTTAGTGTTTTTGTGTAGTTTCAAGCCACAGACTCCAAGTTTAGTTTCTTATGTAGTAATATGATGATAGTATATTATGGCTCTTAACCATTCTCTTATTTGACCTTTGTTTCAAGAATTATTAGGAGATTTATCATATAAATGCTATGATAACTTCTAGCGTACACAGCAGTTCATTTTCATACTAATTTAAGAAATTGTTTCTATCTATTTCGTGATGGTAATCAGGATTACAAGTATTTGAAAAAATACTAAAGAGGCACTGTTAATAAAACCATTACATGTACCTGCATAAATGACTATAAACCTAAAACCAAAGCAAAATTTGTAGTACTCGACACGTGTCAATTTTAATGCAGAGTATTATCTTAGCCGTCAACTTTCATACACTCTTATAACTATCATCCTGCCATGATCTGGTTACAGTACCATTTTCAAAAATCCAAGTCTCATTCAAATAGACACATTCCAGTGGACTTTTAGATTGTAAATTATTCATATATTTTTATAGAAAATTAGTTCGAGGAAGAACAACATGTGTTTTTTCCTTAATCTTCTCTATGGACAGTCTTTCTTATATTTGAAACCAATATCTACTAGTACTCTACCAAAAGAATCAACAGAGCCATCAAAGATATGATGGTCCACTGGCAGTGATAATAACGAAGCCCATGTAAAGTGTTGTTCTAAAAAACACCATTAACATTATAATATTCTTTTTATTTTCAATGAGTTGTATAAGCAACATAGCGTTTTTACACATATCGTATTGCGTATTGTTGCTTTTGTTGCAGGAGTAATCACATACAGTTTCCTGAAACGTTTTTTTAGGACTTCGGTGAGCATCATTTTGTTTACGTGTCTAAAAATACTACTCACAGATTCAATGGAAATATTTAAAGCTTGTGCAATCATCTAAAATGATAATATTAATATTTATTTGATATCATTACAACAAATATGTATACATACCCCTCGCACACTTGTCAACGGTAATAGTTATTCAATTTACGTTTGTATGTAAGTAATCAAAGAGCTAATGAGCGCCTTTGACTGACTATTGAATGGCTTAAGCATCGTTAGTTTTAAAATGGACTTTGAAAATAATACTACAATACAATAACAAACATAAAGAACAGCAACCAAAACATATAATACTGTCAAACAATACTGTCAAATGACAGCAAGGAATTCAAAATTCAAAATCACTAGCGACGTGTAAACGATGTTTCATGTAAGCCAACATCCGATGTTAATATTTTTTTAAAACTGGCTAAAATAACGTCAACATTATCATTTTTAATTAATATTAATAATTAAAATAATCCTGTAATTATTATTATATACATATAATGTATTCTATACCATTGAAATTCTAAATTTAGTAATATATAAAGTAATTATGTTCGTTGTTATGAAATTGGCAATGCAGACGTCATTATTTTTCCTTTATGACGGAAGTCGATTGATTGCTGCTTTCTAGTATACTACCTTTAATTTTGATAATCTTTTTAAGAATTTTCAAATAATACTAACAAAGTTCTTGTCAATATTGCAACTGTGACTAAACTTGCCAACATGACAGAACAGAATCATTTTACCAACAGACTTATAAATTAAAATGGCGTCAAATTTGAGACGCTGCAAAATTTTACATGCCAAATAATACCGCGAGATCAAAAATTATGTTGATAAAGGTTTGCCATGGAATGTAAAACGTCTGGCTTAAGGGTCTTCGCTAGTGAACGGGAAATGTAATATTGGTTGTATAGCACATAATTTAATAAGCCAAGGATGTCCGAGTACTTATTACACATAGGGAATATATAATAAATATTTGAAATAATAACTCAATATCTAAGCGAATCAAAATTCATTTATGACCAACTATTTACACATTTGTAACCGCGGGAAAGATTTATAGCAGAATAACAATTCATTGTAATGTGGGTTGCCCAATTTTAACTTATTTTATATTCATTTTAAACAAAGTAAGGAATAGTTGAACGAAAAATAAGTGCACAGCTGGGTAGCTTTCTATTCAGTTTATAACGTGAACCCAAGCAAACAAATCTCCTCCGAAGGATTTTTGAGAAAAGTGGTTTTTAATATTTTGACATATTAATTAATTTTCTTTAATCCGTTAATTTTTTTCTAAATTTTATTCTTCAGCCGGGTAGATTACTAAATTCTTCATAAGTTGACGTTGAAAGGTTTTCTCCATCTTTAAAATCAACAAAAATATCTGGCATCTAAAATCTGTTATTTTTCCATTGTTGACAGATCCACTGGCGAGGACCCTTAAGTTATATCATTAAGTGTCATACTGACAAATATTAATGACAGTATGACACTTAATGATACAACTTAAGACAGACATTTTACATTCCGTGGCAAACCTTTATCAATATAATTTTTGATCTCGCGGTATACTCTACAAATGCCACTTCAAGACTGTCATAATAATAATAATAATCATACACATTTTGACATCTGTCATAATTACCTATTGATGTTTGTAGTAATAATAATAAACAATACAAATATGTCAACTGGTTAATGCTTCCTACTAAACAGACTAGCCAAGTGTTAAATAAAATATAGGTACAAAAAAATAGTATTTAATAAATTTATGATATTCAATTTGCCTATGGTTTTCATATATATAGTAGTATTTTGTCATGTAGGTTATTAAAATCACAACGAAAATGATTTTACTGTAAGCATCTTATCTATAACTGAAACGATTGATACTTTCTCCACCACTCTTGGTAATCCTTTATATACACTCAGTTCAACTTCACACTAATTGTAATATAAACCAAATGTCTATCAACAAAGGTTAGCCTATTTCAGGCAACAACAGAAGGCGCTCTGAAGATGTTGGCAAAACGACAGCAGAAAAAGTTATGAAAGTGTAAATTTAATACAATACAATACAACATTTGTTCGGTTCCTTAGTTTTGAACGGTTCTCGATTTCATAATGTTAATAGTAAAGCGCATGCAAATTGAAATTCTAGGAAAGGTCTACCAATATTAGTAGCAGAAATATTAAAAAAAAACACCAAAGTCATGCAAACTAATATCAGTCGTAATGAAGGACTCGTGAATGTTCAATAGTCACATTCAGCAGACACAACAGTTGCGCAAGTGTTCAGTAATCGGATTCAGATGATGTACGCTCACTCTGAACATATTGTGGAGCGGACAAATTCTAAGTGAACGTATTCTGTCCGCAATTAACGCACTCCAACACCAACGGAACACACAATTTTGAAGAAAGTTACTAGAAAAGTAATATAGGCAAATTAAAGGTATTGTGCAGACATAAATATATTATAATACTGGAGTTAACAGAGTATTTTAATCGGAGTTGGAAAAACCGGCCCTTACACTAAAAACTACGCCGAAACTTAATACAGAAAAACATTTATTATTATTGTTTATTCGGTTTAATCTGCAACACTAACATATGGCGGCAATGAAAAGTCCCAAATGGAAGGTGGTTACATAACCGTGAACGGTACTGTCTAGCGAACACTCAACTGTTGTCAAGTAAACAGTTGGAGTGGAAGGGTACCCGATTCGTCTGCTGAATGCGACCAATTCTAATGCATCTAACCTCCAAAATTGCCACAGAACTTGATACAAAAAATGAAATTTAACTGATTTATTTATAATATATTTAAATAAAAATTCAATATTTACATTTTTGAGAAATCCTTATAAGTAATTCATTTAGATTTAATGTATAGAGTCTGATCCAAACCTGATGATACTTTGTATGCGCGAGACATGGTTTAAATTGTGTACTATCCGTGCTAAAAATATGGACACCAAAACAATCCGTGCGTTCAGGGAGTTACGGCGCTGGAAGCGTATACCGCTAGAGCTTGTGGCCAGCGCCTGAAGTCATTGAACGGGTCACAGTAGTACATTTTAAAATTGTTGCTTGGACATGCGTACTTTTACTACTTCTGAAGTCTGACAGCGGCAATATGGTGCTGTGAAGTTTATTATTATTTAATTTAATTATTATTATTATTATTGTTTGAAGTATGAAGACGTGACATACGTACTTTTAAAATCTAAACTAAAAATAAAGTCAACTTATTTGGTTTGTAATTAATATATGATAGCAATATAGATTATCCTTATTTTAGAATTGACCGAGGAGATGGTAAATTATTTACTATAATATAAAGTGTGTCTAAATTTTTAATACTACATTTTACAGTGTATTATTATATGGATTATGTGGAAGTTTTCGATGAAGTTGGCGTAATCTATTATCAATATTATATCAGCAGTTTTGATTGATATATTTATCGGCACTGTGAACAGTATTCATTTCAATTTTAATTAGTTGATGAATTTTCTGAATGCTAATGTTGCAGTAAGAGTCGGTATAACCACAGAATTATAACTGATACATAAATTTATTACAAAGAAATAACTTTGTGTATTTATTTTATTACTGTAGTTGTAAAAACAATATTCTTCCAATATTTAACTTATTGAAATCTGATGTTAGCAAATTCGGTGGAATGTTTTAAGGTTTTAGTTGAAGATGATGTTTAGATGTTACGATTAACACTATTGTATTAGCAGTGTTGGCTGAGATATTTATTGGCACTGTGAATAGTTGTTCATCTCAGTTTTAATTAATTGATGTATTTTTTGAATGCTACTTTGTAATAAGTGTATAAACAAATCGCCTATCCTATTGATAAATAAATATGACATAAACTGATAACATTGTGTGTTTGTTTTATTGTTGTGGTTGAAGAAGCAATATTATTCCAACATTTATCGTACTGGAATCTGATGGTAGATCTTGTGTAAAAGTCTTAAGTTACGTTACCTAATAGACTATGTAGCTATCTGTACTTATGCATACAATACTAATGTATTTTAGAACACGAAAATATAATAAGAAGATAAGGCCCAAAACAAACAATATTATATATATATAGCTCATTAGTTTCAGTAGCAGCTCTTAATATTTTTGATTAAATTTAGTGCCAAATTAGAAGGAATTATGCTGTTTGACATTACTTGTTAGTTATATCTATTTCAAAATACATTTCAATATCTATATAATCATATTAAAAAGACTTATTAGGCACTATTTAAGATCTATTGTGCAACATAATTGAAGTTTTTATTGATCGTATTATTCACAAGATTCAAATTAGAATTTTAACCGCTTTCTTTTACCGCTGCTAAGTCATCGAGCCAAATTTATTTTCATATATTACTTAGGATTCACTAACAGTTGTTTGTTTATTAGAAATAAATAATCTATTTCAAGTAGAAAAAAGATATTCACTTTATATGTAAACCGAATATAATAGTACTTATCAATATCTATTTTATATGATAAATTTACCTATAACTTTCGCATAACATTAAATACATATAACAACAAGTACAACAGCAACCGTAAAAATGATATTTACTATTACAATTAATAAATTAATGTGTTTATTAATCCGCGAGTATGAATTTTTAAATTCATATTTGAATATTCACCGCTTATCCCCACTTCTTTCTAGCGCCGCTAGGTCATCGAGCTAAATTTATTTCGCTAGGCAAGATGGCGACCGCTAGCTCCAGCGCCGGCACTCAGCAGTCGCGTTCAGGACACCGCTCGACCTAGCACAGCTCAGCGCTAGCGGCGCCGTAACTCCCTGAACGCACGGAATGGTAACTATTTATTCCCGCTTCTTTTGAACACAAGGTACAACAACAATTGTAGTTTTATTATTAATAACTATACGGCAAAAGCATATAAAAAAATAAACCCCAACACTAGATAAATACATTAAAAACGATTAAATTAAATTAAAAAAGTAGACTTTTATTAAATTTTATCAACCGTTTTCATGTGAAGAATAGTCGAATATAGAATCAGTATCACTGTTACAATGTACGTTAATAATAAATTCTTCGCGGAAATCATCCATAATACATCCTTTAACAATATAATCTTCTTAATTTTCTTAATATGGGCACAAGGTTTGAAAATGTATATAAATGATGGACAATGTATCGGAACACCGCACCGCACGAAGCAGGAGCTAAACGACAAATCATCAAATAGTAGACCAATGTTTTCACGCGAGACCGTATACAGGGCTCCCTATAGATGTTTCTCTCATTTTGTAATGTTCGCTCTTTCTAATACCCAAAATCGTTTTATACGCAAGTATCATCAGGTTTGGATCGGACTCTATCATCTTCTCTTTTTGGATAATGTTACTTAATGAAACTGAGCATTGGTGAAATTAATAATTAAATGCAAGTGCTTCAGCTTTTCATGAGATGCTCACTGAAAGATGTATTTCTATTGTATGCATGTAATCAACAAATTTAATAATGAAAATACATAAATAAGACTGAATATACTAGAATATGTAAAGAGATCATATGGTGAGCCAAAATCGTCGATTTGAATAAACATGGAGAAATCACAATGAGGTCTAATTGTGTTCTTCAATATATTTAGTTTTAATAAAAATTAATATGCTCAATTATTTTCATTAAAGAATGTCGAAGTCGGCAGCAATTGGTCAGAGCTGTAAGAATTTTTGATTGATAAATAAAAGATGAAATAGAGTGAAAGACAACATTATCCATATGAAGACATAAATATTGTCAAGTTCTAAAGTTGGATTTGTCACCTTCATAAAGATTTTTTATAAATAGTGGCCGTCAAGAAATGATTTCATTCCAAATCGTTTAAATCATCATTTTCATCATCACTAATATTATCTTCCCGTTGTTTTAACCATTCAGTAACTTTAACATTTGCAGATGTTGACGGAACTAAATCTTCTCTGGACAGATTATCATTTGTAAGCCATATAGCTGCCATGTCTATATTCTCCAATGTCATTTCACTTAACAAGTCTGCTCTCTTCTTATTTTCCTTTGTGTACCTTTCTAGATTCTCTACATTTACAGGTTCATATAAGGAATGTCTAATGTGACTTAGTTCACGTACGTGAGAAATGATTAACGGTTTGGGTGTATTGGGAATACTATTCATCCAATTATTTATATTTTCCAATGGCTTTATTGATGAATTAGTCTCTTGAGAGATATTATTTTGGAAAATGTCACCCAAGGAATTGCAAGTATATAAATTCATACCTAAAAATATAAAAAAGAAAATATAAGTGGCAATGTATTACATTATATGATAATAAACTAATCAACTTTAACAGGTTAATGATATTTCATCATATTGGCAATGCTGTACTTGCATATAAGCATAATCATATGATTATAAAATGATATTTATTTTGTAAATTAGATATTTAGGCACGACTCTGGCAGTAGAGCAAATGATAGAAGACATTTCCAAGTAGCCAATTTAATAACATTAAAATCTCTAAATCACAATGTAAATCAATTACAGACACCTGTTACAAGCTTACTAAATTATTTTGAGCTCCTATAACAAACACCTTTGAATGTGTAAATCAATTACAGGCATGTTACAAGCTTACTAAATTATTTTGATCTATAACAAACACTGATAATGTACATTTTCCTTTTATACATGACAAGATCTTTGTCTGTACTTACCACTATTATTTTCAATAACACTGATACCAGTTGTACTGCATTTTAGTCTCTTTTCATTCTCTTTATTTAAATTAAAATTATATCTTCTATTGCATTCATTCCACGTATCGATATTATTAGGAACCATTTGTACCAAATTAGATTCTTCCGTGTTACTTAATAACACAAGTCTTTCATCATATCTTTGTGAAGACAAAAATAACAACTTGTCACCATAATATTCTGCTATTTTCATCATTAAAGGTGGTGAAGACAACATATGTGACCATGCCTTTATTACATTCATTTGTCTTAGATCAAATTTAAAGATATTATGAAGTGAAGATACAAATATATACTCTGGGTTATTACTTATTAAGAATGTACACAATTCATCACATTTAAAAAAATCGTTTTTTACTTCATATAACTTTTCCTCTTGCAATGTGCGCTTATCAAATATTCTGATTGTGTTTCTATCCATAAAGATAATATTTTGGTCACTGTATTCGATTTGTCCAAAAGCATCAGATGGTTTGGTTTCTGCATTTTCAAATACATGAGAATTAGCAACTTCTTCATTTAAATCCATTATTTTCAATTCACGATTAACTTTCAATGTAGACATTTCATTATTGTTGTATTTAACATCAATATAAGGGATTTTATTATCTACTTCTGAACTGATAACTTTAAACGAAATTCTTTTAGCTCTAGATTTTATCTTAAAAAGACTTACTTTGTGTTTCTGACGAACTGATAATATAGTATCACCATAAGATCTTATGCTGAATATGGGTGTTTTATCAAGATCATCTAATCTTACAGTATCTTTCTTTTCAATGTCATTTCTTATACCTACAATAATAAAACAACATTATTTTTCAAATAAATAATATGGGGTACAGTAATGAATATACTAACTTGGGCTTAATAATAAAATTTATATACAGGCAGTTTCAAAAGGAAAGTGAGCTACTTATAGCATAATAATGTTCACAACATTAAAATAAGAAAAAGCAACCCATATACTAAACGTTGAATAATTTTTTCAGTGCTCGAAAATTCCAATTATAAAAAATTTCCCAGGGGTAAAATTCAAATTCACGACCTCTGTAGTCGCTAGTCAGGTGGCCTTCCATTCGATCCACCGAGGTAGATGCGAATCCGAGCTCTTTAAATCGCACTGAATGATTTTTTGCTTTGCACTGAAATTTTAATTTGGTAAATTTAATCATAAAAATTAACACACGGATGAGATGCCAATCTACTACGTTCTGATCGCTAGTTACGTGCTCTTGCCTCCAGGCAACCGAGGGTTATGTTAGTTCGAATCTTTTCAATTGTATTCACTCACATCAAAATATTTAAAATTTAGTAAACACGCTGGACTGCCGGCATCTCAACATCTGTTACTTGATATGATTCAGTATGATTTAAAAGATTCGACTCGCATCACCCTCGGTGGCCCGGAGGCAAGGGCACTTTCAATAATTAAATTTACGTAATTAAATTATCAGTGCAAAGCAAAAAATCATAGACTAAACTCATATATTTAAGTCCCATTCCAGAAATAATTATTAGTAGATTGTATATGGATCATGCAGTATTGTTTTTTAGTGGAAGCTACATATCCAGAAATATCGTATCAGTTACTAAAACAATTCTACTATAAATAACTTGTAATTTTAAATCTATATTTTGTTGATTAGCTGTATTATTAATTGTTAAAATCACTGTTATAAATCCTTGAAACTGAGCTAATGTAATTATGTAAAATTTGACAATTATGTTGAGTTCAAGTACGGCCAAAAACAGCAAAACATAAAATTTGCTATCGAGCGTCTCAACCTTAGTATTCAGTCCAGGCTCTTATAAACAAGTAGTGTTGGTAAAAAGTGGAGTGTTTGTTAAGTGCATCGTGTATTAGAGTTATATAATAAGTTAAATATTAAAAGACATTATGGTTTCTTGTACTCTACATAGCTACAACAGCAGAGACGGCGTTGATAAGGAGAATTCGTACCTAATAACATTTCATAGGTTAGTGTAGGCCTGACAGGTGTGGGATGACAGATTATAATTTTGAGTACTCCGGACTAGGTGAGGCAGCCATATTGGTCCCACACTTAGCCCCGCCCAATGCTCCCGTTTTGAGAGTACAGCAAAAATGTATTTTTCCTCAACGGTTGAGACGGTCTATAGAACTAATGACAAATTGATAAATCAATTACAATTACATTCCTAAATCATGATTTAAAATTCGTGGTGGTCATCCAAATATTCTTGTAAATATTATTCTGGAGAAACCAATAAATATGCATTGAACAAATAATTTTTTACTAAGCATACCATATTATAAATTAATACTAAACTAGTTTTTGAAGTTTCATTGAAATGTAGCATGTGAATTTTTATCTGGCCATCAATATTTACAATGCTGATTAACAACTTCATCAAGGGTGAATTGCTCTTTTTTGTTATTAAAGGAAATCTATTTATGCAGTAATCGAGTTTGACACATCCACTACTAAATTTGCAACTTTAATTTACTTTAAATGACTTTACTCATTACTTTTAGCAGCTTGACCACAAAAATAATGCAAACCATTTTGTTTAAGTAACCCCAGAGTGGCTGTGTTTCTAGTTTGAAATTTAATAGCAATCTGCATTGTATTTATATCCAAGTTCACTCTTATTTTATTGAGAATACCTTCTCGAAGTTCTACATTGCCAAACTATCTTTCAGAATTAGTCCTCCTCTTTGTAAATATTCTGGTTTCTCTGATTCTTACAATAACACATCCAAATTGTTTTTTATAGGAAAATTTTCCAGCCTGTAAGTGATGTCGTTTATTGATAACATAACCAGAAACAAATATCATGTCGGTATACTCGATATGATAATATTTGAGGAACTGGATTCAATTAAATTTGTGGCATTTAGAAAACTACCTTTAACTATTTCTATAACAGTTCAGAATCAGACTTAAACATATGGGCTTATTTGTCTTACACTGATTGTATAAATATATCCTTGAAATATTATCCTTCAAGCTGAAACAGCCAGTATATATATATATATGTATTGTGACAGAATAGAATCTAATAATACTCACATAACAAGTTTTCACTGTTTGGATAAATAATATTCTCTTCATTAAATGTTGTAAAATTATCAAGCACACCTCCCGTAAAATACCAGTTATAGTTACCATTAAAATAACTATCAGGGTCTTTCACATTTTTCATAGACAAATCAAAAACGTATTTTGGAAGTACACCATACTTGGTATCTCTAACATACTTTTTTGTTAACCATTTTCTATCTTTTTTATAACGGACAAGAAAAGAATTAAGTTTATCATTATACTGTTGCTTTTCTAATAGTAATGCTGTGCCGTTATCAACAATATTCTCAACAGGATTAGGCTCTGAGATAGGGAATGGTAAACCAATACTTAAAGTATCAACTTCAGTTGTAAAATCACTCAAAGTCGGATGATGTTGTAAGAAATTCTAAAAAAATAATTATTAATATAGCATATCCAAAAAGAAGATACCAACCTCCTGTTGTTTTCGTAAAGAATTGAAAGAGTTAGGGTAACAATTATGTTTCACGACTGTCGAAAGTATGTGCTTGTAATGTTTTCGACTTATGTTTAGTGAATTTTTTGAGGTCATTTTAGGTTATATTCCTGCAGTTTCAAATAACCCAACTTATAAATTTGTAGATTGTAAATACACCACTGGTACACATGCGCATTTGAAGTTAAAAAACTATTTGTCAAGAGGTTAGAAAAGTAGGTTATGTCTATATTTTAAAGTAAAATTTTGAGCCGGGCCAAACACCAAACAGTACATATAATATGAAAAGGACCCCTACAAAAAATCTTTTGATTGATAAATTACATAAAGGGTTTGTTTTAACATGTGTGGCAATTACAATATATGGTTTAGGAAACCTTGGACTTCGGTGGTATAGATATTTTACTGTTTTAAGACCAGAAGCTAAGCAAAGAGAATTATTGGAAAATAAAAACCTATTAGCTGAAGGATCATCGGATTTGCTACGGGATTCTGCTCAAGATTTGCATACATGATTCAAACTTAAATTTAGATGTATCTACTTTAAAAATAAGCTAACATTAGATAATGTGATTTAGTCATTAAAATGTTATTATTTACATATTCTTGTTTTATTTTCTTCAAGAAATAAAACACAAAAGTAGTATGTAGTGTTTTAAAATAAAGAATATAAGGTCATGCACAAAAGTTACAAAAACAAGATGGCGCGTTTAATCTTCAATACTGTGTAAAACTTCAATATAAAATAAGCACCTATAGTAAATTCTTATCAAAAATGAGCTCTAGAAGGTAAATGTCCATTAATTATTTTACAAATGTTACCAATTAATGTAGGCTATTCTAAAATAAAGTATTGATTTATTAGTGATGCATGAGTGGTAAATGTATCTGTTTTATGTTCTTTATGTATTTGAACAGATGGTTCTGGCCTAGAATAACAGGAATTGAAGCTGAAAAGCTTTTACTTGAAAGGGGAAAAGACGGTAGTTTCTTAGCAAGACCTAGTTCTTCAAATCATGGAGATTTTACATTGTCAGTTCTGTAAGTAAATTTATTATTTATTAATGTTAGCAAACATATTCAATATCGATTAATATTTTAGTCGAAATGGTGAAGTTACACATATTAAAATTCAAAACTCGGGTGACTTTTATGACTTATATGGGGGTGAGAAATTTGCAACACTTTCAGAGTTAGTTCAGTATTACATGGAGAATGAGGGACACTTGAAGGAGAAAAATGGGGGTGTTATTGGTTTGAAGTATCCATTGAATTGTGCTGATCCTACAACAGAAAGGTAGGAAATAGTTGTTAATACTATTTCATGTTTGAATAGCATGCCATTTAAACCTAATAATAAATGGTGAAACTATAGATATATTTTACATTGTAGGTATCTGTAAACATTCTGTAAATACAAATCATTAATGCAAAATTTACAATAATTGGTTGTATGACAATAAAACTAGTATGAAAGGATAATTCATGAGAAATGTGAACATAGAGATGAGAGCTAAATTTATCTTCGTGAAAATATAAAATATAACCAAGTAATAACCAATTTTACATTACACATTGCAAATTATGCCAAAATTATTACTAAAACTAATTGATTTACTATATTTTACATATCCTTATGTTTTAACCTGACTACAGTATGTAACTGTACTAACAGAACAGTACTTTGGGTTCAAAATACACGGCACTTGGCATAAATGTTATTAAGAAACTCATTGTATTGACAGTGATGTCTGCAAGTAAATAATAACTTGTAAAGCAGAAGTTTAAATACACATTTATATATGCAGGTACCTACATATATTTTTCCAAAAATTTACAATAAATACTCAATATAATACCTATACACAATAAGAAACATAATGGAGGGACACCAAGATATCTGTTTTGAACAATTGGTATTATCAGTGTCCAGAAGGTGATAAGTTACAAGCTATAAATAAGCAAAGAATAGTGCTATACCAAATATTAGTTTGAAAATAGAAAGTGTATGTTTAATAATATAAGACACTTATTTTTGTTAATAGAAGAATTTCGTTTTGTTTAGTAGATAATTCTATCATGTTTTAACGTGAATATGTAACTACTGCTTACACAATAGGCAAGCATTGTTGACAAATTCAAACTGTTTAGATGACAATTATAACAAATGTCAAAAGATGTATGAATATTATTATTTATCGCCAACCGTCAGTAAAGTGATGCGTTACCATAGCGTTTTACGGAGGTAAAGAAATACTTTATCGTACTGTACAATAAAGTACTTTACCTGCCGCTAATATCTGTCAGCGTAGCCATGACTGATGACTTTAAAAATAAATCGTTTGTCACTGTCATAAACTGACATAAGTTATTATATCTTTATTTCTTAAATTAACAATTTTCACGGTTGGCGATAAAATTTTGTATGCACCACGTCAGTAAAGTACCTTTATCGAACTCGTCTTTTACTCGCCGCGCTCGCTTCACTCGCTTGGCTCGTAAATCAGACTCGTTCGATAAAGTATCACTTTACTGACTTGTTACATAAATAACTATTATCACAGTCCTGAAATGGCTTTTATCGCCAACCGTCAGTAAAGTGATGCGTTACCATAGCGTTTTACGGAGGTAAAGAAACACTTTATCGTACTGTACAATAAAGTACAGTTCTGTGCAATAAATTGGCGTACACTTAATATACGCTTATGTAAATATGACTTTTGTTTGAATACCTGTCATGTATGACAAATTGAATTGACGCTATAATTCCCTTTGTCAACTTAACTTAAGCCATTTTCACAATGGCAAAATAATGTCAAAATTAGCAATAAGACGTGTACGCCAATTTATTGCACAAAACTGTACCTTACCTGCCGCTAATATCTGTCAGCGTAGCCATGACTGATGACTTTAAAAATATATCGTTTGTCACTGTCATAAACTGTCATAAGTTATTATATCTTTATTTCTTAAATTAACAATTTTCACGGTTGGCGATAAAATTTTGTATGCACCACGTCAGTAAAGTACCTTTACCGAACTCGTCTGTTACTCGCCGCGCTCGCTTCACTCGCTTGGCTCGTAAATCAGACTCGTTCGATAAAGTATCACTTTACTGACTTGTTACATAAATAACTATTATCGCCAACCGTCAGTAAAGCGATGCGTTACCATAGCGTTTTACGGAGGTAAACAAACACTTTATCGTACTGTACAGGGTGTTTCATCGGTTGGGGTATCGCGAATTAAAGTGCCTAAATATAAAAATGTCGACTTCAAATTTTAACCACTTATAGAACTTTTAAACCGCTACCAGTAGGTTAGGTTGTTTTTGATAATATTATTTTATTTAATGCGTAAATAAAAAAAAACCTTCGTTCAAAAAATCAAAAGTACTCAGATTTTATTGAAATTCAGGTGTTAAAAAGATATGTCTATAAAATCAACTATGCAATTGAAAAAAAAATTAAAACTTAATCAATTATTGAATATTTTACAATAATTTCAAAATTAAAGGCAAGACGTTGAAGAATTTATGGGTTTTTTATTACAGTGTTGTGTGTTGAGTTTATAATAAATTTTTATTTATTATCCGTCATAAATTTAAAAGGACTACCTGTTTGCGGACAGCACAATTAGAAAGTTAAGTACCATAAATCTGTCGTAAGAAAAACGACATTATTTAATATTGACTTTATTTGACAAACGGTTTCGTTTATAAAAATTCTGATTGTGAAGTTAATATGGGTGATATTTCCACGTATCACCATTCAAATTTGAAAATTTTTTGAGCACTTTTAATTTTTGATAATACGTTTTTTTTTTAATTTACGCATTAATTAAAATAATATTATCAAAAACAACCTAACCTGCTGGTAGCGGTTTAAAAGCTCTATAAGTGGTTAAAATTTGAAGTCGATATTTTTATATTTAGGCACTTTAATTCGCGATACCCCAACCGATGAAACACCCTGTACAATAAAGTACCACGCGATCATTTAAATTCTAAATTATAGCAGGCGGGATTTTTTTTATTAGGTTGTCCAGAATGTCAATTATTGATTAATTAACATTTTGAAACGTCACTTTGACAATCAAATTGTAAGTTAGTACTTATATACCAACTTTATTTAAATTTCACAGCCTGCTCTAATTTAGAATTTAAATGATCACGCGGTACTTTACCTGCCGCTAATATCTGTCAACGTAGCCATGACTGATAACTTTAAACATAAATCGTTTGTCACTCACAAACTGTCATAAGTTATTATATCTTTATTTTTTAAATTAACCATTTTCACGGTTGGCGATAAAATTTTGTATACACCACGTCAGTAAAGTACCTTTATCGAACTCGTCTTTTACTCGCCGCGCTCGCTTCACTCGCTTGGCTCGTAAATCAGACTCGTTCGATAAAGCATCACTTTACTGACTTGGTACATAAATAACTATTGTAGGCTATATTACATGACAGCTAAACTTTGCAATATCTTAAATTTGACGGCATTTTAATTTAATGGAGAAGACTTTAGTTTGACACATAATGTATAACAGCAGTTGGTGTGGAAAGGTGCATATAATTTCAGGCTGCAGCAGTTGCTTACTTCCAAATTTAAGCACTGAATATACTCACCAAAATTTTTTGCATTGATTAAGGTTTCCTTAATTGATGTATTTTTGACATGTGTAAAAAATGTGGTTTATCTCTGTGTCCAACAGAGTAAGATTGAATTATGCTAGATAAACACGCAATTACTTTTTGAGGGAGGAGGAATCATTTATATTTTACATAAATAATAATATATATGTTCTTTTGAAGTTAATATTTCTATTTTCTATAGATGCTAAATATCAATTCCACAACAATAATATTGATATAAAACAATTTTAACAATCCCAATAGCTTTCATTTGATGTAATTTTATTATTACTTTTTTACTTGTTTTTTTCTTATTTCGATTATTTTTTCGAGATCTGCCCTGTATAAAAACAATCATGAAAGTTATATGTATACCCAGCTTTTAGCCAGGTATAGTATTTAGGTTACCTAGCTTTTACTTGTGGTTGGTCAATCTTAGTATGGTGAAAGATATGTGTCTACAGCTCACAGATTGAGAGCTGACCGGTGATATGATCCTCCCACAAGATGCAGTTGATTCTTATAATTTCAGGATAAGCACGAGCAGTCTGGAAAAATTGTCAAGCGTTACACATCGAAGTGCAATATGTTTCCAATATATGTATCTCTTTTCAATATATTACAGTTTCTTATCTGCATTTACTCCTTCGTCCGGCTAATGTACGCGATGATGAACAAATGTTATCATTTCTTTTTTCCGAATACTTTCTCTGTCGCACACTGACCTATAAGTCGCGCCGCGAGGACTCCGCCCAGCGTTCATGACTCTGTCTGTGTACTATATAATTGATTTACGCCACCGCCATTTGCATTTTAGCGATTTTTACGTTTTACAACTTTCACTACTGCTTGAATTAAAATTAATTGTCAAATTGGACATTAAAATTCGCGCTATTTAAAGCTTTTTTTAGCAGGATTTTGAAAATTATTGGCATAATTCAATTACTCAATATCAGTTCGAAACAACAGGTTTTTAATGTTATTTCAATATATTAGCAATATTATAGTTACAATTGATCATGATCATATGATTATAAAATGATGTTTATATTGAAAATTAAATTTGGGCACGACGCGCGACGTAAATTAATTACAGACAGTTATTATACAGTGTGTAAATAAAGTAAGGAATAATATTCATATTTTGTTTATTATCGCTGTTTGGGAGAAAAGCTCGGACAGGTCAATTTTATTTTCTTCCTCCGGATTTTATGGATGTCAGTTTTTTTTCTTTGGTTTAATACTCTGGGACCTATGACGTCATCGACTTCTTCTTCAAATGGAACATCCTTATTTTTTTGCTAGATATAAAAAGTACATTTTTTTCTGAATTAAGCAATACCGCATATGTGGTATTTAAAATTAGTAGTTTTAGAGATGCGGAGGATCATAGGTATCAAAATGACAACAATAAGTAAACTTGAAAATCAAAAGAGCAAATAGTAATAATTTATTCTTGGGAAGATTAAAAGATTTTACATTAATAAATGTTTAAATGAGAAAGTCGGAGTTGAAATTCTTCCAAAACATTATCTCTTATTTCTTGGTCGATATTTCTGCACTCTGACATGTCAATTGTCATTATTAGCACGCTTAATACTCTAAAACTATTAATTTTAAATACCACATATGGGGTATTGCTGAATTCAGAAAAAAATATACTTTTTATTTCTAGCAAAAAAATAAGGAGGTTCCATTTGAAAAAGAAGTCAATGACGTCATAGGTCCCAGAGTAGTAAACCAAAGAAAAAAAATTGACATCCATAAAATCCGGAGGAACAAAACAAAATTGACCTGTCCGAGCTTTTCTCCCAAACAGCTATAATAAACAAAATATGAATATTATTCCTTACTTTATTTACACACTGTATAATGCCTACATTATAACATTTTAAAATTACTAGTAGCGTTACAAGTTAAAGATATTGCAAAATTAGCATTTGTTTTTCTATTTTTGCTAAATTGGTGTCGATATGATCTTTGATCAATGACCACAGAGATTTAGGCAAATCTAAAGAAATTTTACAAAAAAAAATCTATGGAATTAATAACAAACAATTCAAACCTGGCTACTTACGTCACTTTTGATACCAAGCACTTGCAGTGTCTAATGAATTCAAAAAGGTATCAGTATAAATTTCAATAGTATCGAATAAAAACCGTTAAAAGTATTGAATTAATAAGACTCGTACTTATAATACACAGACTGAGTCTTGGCCGATGGGCGGAGTCTTATAGGTCAGTGCGAGACAGAGAAAGTATTCGGAAAAAGGAAATGACCAGCTGCTCGTGCTTATCCTAATATTATAAGAATTCACTGCGCATCTTGTGGGAAGGGCGTCTCATCGACCAGGTCTCAGTCTGCGAGCTGTAGTTGCTTAGAATTATATCTACTTATAAGAGGTTGATTGTTAATTTTTTGCTGTCCTTTGTACTAATTTATTATGAAACAGTATACAAGCTGTCCCACAGTGGCTTAAAGACACCAAAAAGATATGACTAAAAACATTATTCGGTTATACCGGAAATTATTTCCAGTGTGTTGTATATTTTTGTCAATACTTGGACTTTGTATGTAATGTTTGTGTGACATTATTATGTCACTTTTTGGCTTCAACATAACTATCTTTAAGATATGTTTTTTATATTTTAGTTGAAACTTCAATTTGGCACAGTCAGAAGGAAATAGTCTTGTATTTTAATGTAATGTTATATTCCTTATATGGAGGACCGTGCAATTGCCAAATCTATTTATGCAATCGATAGATTCATGGCGATTGAGAAGTAAATATCACCCTCTTTTCTAATTTGTTCCGAAAAGTTTTCCGAATATCCGTTCCTCCAAAATTAAAAAAAAACTGTTTCTTATTGTTCAGGGTTTTTGCGCGAATTAAGAGAAATGATTAATTAAATCAAAACAGTAAAAGGCAAGCATAGGGATTGCTAGCACGAATCGTTGCTGATTTTAATTGTACTTCAGGCAAGGGTGTTACATTTAGAAAAACTGACATTCGGGAACAAATTTTCCAATAATGGACCTTGTTTTTCGACGCTGTAATAAGTTTCAAGCTTTTGGGACTTTTCTCTTGTGGCAATGAACATTTGAATGTGATAACAATGATTCAGAAGCACTCGAGATAAATAAAGCTGCAGTTTTGGGAAGTATATCCACGAGAAACGGCTACACATCAAAGTATTTCTTTCAACGAGTGATGTACCATCGATGGGACACCACGTTTTTACAAAAAATGAAAAACCAATTAAGAATTGCTTAAAGTTTGCTAATTTTGTGAATGTTTCTTTTTTTGGCTAGTTGTATAAATTAGATATACTTTCGTTGTAATTGTCTGTTTTGTTGAACAAAACAGACAACAAAATTTATTTTTGTATTTTAGTATCAGTTAAGTAAATCTTTCAGTTTTTAAATTTTCTTTCATTCATATACTTTTTTTTTTAAATAGTTAATTCTGTCAACAAAGTTTCAATTGTCAAGTGACGTTAATTAGATTAAAAATTATTGATTAAATTTAAATTAATAAATAACACTCTTTGCAGTTTGCTTTATCCTTTATCCGTCGAGTTGTTCTCATTACCTAAATCATCATCCAATCTCGTTTAAAGTGTTTTTTGAATATATGTAACATCTCTTTCCCTATAGCGGTTTTTTCATTTTGCAAGTGAATAGACAAACATTATTTGAAACACCTAGTATTGTATATTAGAGTCGACAAAGTCATTTATTACTAGATCAGAAACAAAATCACACTGTATATTATTATTCATATGGAGTATTACTTTTATTGAGACCTTCTGTGGCACTGTTACAAAATATGCAGTCAAAACAATATTCCCACTATATTTCTGCTCATAGTTTGGTTGTAAGAAAATTAATAAATAAGTACATAAAGCAATTGCGGATGACAACTAGATCTGTATAAGGATACCAATCTACTGCAACGCCTGAAAGATAGGCTATGTGTATTCAGAAATAGGGCAAAACGTACGTTTCTAATTCAAGTTTTTCTCAATAACTTTTTTGTGAATGAAGTTGAATTAAGAGGAGCGTTTACCTATTGAAAATTAAGGCATCGCCGTTTCGCGTTTTTTAAACTTTTTTTGTAATTTTAGAATCTCAAATTTGGGATAGTGATGCAAAAGGCATAAATTTATAATGTCAAGGTCAGTTTTTGTACTAATTTATTTTCTTAAGACAGTTATGTGTTTTAGAAATAACCACAAAAATGCAATGAATTCGATTAATGCCTACTAACTAAGGCTGAAAAACGACCTCTACGCGCCAGCTGCACATTTGATGTACGATATAAAGAAAAAATCAAATTTATGTAATTATTTTTAAAGATAAAAAACATTAAACAGTAAACATTGTCACACACATTTTACACGAGGTTTCTCCAAGCTAATCGCGTCGTCTATCCCCACTTTACGGTATCTCTACCGGTCCTAGCGAAGACAAACATCTATCGGAATCGGTCGGCTATTGCAGACTTAAATGCGAATGATAGTTTAATTACAAACTGTCACTCGCATTTAAATGTCATATATACCTATAATATTCGAGTGTATAATAATATAACAGTTATGGGCAAGCGAAAATTGGCTTATTATAAAACATCAACAACATCAACAGTTCCGTAAGTACTCATTCTTTATACATTATGTTTCCTATCTATAGTATTTCTTTATCTATGACAGAATCTGTGAATATAACCGAAGGGCTGTGACGAAACCGAATATCGTGTAGCTCCACCTACTCACACCCCCTTGCGTCTACCCGTCCTGCGAGTAATATAAGTTGCATAAGTTTCTATTTGTTAGTAAACGCCCCTCTTAAGGTTGTACGTTTACAGTAAGGCCGTTCGTCCACCGAGGAAACCAAAACGAGGCAACCAATCGCTTACAACCAAGCAACCAGTCGCGTCGGCGACCAACACATTAAAAACTGTACATGTTCGTCCACCGCGGCGACTACGACCTAGGTACCTAGTAATGACATTCTCACTGGACGACGAAATCCTTCACACTGGTTTCCTCGGTGGACGAGGAATTAAGCAACCAGTCACCCGCGACTGGTTGTCTACAACCGGTCGCCACATATTGGTTTTCGTGGTGGACGAACGGTCTAAGATTCGTTGAAGGTACCCAAAGAAAGTTTTTTTTTCCCTTGTGGAAAAATAATATAGAAAACGTGGTAAAGTTGAGTCACTTTCTAGGCTCCATCTATAAATATTTTAATAAGTTTTATAAAATTTAATTTTGTAGGTACTTCGGAAAAACCTTCAAATATTTGTTGCTTTTTGTCTAAATAATATACCTGCAAAAATAACGAAGAAAAACTTGAATTTCTAACCTCTTGATTTCCGTAGTCGGCAGTTCAGCCTTAAACTTTGTATGAACTAGTCAAATACCAGGATAAAACAGTAGATAAAATACCGAATATTACTAGCGCATCATTAAATTTTTAAGTTTCAGTTTTATAGTATTCTAGAGAAAATAACGTATGCATTCGTATGTACAATTAATTAATTGTAATGCTTCTTAACATTGTTAAAATAAAATGTTTATGTATTTTGTATTCATATTGAATGTGTTGAATATAGAAAGAAGGTACTTATTATAAATTATAATTCCGTTCCATCATATTGTATTGTGTTTTCTGGCAAGGTTATTTATAGTTAATACGCGTATTTGTCAGCAATTCAATTTGTCAACCTTGGCCGTAACAATTGGGATGCGTCGAACATGTAGCAGAGTATGTTTTTATGCAAATTAAAATTGAGTACGTAGTGTCCGTGTGCAAGTTGACACGTTCTTTTCTTTTAATCAAGAGTATGTGCTCTGATTTTAAAATTATTACTTTTGTCCATTTAATTCAAATAAATATTATACATATATTATTCAGAGGAGTGGCGTAACTACTCCAATGGGTGCCCCTGGCAAAATTTCATTCTGGGCCCTCAGCCTTCCTCATCTTTGATTAAAACCAGGATATCAGTGAAGTCTATTTTTTTAAATAACAGAATTATAGCATAAGAAATAAATATTACTAGTTGATTTTATGTTTTTATTTATTTTTTAGTGTTAGTTGTTACAGACATTCCGACATGAAAGAAAATGCTTAACAAAAATTGAAATTGTTTTTTTTTTTTTGAAGATTCATTTTGACAAAATTGTCAATTATTTCATCAAAGTCCAGATTTCGAGCTAAGGAATGTTGGATTGACAGTATAGCTAAATTGTGCAACCTTTCTTGTCCCATGGAATTCCTTAAATATGTATTTCTCAATTTTAGTTTTGATATATATTTTCTATACAAATCTGCAAACTCTGTAGTCTCTTGTTCAATAAATATGAGTCATTTAAATATTTCAAGGATGCCGGATGTAAGTCATTGAAGTTGGAAACTATTTCTTTCATTCTAAAGAAGCGAAATGTCTTGATTTATGATGATGTCCAATACACGATAAAATACGTTTAACTTTATGGGTGTTACTTTCCGAGTTTTAGATAATTCGGGGGTTATGCTTCAAGTTTTTATACTCTATGGGCTTGCGTTTTTAAATCCTCAAATTCATGACAATACTTTTTAAGCTTTTCCAAACAGACTTGTAAACGCATCGATGCTTGTGACAGATCTGTGGTTTTAGACTGAAGCGGTTTAGAGACTACTACGTTTGTCTGTAAACTTTTGCTGTGGAAAGCCAGTAACATAATAAAATTATAGTTTTCAATCTTCTCTCATCTACTATTTGGAACTTAATAGAATAGTTTTTGTTAGCCCTTTTTGAAATTCAAAAAACCGAACTTTGAAAGCAAAAATATTATCATATCGTCCTGCCCATGGTGTTGGATTCCATTTTTTTAACAGGGACTGAACACTCATCTTGTGCACCAGAAATAAAACTAGATTAAATACTCCACTTTTTGATGCTCTGTCAAAAAAAAAAAAAATTGGGCGTGCTTAAGACCACACGGCAGAAGTGAAAACTTCATCAAGGCGAGCTTAATAATACGAAATACAACTTTTAGTCGACTCGAGCCGACTTTACCCGAACGAGCATTACATAGCCGAGCGTGACGGCGCAGTCTCGTTCAGTGCCCACAATCAACGCGCCCATAGAAGTGTTCACTTCAAAAACTTGTTTTTCAAAAAACGTTTGCATTTCTGTCACATCATTTAGAGAATCTTTAACTATTAGATTTGAATTATGAGCAGCACAAGGCACCCACACGGCATTTGGCTCAATATATAAGTTTTTGAACCCCATCATAAACACGTTTAATATTATCAGCACCGTCGTATCCTTGTTCAACATTTACTAAGGGGAATATTTTTTCAGTTATAGATTTTATAATCTGGCTTGACATTGCTGAGGCAGTTTGATCCATAACTGCATGAAAACCCAAAAATGGCTATTTGATAATGAGTTTTTGGTACTCCATTTTCGTCTCTTTCAGTCACACATTTGGTCTGTATTTGATAAACCATGAGTTGTATCAAATTGATAAAATAGGGCTCTTATTATTTATTTTATTAACGCACAACTTTTTGGGATAGAAGATCAGAGGGTTCGTTTTTGAACTAAAATGTTTTATCTGACCTTTCGGTTTGCTCAATAACTGTTATGAAACAGGATCAATGCATATAAAGGGGGATAAGCATCGTAGTCTTCCAGTACACCTACGTGATTCTAGTGCTATTAATAGCAATTTCATAGGTAACATTAATAAATATGATGAGGACTGAACGGAAACAATCAACTTCTACACTAGTAACCGATTCAATCGCAATACATTCACATTTTCTCTTGCTACTGTAGAGGATGTGGCTGGAGCAATGGATTGCATAAGTCCACTGCTTGTGGCTGCGATAATATACCTATTAAAATGTTGAAATTATCCATGCCGCACATATGTCCGTATGTCTCGCATTTGGTAAATTTTTGCTTGGAGAACGGTTGCTTCCCCACTCTATGGAAAAATTCAATAATTAATCCAATTTGCAAAGTTCGCAATCCTACCGATTATAATGATCTTCGCCCAATTAGTATACTGCCGGTTTTATGGAAGACTTTGGAAAAAAATCGTTCACAAGCAGGTGATGGAATATGCTGTGACTTGTGGCATTATCCCTGATGTCCAATCTGGATTTCGCAAAGGATTTGGTACTGCATCGGCACTTATTAAGGTGACTGATGATGTGCTTGTATCATGGGATCGGGGTTTTGGGACTGCATTGGTGCTGTTGGATTTCACGAAGGCATTTGATACAATTGATCACCAACACATGATATCTAATTGAAATATTATGGCTTTGATGCAGTTACATTAATTTTTTTTCCTCATACCTGTCTGTTTGTAGGCAGAGGTTGGTAATTGAGCTATCTGTATCTGAAGATCTTGCTGTGGGTAAAGGCGTTCCACAGGGCAGTGTTTTGGGATTATTATTGTACATATTGTATACAGCTGATTCGCAAAACAGCTTCATAAATTGTCATTGTATGTTCTAAGCAGATGATACTCAAATTTACAGAACTTTTTCATCAGCTAGTGCTGTGGAGGAGTCTGTTTAATTAACGAGGATTTGGAAAGACTGTTACTATTAGCTAAAAAACATAACTTACATATCAACCCTACCAAATCTTCATTGATAATTTTCGGTAATAAGAAGTCCCTTGCATTTACAAAATCTCTTAATGTTAGTGTTAATGACTTTTTGCTGCAACCTGTAGGCTCAGCAAGGAATTTGGGACTCTATTTTGATACTTCTTTAAGATTTAAACCCCATATTAGTCAGCTTTTAAGAAAGGCACACTCCTCTTTAAAAATACTTTACTCCAACAAGCACTGCCTTGAATTTAATTTAACAAAACTTCTGACGGATAGTTTAGTGTTATCTCATTTCAACTACTGCGATACTGTGTATGGTCCCTCTCTTGATTCCCATGACAGATATCGTATACAGAGGGTTCAGAACAGTTGTTTGAGGTTCGTGTTTGATATGAAGTTCCGGGACCACGTATCTGATAAACTACAGCTGATTGGGTGGCTGAACATGGAGAACCGTCGCAGAACTGCATTATGCCGTTATTGTACACTCAGTGGTTGCAACATCCTCTCCGGCTTACTTGTCTTTGAAATTGTTGAAGCGTTATGAATTGCATAAGATCAATACTAGATACCGGTACCATTTTGTTATACCGAGCCATCACACAACAATGTTCAAACGATCGTTCTCTTACACTGCTTCAACTACGAGGGCGTATTTTTATGTTATCTACCTAGCCATGAAAAAAAGCACATAAGAGAACAAAAAAAAAATTATTTTTCTACATAACTCCCTTCAACACTAATACACTTATTCCATCTTTTTTCTAGTTGCTCCATACCATCAGAAAAAATTGCTTCGGTAACCCCGCAAAATATTCTTCAACAGCTTCTTTGAGTTCTTCATCAGAAGCAAAACGCTTTCCTCTAAGATGCTTTTTTAAATTTTTGAATAAGAAGTCTGACGGAGCTAGGTCGGGCCTATATGGTGAATGCCTTAACTCTATAAACCCAGTCATTGATTATCTGCTGAACTTTGTTTGCCTTATGAACCCGACAATTGTCGTGTAGCAACAAGTTTTTTTGTGGATAAGAATGCGGACGTTTTCCTCCAGAACAGTTTTTAAATTTTTAATTGTGTTTCCGTAGGCCTCTCCATTTATGGTAGACCCTCTCGGCATATATTCAATAAGCAAAACTCCTTCAGCATCTCAGAAAACAGTTGCCATCATTTTTTTTCCAGAAAATTGTGTCTTGGCCTTTTTTGGTGGTAGAGAGCCCTTATGAACCCACTGCATGGATTCTTGTTTAGTAGGAGGGTCCCAGTAATATACCCAAGTCTCATCCCCGGTAATAATTCGAGATAAAAATGATTTGTCCCTCTCCAATTTGACCAAATTTTCTTGAGAAACTTCTTTTCTGCACAGTTTTTGTTCAGGTGTAAGCAATCTGGGTATCCACCATGCAGACACCTTCCTCATACCCAAATCGTCATGCAAAATTTTGAGAACACTTGTTTCGGATATACAGACTTCATTGGCAATGACAGAGATCTTTAGACGCCGCGCCGATCTTTCAGTACCAAATTTTCGACTTTTCGCACAATGTTTTCAGTTCGAGCTTCAACGGGTCGTCCGGACTTTGGGTCATCATTGATTGACTCTCGGCCCCATCGAAAGAGTTTAGACCAATATTTTACTTGGAAATAAGATGGTGTATCTTCCCCATATACAGCAACCATTCTTTCATGAATTGCTTTTGGACCATTGCCTTCCTTTGTCAGGAACTTTATTACGCTGCGATGTTCAACTTTAGTTTCACTCATTTTATCGAGAAATGGACCGTCTCAAATCTCTATACACAGCATACACTAAACACAACTTAGCACATGTACTTCTAACAGTGACAGCAATTTTTCAATAATTTGTTTGACATCGTCGCTCTTTTGTTTCATGGCTAGGTAAATAACATAAAAATACGGACCAGAAGTACCACTTTTACTCTTACCGAATAGCGACTTTTTGCAAATATGTCGTAAATTATGCATTCTATATATATTTATTAAGAGTACAAAAGTAGTTAAAGCAGGATTTGCAATATTTTTTGTATATTTGAAATTTCAAAATTCGGACCGGAAGTAACACTTTTACTCTTAGCGAGTAGCACTTTTTTTCGAATATCTTGCAAAGTATGTATGCATTCTATAGCGATTTATGAAGGGAACATAAGTACTTAGAATAGGATTTTGAATAATTTTTGTATAAAAAAATTCTTTAAATT
The DNA here is from genome assembly GCA_963170755.1 of Amphimallon solstitiale. NCBI lineage: Eukaryota > Metazoa > Arthropoda > Insecta > Coleoptera > Scarabaeidae > Amphimallon > Amphimallon solstitiale. The sequence continues at coordinate 81,910,297 of OY720679.1, forward strand.
GTATAGTTTGAAACTCTCATACGTATAAGAAAGTCGTGTGGTGGCCACACCTTATTTTTTATGGTAGATAATACATACACACATACACGATATTGACTTTTGTCGAGCATGTACAACGTGTCATTTATATATTCATATGGCTCTATACTATTTTTCAGAGTGACTTAATGTTTACTTAATATTATTCTTTTCCTTTTACGGGAACAATTAAAGGTTCAATGTTTTCTGCGATTTGTTTTTAAATGGACTGGGGGAGGTCCAATTTATTAGTTAACAACACGTAGGTACTGGATTTTACAATGACGCATTACCACATTACGTATTGTAGATGGCTTCGTCTCATCTTTATGAAAACATCGCGATAAATTATTTTTAATATATGTGTTTACAATAAATGATGGATACATTGCTCAACTTTTAATAAAAGTTGACAAGATTAGTATTGTTAATAATCTTGAGGAATCATATGCCACATCTACCGATATTTAGCTATATCTACGAATTTTTACTTTGATTTACTGGTCTATCTATTTCAGTTCTTAATCTAACGAAAAGTCGACTTGTCTTATGTGTGCAGAACGAAAATCGGTAAATCAAAGTAAAAACTGGTAGATCTACCAAAAAATCGGTAGACCTGCCAACACTGCATATAGCATTCCTCCCTGACAACTCGTAATTTTTGAACCGTTCTTAAAAAACATGTGTCATTTAGTCGTCTTTTCTTCCACGAATATTTAAAAGCATGTTCCATCCCACTCATGTATATATAGCAGTCATTGATACAAACAAATACTAGCTGCGCAACTTAATTAATAAACATCTTCATTTATTGCATGTAATGTAAATATTTACATGTAGAAATAAAAACTATGGTATTTATTTTCTTTAAAGGGAGGTTGCAATCGCTATAAATAATGCGATTTTCCCTAACAGCCCAACTTACATTGTACTTTATCATTGGTTACATTTCATTGTTCATGACATTAGAACATTTACAATGTAGGTACAGCTTGTTACGTATTATTGTATTACTGTGTCAATTTCGAATTACATTATTCATTTAAGTCTCTTAACGATTTACGAAATATTGGAAGCTAATATGGAATGTTGACAGATTTAGATTTTCAGGATGATGACTGAAAATAAATGGTCAACTACATAGTATAATAAAATAGTAACTTTACAAGCACTATTTGAAATCTGTACTGTTTGCATATTTATTTATAAACAGTTATTATTTTTTTTAGTAATGTTGGCAACATATTACTCCGTCTTTTCTAAAAAACCGCAAAGGCTGTGACAATAAATTAAATGTCAACGTTTGATAGTCTACGTTAATTAATATTTTGAAGTCCTCATGATAACGAAGGGAATCGACAAGTAAAATAATATTAATGGTAAATACGTGTTTTGTATAATACATACATATATTAACACACACATCCATGTATTATTTATTTAATTGAATGAATACTCCTCGGAAAAAAATATTTACTTTTAATGTAAACGGACAAGACCTTGAATCATGAGAGTATGTATTTATGGCAACGCCAACATCGTCGGTCAAATGTAGGTGAAATTGTTCTTCGTGAAAAAATTTCGCTGTTTGTGGTGCTCGTTTTATACGACATATACATACAGCTCATCCAGCTTTTTCAATCGCGCGTGGGAACTGAACTGTAGATGGGTTGATGGGTAGTGCCCAATTAGAATATTTTTTACATTAGTGACTGATACAGAAGTTGTTGGTATATGCTAGTTCAATCAGTTGCTAAGAGTCGTTGGTGGAGCTCGACACTATGGTTACTGTCCGACTATTATCGCTTTTGCATGAAATGTGGATTAATCCTATAAATACGAACATGCTTTATTAAGTTTTCCCTACTGGACCTCTAATTTCATTAGCGAAAACCAACTTTACTTATGTTGTCTTACTGAACATGTTTGACATTTATTTTTGACAAATTTCTGATACAGGTTATGTTTATATTTATTATTTTTGCATCTGTAGAATTTATGTATGTACTTTATGTAATATACAGTGTGGTGATAAAGTTTGGAACAAAATTCATAAAAGCCTTCTATAATGTTTTTAAGAAAATCGCTCGGATAGGTCAATTTTTGTTTTTGAAATGCCTTCTTTTGACGAAAATTTTTTTTGAATGGCATAATTGGTTTTTACATAATGACGTGATCATCAATTTTTTTAAATGACAACTCCCACTATTTTTTTCAGTTTTTAATAGATCTTCTTACTACTAAGACGGTGATGTATAAAAATTGGTACCTTACATAATTTTTTTTTTAAATAAATGACACATTAACTTCACAACTTTAATAGTTATAATTTAGTTAACATAATAACTAAAAAAAAACATACAAAACATATTTAACAAATTAATCAACAGAACTTAACGCAAATGTTCAAAGTGTCCCCCTCCAATCATTTGGCATTAACCAGCATGACAGTAAACACTTTCTATACTGCCCTCAATTAATATCTGGCTTAATTTGTTGCATTGCATCACGAATTCTCTGTTGCAAATCTTCCAAGTTGTTGGGTCTATTGAAATAAACTTTTGATGTTGAAGGTATTGACGGATCTCTATGCCAAAATGAGGAGGCGCCCCATCTTGTTGAAACCAAATATTTTGATGAGGTACGTCGCCGTTCATTATTAGGAAAAAGAGCACCAAATCAAATTGCAAAAAATTTAAATATAGGACAGCAGTCAGATTTCGTTCAAAAAAGTAATGTTCTAAAAAACGCCGTCCTATCATTCCCACCCATACATTTAATTTGTCTTGATGTTGACTGTGTAATTCCCGAATCCAGTGAGGATTGTCCCATGACCAATACCTACAGTTATGACGATGTACTGATCTGTTGAGAAAAAAAGTGGCTTCATCAGAAAAATAATGTCGTTTAAAAAATTGTGATTTTGATCACATCTTAACATTAATTCTTCACAAAATTGCAATCGGCGGTCTGCATCATCATCATCATCTTCGTTTAACTGAATTAGGTGCACTTTGTACGGATGATACTTTTCTTTTTTAAATAATTTTACAACAAAACTGTGTTTCACGTTGTTATCTAGAGCAAGTTGCATTGTAGAAATATGATGGTGTTCCTCTGCTTCAAGTAATACTTTTAATTTTGTTTCATCACTTATTCGTGGTCGACCTTCTCGAGACACTCTTCTAGTTTCCCTAAACTTGGCGCCCAATTTACTTACTGTAGATCTTGCAATTGGGGGCGTATCAGGATGTGCTTGATTGAATAACTCACATGCTTCCGCATGAGTTCTTAGTCTATCGTCGTATCCAACCATTTTTAAAATCTTTATGCTTTTCCGTTCAGTTAAATGTGCATTTTTTTGTTCATAACTTCATAATTTAGATTAACTTTTTACAATTTAGATAACTGTCAAACTTTTCCTAGCTAAGTTGATTTAAATTACTTCAAAATTTAGAATGGCTTTTTACAATTTAGATAACTGTCAAACTTTTCCCAGTCAAGTTGATTTAAATTACTTCAAAATTTAGAATGGCTTTTTACAATTCAGATAACTGTCAAAGTTTTCCCAGTCAAGTTGATTTGAATTAAGATTTTTGTTCAAATAATTTTTGCTTTGTAAATGATTCATTTATTCAAAAAAATTGTTAAGTAAGGTACCAATTTTTCACCGTTTAAGGGGTTAGAAGGTCTATTAAAAACTGAAAAAAATAGTGAAGGTTGTCATTGAAAAAAGTGATGATGACGTCATTGTGTAAAAACCAATGACGTTATTTAAAAATAAATCGGCATTTTAAAAACAAAAATTGACCTGTCCGAGCGATTTCCTCAAAAACATTATAGAACGCTTTTATGAATTTTGTTCCAAACTTTATCACCACACTGTATACTTGTTACACAATATAGTCAAATAATAATTATACAATAATTCTTAATACCATAAAAAAAGTACTCACATATGTGATCTGATTTTTTGCACTGCGGCACTATTACATTTTACTACCGTACATAATAATAATTGCATCATTTGTGTTGATTAACTTATGCAAAAATGATATATTCACATATTTGAAGACGGAACGTTGTTTATTTTAACCCGAACCAGTTTGCATTATTGTTGGCACCTTCTCAACATAACGATGATAAGAAGGTGCATTATTGATAATAATTAGAGCATCTTAGTAATAAAATATATTTTATTTCCTCTTGTCTTGTTAGATACCAATTACAGTCGTCTAGACTACCTAAGTAGACGACTCTTTACAGGAACGGTTCCTGTAAAGGGTTGCCATGGCGTCTTTCAAAAAAAAAACAAAACATTTATAATAAATACTTCCTTTAATATTGTACAATTTTTAACGTTCACAATTCTTATCTATTTATAATAATTTATAATTTAATTAATAAAATATGTTATTAATGTTTACAAGAATAAAAGTTAACAGTACACTTCGATTCGGGATGAAAATTAAATGTTGCGCCAGGAACAGTCAAGTGGCTAGTACTTTGCAGCTGATCGTTATAATTATTCGAATTATGTATATCTAAAGTTTCAGATGCAGATGCACTCTTAACTGTTCTGTCTCCTTGTATCATTTTAGCAATTTTAATTTTGTTTGTAACAGACTCTGCCATGTAACTTTCAGCGACAGACGATGACTTCCAAGAGCCATGGCGTTTTAAGGTTAACACATCAGCACCTGCATCTGCTAAAATGGTCGCTGAAGACCGGCGAAAACAATGGCCAGTGTAGCTTTCAGGATTTTCCAATCCCAAGAACGATGCTATGACACTCGGGAACTTGCCAAAACTTTTAATTCCTACCGGTTGTACGGTACATTTTCCATGACGGTAGGAGATAAAAAAGCGATTGTGATCAACATGGCACGGTCTTAATGATGCATATTGACGGTAGAGTTCCAAACAATTCAAACCTTCTCCATCGGCAACAATAGTGAACTTTCTGGGCACATGGGTTTTCGAATCAGGAATTTCAATAACAATATACTCTCCTTTGTCCTTAATATCGTTAACTCGCATCTTATACAATTCCTCACGACGGCACCCTCCATTTACACCAAATACTGTTGCCACCTGTGTGTAGAGTAAGATATTTTTAGATAACTACGCCGATAAGTTATCGAAACATACCTTTATCATTAAATATCTGTCATTTGGTGCTTCTGTCAAAAACCTATCAATATCTTGTCTGCTCAAATTTCTAGACTTTTTCGGTTGATAACCCAATGACTTCTTTTTTAAAAAGCTGGTTACTTTAGTAAATTTTCCAATATCAACGTTCTCGTACACTAACAACGTGGTCTTCAGCATAGACATAAAAGCCCACAGTGACGATGGTTTGTACTTAAGTGACTAATAAAAGGAATATAATCAGATGTGTTGGCATACAAACGTAATTTTTATTTACCTTTTCATAAATAAAGCTCATAATTAAATTTTCATTAACACCTTTGATTCCTTTCTCTTTTCGCCATTCACTGAAAACCCTAAATTGCTTCTCATACCGTTCTTTGGATTTTTTAGGTATTAGGCAGGCATTGGCTGCGTTTACCGTATCTTCAATTTCTTTGCAAACAGCAGTAAAATCTCCCCGAAAGTCTTCATCCGCGATTAAGTCCATTACAATAACACTTTTTTTACAAAGAGCGACAAAGGGTTTTATTTTTGTAATTTTAATTACAAAACATACGAATCTCCTTGGTTACCATCACAGCAAACTAATTTTTCTACAGTGCAGAGACTGGCTTCGTATTACTGTATCATTTATTTATATTTATCTATTTCTACAAGAGGAAATAAAACGTTGTACGCAGCTCGCTTGCAATTAGTCTTTACTGGGCTCACCGGGTTATGGGACTCGCTCCTTCGTCGCTCGCCCCACAATCTTCCCGGCTCACCCGTAAAGACTAATTTACTAAGCTTGCCACGTAAATAACTATTATCGCCACCCGTCAGTAAAGTGATGCGTTACCATAGCGTTTTACGGAGGTAAAGAAACACTTTATCGTACTGTACAATAAAGTACTTTACCTGCCGCTGCCGCTAATATCTGTCAGCGTAGCCATGACTGATGACTTTAAAAATAAATCGTTTGTCACTGTCATAAACTGTCATAAGTTATTATATCTTTATTTCTTAAATTAACAATTTTCACGGTTGGCGAAAAAATTTTGTATGCACCACGTCAGTAAAGTACCTTTACCGAACTCGTCTGTTACTCGCCGCGCTCGCTTCACTCGCTTGGCTCGTAAATCAGACTCGTTCGATAAAGTATCACTTTACTGACTTGTTACATAAATAACTATTTTCTATTCCGGTGCTATAAAGTTCACTTTACGACACCCGTTTTGGTTGCATAAAGTATTACTTTATCGCACGCTAATTTTATTTTTTTGAAGTTGGTAACAAAAGAAAATGGAACCAAATCGTATTTAAATGTCAAAATATAAGCCTTTAAAGTAACAAAAATGTGCAATAAAATTGTACAAAGAATAAAAAGCACACATGCTAGCATTTCACTTACTAATTAGCAATATAAATTGTTAAGCAGAGTTGGATGATAAGTTTTCGGATGCTACTATTGACATTTACTTACTATGTTGAATAGTACAAGTGTTATAAAAGTTTGTTTTGATAAATATGTAGAGAGTTTGTGGACGAAAGATTTTGTAAATTGTCTTCTGCTATTTTGCGAATCTCTGGGGGCGTACAGTTATTTATTTCGTCCTTTTTGTTGATAATTTGAAATAATTTATTGTATAAATCAGTCTGAATTTTAAACACAATTACATATAGCACCACCTATATTCAAATATTTAAAACGTTCTACTTAAAAATCAGAGTTATTTTAAGCTTTTTTGAACTTTTAATAACCGAAATAGAAAAAATAGTATAAAATACACGTTTCATAAGACATTTTGCGCACTTGTTCTTTAGAAAACTCGCCTAGCGGCTCGTTTTCTAAACTTGAACGCGTGCGCAAAAATCGTGTCTTATGAAACTTGTATTTTAATATACTAATTTTCTATTCCGGTGCTATAAAGTTCACTTTACGACACCCGTTTTGGTTGCATAAAGTATTACTTTATCGCACGCTAATTTTATTTTTTTGAAGTTGGTAACAAAAAAAATGGAACCAAATCGTATTTAAATGTCAAAATATAAGCCTTTAAAGTAACAAAAATGTGCAATAAAATTGTACAAAGAATAAAAAGCACACATGCTAACATTTCACTTACTAATTAGCAATATAAATTGTTAAGCAGAGTTGGATGATAAGTTTTCGGATGCTACTATTGACATTTACTTACCATGTTGAATAGTACAACTGTTATAAAAGTTTCTTTTGATAAATATGTGGAGAGTTTGTGGACGAAAGATTTTGTAAATTGTCTTCTGCTATTTTGCGCATCTCTGGGGGCGTACAGTTACTTATTTCGTCCTTTTTGTTGATAATTTGAAATAATTTATTGTATAAATCAGTCTGAATTTTAAACACAATTACATATACCACCACCGATATTCAAATATTTAAAACGTTCTACTTAAAAATCAGAGTAACCAACTTCAAAAAAGCAAAATTTCTAAAATATTCAAACAAAACATGTCTCTTATTTTAAACTTTTTTGAACTTTTAATAACCGAAATAGAAAAAATAGTATAAAATACACGTTTTATAAGACATTTTGCGCACTTGTTCTTTAGAAAACTCGCCTAGCGGCTCGTTTTCTAAACTTGAACGCGTGCGCAAAAATCGTGTCTTATGAAACTTGTATTTTAATATACTAATTACCTGCCGCTAATATCTGTCAACGTAACCATGACTGATGACTTTAAACATAAATCGTTTGTCGCTGTCATTAAACGTGATAAGTTTTTAAATTACAAATTTTTGCGGTTGGCGATAAAATTTTGTATGTCAGTAAAGTGTCTTTATCGAATTCACCTGTTACTCCCCTCGCTCGCTTCTCTCGTTTGGCTCATAAATCAGACTCGTTCGACAAAGGATCATTTTTTTGACTTGGTACATAAATAACTATTGTCCAGCAGATATAAGTCTACAGGAAAAAAAGCTGACAAGATTGACATATTCATAATAAATCTTCTTTTTTAAAATTATATTAAGCCAACCTATTCTCAGTATTAGCGACTAATTGCTGCTTTGCTTCAGGTCGGCAATTTTTCCATTAGGATTTAAAAACGGGTTTCATTGCATGACTAATTTATGTTTAAATCTTTCTATTTTTAATCTATTAAGGTGCTCAGTGAAATTAAAAAAAACAGAGTATAGCGATTTAAATTGATTGTATCAATAGTGTATTTAACAGCAGATTTTATTTTTTAACAAATTTTTGGTTGTTTTGGGTTTTGGGCAATCATTTTAATCCTGAATAACTAAATATTACACCGCGACACATTTTGAGCTATTTGATTCTCGTCTACTTGATGTACGGTTTGGCATTAGTATTTCATATAATAGAAAAAAAAAGTTCCATTCGATCGACATTTGTTTGTGTAATTAAATACTTGCCAAATTAAGAAATATTTCGTACTCACATCGATACCAACACATGACATTGTTAAAAAGTGCACAGAATCCAGCAGTCTTTTGTTCTCAGATTTGCAAAACCTTGCTTTCAACGTCTCTAAAAGTATTTTTTTATTAGTATAAGAATTCTGAGGTACATGTTTCTTCATCAATTTTGGATGATGCTATTTTTTAATATAAAAAAGTTACAATAATAAGTATACTTCATCTTTCTAATCACGTAAGACATGTAACAGATATTTTCGAAAGTTATTTATAATGTTCTACCACATTGTTGATGATCGTACAGTCTTTTTTCGGTTACTTATATAACATCTTTTGCAGGTTCTCTTATGCCGGTTTTCCACCAAACGGACAAAACAAAAACACAACATAAACCCGTGTCGAAAAAAACAAAACTACAACTTTTTACAAACTTTTTGAAGACTCGACGTTTCTGCGACAGTTGCAGTCTTGTTTTTCGGGTCCCGCTCGAAAGCGGTAAGATGAAAGAGTTTCGGAGTGTTTACGACCTCTGCGTTTAGTTTGTGTGTACGTTGAACGGTTTAAATAAAATTAAAACATAAATAATAATAGCACCATAATTTGCTTTTCTTGATAACACAGATCTAACCCAATACCTATGTTGTCGAAGTTAAAAATACCTTAATTACATCTAAAATAAAGAAAAAGTCGTATTGACATGTAAATGCAAATTATGTGCCCAATTTCTTCTTTTTCATACAACGCAGAACAAACCAACCACCAGCCAGGAGAAGCCAATCAGCATCTCTTGAAACAACTTCGATTTTCGCACACTTAAACTTCAAACTTTAATGAACGAAAAACACATAGTTCGTTTGGCGGAGAAGCACTAAACAAAAACAAAACTCCAACAAAATCTTGTCTGCTTGGTGGAAATAGGATTTCGCATTTGTCCGAGTTTTATTTCTGTTAGTAGTGTATCGAAAAACACGAACAAAACAGAAACTCGAGTAGTCCGTTTGGTGGAAAACCGGCATTAGGTTCTTGTTCTAGAGCTTGTGTGTTAATGACTGAATTTCAAGGAGGTTTTCTATAATTGATTTTAGATCCTTTAGTCGTTCTTTGGTATTCCATCTTCTTTTAATATGGTCATTTCCTAGACTGATATAAGATTTTGTTCGAGTCATTTTGACCAATTCTCCTGACGTGGCTGGTTGAAGTTAGAAGTATGTAGCTGTTTACACGTGAAAGATCAAATAGGGCTCTAAATATAATGACGGTCTATCTTCTGGTTCTTTTTTGACATGCTTAATTTAAGCTCTTCTGATCTAATCAGTTTTTCGATTTTCTTCTATATTGTCTTAAAGATCGACAGTACACTGCTCTGCAATATTGCTTTTGGACAGGATGGAAATCATCAACAAAACACTTCCATTCTTATCGGCACATATGAAACTAATGCATTGCACGTGTTAACCCAAACTAGCAGGAGTTAACTGATTAACTTTTAGATTGCATAAATATCGGTGGAGATATTCCATCGATATTTATACAGTCTACCTTACGTAGGGTTCATATGGTATTCCAACTTGTTTTAATTCAATTATCCACTCTAAAATAAACCATTTATTTCCTGTGACGTTTCGGTTAGTACTGAGGACTGCTGAAAGTAACTTTAGTACTCTGTATGCTGGCAGTAAAACTTTTATACAATTGGATTCAGCTGACTTCCCAATTTATACAAACGAATTTATTAAATAGTCACTTATAATACCATGAGTAGTCAAAGTTATGTCGATTATTTTTGTGGTGGTTACACGAATGTCTTTCATGATTGCATTTAAATACTACGAGTGCGGAGCACGAGTAGTATTCGCAATTATGAAAGACATGAGTGTAAAGCACCACAAAAATAGTAGACTCAACTTTGACTACGAATCGGATTCGAGAGACTATTCAATGAACCAAATCAATTTTTCATATTAAAATGACTCAAAATTTAGTTACACATGATTACGTTTCCATGTCAACAAAAAAAACATTTATGTTTGTCATTAAAATTTTTGGAATCGTGTTCCTATTTAGTTCGTTTCGTTGAATAAAAACTGGTGTTTCTAAATAATGGGAACTGAGAAAAGATTTGGCACGAAATCTGAAGACGAAATCGATGCTGAAATTTGCGAAAATATCCCTTGGAACACGAAGAAATCCAAAGATTCAGTATGGAGACAATTTAGTACATTTTTAACAGCAAAAGGCTATAAACTGGATCAATCTACTTCTCCTGTGGACTTAAATGTCATCTTAAAGTCGTGGGCATGTAATATGAAGAAAAAAGATGGGTCCGATTATAAAGAAGGCGTCATCAAGCACATGTGGAACGTGACGGCGAAAATGGTTCAAGAAATGTTCTTCAATAAGTGGAAAATAAACGTAAACCCGTTTTCTGATGCAATATTTAAGTCAGCACGTGACGCCAGGGATGCTACAAGAAGAAAACTGCAAGCGTGTCCTGAAAAAAGAACCAGCAACGCGGCGGCACTTACAGAACCAGAATACTTAAATATGATACGCATATTAGATGAGAGTACCCCAGACGGTTTACAGAAAAAGTTTTTCTTAATAGCATCTTACGAACTAGCTTGGCGGGGAGGAGAAGGGAGCAACTGTTTCACCTATTACTTCAAGGAGGAACTCGATAACAAGGGAAGAAGAACTGGTAGAATTGAGTATAATCCAGTATTTTCGAAAACTGCGCAGGGGGGAACTAAATCATTGACAGGCAGCAAGTGGTTGATAGAGAATAAAAGCAATACCGATATGTGTCCAGTTAGGTAACCTATTTATATTTAATTTCAAGACGGTATAATTAATATTCTTCTGTTATTTAGATTGTATTATCTACTGAAATCGAAGAGAGGAAAAAATGTGAAAACAGAAAGGATGTTTTTGACACCGAATCCGTTTTGGGATAAAGTTGAGAATGCGGTGTGGTATAAGAACAGTCCAGTTGGTATATGTGAGATCAGTAAATGGGTGAAGTTATTAGCTGAAAAAACTGGATTAGATGTTAAAAGAAGGAAGATATCAAATCATTCGGTACGCTCTTCAACTGTATCATCTCTGGCGAAAGCTGGAGTCGGAGAGCAACAACTGATGAAAATAACGGGACACCAAAATCTGAATTCCATAAAATCGTACTTGCAGCTTGATGATGAGCACCACGAGTCGATTATCACCAAAATGCGAAGAAATTTTACAACAACAAATGTGTCATGTACAACTTCGACATCTGTCAGTAATAGTGACGGTATTAAGCTACAAGAGAAAGGTACTCCCTCGGGTACTCCCAGTGATAGCTCTGTTCCAGAATGTCTGCTGCAGCACTGCAGTAATGTTAGTTTTTCTAATTGTACCTTCAATATTGTTAGTAAATGAGTTACATTAATAAAAACTTTCACTTGTTTAAAATATCCACTTGAATACCTTCTAGGAAGATATAATCGCTGAAATTTCCTGTTGCTATGATACGAAAGTAAATATTTGCTATTTTATTGGTTCATATTTGAACAATCACAGGTGAATTGAATAGTCATCATTATTTTGATGCCATATTACTTAGGTTTGCTATTTATGTACTGCCGAAATCTGCAGCGCTTCAGAAATACAACGAGAATTTTATCAGGACGGCATATTCACATATTTCAGAGGCAGGATGTTTATCGCCCTTATTAATTTTCCTCTTCTTGTTCTTGGTTCGTCAAATTGAGTGTTGACGTAAGAATCTGTTGCAAAGAGGCTTTTGGTGTCTATGTAATTTTATTTGAAAGTACCAGCCAAAATCAATCGTCCCAAGGATGCTTTCAGTTCATTTATATCCAAATGTTCTACTACATAATTAGTTGTTGGTCCGTAAGTAACGCTTACTTCCGTAATTTTTGCATTTATTTTCGTATATTTCATTTAGAATATCTTCGATAAACAGAAAAGACTAAGCTTCAAGGGTGTTCTAAGAGCCTTTTACAATTGGCAGTTGAAGAACTGTGTTGGACGATCTAGTTCGTGAAGAAGCTAGGGAATCATGTAGTAATTTCACTGTCATTGACTTGACTTTGACATTCTTCTGATTGAACTTTAAAATTTTGAAAATGCGTCGTATTGAATCTTGTAGAAGAATACCTAAAATCAAGTAATTGTAGAAAAAAAATAGATTAAAAGATAAAAATGAAAACCTGGTGCTTGAGGTGCCAATACATATAACAACTTGACGGCTAAATTAACTAATTTTGAGTTGTTTTGTATTTTAGTAATGTTACCGTTCAAGAAGCCTAAACGGAGAATTATGAAATATTAAAAATCGGAGTGTTATGAAATCTGGTTTGCCGCTAATTTCGAAACTCTCTTAAGAGTTATGACCATAAACTTGATCGACATTGGTGTCATAAAAAAACTATGCAAATTGTCAAAATTTACATTAAAAAAGTTAGTTTATAAAAACTTTGAGTAGAATAAAAGTACTACTCCATTAAATAATAAAAATGTGTTTTCACCCAGAAGAATAAATCAAATTGGTGTGTGAGGCTTGGGAGCCTTCTTTGTGGGTGGTCGAATTATTTTTCAATAGCTGTATGTTTTTTCCACACTTAATAAGATAGTTGCTTATACTGAAACGTACGAAATAATCCACCATCGTCATTAAAATCCATGACGTAGTAGTTTTAGGTTAATGCGAGCATTGTGATCGACGAAGGAAATTTACGATTTGTGAAGTTTACTAGCGAAGTGTAAACGAAGTGTCATGTACGCCAACATCCAATGTTAATATTTCTAGTAAAACTGGTTGAAATGACGCCAACATCATTATTTTTAATTAATATTATCATTTAAATAATCCTATAATTATTGTTATATACAAATAATATATTCATGAAATTATAAGTTTAGTAATATATAACGTAATTATTTTCGTTGTTATGAGATTGGAAATACAGACGTCATTATTTTATGTTTATGACGCAAGTGGATTGTTCTGTGCGTTCTACTATATAAGACCATTATTGGTAATTGGACTCCTCTCTCTCGGGTAACTGCGAAAAAGCAAAAAAAAACTTGAACGAAATAGGAACATTAAACATTTCGTCGATATCTATTTATGTATTCATGAAACTGAACTAGTAGGAGTTTTCCTGGGAATTTTATTTCTCTTTCATATAATTATATATATTTATGGTAGAACGTGTGGTGTGCTCTAAAATGAAACGGTTTATACAGTCTGAATTTAAGTATCGATACTATTATGTCGACTCTAGTGCGCATTTATTTATTCTAATAGAATTATGCCAGAAGATACACATCTTCACTATATTGATATTTTAAAATTTTAAGTACCTCTAATAATTTAAATAAATAAATATGTACAAATTACATATACATATACATACATAAGTATGATCTAAGTAATTGATCAAATACTATGATTATATATTAAATTTTACATTTCAAAGTAGAATAGGACAAATATAATTCTACAGTGAGGCACGTTTGAATTTGCCGCCGTAGAAACTGTTTAGATGGTTATATTTACTATCTGATTCTATTCACTTTCATCACAATTTCTCATATTGATGTTTTACTTTCTTATACGTAGTATAAGGAAGTATTGTGATGATGAAAATTTTCGACTTCGAGATTTTTGCAGATGTCCACGTTTTGAAGTCCCCTGATACCAAAAAAGTGGTTTTTAAAAAATGTCTGTGTGTCTGTCTGTGTGTGTGTGTGTGTGTCTGTGTGTGTGTGACCACGATAGCGGGTCAAACCGGTACAGATATCAATTCCAAATTCTGTATTTACGAATATAATCTCCCTCTTGAGAACTGATTAGATTTTGAGCAAAATCAGCAGACCGGAAGTAGTAGTTTACTTCAGTGAAAAAATCGAATTTTGCAAATATTTCGTGAATTACTAAGTTTAAACAAATTTATAAAGAATTCATATGTACTTAAAATTGAAATTGCGAACAATTTTATTAAAAAGGTTTTTCGAAATTCCTACCGGAAGTAGGTCTTTTACTCTTATCGAAAATCAGTTTCTTGCAAATATTTTGCAAGTCATGCTTTTTAGACAGGTACGCTACGAATATAAAAGTATTTAGAACTTAATTTCCAATATCTTTTGTATAAAAAAAATTTCAAAATTCGGACCGGAAGTATCACTTTTACTCTTACCGAATAACGATTTTTTGCAAATATGTCGTAAATTATGCATTCTATGTATATTTATGAAGAGTACAAAAGTATTTAGAGTTGGATTTGGAATATTTTTTGTATAAATGAAATTTCAAAATTCGGACCGGAAGTAACACTTTCATACGTATAAGAAAGTCGTGTGGTGGCCACACCTCATTTTTTCGTTTGAGGTTGGGAAGTAGGAGATTTTACAATATTTGCATAAGAAATTAGAGGCTTTTTATACTTTTTTTTATTTGTCGTCATCATTCCAATAACATCGTATGGCAGAAGCGTTGAGAGTAGTAATATAAATCATGTAGTAAAAAATTAAAAAGAAAAGCTAAGGAACCAGAACAAAATGAAGAAATCGAAGTTTTGTGGTTTGACATTCAGCAAGATATGCCTCTTTCCAAAGTACGCTAAAAATAAAACGAGTTATTTTTTCATGTATGATGATGAAACGAGTCCAAATGTAAAAGTTTTGTATTGTTTAGTGACTATTGTACTCAGAACAAAAACAACATCCTATTTAGATTTTTCGTTACATTGTTTGACAATGGAAGATTAGATTCAATAGTGCATTTTAGGGCGGGTTCTTATTACTCGACTTCATTGATCAGTATGTCTGAATCTACGCCACTGAATATTGAATTGAACTTAAAATTCGTTCATATGACTCAAGAGCATTCTATGTTCAATTTAGAAAGTGTTACGTTTAAAAATGGCTGCAAATAAGAAAATTTTGTGTTGGAGTTCAAATTTTGTGTAAATGTTTACGAAACGTAATTAGAAACAGGAAACAAAGAAAACGTCGATGTTGGTGGGTCAGACCATGGATCTTGAGACCCAGATAAGAAGGATGCTTCAGTAAAGTTGTTAGCGGAATTGGCTAAAGATGACTTGGACACACATAAAAACCATTTAACATTGGACGCAGAGAAATTGAAAGTATCACCCTTAATGCGGAAGAAAGGTACAGACCTTCTTTTGCCTTATATACACCTCTTAAAAGCTTGAGAGAACCAAAACAGTTTCGGATTCTACAGACCTTCTGTTTCTGTCCCACTTTTATTTGATTTTACTACTTTATTCAGTTCACATATATAAATTGTGCGGATATTTTTTATTTTACTTTTTATATCGTTTTTGGTCAGAACTTATATTTCCATTCTCGAACGAATTTTTTCGTAACCCTCCCTCCCCCATTATTATATTTTTATATTCCTATCACTTTTAATATTCCATACACACTCCTCATTCTGGTATAATTCCAGAAACTTTGAGACTTGATTATCTCTCTGTTTAAAATTGGACATTTTTCAGAAGAACAAAACACAGTCGACTGGGCATTATTGTTTTCCATGCGCCTGAACGCTCTTTCTCAAGGATTGAACACTGGTGTTAGTCTCGTCGATTTACCAAAGTAGAAATTCATTTCGCTTTTATTGAAACTCAATATTATTCAATATTGTTGAATTGATGTTCATATCACACTATTTTATTTCAGTGGCATAGACTCAATGATTTTGCTCAATGAAGTCGACAAGTGAGAATCCCACCTTTATCCCTGAGTCAGAGCACATCTTTCTGCTATGTGACCCTTACTTTGCTATAAAAAATAGAAATAACAAGGAAACTTTTGTACCATGAGAGTACATGAAGATAGTAAAGTTAGCTCCTAGGAAATATGTTATACTTGTTAGTCATAGTTAAACCATGTTGTTTAACTATGTTGAGCATTTATCTTTTTTTAAATTCTGTTTCGACAGCGAATTCTAAAGAAAAATTTGTAAATACCGCGAGTCGAGTGTAAATACGCACAACATACATGTGTAATTCAAATCCTAATTTGAACGAACTTGTACGATACTAAACTGTCCCTAAAAGGTATAAAGTATAAAAATGTAATCTTATTAGCCCAGGAATATGTAGGGAAAGCTAGGCACATATCCTTTTTTGCGTCCTGAATGATTTTATGCCGTAATTTTCATTATTAATGACGATTTGCCTCTGTAACTTAAATACAACTATTATACCGACGGATATAAACATTATGGATATTCTAAAAAAAAAAAATGAGAAAAGATTATTAGAACTAACAAAATGCAGAGATACATAAAACAATTATTGTTATTAGGAAGGGTATTCAATTGCCAATGTGTATTGTAGAATTAGTCTGACGAGTGCTAATTAGTACGAAATCGGTCAAAAAATGTTTCAAGTTTACAAAGAATACTTACTTATGTACAATACATACATTATTCTCTACTAGAACTACCTAAATAGTTTGCTAGCAGCTGTATTAATAATAATAAAATAAACTTGATTGTCCAATAGACAAAATCCGTTTACAGGACAAAACAATAATTAACGTCTAGTACAACGCAAACAAAAATATCAGCATATTTCCATTAAAAAAGAAACAAAGTATGATATCAGCATATATATCAAAATACATTACACAGTATTGTATTCATCTTATCGGGCTCTTTAACAATAACTGGATGAAATAACTAGCAATTTTCACGGCAGCAGGCAAAGGATCAAGTATGGAAGGGATCAGAATATAAAATATTCGCATTTCTGGTCATGTGAGTTAGCGGTGCTGTAACCATCACATTCGTTCGAGCTCTGGCAAGTAAAAACGTATCAGTCGAACGCGTTGCATACGTTGGCACCAAAAAGTCCATGGCCGAGAGAAGGCAGGGCGAGTCAATTTCATTATTGATTAATTTTCTTAAGTACCCTGCACTGGATATCTGCCTCCTTGAAGTTAAGCTTATTAAATATAACTAACAAAAATAAAATCTTATTTAACATTGTATATATATTGTACTAGCTAATGGAGAAAAAGGCCTCGAGTATGAAAAAGATGTGTACTAACGCGAAAAGGTGTGCACAAGTGTTACTTTCATCAGTACTCCCATAGCTGATTGATAAACAACTAAAGCATGATTAAAGTAAATCCAGCTTCAACATTTCCCTTAACTTGCTAGGCTGGGGAATATACATTATTGTTCGGTGAAAATATTTTTTCCAAGTTATGAGACTATAGCGCTATACAGCAGCTAAATCATCTTCTTAATGTGCTAGTAAAAATAACACTTGTACACACCTTTTTGTGCACTTCTTATTCATACTCCGGGCTTTTTTCCTTAAGTACTTATGTTCACCTTTTTTCTGTACCCTTCGGGGTATTTTCTCCATTAGCTAGTACATACCTTTCAGTGGTAATTAAAGCTTTACCTCAAATGGCATCAATATAATGCACATGTCGTACCATTGAATTGAATAATTTAAATTCAGTAATTAATATAACAAATGCCGAAATGTCCTTAGGTTGTTCCTTCGACACCTCTTTAAAAAACTGAAATTTTTGTAAGCTTTCTGAACCTTAAAGTTTAAATAAAATCTGATCCAGACAATAAACGGGAAAAAAATTCCTAATAGAACTTGATCGTAGAGTAATTTAGTATCATAACTTCAACCTTCTATTGCAAAAATTGACGATGCGTTATTTCATCAGAAGCGATTTTACACTACTGATGTATAGAAAAATTTGAATAAAATCGCTGCTAATGAAGATTTTTCAAAACGGAAAAAAACGTAATTTGTAGGGGATTTTGTAAATAACTACGCAAAATTCTAGCCTTCCACCGTGAAAATTTTTATGCAAATTTTGCAGTTTTTGGCACTTTGCCATGCCCCCCCCCTCCTTTGGTTTCGTGAACCCTAATTTGACGCGCATCTTAGATTCGCCCCAACGGTCATTAAGAAAAAAGTCAAGTTAATCGGCCCAGTAGTTCCTGAGAAACGTATGGGTAAATTCTTTCTCTAATGTTAAATGAGGGTGTCAAGTAGGTATAACGTAATAATGTAATTATGATAGTAAGATGTATCTAATGCTTTTTTTACAGAAAATAAAATAAAGTTGTGATATTATTATTATTATTATTTTATTCTGACAATGTAATTTATACATTTTATTATTAAATATTGCATAAATCGAATAACGTGCCGCACTGGCTATATTTATTAGGATCTGTGATTAGTATTAATTAGTATTAGTACCAGCTTTAATAAAGTAAAAACATACTCTTTAAATTCATATGAACTTCAATGATAATTTCATTTGCTTTGATTTATTTAATATCGCATGTAACTGGTAGATTATTTATAGCATCATTATGCTAATTATTAAACATGTTTTGTTTTACTATATTACTGTATTATTCAATGCATTTTTTAGATCTGCTATCGTTCGCACGTGGATAATGTGAACCACACAATACTACCGGTGATTGCCAAAGACCTCGTGTGCGAGGCTAGTGTTGTCTAGTGCGGTCATTTCGTTAAGTTTGTCATTGAGAGATTTAGCGATTTGCATTAATGTCGCCGTGTCAATTGAACATAAATGACTGGATTTATTATTGCAGTCTTGTGTTTCTTTGAAATTAAAATTTATAGTTAATGTATACTTTACGGGAATCGCAATTATATACATATAATTTGTTGTTAAAGAATCATTCGGTTTTGTTTGTCATTGTATACATTAAAGTGGATATAATAATTAGCATTTCTTAACGACTGTATAATATAAAGGAAATAGTCCAATACAGATTTATTATTATCTTTTTGTATATTTAAGAATTAATAATGGACTCAATTGAAAAGATGATTTGGAATTTGAAGCTTTGTTTGGTTTGAAAATAATATGTTATTTAGGCTTTGTACAAGATGGCACAAAACGTTTATTATCATTTCAATGCTTTATAACTTATACGTAAGAGTAATTTATCTTTTTTAATACAGCATATATATGAGGAATATTATTGACCAAAACGTGAGAAATTAACGTCTCCAAGTGGTTGTCATTTTATGTAGACGTGCTCTTTCAAACACGCATTGTTCATTATTTTTCGAAAAATTTGAGGTATTATTGTTTGGTTTTTAATTGAGAGATGTTCGCTGGCTTTTAACGTATACTCGCTCTTTTAAATAGCTTCAAAGAAAACAGTTCGAAGCGGTTAAATCTCGTCAACACTTCAATTAAAGTGGCTCCTGCGCAGGATAATGATTTCCCCGAAGATATTTCGTAAAGATGCCTCTCCATACTACACGTGCTAGGATAACTCGTTATACATACATGCGAATATTGTGAGCAGTGTAGCCAGCCCTACCGATTTTTTGTAGATCTACCAAAAAAATTAAAACTACCATGCTATGTGGATATATCGATTATTGCATACCAAGCTACTTATTGATAATAGAAGTTGTTATGACTGTCATTTGAAGAAAGTTGCGTTTAAAACTGAATAATCATAATTTATAGTAGTAGTAGTAGTGTTTATTGGTCATCAAAAAAATCTTTACATGACATGTCATAAAATACTGCAAATAGCAAAAGATACAAAAGATAAACATTTAAAAAACATATTAATAAAACATACAGATGTAGATATAAAACAAATACACAGTTGTTATTTAGGAAACGCTTGTAAACATCCTAGACAAAAAAAAGCAAACAAAACAATCAAACATGTCACTTGGACATGTTACTACGCATATGCTTCGAAGTATTCGTCTATGCTGTAAAAACTGGCAGTGACCAATATTGTTTTTACACTTCTTCTAAAATGATTTAGACTCATGTCCTTTATACTTTGTGGCAGAGAATTATAAAGTTTTACATCCCAGTAGTCAACTCCACACTGCATAGCACTCAGTCTGTGATGTGGAACAACCAAAGCGCCAGAATTCCGTGTATTGTACTCGTGAAAATTTCCATTTTGAGCGAATTTTGATTTATTTTCGTGAACAAATTTCACACACGAATAAATATAAATACTGACCACTGTGAGTATATTCTCCCGCCTGAAATACTCTCGACACGAGTCACTATACCCAAGTCCACATAGTGTTCTTATTGCCTTCTTCTGTAGGACTAAGACCTCCTTTGCTCTTGTAGACATGCCCCATATGAGTATACCATATGCAGCAATGCTGTGGAAATTCGCGTAGTATGCACTTCTTGCAGCTTGGTGCGTGGATACATTTTTAATTCTTCTTATTGAAAATATAGCTGTGCTTAGTCTTCTTTTGAGGATCTCTATATGATTGTTCCAAGTCAGTTTATTGTCTATACTTAGACCTAAATACGTCACTACACCCTTCCCTTCTTCATTTTTAGAAAGTATGTCCATTGTCTGAGTCTTTTCCTGATTTAGCTTCAATTTATTTGCATTGAACCAAGTATCCGCATTCTCAATGGCTTTATCTTCAATGGATTGTTTTTCATTGTGTTTCCCGCGGACCACGATCGAAGTATCATCTGCATATATTATAGCCTTGCAGTTTAAGATATTAGCCGGTAGATCGTTTATGTACACAATAAACAGCAGAGGTCCGAGAATAGATCCCTGAGGTACACCAGTATTAACATTTTCCAATTTCGAATATCCATTCTGCCACCATACCATTTGAGTTCTGTCTTGTAGGTATGAGACTAATAATTTATGGGTCAAACCTCTCATGCCATAATGCCATAGTTTTGTCAGTAGGATCTCATGTGACACACAATCGAAGGCTTTACTTAGGTCACATGTAACAACTGCAGTACGTTCTTTTTCATCCCTTGCTTCATGTATGGATTCAATCATATCAATCATAGCTGTTATAGTCGATAGTTGGGAATCTGTCAGTAAGGTATGTTTCTCCATAAATGAAATAATTCTGTTTTTTATTACTGTTTCTAAAACCTTTGATAATACCGGTAGTATCGATATGGGTCTATAATTACTCGCAAGAGATTTATCGTCATTTTTATAGACAGGTACCACTTTAGCTGACTTTAGTTCTGTAGGAAATTTACCCTCATTTATACATGCGTTTACTATAATTGTTAGTGGATCTACTATTATTTCAATTATATCCTTTAAAAGAGCTACAGTAAAACCATATATGTCTTTGGACCTCTTACTTTTTAGATTGTGCACAATACTAATTATCTCATTTTGGGATACATATGAGAGGAAGCATGATGCTGAAGTATATTTCATTTTCCCATACAACATATCTTCCATGGTTCTTTCTCCATTTTCTCCTCTATCTATGCTGCTTTGTATACTGTCTCCAATTTTTATAAAAAAATTGTTTAATTCATCCGCGGTTAATTTCGTTTCCATATCCTGATTGTCCCTCTTATCTCTTCCTGTTTCTCTGTTGATGACATTCCATACTGCCTGCTGTTTATTTTCCGAACTCATTATATAATTTAGATTGTAATTTCGTTTAGCTTCCTTTATTAGGTCTACATATTTTACTTTGTATTCCTTGTATAATCGCAGGGCATTTGGTGATCTCGTGACTGTATATACTGTGTGCCAAGCATCTAATTTGTTTTTTACAGCTTGCATTTCCTCACTGGACCAATTTATTTTACCTGGTGCCGTAACCAATTTATGCTTCTCAGGAAAACATAGACCGTATGTTTTTAAAATTTCCTCATGAAACCGGGTGTACAGAACTTGAGAGTTTTTATTTTCGTCGTATTCAGGCCATGATTTTTTAGATAAATGCATTTTAAAATTTAAAATATTCTGTTCATTTATTTCACGTATTTTAATAATTTTTCCCTTACATATAGGTAGCGTTTCCCTTATCTCAACCATTATCATTTGTGCCTTGTGGTCCGACATATGTGTTTCCACCGTATTAACACTTACTATATTTTTTTCATTTGTAAATATATTGTCTATACATGTGCCATACGTTTTATTCATCCTCGATATTTCTGTCATGACAATTTCTAAGCCAAACGAGCTGCACAGGTTTTCAGTCATATTGCTATATTTAGAATGTTGTTTAAAGTCGATATTAAAATCGCCCGCCAAATATATTATCCCACTGAGTAGAATATATATTATATTTATTTATATTTTATATGTATATTTTAGAAAACATTCTATTTTAGTGTAATAGTTTTATATACAGGAGGAGTCCGCGGGTAAGGCCGATTATACCCTTATGAGTAAAGATATTTCGAAGCAGTTTTTTTCTTCTGATAGCTGCTCATTAGGAGCACATTCTAAAAATGTTTTGTATTATTCAGAGTGTTCCAGTGGCTAACCATAGTTATAGTTTTTTAAATGGAACACCCTATATATTATTGCATTTTTGTATTCACCGTATAATTTTTAGTCAAGGAGTAATAAGATAGTATAGGCCTAAAATCTAAAGTTTTTGATTTACTCCCATTTTTCTGAAAAATTCAATGTTTGTATAAAATTATATTTCACGAAAACGACGTATTAGATGGACAATTTTTTTGCAGTATTGTTTACAATAAGAGTTTCAAATAGAAGCATGTTTTATTTTTTTACTGTGACTAACTGCATGTGCTGCAGAAAACTGGATTTAAATTACATATCACGTCTTTGTATAAAAGTCATTCTTTTTTGAATGGAACAGCCTATATATCAGTTCATTTTTGAATTGTTTATTAAATTTCACATCAAAAACATGTAAGACGTTAATACTTTAAAAGTGACTATTACTGAGCTACTGTCGTTTTTTGATATAATTTTGTTAGTTTTTGTATAAAAGTCATTTTTCTTCAAATGGACCAGCCTGTATATCAGTTCCTTTTTGAATTCCTTATTAAATTTCACATCAAAAACATGTAAGACGTTAATACTTTAAAAGTGACTATTACTGAGCTATTGTCGCTTCTTGATACAATTTTGTCAGTTTTATGGTTTTAATTAATATAGTATAGTACTGACTCCGCTGGCCTAGTAATGTGGACGATGAAAAGCCGTTTGTTAGTCGGATTTCTTTAGTCGTGCTGTCAAAATGGAATCATCCACATTAAGTTATTTATGAAAACCGTTCAATTTTGTGAAATGGCACCCACACTTTACATTATAATATAATATAAAAAAAATGAAGGCTGGAATTTAGTTGCTCGAAAACTTAGTGCAAACGCAGCTGAAAAAAAAAGAAACTCACAGATTTCAGGAACGAAATTTGATATCACTAGACTCTGAGACTGGAGTAGGAGCCGTCAGGTTTCAAGCAATGTGAGACTACTTCCCTTACATTCAACTACTCGAATCTTTTTGAAATGTGATGATGGTCTTTACTATCTTCGGTCCAATTGGATTTTTGGGCCATATTTACTTGAAAACCTGTAGCAGTTTTTATTAATGCTGCTGAATATCGAATAAATTTGGACTTTTTTTCGAGGTCACCTGTCCAAAATCAGCCACAGCTGTGGTTCCAACAGTATGGAGCCACAGTCCTGAGTGCGAGTCAAATTATAAAATTATAATCTAGGTTTATTAAAATTTTATAATCGAGTGGTGATATTTCACGATTGTTTTGAAACGGGTAATCTACCATCGAGGTTTTCGAGGTAGTTTCGAGGTAGTTTTTTGGATCTTTTTTCTCATTTTTGAACTAGCAGGTGTACGACTTGGCACTTGAACTAATCACTACAATTGTGCAATTTTTTTATATTACAAATTTAAATTTTCAATGCAAAAAATATGAACGATAACTTTCGCCGACGAGTAAATATTCTCACAACACAATTACTGCACAACAACTAAAATAGCGCGGACAAAGAAATAACAAGCCTAAGTTAGGCGAGTAGACTCAAGAGCAGAAGTCTCTTGCACTCTGGACAGTGGTCCATACTGTTGGGGCCACAGTTGTTTTCTACAGGTGACCTCAAAATATTGTCATTCGACGCGCCGGCTAGGTTTGCAAAGAAATATGGCTCAATGATACTTTTGCAAGATACGACGCAGCAAACAGTACACTTAGGTGGATATAATTGCCCCTGGCTAACTCTACTTGGATTGTATGTAGGCCATATCATCACTCATGATGAAATGGTGAACATTTTTGATCTGATTTTGATCTAGATTTTGTCATAATCAAGCCGTTATTGATTGTGAGCTTCAATTCTTGCACTAGCTGGAAGCAAGGGCGTAGCCAGGTTTTTGGGGCAGAGACATATTAGGGGTCGAACTAAATAAATATTATATCGTTGCATTTACTTCTATTTTCTACTAGAAACTACGAATTTAAAAGAAATATGTCAGGTTCGCACGAGAATGTATGTTTAAGGGTCCTCGCTAGTGAATGGGAAATGTAATATTGGTTGCATAGCACATAATTTAGTAAGCCAAGGATGTCCGAGTACTTTTACACATAGGGAACATATAATAAATATTTGAAATAATAACTCAATATCTAAACGAATAAAAATTCATTTATAACCAACTATTTACACATTTGTAACTGCGGGAAATTTTTATAGCAGAATAACAATTCATTGTAATGTGGGTTGCCTACTTTTAATTTATTTTATATTCATTTTAAACAAAGTAAAGAATAGTTGAACGAAAAATAAGTGTACAGCCGGGTAGCTTTCTATTCAATTTAT
This sequence comes from Amphimallon solstitiale, assembly GCA_963170755.1. NCBI lineage: Eukaryota > Metazoa > Arthropoda > Insecta > Coleoptera > Scarabaeidae > Amphimallon > Amphimallon solstitiale. Next base: position 81,935,528 of record OY720679.1, read on the forward strand.
AACGTGAACCCAAGCAAACAAATCTCCTCCAAAGGATTTTTGAGAAAACTGGTTTTTAATATTTTGACAGATTAATTAATGTTCTGTAATACGATAATTTTTTTCTAAATTTGATTCTTCAGCCGGGTAGATTACTAAATTCTTCATAAGTTGACGTTGAAAGGTTTTCTCTATCTTTAAAATCAACAAAAATATCTGGATTCTAAAATCTGCTATTTTGCCATTGTTGACAGATCCACTAGCGAGGACCCTTAAGGATATTTGTTCTTATTTCTGTTTTTTTTTGGACCCCCCCCCCCACACTCTTGGCTGGGAGAAATATAAGATATTGTAAAGATTCTCAAAAGCTTGTATCTCCCTGTTGATGCTTTTCGATGATCATGCATCCTCTCCCGTAGACGTTACGTATCTGTGATCTTCCTCTGTACCTAAGAGGTTCTTTACTACTTTCCCTGAAACTCTGCAGCGGGCGATTATTGTCACTGAGGGTCCAGTCCGCACATTAAAATACAGACGCTCTACATGTTCCGTCAAAACAATTGCATGTAAGTTTGCAAAATAAAATGTCTTCTTTTTTGTTTTGTTATTTTATTGCTTATCATTTCATTTAAAATTGGCCAAGTCTTCTTTACAAGATTCTGTACAAAAGTGAGAAATAATACTTATTGAAATAAAAAAGTCATAAAGTATTCAAACCATAGCGTGCGTTTCACGGCAGTCTGTATATAAACATTCAATATTCGGAAGCGCGTTTTAGAAAAAAATATTCGGGGAAAGACAATAAACGCTTATTAGGAAGAGGTAAGCTCGAAATTACTCATTCGGCCAATTTACATGTAATACATACTGATTTCTCGGAAATCCTTCCTAGTTAGTAGTCGATACTAATTTCGACGCCCACATATAGTACTTGAAGCCGCTTACGTAATTCGTCGTAAAGTCAATGATGGCATGACGACTGTTGTTTCGACGAAGTAAAAACGAAGTAGGTAACGTTTACGCTATATTATACAGTACGTGTCTAAAAATGGTAGGCTTTTAAAAAGGTGTGTTTAAATTGATATTTTGTATATTGTATGTTCATTTGCATAAATATTTAGAGAAAGAACAGAATGAACTTTTTATTATTTACTCTTGCGTAGAGGTATACTAAATTCTTTGTTTTAAATAGCGATTGCACCTAGATACAATTAATATTGTATAGATCTTAGTACAGTAGATTCGTTCCAATAACCGACACGGCCAAAGTACGTACTACAGAAACGATTGAATTCCACTACAAATTGACATCGACCGGAACACTTTAGAACAAAGAAATTAATTAAGCTAATTAATTAATATTTAAGGACGTATTACTTTCGCGACTAAAATACCAAGTACAAGCAAGCCATGTTCAAATTGTATGTCATGTCATAATAAAATGTTAATATTAAATATTACTTATTTATTTAATACTTGGCTATTTTGTTTAGTAACCACGCATTGTTGTCAAATTTGTATTGTTTAGATGGCAGTCCTGAAACGACTTACGTACATTGTATTCCGAGACAAATAAAAAGGTCCAACACCTCAAAATTGACGCCATTTTAATTTATTAGCCCATGTCGGTTGCTATACGATTCTACTATATAATTAATTTCATCCAATAATCTTACAATCCATATATTAAGGCGGCTTACGCAGAGGTGCCGACTAACTGCCGTGAGGTAGGACGTAAGGGGGTGGCGCCCTATGCGCTAATGTGAATTCTGGACTTTACAAGGTTTCGTTAAAACAATAGTACCGCTTTTATTTACGAAATATCAAAACGAAATTTAAAACACAAATAAACAAATGCTCAATGCATGCTCTACTGGAATTAGTTTATAAAATAAAGTTTCTGAAACTGTGTTATGATGTTGTAAATTTTGCCAACTTTGAGAGTGAAATGTAGGAGTGAATAATTTGAATTATTAGAAAGTACTCCCAACGAAGCCTTAATTAATCCTTTGTAATCAGTTTAATGCAAAAAACATAATAAGAAAAACAAAAATGTCTGCTGTTTGTTTTATTTTAACGAACACCTTACATCGGCGGAATTTACATTAGCGCATATGGCGCCACCCCCTTACGTCCTACCTCACGGCAGTTAGTCGGCACCTCTGCGTAAGGACCCTTAATATGTAAAGAAAAATGTTTGTATCGGAGGAGTGTGAGATTAGGCATAGTTAAAGTTCATATGGAGAAGGAGTGCAGAATGATAAAATTTATGTATAATATGTGTTATATTTACAATAAATTAAATAAAATAAAACATATCTATATTAGACACTTTTAAATGTCAATTGACATTTAAGAATGTCATATGTGAGGTTCAGAAGTGTCAAGTGTTTCGCAAATTTCAAAAATTTAATCTCGTGGAAAAAGACAGCTCTTCACATCCACTCTGCAGAAGAAATGTCTGCCAAAAGTCGGTTTCTTAAAATCCAAACTGTAGAAATAACATAAAACATATAAAATTATGGTATTTATGTATCCGCATACTTCTATAGACGTAGTTGCACCTGTGGGTATCTATATATTAATATACTCTTCGGGTGAAATACAAAATGTGTCAATGTGGAACACATATTAGTCTGTGGTCTACAGTCGCACAGGGTAGAGATTGCCTCTAAGGAATATATACCAGTATATAGTACCTATGTATCACTAATACATTAAATAAAATAAAATAAAACATTTGTTGTTAAATATCTATACCGGGGTCGACATATTTTAATTTCTGACACGAAAGTAGGAAAAGAGCGCGACGAAATAAACTAAAGATAAACATAAGCGAGGCTGCCACACTCGACAAACGTTTGCTATGAAATGTAAGGCGTGGGGGTCCCCCGCCACTGCGTTGCTCTCCCACCACTGTTAGGAAGCAGGCATCGCTGCATATCATAAGGTCATCTTCTGCATATGATAGAAGTGCAAACCGAAATTAAAATTTGACGACTATGGTATATTAATACATGAAGACAAAAAACGTTGTACCCCTTTTTAAGCATGTTGCGCGCACGGAGGAGTGTGAGATTTGGCGTAGCTAAAATTCATATGGAGAAGGAGTGCAGAAAGGTAAAATGTATGTATAAGTGTCACAAATACATTAAATAAAGAAAATAAAAAGGTCGAATTTCGACCACTGGGCGACCCACTAGTTTATTTATGTGTGTAAAATTAAGTGTGCAGAAGCTAGCCTTGCAACTTTTTGCAAGGTTCTTTGTGTATAAATTAAACTTGGCTAACAGATAGACAGACTCGGTTAGATTCTATTTGCACAAGTCCTAACAAAATATTTAAAAATCAAAATTACTCTTCGACTTTGCAAAAGGTGCAAAATATTAATAGATAGATATTTTGCTGTTTATAGGATTCTACTTCTTATAGCTTCATCATTTGTATAAATGGCATGCAATGGCATACAATTTTATTGACTTTCAATTTTCATGAGAAGTTGAAAAATACAATAATATACAGGATTTTCCATTTTCCATTTTGCAATTTCTTATGACTTCTAGCGAACGGAACTACAAGTATAATAAAACAATTGTGTGTTGTTTTTATTTGCAAGTATTGTTCTTGCACATTCGGCCGTCGTATTCGGTTGCTATTTTACATGTATATAATTTTTACTCTAGTACTTATATAAAAGTAGATATTTTTAGCATTTAGTCACCAAATGTACATATTTTGATAAAGGCAAACCAATTTGGATCTTAAATAAAATAAATCCAAATTGAACATTTCGTTCAGGTAGAAAGAACCATTCCCGTCAAGACTTTTGGATTATTCATTCAACCAAAAAAATACCAGGTTCTAAACATAAATTCATTAAATATGTGGAATCAGGTAAGTTGTTCAAAAAATTCGACATTTTTCAAATTTCAACAAATTAGAAGACGAATGGAGACCACTAAAATTTGAAAATTTAACAACAGATAATATACGGTATAAAATATTCAACATACAAATCAGTGGAACACCAAATTATCTAAATTTAGAAAAAGTACAAACCATCTTCCCTTTTGACAAGAATTCTAACATGTGGCAGAAATTCTTTACAAGAAAAGATTGTGAATTCGATTCTTGTAGTTAAGGACCCCATAAAATCTGTGTGTAATGGTAAAGTAGAAAATATACAAATTACAGCGGATCTTTATTCGTTGGCAAAAAATTCTCCTTAATCTTGTGAAGCAGAAAAAGAAAAGGAAAAAAAAACGTCCGGAAAAGGCAGACTTCGAAAAACAAAAGTAGAAGGAAGATAAAAAGGATTCAGAATTATGGAAGAAGAGAGACATAGATTGCATGACTTACAAACATACCTAAAGGAGTTACAAGCGAAGCAAGAAGAGGACTGCTAAAGAACTTTTCGATGAAGCGCAACAAAAAATGTTAAAAGCTCTAGAAAACAACAATGTAGTTGGGGCAAATGTCGCACAATGCCCTGATTCAATCAGCCTAAACTATGTTGCAAGAAGAAGAGAAAATGCAAAATTAAAGGAAACATTTAAGTAAATGTACAAGTAAATAAAATCCCAAAGTTGCCAAAGTATTTTTTTATGATAAGAAATAATTGTATGTAATGAGACTATTGCAGTATTACTTATATCTATTATTATTATTATTATTATTAAATATTTTTTAAAGCTGTCTTGTGTATTATATCTGTAATTATGTATATCATAAATGAATAAACATACACATATTTGTCCATGGCTGTTGTTAAATGTAATAATTATACTTTTGTATCATCAAGTAAAATGATGCAAAGTAATCACTAGTGATTAATCATTCATGCAAAGTTTTTCTAGAAAAGAATCTTGTTCTGAACGGGATTTGAACTTGAGTCATCCGCGTTGCGAACTCAAGCAATCCCACTGAACTACAAAGACTTAATCAGTTGTATTCGTAAACACAAACGAAATAAATAAAATCGAATCAAAATTGAATGAAATAGTCGTGGACGCAGTATAGTATTCGACTCCCATATACTGGCTGTTATTCATTGCGGCGATTGATGAGCACGCGCCTACGGCTCGTGATCATAAACCTTCGTGAATAATAGCCAAGATTAGTCATTATATCCTCGTTGAATAATATATTACTTTTTATATTCTACATATTTGATACATATTAAAAAAAGTCGTTAAAAAGTACATGTTTTAAGAAAATTTAATCACTATTTACATACTTTTTTTAATTAACCCTGCTGCGAGAGCTGCATATCAATATATTGCATATCACATTAATTTTACATCCTGTATATCAAAGGTAATGTTAACATTATTACTGATGATATTTTACACACAATACACACATTTAATTAGGAGTGTATTAGAATCCAGTTTCATTTCAAGGATTCCTATTTGAATACTTCGTTTATTTATTTTAGTGAAAATGTTCTTTACTTTACGCACAAAATTCTTGGATGATTTTTCATCCAGAGTTGTAAACTTTAATGACTGCAGTAAAGGTGTAACGACTATGCTCGATAGAAGGAGATCAAGTGCACGTGTTTCAAAAATATTATGGAATGTCGCGCGGGCTACTTTGTTAGCTCTGTGGATATAAACCGAGCGGATGGGTGTCAAGGGAGTGCGTCGCTGAGTGATTCATATTTCCTCAAGGAAAAGATTATTTCCTCGATAACACTATAGTGGTCTTGCATACTTATTTGAAAGCGACGGATGATTACAGAGACTCGGAACAAAGTACCGGAACTTCCGCTAAATACAATAAATATTTTAAAGAATTTATTCGATAGCTGCCAGCGATGTTCATGGAAGGCGTAAATATTTACTTAAATTCCTACGTTTATTTCGGAATTAAATTTGAAGAAAAATTAAGTTTTGGAAATGGATAATTTAATACCTACAGAAAATGTTATTAGAGAAGTATTTTGGTAATTAAAATTCAGTATTTGACTGTTGTGCTTAAAATTATAATAATAATTTTTATATTATTTACCTCTTCTTCCTTGTTGTAATGGTTTACCATTATTCGTAATAATCTTCTGATAAGATATTTCATCCGTTTCATTTAGAATCATACTTTCATCATCTTTTGTAGTACATAATTTAAAATCGTTAGTGTAGCTATTGAACAAATGATTTTCTGTTTATTTATCAAAACTTTAATGGAAAAAATGCTAATTTTGAGTTTTGGAAGGACATTGGCAGTTTTGAAGATTTTTTAACATAACAAATGAATATAGTATAAGAAAAATTTTGATGGTACCAACATTTTTGACCCCGAGAAGCGGCCAAACAATTACAGCAATTTATACCAAACTGTATATTAATAAAGTATAACCTTTCTCTCAAGATTTAATTGGATTTGCAGTCAAATCTTAGATCAGAAGTACTAGTTTACTTCACTAATAAAATTAAATTTTACCAATATCTCGTCGACTACAAAATTCGGACAAATTTATGAAACATAACACACACGCAAATGCACTGCAAGTCATACAGCTTTAACAGTATAAAAGTATATAGACCATAATTCATAACACGTTTTATATACCAACATTTTTCAAATTCGTATCGGAAGTACACTTACGCTATTACCAAAAACTAGTTTTTTATGAATGTCTCGCAAGTTATGAAGAGTATAGCGTTTAGAGCTGGAGCTTTTTGTATAAAAAAAAACAACTCTTTAGCTCGAACAGTAGTTTTTTAAGTTATGCATTTGGCATAGAATGATTAAGAGGATAAAAATATTGTTCTACTACCATCTTTAAAATGCCATTTATCATTATGTTCCCATGAGAGTAAGTGATCTTTTAAATACTTTGACAAGTTGTGACTTTGTGAGCTTTAGTCAAGGGGTGAATTTTTACCAACTAACTCTTTAGTCACAGACTAAAATTAGCTCTAGGTTTTTTAATTACAAAAAGCAATAGAAACTCAATCAAGCTGGTTGTCATTAATCAGTCAAAATAACCTGAGGTGGTGCGACAACAGACATATAATTTTGCATTTTTATATAGTATTTCGTTTTATAAACACGTTAATTATTTGTTTTAATTACTTGCTCCGCTACGCTTCCCTCGTGATTAGTAAAACTCGTGATTAAAATGGGGTTTTTATTTTATTAAATTTGCAACTTGGAAATGTCTTCCGTCATTTGTTCTTCCGCCAGTATCGTGCCTAAATATTTATTTAATTTTCAAAGTAAAAATCACTTCATAATTATATGATCATGCTTACGTGCAACTACGTTATTGCCAAAATGTCGAATTCAATTAGGTTAAAGTTGATTAGTATATGTCGATAATTATCAAAGTCACTGCAAGAAAATCTTTTAATTTTTATGTCAAATTCTACAATTAATTTGAATTCACGCAGAGGTGGAAACTGCAAAACGTAAAAATCTCTAAAATGCGAATGGCGGCGGCGTAGATCAATTGCACACTATTATTATTTTTTCGTAGATAATCTACCAAATAGAAAACTTTAAAATATGAGTTTTGGGGGCAACTGTAGATTTTAGTGATTAGAGCTAAATATGTAAATATTCCGTTTATGATAATATGTAGAAGTGGAATATTTAATTAAACGCTCTACTAAAAGCAATACGTCGCAATACTATCTACTAATTAAATGAATAATGGATGACAAATACGCTACGCATGAAATAGAAAGACAACTCGGTGAAATAACAATATGGGAAAAATGGAACTCCCCTTATTTATATAATTATATAAGAGGGCGTGCTGTAACATAAGATTATGTTTGATTTTACTGCGTACTTTTCTGACTGCAGAGATCTTATTTAATACAGTTAGTCACGAATGTCGGCGGTCACTTCGCAATTTATGAAGGCTTGTGTAGCATAGTGTGATTGTTATGCGATACGAATCAACTATAATCATTGACTAATATTCTTTAACGTCAACAAAGTCTTAAACTGAAATAAGAAAGACATAGATAATAATAATAAAACATGCTCTATTGTCAGTACAGAGAAATATTTCGCCATTCGTGTATTTCCACAGAGATATACTCCGAAAGCACTGTTTAATATACCCAACTTTACGAGTCATTCTGTAGACATTGTGCTTATTCATGTATTATTTTATTATTATTACTGCAATAATATTACTGTTTAATATACAGTGTGTAAATAAAGTAAGGAATAATATTCATATTTTGTTTATTATCGGTGTTTCGAAGAAAAGCTCGGACAGGTCAATTTTATTTTGTTCTTCCGGACGTTAATTTCCTTTTTTTTGTCGCTTACTACTCTGGGACTTATGACATCATCCATTTTTTTTAACGGAACCTTATTAATTTTAGGCCAGAAATGATTAGTAGACTTTTTTATGAATTCAGTAATACCTCCTATGTGGTATTTAAAATTAGTAGTTTTAGAGATACGAAAGATCAAATTATTAATTATTATTAAAATGATAATAATAATTAAACTTGAAAATCAAAAGAGCAAATATTAATAATTTATTCTTGGGACGATTAAAACAATAAAAATGTTACATTAATAAATGTTCAGATTGCCACCCATTTGTTTCCTAGCAATGATAAAGTCGGAGTTGTAATTCTTCCAAAACATTATCTCTCATTTCTTGGTCGAGCTTTCTGCACTCTGACATTATTCTTTCTCGTATTTCTTCAAGATCTCGAGGTTTTGTCTGATACATACGTGATTTTAAATAACCCCATAGACAAAAATCAAATGGGGTGAGATCAGGAGATCTAGCTGGCCATTCCATAGGACCACGTCTTCCTATCTATCTATTAGGAAAGACTTCCTCTAGATATTCTCTAACACGAAGTGAATAATGTACGGGTGCACCATCTTGTTGATACCAGACATTAACACTCGATAGATCAGGGTCCTTGTTATTTGGAAATAATATCGCTTGAGCCGGTATTAATTCCAATCTAAGGAACTTTAAATACATCTCCCCATTTAATGAACCATCGAAATAATAAGGACCCAAAACGTGACCTCTGGTAAAACCTGCCCATACATTAAATTTTTGTGGATGCTGTGTATAGCCTTCTTGCATCCAGTGGGGATTTTCGGTGGCCCAGTATCTACAGTTTTACCTGTGTACTTGCCCTTTTAAACAAAATGTAGCTTTATCACTAAAGATAAGGTATTTAAGAAAATCTGGTTGATTACTCAGTTTCACATTCATCCCTTCGCAAAAATCAAGTCTACCATCATCACCACCACACGTTTAGTTGCTGAACTGGTGTCACTTTGTACGGATGGTATTTGTGTCTTTTTAACATATTAAAAACACTTTGATGACAAACGTTGTGGTTTGCTGCTAGCCTTCTTGTTGATTGGTTTGAATTATATTCAATTTCTAATAATAAATCAAGCTTTTTTATCAGAATCTACAAGTAGATCTTCCTTTACGTTGAACATCACGAACGTTACCCTATTCTTCAAACTTTTGAACAATTTTGCTCACACAAGATTGAGTTATCGAACGATCGGGATATTTCTCATTGAAGAGACGAACAACTTCGTTTTGTGATCTGATACTCTCACCATATCCAATCATCATTAATATCTCAATTCTTTGCCTTGCTGACAGACGCGCCATTTTAGATATTGAAAGCGTTACATGTAAATTGTCATTATTGCCATTTTAGATATCGAAAGCGTTACATGTCAATTGTCATTATTAGCACGCTTAGTAGGTACTCTAAAATTACTAATTTTAAATACCACATATGGGGTATTGCTGAATTCAGAAAAAAATATACTTTTTATTTCTGGCAAAAAATAAGGAGGCTCCATTTGAAAAAGAAGTCGATGACATCATAGGTTCCAGAGTAGTAAACCAAGGGACGACAAAATGACGTCCATAAAATCCGGAGGAACAAAATAAAATTGACCTGTCCGAGCTTTTCTCCCAAACAGCGATAATAAACAAAATATGAAATTATTCCTTATTTTATTTACACAGTGTATTTATAAATGGCATAGTAAAGCAAGATATAGTTCAGTTATACGCTGGTGACCCAAAAATACATACTCTTAATTGACCGAGAGAACTCCTCCTAACATGAGTACTTCAGGTAGGAGAAGCGTCTTTTGGCTTCGACCGTATTATCCCATTTGGTGTTGGAGTCACAGTGGTTGTGTTTACCCAAATCTGTTTAACATGTGGTATAAGTCTGCACATTGAACTATGTATAATATTTCATCAGTTACAACATGATTGCTGTAATTATAGAAAAGTATGATATTGTTTCTTCTTGTAGAATACCGTTTAATTATGGAAATAGTCTTGGATTACACAAGGGTATGTATACTAAGGTGTAGCTAATATAAAGATCAGAAGTTCTCTAACTTGCTGGCCATATCATCATTTCTTGCAAAGTTGCTGTAATGTCATTTGACATTTGTCGTCCTGCTGTAACGTCGATGCAGATACGAACACATTTCCCCCTAAAATAATTATTTATGATAGTAAAAATCTTTACCGATGTATCATAAATCTAATTATAGAAAGCAGTCTCAGTCGTCGCCTATATTTTTTCATATTGGTCGACATATTTAACATATTGGGATTTTGTAGTTGCATAAGCGATATCTGTAGATTCATCTAATTGTATGGCAATATAGGACGATTTTTTACTTTCTTATACGTAGTATAAGGAAGTATTGTGATGATGAAAATTTTCGACCTCGAGATTTTTGCAGATGTCCACGTTTTGAGGTCCCCTGATACCAAAAAAGTGGTTTTTAAAAAATGTCTCTCTCTCTCTCTCTCTCTCTCTCTCTCTCTCTCTCTCTCTCTCTCTCTCTCTCTCTCTCTCTCTCTCTCTCTCTCTCTCTCCCTCTCCCTCTCTCTCTCTCTCTCTCTCTCTCTCTCTCTCTCTCTCTCTCTCTCTCTCTCTCTCTCTCTCTGTGTGTGTGTGTGACCACGATAGCGGTCAAACCGCTGTAGATATCAATTCCAAATTTTGTATTTACGAATATAATCTCCCTCTTGAGAACTGATTAGATTTTGAGCAAAATCGGCAGACCGGAAGTAGTAGTTTACTTCAGTGAAAAAATCGAATTTTGCAAATATTTCGTCAATTACTAAGTTTAAACAAATTTATAAAGAATTCAAATGTACTCAAAATTAAATATTGAGAAAAATTGTTTTAATAAAGTTTTTCGAAATTCCTACTGGAAGTAGGTCTTTTACTCTTATCGAAAATCAGTTTTTTGCGAATATCTCGCAAGTCATGCTTTCTAGGCAGGTACATTACGAGTATAAAAGTATTTAGAACATATTTTTAAATATCTTTTGTATAAAAAAAATTTCAAAATTCAGACCGGAAGTACCACTTTTATTCTTACCGAATAACAATTTTTTGCAAATATGTCGTAAATTATGCATTCTATGTATATTTATGAAGAGTACAAAAGTATTTAGAGTTGGATTTGGAATATTTTTTGTAAAAATGAAATTTCAAAATTCGGACCGGAAGTAACACTTTCATACGTATAAGAAAGTCGTGTGGTGGCCACACCTCATTTTTTAATTTTTAGATAAACTGTTCTTTAGTATCCTTAGAAATGGCATCGATATGATTAGCTTATGTGTGATTTGACAATTTTATACTTTTCGGAAAACTTTTTTACCAAATATTTAGGTACAAACTTCCAGCAAACATCTGGTCGGGATCTAAGACTGGCCAGAAGAACCGCGTGTATTTGAAATGAGCAGATAGACAAAAGCATTGAAGCTCGCTATGTTTTAAAAGAATAGGTCAGTTAGGTCACAACACAAAGTCTGATATTTCACTGACTGTCTAGCCATGAATCTTGCATCTCCAGGGAAATTCATTAGCAAATCCAAGTGGACGTGATTTATACGTATGTATACGCTGCAATGCAACCGTAGACACGTGTTTCTGTCCCATTAGTCGTTATCAGTACGGTATTGGCATTGAATAAGGTGGGATAATTTTGGAGATGTACGCATATATGGAAGACCATCTGGTGACAAACCGGCATTTGTAGCTTCTGCTAGAAGATCCCTGGTTTTGAGGACAACAAACAACATCTCTACGAGGAAGACATTGTCAACCTGCGTGCCATCCAAAACCAGGAAAGATAAAAAATGAATTATTGCGGATAAATAAATTGGATGAAAAAGAAAAATGTTGGGTAAATTCCGCTGCAGAGGAAGCGTAGACCCTTCCTTATGACTCTTATAATTATGTTTTTTTTTTTATAAAGATACTAGAATAAATTGCTTCAGTGTATGACCTTCGTCCCTTCGGGCTTGCTTGCTTCTTTTGTTTCTGATCTATTAACATCTTTAACCTATCTAGTACTTGCCTATGCGAACTTTTTCTATTGGTTTTTCATGAACCATCTTCTGGTTGATTTTAGAAACATTTCGATGTGTACTCATATTATCACTAATGACCATTTCAAAAGCATGGGGCCCTTCTGGCGACTATTAGTCTTAGGAAGTGTAGATAAATCATAACTATAAGCATTAGTTGAACCTTTCTTAATAATCAGGTAATAGATTTTTTATAAAATGCTACTTGACCGGATACTTTTATGGGTAATTGTATATATTTATGGGAATCATAAGCTTACATAGAAACTGACAAGTTATGAAACAATTGAATTATTTTATTTGAACAGTACAGTTTCTAGTAAGGCATTATCGGTGTTTTACTATCAGTCATATACATTAAATTATCATATTTTAAATTTAATGATTGGGTATTTTTTTAAATGTATATATGATGTAGATTTTAGTATTTATCTATGAGAATCTGTTTCATAATTTTTAATTGTTTTTAATAGAGACAAGGCAAGCATTATTTTATACATTATTCGACAAGTGACATACATAAATATGTAATCTCCACAGTAATAAAAGTTGCATTTCACATCAACAAAGGTGTATTGTCTGCTACACTCATTATTATGGCATTCTAAATCGTACTAAGGAAATAGGTAGAAGAGACACATTGAGAACAAAAGGAAGCCAAATTTTTGTGTATGCAGATGTTATAGTTATAGTTACCAAATAAAGAAAGATACTAGAAAAGATCTTGTAGAGAATTGAGGAAGAGGAAAATGAACGAGGTAAGAATTGGAAATTACGAATTTGAAGAGGTGAAAGTTCAATTACCTTGGTGATAGCATAACAATAAACAGAGAAAACACGTAGAAGTACAGGAAAAAATACAAGTAGCAAATACAGCCTTTTATGCTAACGAAACTATGCTGCAAAACAAAGCAATTAGAACTAGCACTTAAATAAAAATGTATAGATCATTAAGAAGACCCATAATAACATATGTCGGAAAGACAATGTCTTTAACACAACAGGAGCAGCATTCATTAAAAGTATTTGAAAGTAAAATAATGAGCAGGATACTGGGTGTAAATAAGTTAGGAGAATATGAAATAAGACGAAGAACTAATTGGGAAATAGAGTATCAACTAGAAGACACAGTGGTGTATGGAAATTAGAATCGGAAAGTAACGCCCGAAAGAAACAACAATGGAATGGCAGCCGAGTGGAAGAAAAGGAAGAGGTAGACCAAGAAGTAGATAGCAGGACGAAGTTGAGGAGAAATTGAGAAGGTGCTTGGTACTAACCAGATGGAAACAAAAAACTGAAAATACGCAAATAGGGAGGAAAACAGCTGAAAAAATGAATACACTACATATATTACAGTTGTTATATAGGGGACTAATCCACTTCGAGAAAAAGAAGCAAAGGGCTTGGACACACGAAGCGGCGAAGCTCCAAGAAGGAGTGTAGTACCCATATTATATGGGTACTACACTCCTTCTTGGAGCTTCGCCGCTTCGTGTGTCCAAGCCCAAGTGGTCCCCTATATAACAACTGTTATATATGTATTATTTACAGTTCTTGCGAAATAATGCATATATATATTATCCGCATTTTGGGTTACTTGTAAAGTTTTTCCGAAACTTATATAAGGAACGATAAAATTTTGAATCGTATATAAGATAAGTAGCTTTAGCTTTTTTTTTTGTTATTGCAACGTTCTTTAATATTCTGTGAACTTTATTCTCCATGATTTTCTTGCCATAGACATTTTTGCGTGTGACAGTGGGTTACAGTTGGTGTTCATTGGAGGTAATATGACTGCCCTACAATACAGCCAGAAAATGTTGAACCTCACGATGGCAATAGGTGTGGTTCTAGAGGCCTCTACATATTTCCATTTTCCATTTTTTCTTGAGAGCAGTTAATTTGTTTTTAAATTAAAGTTCAGAGGAAAATGTTGTCAAAACTAGTAATAAGTTAATTCTGTGTACTTTTGTCTTGTTTTTTGTATATGTTATGATATAAAAGCACATTTTTAGTCCTTATTTTTATTCTTATATTTGAATTAACTGTTTATACCGGTTTTTGGTGGCGGTTTTCCACCAAACGGACAAACCAAAAACACAGCACAAACTCGTGTCGAAAATACCAAAAGAGCAACTTTTTACAAACTTTTTGAAGACTTGACGTTTCTGCGACAGTTGCAGTCTTGTTTTTCGAGTCCCGCTCAAAAGCGATAAGATCAAAGAGTTTCGGAGTGTTTACGAACCCTGACTGTCTAAGAGAGGTTTCAGTTTGTGTTTTCATTTAGTTTGTGTGTACATTGAACGGTTTAAATAAAATTAAAACATAAATAATAATAGCACCATAACAAAGATCTAACCCAATACCTATGTTGTTGACGTCGCTTCCTTCTCCTAAAACAAACAAGTTAAAAAATACCTTAATTACTTCTAAAATAAAGATAAAGTCAATATTGACATATAAATGCAAATTATGTGCCCAATTACTTCTTTTTCATACAACGTAGAACAAACCAACCACCAGCCAGGATAAGCAAATCATCTCTTGAAACCATTTCGATTTTCGCACACTTAAAATTCAAACTTTAAATACCGAAAAACGTACCAGTTTGTTTAGTGGAAAAGCACTGAAAACAAAAACGAAATTCCAACAAACTCTTGTGTGCTTGGTGGAAAAAGGGTTTCGAATTTGTCAGAGTTTTGTTTTCTGTTATTAGTGTATCGAAAAACACGTACAAAACAGAAACTTGACTTGTCCGTTTGGTGGAAAACCGGATAACACTGCCATAAATGCAGTTAATACAATAGATCATACAGTTAAATGTTCCTTCAATTTCATTTGAAATTGTGATGTACAAATACAAAAATGTTTAAAAATGCATATAGAGTGGGCAAAAATACCGAACATTAACAATAACTTTTGAATTTCTTCGACTTAATTTATCCATATTAGTCGTGAGTCGAAGAAATTATAGTTTCTGCTGAAAAATTGGTAGATACATATATTTATAATTAAATAATATCTCGCTCATACAAGTATTCCAACACTTCGTATACCGGTTGTGTCAATTACCATTAGCCATAGCGAATCAGTTTATACGTATATATGTAATTATACATAGATCCGCTATGGCCATTGTTTCTTGACACAGGAGGTATATGTAATTGAGTCAATAAGCCCGAAACACGTCATTGTTTTGGTTAGTAGTGGCAATACATTTTTCGCACTAACTTCAAAGTATTACTACTGTTACTAACAAAAGTGTTTGCGAGGTGGGATATTTTTTTTTCTTAAAATGAAAGCTTATTTTTTGGAAAAAAAATTATCTAAACATTAAATCTAACGCTAATTAGCTACTTTTGACAATTGAAAGAGTTTCAGCCGTAACACAGCTCAGTTCATTCAAATTTGTTGATTAAACTTACGGAATCTACGAGTTCAATATTTACTTGCTGCACTGTTTCACTTGCGAGTTCAGAGCAAGCCAAAACCAATTCCACGCTGTCAACTAGAAACCTTTTATTTAGCCAAAATGGGTAAATTGTAGTTTAAAAATTGAATTCTTAAGAAAGTAACATGGGTAGCTACTATCAATAAACTATGATAATTACACTAGGTAGAAATCTTTGTTAGAATAGAAACAATAAACAAAGAATACAATTAAAGGCGATGAAGACAAATTTCTTCTTCTTTTTATGATTACTAACTGACAGAAGCATTATAAAAAGAATTTTGCTTAGTTGCTACTCTTTCGCGCTGACGATTTGTTTGAACAAAAACTAATTAAAATATGTTGAGTTTAAGGTCGGGTTTTCTATAAAACTATGACTTTTTTTACGTAGCCCGGCCTAATACCTCTTTTCAAGACAGAAAAGGACTAACAAAACGCTTCACATAACAAGACGTTACAAGTCTTCTCTACGTTTGAAATTTATGCTTACATTAGATACGAATTTTTTATTATCTCAAAACGATCTTTTCGCGCTTATGATTTTTTTGAACTCACCGAAACTGATATTAAATCGATTAATGTCCCTATAAAAAAAGAATAAATCGTATAAATTTTAGGAAGTTTGTTTTCTCCATACATATGGTATTAATTATTATTAACGACCGGTAGCACCATTTCCTTAAATACTTTTCATTGATTCAATTTATCATTCAATCTATACTTGTAATGGATGAGTAATTATACATGATCAGGCAGTGAAATGAGGGGGGGGGGGGGGGAAGGATTACACAATTACTTAAAAGTCATCATCAAGTGCACGTTCTAAAAATATGTTCCTTTATACAAAGTGTTCCAGATGGAAGTGCCATCTTTAATAATCGGTTTTTAAATGGAACAGCTTGATAATTATTGCATCTCTTTTATCTTATGTAAAATTAAAGGATTTGTTTCCATTAGTTAGAGTTAGTCTGCACGGGTCTGCTTTGAGTTTATTTTACTGCTTTTCAAAATATTTTGGCGACTTTCCTAATCGAGAAATATGTTGACATCATTGCTGCCCAAGATTTAAGCCGACTTTAAATATAATTTATTATATTTCCTATCATTAAATTTAGTAAATTATTTAGTCTTGTTTCCCGACTATATTTTGCAAAATGGAACAATTTAAATAATTTTTGAAACACTGAAACAACTAATTTTGAAATTATTTGCTGTTAATAATTATCTTACCTTCTTGATATGATTCAGTACTATTCGAAATCATTACCTTCGATGGCAAGGTCATCTGACCAGCGGTTAGAAGGTTAAAGTTAAAAGTAAATTGTCAGTGCTAAGCAAAAAAATTATAATTTTATGTACAAAAGTACTTAGAGCTAAATTTGGAGTACTTTTAAATGAAGTTTCAATTTGGACCCGAAGTAACACTTTTACTCTTACCGAGTAGCATTTTCTTCCGAATATCTCGCAAAGCATGCACTCTATAGGGAATTATAAAGAGAATAGAAGTACTTATAATAGGATTTTGAATAATTTTTATAAAAAAAAAATGTTTAAAATATGACTTATTTTTCCAAGAAGATTAAACTATTTAGAACAAATTAGAAAATTTTTGTATAATTTAATATGCTCATACGTATAAGAAAGTCGTGTGGTGGCCACACCTCATCTTTAATTTTGGGATATAGCGTTGATTATGCCAGTCCTATAATAGATACATTTATAATATAGTGTAATTGGAGTTATACCTGTACCCATTGCCGTTCCTAACCATTTTGGCGCCCGGTGAAAAATAAAATTTGGCGCCCTTTCTCCTTACCTAATCTGTCTTCAATAATTGTTTTATTTGAAGGCACAAAAAAACAAGGTTGTTCGTTAAAGTATAGGAAAATAAATCAAAATACGTATCATAAAAATTCTATTAATTTTAATTAGTACTGTTTAGGAAGTAAAAATAATGAAAATAATAATTGATCCGCAACACAGGTTGTAACGCAAACAACATTTAATAATAATATGCGTGTTTCACATCGGCTTTGTTCTTTATAAATCAGTTGTAATATTTCCTCGAATTAAAGGTGTTTCCCCTGGAGTACTTCCCCAAAATTAAGGCAAGAGAGAAATGAACATTATATTCGCGTTTGTTGTATAGAATAGAAAGAGAAAGAAAAGTAACACAATATGGCACTTGAACACTTGACCTATTTCATTGGGTAGTTCCCAGATAAGTGTTAACGCTTGGTATTTGGTATTTTGCTTGTGATTCCCCAATTGCGGCTATTCACAATTGTATATGTATTTATAAATTGGGAAACTAATAATTACTTAACTAGCCGGTTTATTAAAAAATAAGCTGAAAAGCAAATAAAAGTATTATTGTTGTAGTATGTAGTATTTAGTTTTACTTGTTTTATTCGATTTTATCACTACGCATATTGACAGTGATTTTTTAAATATCCTTTTTTTCTCTTCCGTGCCGCGCCCCTGATTTTACCGCCCCATGCAAGTGCACATTCTGTCCGCCCGCACGGAACAGCCCTGCCTGTATCTTACAGATGTTATACAATTATTGTTGTTCCCATTTTTGAAGTTTGTTGCGTTAACATTTTGTACATATTTAAAACTGGTTTTTGTCGACTTAAGTGTACCATTCGTTGACGATGTTAGGGTGGCGAATTTAAAGGTATGCTTGGATCTACCTGATCTCTGTAGTTAGTAACTTACTTAAACGTACAGATTGTAGTTAATAAAACATAAACATATAATGAACAAACTAAAATATAATGAACCCAAGCAAAAATAGAGAAAAAAAGAGAATGTTCACAGGTTGAGGCTTGGTTATTATAAGATATGGCGAATTTTGCGTACTTGTTTTTCTTTATTAAATTTGACTATGACAAATGAAATCTTTTAAAAATATGTACCATTCTGGTGCGATATATGAATCTTTTTCTTCTTTATTCTATAAAAAGGTATAAATTCTTCCAGTTCCTTTTTCACAAAAAAAAAAAATAAACAGTATATATTATATATTCCCGCAAGAAGTGGTCGAGGTTATTATCGCGAGCACAGCGTTTGGTAAAGTACATCCGTAAGATATTGAATTAACAACTTCCTTTGAATATTAGCTAACCATGATTATTTATCTTAGATTCGTCATATTTTTTTAAGTAGTATCCACATGTATTAAATATATTCAATTCAGTGCATAAGTTATAGGTTCAGTGCATCAGGTACTATTAGTTTACGATTCTGCAATAGTAAATTAAAATACAAGTTTAAGTCTTGCGCACGAGGTTAAGTTGAAAAAACGAGCCGCTTCCGACGAGCAGAATATTGTAAAATGTGTATTTTATACTACTCTCTATTTGGGTTATTGCAAGTGCAAGAGGACTTTTACTATAAGAGACATGTTTTATACAAACATTTTAGAAATGTAATTTTCAGATGTTTGTTACCCAAACTCTTAACTAAAATGCTACTACAAAAAGCCATATATAAATTGAATGTCATATATATTAGCAGGCAAAGATTGTTGACAAATTAGTATTGTTTGAGTAACTATGATAACAAACGTCAAATCGTAATTATGAAAAATGAGAAAAGGTGTATGAACTAGTATTATTTTTGACAGTCCCGAAATGACTTATTTTTAGGTTATATTATTCGACAGGAAAATTTTGCAACGTCTTAAATTTGACTGTATTCTTTAGACGTTTGTTGTATATCTCCCTCTCGATAATGTGAAGCTTTTTTGAAATAAATATGTTTGAGGTGGTTAATGTAAGTGTCGCATCCCAGTACACGCCATTAAGGTTCAGTTGATTTCTTTGATCTATTCGACAACAGTGTGAACTGTTTTCTATACGGTTTTGAATGATGTATAGGTGTCCCATTAAGAGCGCAATATTTAATTTTGTTATAAAATGCTTCATATATTCAAAAATTTTATTTTTATTTATTTCTGTATAAAGTACACACACTGCGGTTAAGCGTGGAACATATATAAAACATTTGTACACCACGACTCTGCTGGCACGCTTTTGCTCTTTTTACGAAATTCTCGATGACTTTCGCGCATAATTGTGGTTCGATTTCGCCAATAACACGTCTAATCTCCTCCTTCAGCTCAGGAATTCTTCGTGGATTGTTGGCATCGACACAAGATTTCGCGTACCCCCAAAGAAAGAACTCGCACGGGGTCAAATTGCACGAGCGTGGGGGCCAATTCCGATCGCCATTGCGTGAGATGATTCGCCCAGAAAATGTTTCTCTCAACAAATCCATTGTTTCGCGCGCCGTGTGACATGTTGCCCCGTCCTGTTGAAACCTCATTAATTCAATATCCATTCCAGCCAACAGTGACCACAAAAACGGTTACTGCTTGTTCAGCACCATTTTCGAAAAATAAGGCCCTATTATTCCGCTAGCCCAGAATTCACACCAGGCAGTAATTTGTTCTGCATGCAATGGCTTTTCATGAATTTGTCGAGAATTGTCCTCGCCCCAAAGTCGACAATTTTGAGTGTTCACGTACCCATTCAGCTGGAAATTCGCCTCATCGCTAAAGATAATTGACTTCGAAAAATCGTCGTCCTCTTGTTGGTATTCCAACACCCAATTTACAAATTCTCGACTCTGGCCATGGTCTGCTGGCTTCCATATTTATAATGTGTTTCCACAACAACAACGCGTTGTTCCGTCGTGTAATGCTCCATGACTACTAATCGCAATAATAGCAGATGAAAGATGTTATAGTTTCAGTGCCGCCAACCTAACTAAACGAATGTAGGGCACATTTTAAATATTGCGCTCTTAATGGGACACCCCTTATATCCAAAATATTAAATATTCATACCACATTCTAAAAAGCGGTAAAATATTTCATCAACCTTTGTATTTATTATTTAACCTATTGATGTTGCATTTTCAATCAATTTCTTTGCCTTTGAATCATAAAGTTGACGTGATTACAATTAGACGTAATTAATAGCCGTACGAAAATAACATTCTGTTTAATGAGATCTCAATTGAGTCAATAATCAAATGCACCATAATATTGTTATTATAATGAACTACAATGTCATTCCTATTTGGATTGTATTTGACCACATAGTTAGAGCACTTTACGGAATAATTAATTGCGGAATGACGCACAACCGTGCAAAACAGATATCTGCGATCATTGTTTTAGTAACGATAACCATGAATGTAGACCATTAAAACCAGTGGCGACGTTAACAAAAATATATATAAATATAAACTACAATACCAAATATAGTTAGGTAATATAAGAAAAATCTCAAATTTACAGCCTGAGCTGGGAGAAAGACACCAAACTATATGCACAGACATTGTTCTAATATTCTAATCATAGCACTCTCGTAATAAATGTTCAAGAAACCAATAAATAGTATGTAACGTAAATGTGATATTTAAATTTCGTAAAAGTTGATATCCTGAAAAACTGTTACAAAGGTTTGTCTGAAAATCGAAGCAGTTGTTTGGAGTCAAAGTGACTGCTCTCAAATACTAGTTGTTATTGGTAAACGCGCGAATTTTATCGATTACGAATACGAGGTTATGTTTATACATACTATATACTTATATATGATGACTCCCAGTGCCAAAAAAAACTCTTTTAGCGCTCGTATTTACTTTTGGATATTAAATGAAATCATTAGCTTTTCGAAATGCTATTATCGAAAGCAACGGCCCCGGCTTTTATTCCCATTCAAAATACCCGATTAGAGAGAATAATTTCTTTCGCTTGCTATTCTAACAGTTTTATATCATTTAGTTTGGAAACAACTAAACACGATTGATATTTGACAGAATAAAACCTTCCCTAGTAGCAAAATCACTATATGCACACTTGTTCTACATTAGCAAATATGTATTTTCATCCTCTCCAAACTTGGTTCTGGTAATAACATAATATATTCGCTGAAGCGAGAGTATTACTGGGATTATTAGCTATTATTGTTTTTTAATGTTACTTGGTCCGAAGTAATTATTTATTTTGTTATAATACCTATACTGTAGTATGGCACAAAATTTCGTTCTGTCTAAAATTTATCATCTGCTCTCATATTTCTAGTTCTAGTCAACAAAGGATATAATTCTCGGAATAGTAACTTATTTATACATGTCATTTATAAGACGGATGCCCACAATATATTATATTTTTCAGATTTAGTACTGTTTACATATTAAATTTTGAATGTGAGGTTAATTCTTTGTATAGTTTCTTTGTTTTCTTCTGTAATATCTAGTTGACCAAAATTGTGTGAACGACTGTGTATTTCGTATTTACAGAAGTAAATATAAAAATCTATTTATAGCACAACTGGTTAGTCATTTATAGTCTTTATTAATATATAATTATCCTAAAATAATTTTCCATACATACATATGTAGTACATACCGAAATAGCATGTAAATATTTATTATGCGTGTTTTACATAATATAAAAACATTTACAAATTTTATATTGGAAATAGGCAGAAAAACTACTAACGAGAATCCGCCTACCGAAATCCAGTAAATCGATTGGTATTCCTTGTCAGAACTCTTTTTGTGTAAACAAATTGGTTTAGAGAAGTTTTTCCTATAACAGTAGTCATATTTAACGTCACGCCAATACTACGAATATTCTGTAAAGAAAGTAAGATATCGATGTCAATTCGTATTATTAAATGTGTTTAATAATCAATTTTAATGTTATTATACCAGAAAAAACTATAACTATGTCACGGTTAAAACTTACACGCATAACCTTTACAAATTATTACCTACCGGTTGATTTGTAGCAAATGTACACATCTTATTAACTGCTAAACCTATGATGTAATAAAATTAATAATGACGCGCACTAGCAGGTAAGGAAATTCCTAGTATACAAAATTCTTAGGGGCTCCAATCCCGCAGATGCCAAAAAATCTTTATTATACAGTTTAACTTTTGAAGAAATTGGTACCTATACAAGGCTTTTTCAAAATACAGTTTTTGTTTTTAAGAATTTGCCAAAAAGTGTTGAAAATTTTTGATTGGTGTGCATCGTCTTGAATATTCCCATGCAAATGGACGTTGTCGTATTCGGAACATTTTGTTTGACAAACAAATCATTATATAGAATTTGATCGCATCCATTTTTTTTAAGCTAATGGGACAAAGAAAACAATCATCCGTTTAAAATACGATACCGATAGCTTTAGTTTTTTAGCCGCAATCGTTTTCTCAGACAAACCACAGAGCTGCACACATAACCACAAACAGAGACATTCGAAAAACCACGATTATGTTATTAAACTACCCCAAAGGGTGGATTCTGGCACCTCCAGTTTTTTTGTAGCAAATTTTCTGTTACTATGTTGGCGACATAAGGCCGAGCAGATTTCGTCTCATTGCTTGTTGCATCGCCTTGAATATTCCCATGCAAATGGACGTTGTCTTATTCGAAACATTTCATTTGACAAAGAAATTATTATATAGAATTTGGACGCATCCATTTTTTTTTTAGCTAATGGGACAAAGAAGACAATCATCCGTTTAAAATACGATACCGATAGCTTGAGTTTTTTAGCCGCAATCGTTTTCTCAGACAAACCACAGAGCTGCACACATAACCACAAACAGAGACATTCGAAAAACCACGATTATGTTATTAAACTACCCCAAAGGGTGGATTCTATAACCTCCAGTTCTTTTGTAGCAAATTGTCTGTTACTATGTTGGCGACATAAGGCCGAGCAGATTTCGTCTCATTGCTTATTGCATCGCCTTGAATATTCCCATGCAAATGGACGTTGTCGTATTCGAAACATTTTGTTTGACAAACAAATTATTATATAGAATTTGGTCGCATCCATATTTTTTTAGCAAATGGGACAAAGAACAATCATCTTTTAAAATACGGTACCGACAGCTTTAGTTTTTTAACCGCAGTCGTTTTCTTAGACAAACCACAGAGCTGCACACACAACCACAAACAGAAACATTCGAAAAACCACTATTATCTTATTAAACTACTCCAAAGGGTGGATTCTGTAAACTCCAGTTCTTTTGTAGCAAATTTTCTGTACTATGTTGGCGGCATAAGGCCGAACAGATTTCGTCTCATTGCTTGTCGAAGCTTCATTTTTAAAAAGCTAAACTGAGATATTGATATTCAGTCTAGCTTCTTAGAACCCTATCAGCACGGCCAAAAAATATCAACATTATCGGAAGGTTAGACTTTAAACTTCGTGGATGGTGATGAATTTGAATATTTTCATTGCAACGATGACAACTTGATGCCTCAAACATACACGTTTCCGTACACTGTTTGCATCCATGTGTGACTTTGCACGGGTTGTAATTCTTTCGCGACATAAAAATTAAATGAACTGATTGTCAATGCTTAAAATCGATATCAAATATAAAACGATAGAAACTGATGAGTACTACTAATGCTGCAAATTGTCAGTTGAGTAATTGCAATTTTTTTCAAGGCTAACTTGATCAAAGATGAATATCAGCTGAACATCTCTTGTATATACAAAAACTAAATTCAATGTTAAATTGTTTAAAAACAGTAAGGGAAGTAGTGAAATATAGTCCGCGTTACGAAAAATGTGAAATAACTTTGTTATTATTTCACTACAAATTAATTAAACTTTTCGCAAAATTCTATATGTTTATCTGTGGCGATAATATTTTGAAACAGATTGTATATATGCCAAAATGTTTATTAATAAAGAAACCCCTTTCATGTAGTAACCCTCCAATAGTTACGCTGCTGATAAATGCGCCTCAAATTTCGATCCTGAACTTCCTAAAAGGAACAGGAAATTGTACAATTAAATATTTTATATGTTCGTGTTCTCGTCTTGTCTGGCCTGTATGCGATGACGAAGACACTGTATACATTAACGGCAGGCAGACAGCAGACAGTCGACTCTGATCAAAAAGGTGCTAGAATTGAAACCGAGAGTCCAGTATTTGTCTACCCTCGGTTGTATCCTGATGGTCTCCGCGAACTCGGACCGCTTCTTCACATTTTTTTACTGTTTCGCGTTCGCTTAATAACTCGTTTAGTTTCCGTGCCGAACGTATTTTTAGCTAGCGCCTAGCATTCCTTCAGACAGTAATTGAATTATACCGGTCCTGATAATCAAATGGACCAACAGAAGTGAGAAAAACAATCGTCGCAGTGCTAATTTGCGCGAAAATTTATTGCTTTGGCGGTTGTTTAACTTTTTTGGTCTTCTTCGTTCTGTCTAGTTCTTGCCTTACGATTAACGCGCATATTTCGCTCGCAAGTGACATCGAATGTTGAAACTATATGACCTTTTTTCCGAAAAAAGAATGCGTCGTATGAATAGGAAGAATAACATGGATCTCGACGTGTACCGTGGTAATTTTAAAATGGTCCTTGCGTTTAAAGAATGCTGCAGACTGATTTCTAGGTATTTATTATTTTCATTTCTCTTGATAATTGTTAACCTCAATCTCAAAATTTATCATTTCCGAAGTTTAAAACAGCCAGAACTTAATATACCTATTCATATTTTTATATAGATGAAAATTATTATGGTGTAAACGACAATATGAAACTATTTTCTTCCAATTAATTGGCGATATTTATATAAATACAGTAAATTAATTATTGCATCATGATTAGCAGGTGGAATATATTTTGATATGTTTTAAATACTTTTTTTGTTACTAAATATTTAACTTTAATATTAATAGCTCATTTAACCCTCATATCGACGGGTGTATAAGATATTTTTTAATTTGGAACATTTTTAATTACACACATATCTGTCGCGCGAATATTCCCAACTTTTCTTCTAGAGATATTTATTAATTACAAAGTACTAATTTCTGATACATTACATACGAGGACGACCTGAAATGTTTCCGGAATCAACAAGAAAAACACGGTATTGCTGTAGTTTTTTATTTTTATTTTTCGATGTAGTCTCCTCGAAGATCAATACACATTTTCAAACGCTGCTCCAGTCTCTTCAAGCCGTCGGAAAAGTAGGATGTTTCGAGGTCTGCAAAATATCCACCTGTAGCGGCGATGACCTCCTTATTTGAGGCAAATCTCTTTCCTGCCAGCGATTTTTTCAGGTTTGGGAATAGGAAAAAGTCGCTGGGGGCTAGGTCCGGTGAATATGGAGGATGAGAAACTACTTCGTAGCGCAAGTCATTTAATTTGGATAAGACGATGCGGGATAAATGAGCCGGTGCATTGTCGTGATGAAAAAGCATTTTTTTCCGTTGCAAACTACTGCATCGAATCGGGTCAATAAATCGCTGTAGTATTGCCCCGTGATCGTCTTTCCCTTCTGCAGATAGTCGATGAGGATCATACCTTGGGAATCCCAAAAAATGGTCGGCATGACCTTTCCGGCCGATGGAACGATCTTTGCTTTCTTCGGAGCTGATTCGCTCGGAAAAGTCCATTGCTTCGATTGTTCCTTGGTCTGCGGTATGTAGTGGTGGATCCAAGTCTCATCCACGGTTACGAAACGCATGAAGAAATCTCTTGGATTGCGTTGAATCCTGGCCAGACACTCCTCCGAAACGGTCACCCGATTTCGTTTTTGCTCTCGTGTGAGCAAACGCGGTACCCATCGCGCGGAAATCTTTTTCATTCCCAAAATTTCGTGTAGGATATAGCCAACGCGTTCTTCTGAGATGCCTGTTGTCTCTGCTATCTCTTTCAGCTTCAATCGGCGATCGGCTAACACGACATCATGAATCTTGTCGACCATTTCATCGTTGGTAGCGGTTTTTGAGCGTTCATCAATTGTGCTTGTGCAGCCACGTTTGAACTCGCTCACCCAGAAGCTGATAGTCGAAAATGGCGGAATAGATCCGCCATAAACCTCTAGCAAAATGTTTCGAATTTCCGTGGCCGTTTTCCCAGCCATCCAGAAGTGTTTTATCACTGCACGAAATTCGATTTTATCCATTTTTGCAAAACCGCCTGACTTGCTACACAAAACACACTCTTAAATAACAACTATTGACAGTAGACGCCTGAAACGTTGACAGTTGCTATAAAAAGGGTTGCCCTTGCCGACCATGAAACCACTTCAACCTTCGTGCGCCATCTCTTGCCGATTCCGGAAACATTTCAGGTCGCCCTCGTACATTAGGAAGGACCAAGGAATTATCGTTAACTTAACGTGAAGACTGTTTTGCCACCACGAATGGAGTCTATACACACATCAATACTAACACTTCGTATATATACGATAAGAGGACCAACAAGTTTGGAACGCGTCCTTGTCTCGATGTGGAGTGGCAGCACATTTTTTACGTTAATTTAATGAGAAGTAGGACGTTGTATGCTGGCTATTATATTTTATTGACGATAAATACACATGAGGTAGACTTTTATCCATAACCTTATTTTTGCACGAAAATTTAATTACTACGGTTAGAATTAGATAATAAAAACTAGTGATGGGCATAATCGATGTATTTTTATAATCGAATTAATCGAAATGATCGTTTTTCATAATCGATAGATCATTCGAATAATCGATTATGAATGATGCGCATGCGCATTTTCAAGAATATTCATTTTTGGAATCTTGAACTTGATGTTGAATGTCAAATGTCAGTTCTCAAATACATAACGAAAAACTGGCAAAAAAGGAATAAAATTAAGATATCTGAAATCGTTGGAGTTAATAATCAGTACCTAATTATAATTAATAATAAATGTGTGAAGTGTGAAGACTGGAAGCGTCGAGGTTGAGGTTATGAGGTTACATTATTGTGAATAACGGTGATCGAGAATGAAACATGTCTTTTATTAATTAATAGTCATACAATAATTCATAGATTGGTGTTTAAAAATATAATATAATCTAAATTTTTGGGCGAAAGTTTGTTTCTTCGAGCGTTGGTAATTATCCCCGTTTTTGAAAAGATCCTTTCGGATGGTACTGATGTTGCTGGTGCACAAAGATATTTTGCGTGCATTTTGTACAGTTCAGGAAACAAATTCTTATTTTCTTCCCAAAAATCTAATGGATTTGAGGACCGAGGTATGTTTGGCATTGATAAATACTGTTTTACCTTTAAAATGGCCTTTGCTGTAGGAGAAGCAGTGTCCATTGATTTAGCAACTTTGTTGTCAAGATATTCCCACAACATGTCAACATCAGAATTAGAGGAACAACCAGGCTTAGGTTCAAGCACAGCAGCTTGGGACTCAGCAGGAATCTCTGCAAAAAGACTGCCAAGTTCTTCTAGTACCCATTTTTCAGCGCTGTCTGCTGTTTCTTGGGATCCAAATCCTTGTTTTTTAAAACGTGGGTCCAAGAAAGTGGCTTTGGCTGATATTTTGTCATGTTCATAGTTTCCAAGCCGTCTGGATATACTGGTAAGGAAGTCATTTTTCAATTTTTGGCCAATTGCTGTCATGCAGTTCACCTTATTTATAGAATACTGGAGTCCCCTTACAAGCGGGATAACTGATGACAAAGTAACATACTTCTCTCCTGATAAAACTGTTGTCATGAGGTCTACTGGCTTCAAGATTGGGATACAGTCTTCAATTGCCACCCATTCCTCTGCAGTGAGCATTTCAGGAGCCTTCTGTAATTCAGACATTACAGCAGAAATTGGTGCCTTTATCTCAACAAGTCTTCGGAGCATAATATATGTGGAGTTCCACCGTGTGACAACATCTTGTTTCACTTTCAGTTGTGCTGTGTTCATTTGATGCTGCATCTGTAATAGTTTTTCAACAGCCACAACACTGTGCTTGAAGTGTCCCACAATTCGTCTACACTTGCCCAAAATAACACTCAAGTCATCATTTGCATTCAAGCTGTCATGGATTGATAAATTCAGAATGTGAGCTACACATGGGTGGTGATGCTTATGAAGAAAATTGTTTATAGCAGATTTGATATTTGGACCATTATCTGAGACAACTGTTACAACTTTTTCCAAAATATTCCACTTTTCAAGAATAACTGTAAGTTCTTCAGCTATGTGTGCTCCTGTCTGGCTGCCCTTGACGTCACCAGTTTGAAGTGCGCTAGAATGTAATACTCCATCAAATATATAGTGAACAGTAACTGTTACATAGTGTGTGTTACTGTCTGATGTCCACATATCTGTTGTCACACCAACATGTTTGACGCTCGATAGCTGCTGGTGCAATTTATTTACTTGAGTTTCATAAACTTCAGGAAGGAGTTTAGATGATAATATTTTACGAGATGGGAGTCTATAATTGGAATTCAGTTTAGTTACAAACTCTTTGAAACCTTTATCTTCAACAATGCTCAATGGCTGGTAATCTATAACTATCATTTTAATGAGCGCAAGATTCAGGTCTGCTATTTGGGCTTCAGTAAGTTCGTTGTTTAATCGTGAAGACCCCACAAGTCTCAACTGTTTAGTAGTGGCCTTTTTAGACTTTTTTACAAGAGGCTCCCCTTGTGTAGTTGCTGATTTGGATGTCGAAGCATTCAAATCCACGGCTGGTATTGGACCAGAAGCCAAAGACACTGAAATACATTCTTCATGTTCCTGTTCTTCTTCTGAAGCAGGCACAGGTACAAGTAGATGACTTGGATGCACCCTTTTTAAATGTTCACTGAGATTCGTCGTATTTTTAAAGTACTTATATTTTTTTTTGCATAAATTACACACAACAAATGTATTGTCTGTTGTTAATGTGAAAAACTGCCACACCATAGATCTTTTCCCTCTGGAACTCATTGTTTATCGCACTGCACTGTCTCAAAACTCTCAACTATTAAACTATTTAAAATGTAATGAATGAATTCTCATTTATGGTACACGAAAAAGCGGGACACAGAATAATAATAATAATAATGACAATAATAAAGGGCGGGAAAAACAGTAACCCTACCAGTAACAATAATAAGGTCAAATAAAAGATATATTAAAAATACATTTTTTTATTAATAATTGTTAGAAGTATGTATAGTTAACAAGCAATATTGATTATATTTATATCTATAAAATTTAGAAATTAGGACATTAGATATACTTTCGAAATTCCCAATATTTTGAATATCGCGCTATGTCGCTAGGTGGAGGTTGAATTGAATCACTCAAATCACTCTACTCGAATCCTGAAATTTCAACCTTCGACTGCAGTCGTTTAACTTCGGTATTTCGATTCACAAATCACTCGCTTGTCGCTTTGTTAGTTATTTTATTTTCGATTCAATTCAGTTTCGAACCGAATGATTTTCAAACGAATGATTTGTGAACCATAATCGAATAATCGATTTCTCGACCATAATCGATATATCTCGATTATATCATTCATAATCGCCCATCATTAATAAAAACCATATTAAATATTCACGAATGCCAGGGTCAATTTTTGTAATGGCTTTAATTCGAGACTTTTATCAGATGGTAATCAAATTTAGGTGAACTAAAAATAAGGTTATCGACAGAAAAAGGCAAGCTCTATTTTAGGAAAACAAAAAACTAAAAGTACAATTTATTTCGGTATTTTATCTATTTAACGGTAAGAAATATGGGAAACAAAATTCATAGTGTGAACATGAAAGTTATTATATTTTAACGCTGTTAATCCTGATGATTTTTTCACTTGCGACATAATATATTTCCGTTTATTTACAACGAATGTTGCTGTAGATTCCAGATTACAATATTACGACATGTAATTAAATCAGCACCGTGTTCTTCATCTAGCTGCATATATGTAGCAAGTAATTTTGCATTGGAATGTCTGGTCATTTTAATTTATTCTTGTTCGCCAACTACAGCTTTATCGAAATTGAAAATTGCGCCGAATCTACTTGAATGATTCGTAATTTTATATTTTATATCCATTTTCCAATTTCGTTGGGGCTAATTGTATTTTTATACCATCCCTCAAGTCCTTGTTGATGCAATAAGGATTTATTATCAGAAACTAACTTATCTGTTGTAATGTGATTACTGCTTACGGGGTTTGTAGAATTTGCTGCGAAACACTTGCTATGTTAACATTGAGAACATATCTATGTTTCTGAAAAGATAGGATTTTACTGATGCGATTTATTGTGGTACTCCCGCCTTCTTTCCATTTTTGATAAAGCAATTTTTTGAATTTAGCTGTCTCACATTCTGCCATGCAAGATCCTAGGCAATAACGTGCTACATTTTCTTCTGTAGAGCTACTGGCGTTTCCTCATTCCAAGTTATTATCTTATACATTTCGAGTTTACTTAGTGCTACGGAATTTTGTTTCCTTTTGTCCAAAAAACTCCATACGTGTTGCATTCTAAGCATTCCTGGTTTCCCTAAATTCATTTCATTTTCATCAGGTTTATCTTAAATTTTAGCTGTCACGTTCTAAAAAGTCTTACCGACTCTTTTACATTCGTTTCCATTAGATTTTCGCAAGTAGTATTCCCAATCACATAAAATCTTTATTCTTTAGCAAATCTTCCGTTGGTGTTGCCAGTAACAGAATGTAATTTCGTTATGCGCAAAATTGTCTCCAAATGGAGTTCTTGTTAAAGACAGATCCTTCGTAATGTTTTGTACATGGCATCATGAATTTTATTGTGAATATTAAAAAGATTGATATAATCGTCTAGCTTAATCGGTTGTTAGCCTATTTACTATTTTCAACTACTTCAAAGGAGTCATTTGTGTTGGTATCTGTGATTTGCTTTGTTTTTAACAAATCCTACAGGCGGAGAACAGTTTTTGCAAAGCTTAATAGAAAGAAGTTCAGTACAGGAATACTGTTTGTGTATTAATTTATCTAAATTTCGCAATTCTACAGGAAGGATGATAGCCGTACATTTCTATTAATTTTGTATAACACGCACAATATGCATAGAGTGCTAAACAGAAATGAGTAATGAGCACTTCGGAGTCTGCTTTATTAGGCAGCTTATTGTCTAATCTATTTTACTTTCTTATACGTAGTATAAAAGTATTGTATCTCAAACACATGCATATATACATATACGTTTTACGTATAAAGGTATATATGTAAGACACAGTAATTAAAAGTATTGCGATGACAAAAATTTTAGACCATGAGATCTTTGCAGATGTCCACGTTTCGAAGTCCCGTGGTAACGAAAAAATCATTTTTGTGTCTTCGACGAATTAAGTTTATATCTGTGTATTTAATATCTCACTTAATGCAGTCTTATTTTTTTTCATATTTGAATTATTGGTATTTTTTTTGCGTATTCCTTAGTTAAACAACATTTAAGATATCGTTTGCTGCCGTCATCTGTAATAAACCAAATGATTAAAATTTGGTATTTCTATTGCATAAGTATTTGTACGTACAAAAATATATAACGAAGTGATTATACCTACTAGGTTATGTAACTTTCGTGGTGTTTGTCATTTAAATGAAACACTTGTTTCTGAGCCACGTCAATATGTAAGATATCGATGCACCTGCGTTTAAACCTAGCAAAATCAATGTTAACACACAACAATTTGAGTGAGTCGGTTATATTTTAAAAAACTTACGATATTAAAGTCACAACTTTGAAGTGTGTTGACATGAAGAGTTCATGTCTGTACTATTAACCTATTGATGTAGTGATGAAGTACAAAATCATATATAAAAATATTTAAAACCCACATATTTGTTTCTTATTTTAACCCTAAAATTAAAAGTTAGTGTATATTTATTATTATAAATCCCACTCAGACCATTAAATACGTGTACAGGCTTGTACAATAATATATCATGTTGAGCACCCATTCGTGGGGCTGTATTATATCATTTTGGCGCCTAACGTGGGGCCATTAATATAAAATAATTAAATATTAGTTATTTATTATGCTTTTTAACATTGAGAAGATTTATTATTCATTTTAGTTAACTACTATGTATAGACTATCTATGGAATACAAAAGTATGTATAATATTGGAATAATTTTTGTACAAAAGAAATTACGAAATTCGAACAGCCAGTCACAGCTCTCATTGACTAGCGGATATAGGATAAAAGTACTTATTTAAAACTTATGATGGAACAATTTGTGTATAGTAAAATCGATACTACCATACGTGTAAAAAAGTGTCTTAGTACCCACACCTCATGTGTTATTTTAATTAATCCTTAATGAGTGCTGTTAACACATTGTCAGGAGATAATGTGTTAATATTTTTGAAGCATGTATGTATTACGTGTGTTCTAGAATATAATGCGTAAAAACAAATCTAAATATTTTAATTAACATTGTATCAATTTAATAGATAAGCAACCATAAACCAATTTATTTATTTATGTTGGGTGCAGTACATTTGTTTGTGACAATAAACAGTTTAATTTATCTGTGTAATATGTGTAGATACAAATACATCTGTCTTCAGAAATAAATAAATGACATAAAGCATGATAAATTTCGTATCAGTTATACTTATTACTGTATCAAAAGTCTGTAACTTCAGTTATATGAAATTATGCGCATATTGTCTAGTAAGTATATACATATATTGCGGATCATAAAATACACAGAATTGAGTAATTGATATATCTTTATTGCTTTTTAAGTCATCATTTATCAAATTTGCACTTTATTTTTAGCTTCTTTGAACTTTGCGTACTTAGGGTAATTAAAATAAATTTTTGAAATCTTCATACTTAGAAAAATGTATTATATAAACAATATGTACTGTAAGATAATATATTGCTATTTATACAATAATGTTTGTCGTCATAGTGATTATTCAAACTTTTTTGAATCCGAAATGTTTAATATGTGATAAGTATATTAATGACGACAAAAATGACAGTCAGCTATACCTATATATAACTAATTCTCCATAAAGTAGCCCATTCTACAAATTTCTGCAGAAATATCTGTACTATTTTCGAAGACTGCTCATGTAAGTACAGTTGCGGCCCTTGAAAACGCAGACACTTAAATACAAAAACATTTTAAGCTGTGTAAACTTTTTGCAAACGTTACTCAAGGCAACTCACTGGGGTAGAATGAAAAATGTATTGCAAAAATAGTAAATCAAAAAAAATGATTAACAAAACTGCAGATAGTGTCCTGCTTTATTTAAATTTCAAATATATCATTACCAATATAAAAATACAAAACTTTACTTTTAAAATTAGTACTTAAAAAAAAAAATAAAAAATCTAGCTGTTAACAGAGGTTAATATTTTATTGTAGTACCACCGGCATCTTTTGGAGGCGTCTTTTATGATATCGTACTTTGCACACATTCTAACTTGAACTTGAAATGGTTTCAATCAATTCTTCCCGGTTTTATGGCAAAATTTCGTCATTGATTTTCTTGACCATGGTCTTCCAAATGTTCTCTATGGGATATAGATCCGGGCTCCTCGCTGGCCAAGGCAATGTCTCCACTCCATAAGCTTCTAAAAAATGTCTAACAACATGCGCCGTATGAATTCTGCAGTTATCATGTTGAAGGATAAAATTGTTGCCAAAAACTGGAATTACCGGTAACGTGTATTGTTCAAGAATATTTCTGTAAACAACAGCTACGAGTCTTTGCTCAATGACAACATATATTCCTGACCCTTGTGCACTTATCCACCTCCAAGGATTGACTGAAAATCCTCCATTGTGTTTGCATGTGCGAACGTATTGTTCTGTATACCTTTCATCAATTGGTTTATTTACTCGAACACGTGCATTGCGACAGGACTGAAATGTCTTTTCGTCCGAAAAAACAATGTTTAACCAAAAATTATTGTCATTGTTTACATATTGTTGAGCAAAACGTAGTCTTTGCATTTATTTTGGTAAATAAAAAAAGTCTTATTGGTAGTTGCTTTATGTCTTACTTCACTTTCAATAATCATTTTGCGTGCGGTTCTTGTAGAACCTGGAGAATTTGTAGCAATTTTTGCTTGCACTGCAGTCGCCAAAGGCTTTTCTCTACGAAAATTCACCAGTTGCAATTGCACATTTTCATTATGCTTTGAAATTTTTCGTTTCTCAGTGCCTTGTTTCCTTCTGATGTCCTCGAACTTACGTTTGGTAATTATACGGTGTTTTTGTCTACATTTATTTCTTCTAATATGATCCTTATGCTCATTCTGTCTCTCAATAAAGTTTTGGTAATAGATTTTTGTAATTATAATAATTTGCTTCATTTTTAAAAATAAAGTCAGTATGAATTTGTCAAACGTGACATTATCAGCATTGATTTACACATTACAAAATTTTAAATTAATCGAATATCTGAGTTTTTAACGGCCACGACGGTATCATTGATAATTACTTATAAAGATTGTATTATTATTTCCTCATTGCGTCTTGTTACTTATAGGAAGACAAAATTCAGTCACTGACCCCACTACACAATAGGTATTTACCTATGAAGGGAGTAAAATAATATTTTACACTTGGGACAGCTTAAAGCGTAACCATGTCGAGACTGTAATATTACTTTGCTCCCGTGTTGCGAACAACATTTTTTTGGCCGCCTCATCATTTTTACTTAAAAAAAAGATACAAAAGTACTGATACTAATTAATTACAAAACGTATTATTCACAACTTTGTAATTTTTTGACAGTCACTGATGTTTTGTCAACTGTCAAATTGGATGTAACCAGCCGTGATGAATGTATTCGTAATTGTGTTGAATATGCAACACAATATGCACCACAGCGGTTCTTTTTGTTTTTCTTTCTCTATGTAATGACATTTTGTGTCTATCTATCTATCATTGTTCAGCACCGGGATGTAATGTATTTGATTCCCTTGGGTCGTTATAACGAAGGTTACGTCTTCGATAGTAACTCAGTTATGTTCTCTTTACATAGTGAAGGCCGGAGAAATATTTAAAAGACCGCGAAATAATTAATATACAGGCAGTCCCCGGGTTACGGATCACTCGACTTACGGCGATTCGTACTTACGAACGTGCGCGCTCACATCTTCCTCTAGTAAATTACTAGCGCGAAGTGGGTTGGCGCAGAATCTTTTTGCGCTAGTTGCCAATCTACTGTTGCCACGTTTATTCTAACCTATATATTCGATTTAATGAGTCTGTGTTTATCTTTACAACTATGCCTCCAAAACGAAAGTTAACAGCCAAGTCCAGGTAGTCAAGTAGTAAAAAGAAACATGATTACAATGGAAATAAAAGTAGAAACAATTAAATGTGCAAAGAAAGGCCAGACACACTCATCCATTGGAAAAGCTTTGGGCTTTAGTCGGTCGCCTATCGGAACAATTATAAAGGACAAAGTTTGAATAATGGAACATGTTAAAGATAGTGCCCCGATAAAAGGATTAATTATTACTAGACAGCGTAGTGGATTAATTATAGAAATTAGTGATTTGGTTAGAAGATCAAAATAGGTGCCACATTCCTATTATCCTAGCGTTAGTGCAAGAAAAAGTCCGAAGCATTTTGAACAATTTACGAGCCGCGTCCATAGAGAGTGAAGGTAGTTGTGACGAAGAATTTATAGGAAGTAAGGATTGGTTTAGTCGCTTTAGAAATAGGACACATAATATTAAAGTACAAGGGGAGGCAGCCAGTGCTGATGTAGCTACCGCAAATAAATTTCCTATAAATTTCCTAAAAATTATTGAGGATGGCGGATATTGCCAGGATAAATCTTTAACGTAGACGAAACTGGGTTGTTGTAGAAGAAGATGCCTGAACGCATCTATATCTCGAAAGTAGAAAAAAATGCACCCCATCACAAAGCAGCAAAGGATAGACTAACCTTATTGCTTAAAGGTAACACATCCGGAGATTTTAAGCACTTGTTTATCGTTCTGAATATCCCAGAGCTCTTCGCCACATTACTAAAGCAGCCCTTCCTATCATTTGGAAATCAAATTTAAGGGCTTGGGTTACACTCGCGTTACTTGAAGATTGGTTCTTGAATTATTTTATTCCTGCTGTGGAACGTTATTGTTTCGAAAACAAGATGAGCGATTTGCAAAAGTTTACCGTTCAGTAAGTGAAAACATCATTAAAATATCACATATTATAATTATTGTTGTCATTATTACCCTACATGTGCTGTGTTTCAACGAAGATCCGAGTTACATACAAATCCGACTTACAGACATTCTCAGGAACGTATCCCGTTCGTAACCCTGTATGTTAATCTTGGACGTATAAGATATCATTAAGTGACTTATATACAATGTGACCAGTGAAGTCCGCATCATATGGGATTTTTTTTATTAATAGATTTATTCTAAATTTGAGTTTGGCATCAATTTCTGCTTCGATCAAGATGAAAATTAACCAAAAAAATAATAGTCACGTGATTCGCATTATCTGTCAAATTTAATTTTTTTTCCAAAAAAAATTCAAAAGTGGGATTATTTCTCAAAATATCGAAAAAAGTTATTAGAAAAAGTTTTTCTAAAAACAATTTTTAGCCCATATGCAAAATTTCAGCTGCATAAGATAATTTAGATTTTTTGCCAATTTTTTGTAAATTGCATCACTGTTGCGAAATAAGACAACGCAACCTACATAAAACTTCTTAGTTTTAACAATGCTTTATTCCAGACACATTTTCTTTAAGGCAGCGCCATATTCAATGTGTGTTTTTCTACAAAATCCAAATAGGGCAATTAAAATTTGGTCACATGTGATGCAAAGTTTATTTGTTTTTGACCCTGTATAAGGTAACTTCATAAAATAACTATTTTTGAAAATGTAGTTTGTGTCTAAAAGTAATACACATTAATATTAAGAAAATAGTTTAATTGAAAAGTCAATTTTTCTAATAAAATAATCATAATACATTATAAAAATGAAACGCATTTAAAATTCCACCTTTTCAATTAATAACAATATGTATTTTTGGTATTTGAATATTAAATTACACATAATTTGAAAAACCTAAAAATTAAAATTACATTTCTGTGTGCCTCCCATTGCGTTCAATACAAATAATTGTTCTTCTTGATACATCTTTAATGGAGTTTCTGATACTAAGGAGCCTTATTTCTAAAATACAGTTTCGAATCACCGTTTCCAAATGATCAACATTACGGAAAGGTATTTCTTTGTAAACTTTTTGTTTTAGGTAACCCCACAAGAAAAAATCAAGTGGGGTTAAATCCGGAGACCTAGCCGGCCAGTATTGCTCTATATTACGCCCAATTACTTTGCCCCTAAATCTTGAACCCGTCTTGTAGTATGGATGGGAGCACCGTCACACTGGTACCACAAATTATGCCTTATTTCAATAGGCATATTGTCCAAAACTTCAATGACCTCGGTGTTAAGGAAGCGTAGGTATTCTTCAGAATTTAAATTGCCTCTAAAAAAATAAGGCCCAACAACTTGATCGTTTAAAATACCGCACCACACATTAGTTTTAAAGGAATACTGGTCCTTGCATTCTATTATAAAATTTGGATTTTCTTGAGCCCACCATCTACAATTTTGAGAGCTAACAACGCCGTTTGAAGTGAAAGTGGCCTCGTCGGTCCATAAAACGTGAAACGGAAAGGACACATTTTCTTCTTTTTCCCCCTGGTACCAAAAAGAGAATCCCAAACGTATGTCAAATTCTTGTTCCTTAAGAGTATTTATAAATTTAGGTTTATACGGCTTAAATTTATTTTTGTGCAAAATATTCCTTACACTCTCTCTTTGAACGTCAGTTCTGCGAGAAACATGTCTAATACTAGTTTGACCATGTTCCACAATATCTAGGCAAACATTTAATTGGACTTCTTCACTATGTTTTATAGGATTGTGAGGTTTTTTCAATGAACTTTTCACCGATCCAGTTGATTTAAATTTCACCATAATCCTACTCACAGTAGATTGTTGCACATTTTTGCCTGGATGCCTTTCATTAAAAATGTTGGCCGCTACACGATGACTTGTGTTTTCACCACATATTAATACAATTTCAATTTTTTCCTGTACAGTTAACATTTTTTTATTTAATACGCAATATTAATTAAAAGCCACTATGACAAACAGAAAGCGATTTGACTGTCATTAATAAAGCAAGGGCTTGTTGATCTTTTTTTATCATTTGTTTTGCGGCCAACTTGTGTTTAAACGGTGCATCATCGTAAGGTACAAAACTAGTTAATTTTTTGGAAACTGAACTTAAATAATAAAAGACTATTTTTACTTTTTATAACATAGCTCCATAACAAATTTTATTAAAGGGGTTTTAAATTAAATCATTGAAACTAGTTAAACTTACGTAAAGTTAATCGAAAATTTATTTTCCACTTAATGCAGACTTTACTTGTGACGCTGTGTACTTGTCTGTATTAATATTAATGTGTATTACTTTTAGACACAAACTACATTTTCAAAAATAGTTATTTTATGAAGTTACCTTATACAGGGTCAAAAACAAATAAACTTTGCATCACATGTGACCAAATTTTAATAGCCCTATTTGGATTTTGTAGAAAAACACACATTGAATATGGCGCTGCCTTAAAGAAAATGTGTCTGGAATAAAGCATTGTTAAAACTAAGAAGTTTTATGTAGGTTGCGTTGTCTTATTTCGCAACAGTGGTGCAATTTACAAAAAATTGGCAAAAAATCTAAATTATCTTATGCAGCTGAAATTTTGCATATGGGCTAAAAATTGCTTTTAGAAAAACTTTTTCTAATAACTTTTTTCGATATTTTGAGAAATAACCCCACGTTTGGATTTTTTTTTGGAAAAAAAATTAAATTTGACAGATAATGCGAATCACGTGACTATTATTTTTTTGGTTAATTTTCATCTTGATCGAAGCAGAAATTGATGCCAAACTCAAATTTAGAATAAATCTATTAATAAAAAAAAATCCCATATGATGCGGACTTCACTGGTCACACTGTATATAAGTAAATTCAATTTGAATTTTAAAAATGTGGAACCGATAAACTAGACTTTCATCGAATTTTAACATCTCGCGGGGGTACACGGAAACTAATGTAGACAACAAATCTTACTGGACATTCTAATACGAAGTATAATTATGTACCTATGCCGAACACCTCTCGTCACTTTTTAACGATGTTTTATTGTAGTTAATACAATAATTTTCATATATAGTACATTTTTTAGTACTGGGCGGTTGTATTTCATTTTTTTGAAGAAAGCTGCGTTAAAAAATTGTCTTGCAAAGTTAGGCAAATATCAACGTTAATATCCTGTAGTAACGGAAGGCATTCACTTTTAAATTTAGATGGTCACTTTTAAATCTAGATGGTAAAAGTTTAAATCGCGCGCAGAGTTTTTCTTTTTTTAATTGTTCTATTGAAATTAGCATGCTATTAATGATATTTTTATTTACCGTCTAAAAAGTGGTTACTTCCGTCAAGTTCTTTGCCGTTGCAGGCGCAGCTAATATTAGATGAATGGAATAAATATATCATATTTGAATAAATATATAAAACTTATCACAAAGAATGGAACGATACAATTTCATTTCAGAATATTTTGGTTTTATAGTCAAATATATTACTGTAGTAAATATACAGGGTGAGTCATTAGTAGCCGCTTCTTCGATTGCTCTTTTGTGTTTTAAATTTAAAAAAAACAAAGCAAAACAAAAAACAATGATGGATCCTCTTTATTCTTTACAAAAGTTTTAATTTACTCTACGGTACTAGTTTCGACATTATGTCATCATCAGCCGAGAATAGTCAAATGTTTTTCAAATTATCTCTTATCATAAGTTAATGTATGCAGATACAACTATGGGTTTAACAGGATCTTTCGAAAGATCCTAGATACTAGTTTCGACATTATGTCATCATCAGCCGAGAATAGTCAAATGTTTTTCAAATTATCTCTTATCATAAGTTAATGTATGCAGATACAACTATGGGTTTAACAGGATCTTTCGAAAGATCCTGTTAAACCCATAGTTGTATCTGCATACATTAACTTATGATAAGAGATAATTTGAAAAACATTTGACTATTCTCGGCTGATGATGACATAATGTCGAAACTAGTACCGTAGAGTAAATTAAAACTTTTGTAAAGAATAAAGAGGATCCATCATTGTTTTTTGTTTTGCTTCATTTTACAACTTTACAAATGGACATTTATTATTTAAAAAAAACAATTAGTGAAAGTTTCATGGTTGCTTGGGGCGCATATTATAAAAATACTTTAAGCTCTGACGCACTTCCGGTTTCACGGGAAATGCATGGAACTTAATTTTTTTAAATGACTATATATTTATGGGTTTTCTTGTACTGGTCTAAATTGTTTATGGTACTTGCGAGTGTAGTCGAATACCCCCATACTAGTACTATGCAAATTAGTCGTCAGTTAGATTTAAGTCAAATTTGAGAATCCAGAATAATTAGGAAATATGTAATTCATCCGTAGCATATTCATACACAGGGTTAGATAAAAGACATTTTCAGAATTGCTTACATTACATACATAAATTATCCTGACTTTCACAATTTTTGTTGTTGACCAACGAAGTGGATACGTTCATCGTGACAATTA
This sequence comes from Amphimallon solstitiale, assembly GCA_963170755.1. Classification (NCBI taxonomy): domain Eukaryota; kingdom Metazoa; phylum Arthropoda; class Insecta; order Coleoptera; family Scarabaeidae; genus Amphimallon; species Amphimallon solstitiale. Next base: position 81,976,790 of record OY720679.1, read on the forward strand.
TCTTATTATAACGTTATTATAACACATAAAAACCCTCACTTTATCACACCTAGAAACTTTCCAAATCGTTGAGCATTAAATGAGGTGGAATAGTGTAGGTAGTTACATAATTGGACCTTATTTATTTGATGAAAATGTTAATGGAGAAAAGTATCTTCGTTTTTTACGGACGGATTTTCAAAACTTTTCGAAGACATGAACATCAAAATCAGAAAGACGTTTACAAGAACATGTCGAAATGTTTTAAACAATGTTAGTACTTCTTTGGAAAACCGAATACTCATGTGCATTGCACAAAGTTGTGGTTATATTGAACATATTCTTTAATGAAATTTGTTTTTCTTAGTTTTGATTGTTGTTTTGTTGCTCAATAGTTTTAGGTTATTTAAATTGCGTTATTTTGTTGCTATTTCTTTTCTGTCAAAGGTTTAGGACATCAGAAGATAGCAGCATTCTCTTGCAACTTTTAGTGGGGCAGCATCTTCAAATATGGTAACCTTTATTTTATTTCGTTGTTCACCAACAGTGTAAAAAATTAAATACTGCAAATGGATATTGCCGAAATTGAAAAATTGAAATGCGATGCCCTTCATTCTGTAAAATTATTACTTTTGGGGTAGTTGGATTTAACCTATACTTTGTTTGACAGTTGACGAAGGAAGTCGAGCCCCATTCCCGCCTTCCATTGGTTGAACGAATATTTGGGTGCATACAACAACAGCGCTCGTAGTTCCTTAATTAACCGCTAATTGCTCCTACAGTGATTATCTCAGAAATTACAAAAGATAGGTATAGGACACTGATAACAAATATGAAACAGCATACAAAAAGGAACAAAATGCCTCAATAAAATACTGGATATTTCATTTAAAAAAAAGTAAGTTTTTGGTATGTAAAAATTTCAGGAAGTAGGCTTTGAAAAAACGAAGTTTTATGAGGTATTGTCGAGTACAGTATGTATATACCAAATGATGCAGAATTTTCTTGGCTACAAACATCACCAAAGTTAATGTTTTTGCTTTTAAAAACAATGTAAAAATCAATTTTTTCTGAACACGTGTTTTGGTCAAATATTTTCAAAAAAAATTTATAACTCGAGAAATATTAGCTAAATTTTGAAAAAGAAAAAACATTTGAATAGACAATTTAAAGCAGTACTAGAAAATCCAAAAATATATAGGGTCAGTCATTTAAAAAAATCAAGTTCCGTGCATTTCTGGTGAAACCGGAAGTGCGTCAGAGCTTAAAGCATTTTCACAATATGTGCCACAAGCAACCATGAATCTTCCACTAATTGTTTTCTCCTCTATTTAAAACAGAAAAGAGCAATCGAAGAAGCGGTCTTGGGTATGCCCTTGCCTAAAAAAAAAATCCTACGACCTTCTCTGACATTAGAATAATAAGTATATTGCCAGTTCTTTCTAAAATATTGGAGAGGGTTCTTTATAATTAGATATTCAATTTCTTTACTGCCAATAATTTTCTTTCCCATTATCAGGCTGGTTTCCGGAAGGGCTTTAGTACAGCCACGGCGTTGGCTTATGTGTTGAATGGAATAATGACGTCTATTGATAACGGATTGACTTCCGTGCTTATTCTTTTGGACTACTCGAGGGCATTTGACACGATTTGTCATCCGCTGCTTATTTCTAAGCTCAAATATTATGGATTTTGTGATGATGCGCTTGTTCTACTTCGATCGTACTTGTCTGGAAGAACGCAGCGAGTCATGTATCGTGGTGATGTTTCAAATACTTCCGCTATTTTATTTTTATTATTTACACTGACATTTTATCATCTTTGGATCACTGTAACGTCCAAGCCTATGCAGATGACACACAGCTGTTTCATTCATTTCCTCTTCATGAATACCAAATGGAGGCTGATAATATTAATGCAGACTTGTCTAAGGTGAACAAATTATCTCTTGAACATAATTTAATACTTAATTCGCAGAAGACTAATGTGTTAATTTTTGGCTCTAAATGTCATGTTGAATTTTTAAAATCTAATTTGCGGTTACGTATCTCGAGTAATCTCTTACCTTTTTCCGATGTTGCGAAAGATCTTGGGTTATTAGTTGATACTCGACTTCGTTTCAGTGAACATGTTTCTTATTTGTTGGGGAAGTCCTATGGAGTTTTGAGAGTTTTATATGCGAATAGACATATTTTAAATTCTTTGAAGCGACGACTATGTGAATCCCTAGTGTTGTCTCAGCTTAGCTATTGTGATTTTATTTATGGTCCATGTTTGGTTGCGCGGGATGGGTTGCGAATTCAAAAGCTTCAGAACTCTTGTTGCAGACTTATTTGTAATCTTAGGAAGTACGATCACATTTCAACCAGTATGAAATCTATTGGGTGGTTAAATATGGAAAACCGACGTGAACTGCATTTGGCAAACTTTGTCCATTTGCTGCTTCAATCGACGTCTCCGCCCGTCCCTCTCAGTGGCTTCTTGATTCCACGGCATTTCATCCATGTTCTCAATACGCGTTTCAAACATTTGCTCACTGTTCCGCGTCATCATACATCTCTTTTTGAGAGATCGTTCAGTTATTCCGCCGTTACACTTTATAATAGTATACCGGATGATATTAAAAGCCTCTCTAGTTGCGCGGGGTTCAGTCGTGCCCTTAGATCTTACCTTTTACTTTCTTATACGTAGTATAAGGAAGTATTGTGATGATGAAAATTTTCGACCTCGAGATTTTTGCAGATGTCCACGTTTTGAAGTCCCCTGATACCGAAAAAGTGATTTTTAAAAAATGTCTCTCTCTGATGTGTGTGTGTGACCACGATAGCGGTCAAACCGCTGTAGATATCAATTCCAAATTTTGTATTTACGTGTATAATCTCCCTCTTGAGATCTGATTAGTTTTTCAGTAAAATCGGTAGACCGGAAGTAGCAGACCGGAAGTAGCAGAAAGTCGTGTGGTGGCCACACCATTTTTTTCTTTGCAGTAGCACAGTTTCACATACACTGATGTGCGAGTTGTTTCTGTTTTTCTGTGTTTTTTTGTTTTTTGTGTTTGTGCCGTCTATTACTTTGATTATTATTTTATGTTTATTTTGTATTAGTTGATGGACTCTGGTTGAGTATGAGTAGCTTTAGCTAGACTTCGCCAGTTTTCATCAATGTGATGGTTTACTTTCTCAAATAAAGGCAAATTATTATTATTATTATTATTATTATGACTCATCCTGTATAATATACTATATATGTATGTAGTGTTGCGTATGTTTCTCTGCAGCTATCTACGTCTTTCATTATTATTGAATACCGCTATTAAGCTATGTTATTGATCAACACAAGTAAGCAAAGTGTAATATTTATTAGGTACTTAATAAATAAACGTTGTCATATTTAATTTTCTATCTTTTGTGCTTTGGTCTTGATTTATGACGAACGCTTCATCGACTACTATGGAACGCTCAGTAATTATTCAGCATTTGTATGCGAAACTCATTACGTTTTTGTGACAAATAGATTTACCTCTTTCCTATTAGAGGCTGAATAATTATTTTCGGCGTTCACCAACGACAGTCTGTGAATCATTTGCTGTTGGATAATGGTAAAACAAAGACAAATATATACCGTATGTGTCTATTTTCATTAGCTATAGGGATTCAATGTTTACATGCGATTTATACGTATACAAATAATACGTGGCAACGTGTGTCTCCCGGCAACAATCGACATCACAGCGACTTTTTCCGATCTTGCCACTTCTACATTAAATGTTCAGCTGCGAACACGTTCCGAGATATAGTCTGCAATAAAATCCGTCATCATCAAATGGCCGGCGCGATCTAGTTGTTTATTATTATTTTCAGAATCCTTTTTTATTTACCTTATTTTTAATTTTATTAGAATTACGCTTTTGTTTGTGTCATGCTTAATAATTCTCTGCATTTACTGAAAGGAAAAAGAAAAATCCTTGCAAGGCGTAAATATTATTTCTAAGCGCAGTACGAACATCCAAGTCAATAGTCCAACAGCTACTGCTAACCTGAGGCCTGAGCTTGCAGCGGTCGCGCTCGCATTGAAGAGAAAAGTAGGGGGTGCCATGTTGTCACGTATTGCATGAATTAATCGCCTATGGCTAATGAAAATTGACACGTGCTGTATATACGAAATAATTAAATTCTTCACAAATTATTCTGTACAGGTTGATGCAACGTGTCCATTTTCACGTTGACTGTAAATGTGTTGGTTGTATAGTTTAAGTTTCAAGTCAGTTTAATCATACAGGTACATAAAGGGCCTTCCCAGTAAAAACATTAAAGAAGCTGGTTGTTAATTCTTGAAATTGGCCACGTTTGAATGCCAGAGTTGAGGTAGACTCTATATTTAAAATTAGCGTGGAGAGTGGAGGATTTTAATATTGTTCTGAGGGCAATTTTTGTTGAGATTTAGTGTCCGACATTTAAGATAGGTAGAATTATATTTTCCACTGAATTACATCGCCTCTGATTTGGAGACTGATAGTCATTTATTCTCGTATTCCGAGATTTACACGTGGTTTAGCCATTTTGTATACGGATCATCTTTGGGGATGCGCACGCTGACCCCATCCGGCACTAACGCCTTTAATAGGAAATCATACCAGCAGCACATGTGTTAATGTCAACAACAAAAGTTATGTCGAATTATTAACTGGGAATACATCAAGTAAGTAAAGTTTTCAAGTCAGCTGTTAGAGTTCAAGGTTCAGTTCTTTCACCGCATCTCTATGCAATTTTTACCTCAGACATTCCCAATACCCCAAAAATCCTCTTGGCGACATACGCTGATGACACAGCTATCTTAGCAACGTCAATTAATGCTACCGCTGCTATCTCAACCCTACAAACTGCCATCGATAAACGCATACCCTGGTGCCATACCTGGCGAATAGGCATAAACGGAGATAAGACCCAAGTCATTATCTTCCGTAGGAAAATAAAGCCGTTTCGAGGAAACATCTACATCGACCATATAGAAATACCTTGGCTTCCACGCGTCAAGTACTTAGGTATCAACCTGGACAGAAGACTCACGTACTCATATCACCTTAAAACCACCTTAAAGAAGACAAAAATGGGCAGGGGCAGCCTCTGGCCACTTATTTCAAAATATTTCCCTCAGGATGGTCCTGAAAGCCCCTGGTATGTAAGAAACTCGCAAACATACAACGAGACAAACACCCCCTCTATCCCAGAATTCATCGGGGATCTCTCCCGAAAATTCTGTGACTCCATTGACAGCAACGACAGCATAAAACTCACAGCAGAAATGTTATACGATCCAGAAATCTACTTGCCACACAAAAGGCCTAGGCTCTCCCTCACCTAGGCAAAGACGTATTGTAGAAGTTCGAATCACTCGGTTGCTCACCACAGAGCAGTTTTAACAAAGAATTCAGAATACCTGATTCACTATTTGTAGAATAATAAATAGAAAATTAATATTAATTTTCTGTATTTCCAAAAAACCTAATATCAAGTTATAATTTAGCAATAAATGATAATTGTCACAGTGAAAAATTATCTTAACCTAACAATACCCAAAATAGGATTATTTCCGATATAAAAGAAAACAGAGCCCAATTTCAGTGAAGAATAAAAGAAAAAGAAGCTCTATTTACACAATCTTTTAAAAAACCATGACTGGGATCCCCAAGAAGTATCCAGACATTAACCAGCTCCTCTTGTTTCCTAACCTGAAGAAGTAATTTGCATGTTTCTGGAGCATCTACCATTCCTGTACCTGAGACTATTCCATTTCACGCATAGCCAGAAAGTCCTGATCCCACCAGCGACAGTGCTGTATCGCATTTGTGATAAGTCTATCCAAACTCTAACACACATTTTGTCATTTTATTTTGAGTCATAAAAAATATATATGATTTTAGAATAAATACTTAATCATATTTTCGTATTCTTTTGATTATGGTAACAATCAGATCATCAATCGGTTATTAATAATGAAGCTATATAATCAATTCGTACACATTCTATTTACATTATTATAAATATTGTAATAATCAAATCATAAATCGGTTGTTCATATCGCGGTAATTTAATCGAACTATACACATGTTGTTGAGTATCATAACAATTAGATGATCAATTTATCGTCAGTGAAACAGTAATCGGAGTTTAAGAAATTCATTAAGAATAAATTTTTAATTTTGCATTAATGTAGCTGAAAATAAATATATTTGGTTGAAATCATTTTTGTGTTAGACTGTCTCACTTAATACGGTATTAAATGTTTGGTTTTTGAACTATTTGTATTTTTCTTTGTGTATTCCTTATCTAAACAATATTTAGGGCAGTGTTTGTTGCCGTGTTCTATAATATCCAAGTGATTAAAAGGTTGTATTTCTGTTGTATAAATATTGTACGTTCAACAATATACAGATTGTCGTAGTTAAAAGTTAATATGCATCTTCAAATACACACACATAAACATGTACCTATGTATAAGACCGGTAGTGTGGGGAGATAGTGGGGAGATCGAGAGCGGGGACAACACATTCGTTCCGTAACTTTAGAGCGTGAAAATACATTGTATCTGAGCAAACTCGCAAATAGTAATACCGCTGAAGGAAATAGAGTGATTGATTTGGATGGCTTAGGAGAACAAATTCTTAACGCCATACAAATGATTACTCCTGAAATGCAATCGAATGTACGAAATGGGTTTTATAATCGTTTAGGGTACTGCTTGATGCAAGAGGGACAGACATATGAACATCTTCAACATTAAATTTTGTATAGTTCATTAAGTATAACATTTTGTTTCGTTTTAAATGTGAGAATTTTATTTAATTTTTTATAAGAATTTTATTTTAGTTACAAATTTTATAGAGTTTTGTTTCAGTTCAATGTTAATACATTATACATCAGTTACCAAAATATTATACAAAAGCCGTAAAGAGCGTAGCAATTCCTTAAAGCAAACGTCTACATACTAGCTTTCAACGTCTTGCACTAAAGCCTGGGTACCCCGGTGTCCCGATATGAACTCATCTGTACTCCCCTACTATCGTACCCCTCCATTTCATGTTTGCATGCACATGTGTGCGTGTCTGTATTTCCCTATATCTACTTTTATTTCAGTCAAACGGTATAACGAAGTTATTATATGTATTTACTAGCTCTGTACGTTTCATGGTGTTAGTTTGTCGATGCACCTGCTTTTAGACCTAGCAAAATCATTTTAACACACAAAATAATTTCAGCTAGTCGGACATATTTTAAAAACTCATTATTAATGATATCAATGGCATTCACAAATTCTCAACACTGAAATGTGTTGATACCTATATACATTGAGAGATTTGTCAACACTATAACGAGTTTATGTCGCATTATTGAACCATTGATGTAGTTGTAAAGTACAGCGCCGTACTTGAAAATATTCAAAGTTAATATGTTTATTTATTTGTTATAAATACTACTCGTACCATTACATATGCACACAGGTTTGCACCATATCATTCTGAGCACTCATTTATGGGGCTGTATCACTGGGCAACAATTCCAGGACAAAATCATGGCAAGGAATTTATTGGCCAACCATGCAACAAAAGAAGCGCAGAATTACTACGCATGAGCAGGTCAAAGTGCATCTCAACAGGATAGGCCTGTATGAGGGAGACCGTAGTTGTAGACTCTGCAATAAGGAACCAGAAACAGTCGGGCATATCCTGGTAAACTGTGAGGCACTGGATCACAGGAGGCAACGCATCTTTGGGCTACCGAATGTAGATCCAGAGGTGCTCAAGAGACACCCAGTAAGGGACCTGTACAGAATCGTACAGGACACAACATTGCTGGAGTGGATAACATAGATAACACAGGTTGAGCACAATAAGCCTTATTGGCTGCGGTGCAAACTGGAGACGTTAGTCAGACAGGCCTGTGAGAAAAATGGGGTACTATATCATTTGGCGCCCAAAGTGGGGTCCTTAATATATTGACGGCCAATACTTGGAGTGATAAATAATTAAATATTACTTATTAATGTTTTTTTAACATGGGAAGGATTTAATATTAATTCTATTAAAACGCCTAATAATATCAATATGCATATAAAATAGTTTCGAAGAACTTTTTAAGATGACTGCACTTAGAAAGGTATACGACATAAGTAATACTTTGTCTACGAAGTCTAATAAGAACTAATTTGACGCACAGCGTTGTCTGCAATATCATTCCTCACCTGCGAACGCAAATGACCGAGAGACTCTTTCAGTCCTTTAGTTTCCGCACGTAATTACTGCACGTCCGTACTTCGAGCAAATTCCTTGGCGGTTGAAGGCATCAGCATCATTAATATTCGAATCTTTCGAGTTCCTTTATTTGAAAAAAAAATTGCATTGAATGCAAGAATGATGTTATATCAGTAAAGTAGCAGCTGCCGTAACTCACGTTCAATTCTCTCTTGTGTATAGAAGGTATGAGTGAAACCAGGCGCCCCACTATTTCCCACCTATACCACACGGCTTTACTCATTAGGCGCGCAGTGGGTGGAATTCTTACAACGGCATTCCTAAATGTGCTTGAAAGGTGGAATCTCGCTCATTTACCGGTAAAATTCCTTTAGTCGAAGTGATCCTTTTAATTCTTATTCGAAGCGACACCGCCGAAGTATAGTTGAGGGAGATTCCGCGTATTCTGTGTATATTTTTGTGTAATCTTCTGGAATTCGAGAGATGTCTAGGGACCCGTTGCCCGTGGACGCTTCCATAATTGCCATACCGGCGGCACAGATTATCATATCAACGGCGATACACGAACTCAGGAAAGCGTTGATTCTTTTCAAGTGAGGCTGCAGTTTGTTTTACTTGCATGTGGTGATGGTCGACAAATATGGGCTCTAGAATTGGCAATGTAAGAACTGCCTTATTTGAATATTAATAAATATGTAAATTTATTTTCCATTCACTATGTAAAGCATTTTAGTATCAAGACTAGACTAGACAACATCGTCAATTTAGAATTGAAAATTCTTTCGTACATGAGTGGGTGTTTCAAAACGATAATACATATTTTATAAAATCCTATATTCAATAAGAAGATTAAGATTATAATAATTCATATAGGTATTTTTAATATGTGTGTGGGTGTGCGTCTGTGTTTTGTGTATCTGTGTGTATAGTCAGTGTATTATGAAGGAATAAAAACTTCCATTTAGAATTGTGATATCATTAACACTTAATCAACATATGATGAAAAACTAACTGCGATATCTTTACTGGACACACGCTCACTATTGCATACATATCGCGTGTTCTATCGAAAAGAACACTAACGCATTATATTCGAAATAAATTATTACAAAAATACCGAGACAGATTAAGTTTGTTTTTGGAGGTTCCATGCCATATTATAAAGTTAACTTCCGAACTACAGCTCTTCAAAATTGTTTAAGGATCACAAAATGTTCAAAATATCTTTTCTTTAATAGTTTTCATAAAAATTTAGCATTGTGTTATACAGGAAATACGCACTAAATTTCATGCGAAATTTTGGGGTTACATTATTTAGATTTTGTCCCAATTTTTGTACAACGTGTCGATGTCGTGAACATTTTCACTTTCTTATACGCAGTATAGCTATTTTTGAGGATGTACAGGTTTTGAAATCACTTGAACCCGAAAAAGTGTTAATGCTCTCTCTCTATGTGTGTGTGTGTGTATGACTACGATATCGGCCAAACGGCTAAAGCTATCAATACTCTATATTTACTACTATAATCTTCTTTTTAAGATCTGATTAGATATTCAGTAAAATCGGTGAACCCGAAGTAATAGTTTACTTGTTAAAAATAATATTTCGCCAATATTACGTCAACTACTAAGCTTCAACAAATTTCGAAAGAAAGTTTTTTGAAATTCTTATCGGAAGTAGGTTATCGAAAAATAGCTTTTTGCAAATATCTCACAAGTTATGTTTTGTAAACAGATATATTATAAGAATAAAATTATTTAAAGATCGATTTTGAATAATTTTTGTATAAAAAAAATCAAACTTCTGACTGGAAGTGACACTTTCACTCTTATCGAATAGCAGTTTTTTTGCCAATATCTCGCAAATTATGCATTCTATACAGATTTACTAAGAATATGAAAGTATTAAAAACTTAATTTGGAACAACTTTTGTAGAAAAAAGTCGTAACTCACATAAGTACGTATAAGAAAATCGTGTGGTGCCCACACCTAATTTTTCCATGAAAGTAAAAGACTACTTCCGGTAGGAATTTGGAAAGAAACATTCTTTAGACAATTTTTCTCAAATTTACTTTTGAGTAGGTACATAATTTGCGTTGTTTAGAAATTTGTTTTAACTTAGTGTTTTGACAAAGTATTGATGAAATTTGATTTTTTCACCGAAGTAAACTACTACTTTCCGTCTACTATTTGCCGACAGCGGCCGTTTGGCCGCTATCGTGGTCAAGCATACTCATACAGACAGACACTTTAATATTTAATTTATATATTTGTCAATATTATGGAAACGTTTTAATTTTTCTATTGTTTGCGTTCATTTACCCTGCTAAATCAGAAAAAGGAATTGTTTTAGGTACCTATTTATACAGTGTGTAAATAAAGTAAGGAATAATATTCATATTTTGTTTATTATCGCTGTTTGGGAGAAAATCTCAGACAGGTCAATTTTATTTTCTTCCTCCGGATTTTATGGATGTCATTTTTTTTCTTTGGTTTACTACTCTGGGACCTATGACGTCATCGACTTCTTTTTCAAATGGAACCTCCTTATTTTTTTGCTAGAAATAAAAAATATATTTTATTCTGAATTCAGCAATACACCCCCCCATATGTGGTATTTAAAATTAATAGTTTTAGAGTATTAAGCGTGCTAATAATGACAATTGACATGTCAGAGTGCAGAAATATCGACCAAGAAATGAGAGATAATATTTTGGAAGAATTTCAACTCCGACTTTATCATTGCCAAGAAACAAATGGGTGGGAATTTCAACATTTATTAATGTAAAATTTTTTAATCTTCCCAAGAATATATTATTACTATTTGCTCTTTTGATTTTCAAGTTTAATTATTGTTGTCATTTTGATACCTATGATCCTCCGTATCTCTAAAACTACTAATTTTAAATACCACATATGCGGTATTGCTGAATTCAGGAAAAAATGTACTTTTTATTTCTAGCAAAAAAATAAGGAGGTTCCATTTGAAAAAGAAGTCGATGACGTCATAGGTCCCAGAGTAGTAAACCAAAGAAAAAAAATTACATCCATAAAATCCGGAGGAAGAAAATAAAATTGACCTGTCTGAGCTTTTCTCCCAAACAGCGATAATAAACAAAATATGAATATTATTCCTTACTTTATTCACACACTGTATACATTTGCGGTTCCTAGATATGTTCACGAGTAGACATCGGTATATTTTTAGTTATAAGCGAGCACTGTAATTATTTATGTTAATTGGTGATATTTTGAGATATACATATGTCAAGTAACATGATTTATATTGGCTGTATGAATTTAATGCTATTTATGGTATCCTTGAAATTCCTATGATACCAGTATTATATGTATATTAATAAATACACGCGCATATTGGAATATCTGATAGAACTGCATAGATAGACTAGCTAAATACATAACTTATTAGATTCAGCATTATCTATGTTTAATCTCGATTTCTTATTTTGACAATGAATTGTGTGAAGTACACATATCATGTTACATATTTTACATTAATTATAATACATAATTACAAGCTTCATGGTTGAATTAGACAAGACTATTCATTTCCTTTGTATTTCACTATGGCATTTAGATAACGTGGTACATGTATTTTGCAAATGCCGTTATTGTTTGAAATAAAAAGATAGTAAATATGGTAGTTCCAGTTCCGGCATACACAATAACTATCCGTGACGTATAATTGAGGCTAAGGCATTGCATATATTCTATATCACCTTAATGATTAAAGAAGAAATTAAGAAACTAATCGATCCAACGAATATTGAAATTACAGGTGTAAAGAATGTAAGTCGCGGTGGAGTTGTTATTGAATGTAAAAATAAGGATGCTATTTCGAAATTAAAAGAGGTAGCGAACTCGAAGCTTGGCAAAAAGTATGATATTAAGGAACCAGAAAAGCGAAAACCACGTGTGAAGATAGTAGGTATGAGTGAACAGCGGGACCCTGAAGAGATACGAGGCAAGATCATAGCTCAGAACCACTTCCTAAAAACAGATAACATAAAAATTGTTCACGTAGGTAGGATGATATCCAAAATAAAGCTGCCTGACAGGTTTTTTGCTTATGCGGAAGTAGATGCAGAGAGTTACAACAGACTATTGGAAACTCAGAAAATAAATATTGGTTGGGACGTATGTAAAGTATTTGATGCAGTGACAGTGACTAGATGTTACAAATGTTGCGGATATAATCACAAAGGGAAAGACTGTACGAGAGAACTAACATGTGCTAAATGTGCGGGATCACACCATGTAAGCAGCTGTAGTGCAAATGATAGTCAAGTGCAGTGTATAAATTGTAAGTATGCTGTAGATAAACTTCACTTAAAAATTAGCATAAATCACGCTACGTGGGACTCAGATTGTCCGGTATTTAAACGGAAGTTACAAAACGCCAGAGATAAAGTTGATTTTTTAGAATAAATCGTAATGTTACGACAAAGCAATATGGGGTAATTTATTTGAATGTACAGAGTTTACTTGCAAACTTTGAGCAAATAGAAAATTTGATAGAGACATATCGCCCGCCTATCCTTCTGCTTAGTGAGACGCGTGTTACATCTGATGTCCGGGAGTCAGAAATAAACTGTAGAGGTTACTCGGTTGCGAGATGTGATTCGCACAGCAGACACACGGGTGGTGTTATAATTTACGTAAGAAATGACATCAATTATAGTGAAACTTGCAACATAACAGTAAATAATGCTATATGGTTGCTAAGTATAAGTGTTTCGGTCGGGTTTGCTAGGGGTATTTATACAGTTTTATATCATAGTCCTAGTGCAAGCAAGGTGGAGTTTTTGGACTTTTTTGAGGCCTGGTGTGAGGAAACTTTCGATGGAAGGGATATGTGTACTATTTTTGGTGATTTCAATGTGGATATGTCCAGAGATTCAACCTATGCGACTAGATTGAAAAATATCATTACTGCAAGTGGAATGAAACAAGTGGTTGGTGATTATACTAGGGTAACAAGCAATTCGAAAACATTAATTGACCTAGTTATAACAAATGAATGGAATGCGACGGTAGAAATTTGCGATTGCAAAATTTCCGACCACGAAACATTATTATTAAAGTTTACAAACAGCGATTCGATAGATATGATTCAGCGCAAAAAAATATTAGACAAAAGTGCTTATACAGATTACGACTTGCGAAACATGCTGATACTACGTAATTGGAAACAGATCGATAAATATAATTTACAAAATCGGACATTGTCACTAGTAAATGAACTAAATGCAAGTTATTACAACATTGTCAACAATAAAACAATTGCTGTGGGTCAGGGTAACCCATGGTTTAATCATGAATTAAAGTCATTGCAGAAACAAAGGAACGCATTATACAGAGTAGCAAAGAATAGCAATAGTAAGGACGACTGGAGTAATTACACAAACATGAGGAACTACTACAATAGACATATAAAATTAAGTAAGAATATTTATTATGAGAGGCAAATTGATGAAACAAGGGGCGATGCAAAAAGAATGTGGAAAAAACTTAAATCATTAGTCACGGTTACTAGCGAGAGAAAGCCTGAATATATTGATTTTCTATCGAGCAGGGAATGTGAAGCAAAGAAAATTGCGGAGAAGTTTAATGCGTATTTCATCGAAAGTATCAGGGAAATACATGACAATATCGAAGTAATTGTAGAGAACGTAAATATGGATGACTATCGCGGTGGAGACACAAACATATTGAACACTTTTGAACCGCTTGAAATGGGGCAGCTACGAAAAATTGTAGAATCACTTAAGAGCAAGTCAACAACTGATGGTATTGATACAAAAGTTATTAGCGACGCATTTCCGATTATTGGACATACGCTGTTGGGAATAATTAACGAGTCGTTCAAGACGGGCGTGTTCCCGGATGTTTGGAAAACCACTACGATAATACCGATTCCAAAGATCAACGGCACCAAGAACTGCTCTGATTTTAGACCGATCAACATGTTGCCAACATTAGAAAAAATCATAGAATATGCAGCAAAAGAACAATTAGAATACTTTCTGGAAAAAAATTGCGTGTTGGTGGATGTGCAGTCCGGCTTCAGGAGGAATCACTCATGTGAAACAGCATTAAATTTAGTAATAGGTAACTGGAAGGAAGAGATAGATCGCGATAACAAAGTTGTGGCAGTTTTCTTGGATCTGAAAAGGGCTTTTGAGACACTTGACCGAAAGAAGTTAATACAAAAGTTAAGTAAATATGGAATAAGAGGTATGGCTTTGGAATGGATAAAGGATTATTTAACAGATAGGAAACAAAAAACTAGGTACGACGATGAAGAGTCAACAGCTGAGGAGGTCTCCCTAGGAGTCCCTCAAGGATCAATTCTAGGACCACTTCTCTTCATCCTTTACATAAACGACGTGATAAGTGCGACTAAGGACTGCAAGATTAACCTGTTTGCGGATGATACGCTAATAAGTGTTGCAGATAGGGATGTTGATTCAGCAATAAAAAAGATAAACTGTGAACTAGAAGGTGTTAGCAAGTGGTTAAAAATTAATAAACTAAAGTTGAATACGTCGAAAACACAAGCTATGCTTATCTACAGCAGTGTGATAAATGACACTAGTGAATCAGTGGTAATTGATAATGAAATTATTGAATGGGTAAATGAGATTAAATATCTCGGTGTGATAATTGACAATAAATTAACATTCTCTAGAAATATTGACTATATAGAAAAGAAAGTTGCAAAAAAAATAGGTTTTTTGGGTAGGATAAGTGCTAAATTAAGTTTATGGGCTAGAATCTATGTTTATAAGACAATCATTGCCCCACACTTTGATTATTGTTCCACAATTCTATTTCTAGCCAAAGATGGGGATATATATAGATTACAGAAACTGCAAAACAGGGCTATGAGGATTATACTGAGTTGCAATAGGTATACTCGAATTACATTAATGTTAGATACATTGCAATGGCTTAGTGTTAAGCAAAGGATTCAGTTCAACACTCTTATATTGATTTATAAAATAATACATAATAGGTTACCAAAGTATTTAAACAAATATGTTTCGTGTAGTAATGAGATTCATGACTACAATACTAGATACATAGATAACTTTAGGTTACCTTTTCACAAAAAATCGGCTTCGCAGAATAGTCTTTTCTATAAGGGTTTAAAATTATATAATGGTATGCCTGAAGCGACTAAACATAGTCCTTCTATAAGAGAGTTTAGACACTATTGTACGAGGTATGTTAGGAATGATTGTACAGTTTAAAATTATAGTGTAACATTGTAAACATCTAAAGATGAATAAAGTTTATTATTATTATTATTATTATAATGATTTCATATTTAGACGCGATTGTGTTGTAATTAGGTTTCTGATTTAAACACTTCTTAGTGTGAATTGGAAAATTGTTCTTGTGTTCTGATAAATGCATAATGTTAAAAAATATTCCAAATATTATTTGATTTGTTATCACTAACAACATTATTAGTTTCAAACAGTGCCATTTCTTATTACAGAAATATTGTCATATTATCTCAGGTTTCCATTAATAATGTTTTACCCGCTAAAAATACGGATAAAGTTAAAAGTATTTGCAAATATCAGTTTGACACTTCACGCGGAAAATGTCAAATTTTTGTTGATTATCGTATTATTTCCGCAGCATGACAGATCCTAGTTATACAGAGCAAGTTACGATTGTTTAAATATTTTCTATCTCTTTTAAGTACTGTAGAGTATGTAGATCGCATTTCAATACTTATTTCATACGCTAAGTAAGACAAATAGTTTTAATTTGTACATGTTTTTATCCTTCTTTCTTGCATTGAAGTTATACGAGATAGGTTGAGCCACGTTTGTATAGTATAGTTGCATACATTAATGCAAGAACTGTTCTTGTTCAGATAGGATTACGAAGCACAAAGTACGTGAAAATTTGAAATTTATAAGTTTAATTAGTTTCTTTCAGAGCCTTCGTGAAAAATATTTTATCCACTGTGTAATATTTCTACGAGAAAACGCAATATATTAGTTTTGCACTTGCAAAACCGATCTTTCCAAGTTGACAGTATGATTTAGTCAATTTAGTTTAAAATTTTTACTTTCAATGTTTTTAAAGTCTCCTGATAACGAAAAAGTGGTTTTTGAATCAAAAATTCTGTTTCTACCACTACCGTAAAATACATATCTCTGAGCTTACGCTGTAGCAGATACAGTAGTCTTTACATATCTTTGTATATTCATTTCCCCTATGTCTAATACGTAGTCGTCCTAAAAAATTAAAAATTTATACACGAATATCAAAGGGGCCATCGAAGAGTGGACCTACTGACCAATTGCTATACTATGGTGTGTGTGACCACATTAGCGCCAAAACGGTTAAAGTTATCAATCCTAAACTTTATATATAAAGTATAATCTTCGTCTCAGGATCTGAGTAGATTTTTAGGCAAATTGGTAGACCAGAAGCAGTCATTTATTTTGGTGAAAAAGTAATATTTCTTGTCAACTACAAAGTACTTAACTGTGAATTTGAGAACAGCAAAAGTTTTTCAAAATTCCTACCAGGAGTAAGGCCTTTCTTCTTATCGAGAATCTGCCATACAAAAGTGTTTGTTGAAACAATTTTCGTTCAGATAATTTTCATAATTTCTGTCTTTAAACCAGATACAAGGTAGGCACCATAAATTATCGGCCTGATATACAAAAAAAAAAAAAAATTGGAACAATATAAGAATTTTTATTTTTCAATGTAATCTCCCCTAACATCTGTACATTTATTATAACGATTAATTAATAATTCAATACTTTTGTAAAAATGATCTGAAGTTTTTCCGTCAAAATGTTCTATAACAGCTGCTTGCAACTCACTGTCGTCCTTAAAACTACATCCCCTAAGGTCTTTCTTTTAAATTAGAAAAGATACGAGTTCTGCTGGTCCTATTGAGGTGGAAATGGACAACGATGATAGTACCAGTAATGGGTGGGATATCACCAGTGGGATAACAGTGTTATCCCACCGGTGATTTGGTGAAGAGCATATCTTCTAAAGTTACACCTTAGCCAAAAAGTACTACGTTTAACACTCTTTTTTGTTTTATAAAGATTTCTACTGAAGATGGCAACTTGGTTGCCGAAATACGTATATAGATTGTTTATATATTTTTTGTGGTAAGGGATTTTTTCCTTTTGCATTTTATTTCAACGATGATAGTAATAGTGGCGATGAAGACTAAACAAACATCTGCCAAAGTACAGACTTGCCATTATTTCTACTGAATTAACAAATAAGAAATTAGTTTGTATTCTTAAAAATTATTGTAATAAAATCGTTAAAATTTCAGAGCTCGTTTTTGATCTTTTAAGGTTTCCTCCAACAACAACCATAGTTCGTCATATAAAAAATTTAGTAATTTTTTGACGGAGAATGAATCAAATTTGAAAGATGAACTGTATAGTGAAAATTAATTTAAATATTATTTCATTTAATTGCAACTGAATTATTGTATTATAAAAAAATATAAGAACAAGAGAACGTTTTCTTTGATTTCCCAAATAAATCAAATTGGGGACTATGGTTGTTTTTGTAAAAAGCGCCTCATTTAGTATTTCTCCTTGTAGTACATATTTTCTATTTCCTACCGTTTACGAGGTACTAGTGGTGAGCACACTACCTAAAAAGCGCTCATTACCTTTATAGAAGTTATAGACAAGTTGGATTTTCACTTTTTTCAATAACAGAAAATAAATATTATGTATTTAATTACCTAATATATAATGTAAATGGTTGTTTCATCATGAGTTTAGACGAAAAGCTGGGTCTGAAATAATTTTGGCATTTAATCCTACAGTATAAATATTATTATGGCTACATAATGTCATAGCATTATATTATATGTACCATTCTATTATTCAGGGTTAATATTTTACCGTTTTTATGTACAATAGTTATATATAACAAACAAGGACAAGCGTGGGTGTAAAAATAAGATTTAGGTTTAGCGACATAAATGGCAGTCCACTCATTGTAATTGTATCCTCGGGAGGTTAATGTATTCATATACTCCACATCCACATAATTGAAATTTCTAGTTTGTGTGCGTCATTGTGTAATATATTTTTATATTTAGTTGATCCAATGTTATTTAAGCAAATATGCCTTAATATCATTCTATCCAGATTGTCTCAAGGTTTGCACTGTGACATTGCTTTATACTTCAGTAGTTGTACGATACGTTATTACAACGTATGTTATGTGACTGTGATATTTTGAAGACTCCTATCTAATAATTTGTTAGCTAAAAGTGTTACAACTTATTTATTTATTAAATTTAAGGAAAAGTTAAAAATAATAAAACATACTTATCAAGTGATAGATATGCACATTATTCACTCATTAAACCAATATTGTAAGAAAGGAAAGTTATTAATCATTCTTCATACTTCTCTATTATGCATCCTAGCAATACAAATTTTCTTTAGAAATACAATTGTGTAAAATAAAAAAAGCAATTAGGTATTATAAATGTTGCCTTATGGTATGCGTTTTACACGCGTGCGCTTGACGAAAATCACATTGAAAAAATGTTACGAAACGAAAACTATCAATTCAGTTATTTTAAAAATTTACAATGTTATTACATTAACGAAACTTGATTCGAGATCGTGGGGGTGTTTTAAATGTTAAATTGGATTGTTTTGTTTAGACTATGAATAAATATACCCCTTGTAGAGGTTAAATATTTGTATCTATAATTTTGAAGTAAGGTCATTTTTGCAACCTCCTGGATTTAAAAAATGGTTCTGCATTGTAACAAAAAATACTTTGACGAAAATTAAATCTTCGTTTGTAAATGATATTAAAAAAATAAATGATTGATATTATGGTTAGAACTCAGTAGTAGTCTGACTTCGAGTTTCAACTGTTGCTTGATATGGTTCAGTACACCCTCGGTGACCCGGTTGGATAAAAAGACAAAATTCATAGAAGAGTAAATTAATGTTTACGTACTTGTAAGATTGGGAAATTATGTGTTATCTCAAATACTTTCCTCATTAGAGTAGTCTGTTTTTTAAGTAATCAATGTTGTTATACATGTTAAGCTTTTGAAAAATTCAAATTATGACAGTTGTCATACTTAAATTCAAATTATAGACGGCTATTATTATTTACATGACATAACCAAACTATCAAAATTATGAACTGTCACCAACAATTAAAAAAAAGCATGGCCGTCTCTAATGAGGAAAGTATTCGATGGCACGGTATATTAAAATAGGTAATGTTCAAAAGGTAACCTAAAATCTTTTCAATTATTAAATAAGGGACGTAATTCAGTTATTGTATGTGGGAGTAAAGTAATACAAATAATTAAGTGATTATGCAGATGTATTTTCGCATGTTATTACTAATGTTAAAGACTTATTAAACTAACACACCCTGTCCACTATACCATTATCATACACGTTAAGGTTGATCCTCACTATACGTTCCGCCTTCCTTACCATAATATTTACATATAAGGCGTGCCTGCAGTTGATTTACGGCATTGTGAATATAATAATATCTAAAAGCTTTTTGTCAAGTTCTTATGGATCTCTTGATGGAAGGTTTGATTCACTCTCACTCGTTGATACAAATATTTAATAAACAATTCCACTGCAACCAAAGAAAATGATGGATTTGCTTCACAATTTGTATATCACTTCACTAAGGTATATAAGTAGTAGTTATTGTATAATTATAGTGGCAGTTCTCCTCAAAATGCTTAGATAGACCAAAGTATACTTCTTTCGTTTCGAACCGAATTTGGCCTATGTATTTTTTTCCACAGACAGATTCCTTCAAATTGGCGCTTTTGGTATCCTATTATCAAAAATTTTCATTGTTAAAATAAAAGATTTACATTGACCAAGTTATGGATGAAATTGATAACTTTATGTACCTACCGACTTGTGGAATGTTATAATTTTCTTCTTCTCTGCCTCTAATTGCCTTACACGTTTCTTGCTACTCTATAATATTAAATAGGTAGTGATTACTAAAAGAAAGACAAACCAGCTAAATCGTTAGTAAAAAATTTGTATTTAAAAAATTCTACGCTTTCCATCAGGGTTAAAAAGTGAACACAATATGGTTGTTGAGTCGTTCTCGCAACCAACATCGAAATGCGTCACTAAATATATAGTTATTTCAGGACTGTCATAAACAATAATATTCATACACCTTTTGACATTTGTCATAATTACCTTTTGACGTTTGTTATAATTGTCATCTAAACAATTTAAATTTGTCAATACTGCTTGCCTATTAAACAGTATAGTCAAATATTATATAAAATATAGGTGTAGAGAAGTGATATTTAACAGCTTTAGTAATAATATTTAATTTATAACTGGCTTTCATATAATATGTATTCTACTAACGGAAGGATACCCTGAAATATTAATTAATTAGTTCAGTTATATTGTTTTGAAAATTTTCCGGTGGATGGGAATTTGTAGTGGCATTAAAGCGTCGCCTTTGGCCGTGTCGGTTGCCAAAACGCTACGAGTAAAGAATAGTACAGGAGAGAGTCTCCTTAATAATAATAATTGTCCGAATTTGGTAACTAAATATGGCCGCCGCAATGCCTAGGCGTGCATAAATATTTTGTATAGGGTATATGTACACTTCCTGTGTTCTCGATAATCATTTAAAATAGGTTGTTAGTCCAAAAATAATTAAAGAAATATCGTGAGTGTATTATGTTTTCAATTCTTTTCTTCTTTTTAATATATTATAAACGGGTTTAAATGAAATCTGCGTCAAAAATATGACAAATATTAAATGACTTGAATATATATGTTACGACACTGAACACATAATCAGACATGTCAGATATATGACAATTTATTTAAAATACCTCTTTTTAAATTATTATTGCCTATGTTGAATGCCAAAGAAATAACTTATCGATGAAGAGAAAAATTAATATTCCTTGTTCTTGCCGTTTTAGAACGACCACAAGCCACACAATTGACCATTATAGAAACACTAAAATGTCATTTTTGACATAACCGGACATAACTGACCTACCGAAAGTGGTAACTCCGTCTAAAAAATACCTATTTCCCCACCACGTTATGCTCTCTCCTGTTCTATTCTTTACTCGTAGCCAAAACGTCTCAACTAGGTATATATCGAGTTTCAGAAAAATTCGATGTCAACTAGATGTACTAAATATTAAAAGTCAATTGGTATCTGTCAATAATTGTCAGAATCTACTCTATCTCAGACATGACTTCAAATTTTCAAGGGTTATTTTTCTGAACACCCGATATAATAAAAATGTAAGAAGACTTTGGTTTTCTAGTTATAACTGTTAGAAGTGACTGTTGTCATATTTAAATTCAAATTATAGACGCTTTTATTATTTGCAAGAACCAAACAATCAACATTATGCGTTTGTGTATGATTACGTGCACTGCCACCAACTATTAAAAAAAAGCATGGCCGCCGTAGCGTAACAGAACAACACAGTGTTGTTCTGTTACGCTACCGTGTGTAGACAACGCGATTTTTAATTCAGTGCTACTGAAGATGATAACTTAGTTGTCGAAATACGTATTTAACCTTTTTGTGCTTTAGTGTGGTGAAGGTGTTTTAGTATTTTTGTGTAGTTTCAAGCCACAGACTCCAAGTTTAGTTTCTTATGTTTCCCCTTGTTCGATCAGTAGTTTTTGATTTTAAATTGCATATATTTTAGACTTTTGTTTTAGATATTTTGTTATATTCTGCTATGTATTCTACTTTTGATTTTTTTTTGTGTCTGCTGTTATCATACCTGTCTGTTCTTATAAACGACTGTCTTCTGGTATTATAAGTAGGTAACGTATCTGCTTACCGGTCATTAGCGTTGTATTAATTTCTATATTGATTTTCATATGTTCTGAACTTGATATCTTTTGTATTTTTTGTACTCCTGCTATAGCTGTTGCATTTTTATTTATTAGATTATTAATATGTTGATCCTATTTTAAGTTATTTTGTATTGTTAATCTTATATATGTTGTCAGTTATATTTGCTGTGTGGTTTGGTTATTGTTATTAGGATAATGCAGCGAGCGGTGTAAGTTTTTTTTGAAGATCATATATTATGTATGATAGATTCTGTTTTTTCTCGCTTATTGTTAGAATGTTCACTGTGCTTCGACTTTTCTTATGCCGGAATGGTGTTCTTGCAATAGTTCTTTTTTGCATGAATTTCTCAAACATATATGCTTAAATTTTTCGATATATAATATATACGAATATTGTATATGTCAAATATATCGTTTGCAAACGTTATATATAAGATGGAAGGAAGATTTCCGCCCTTTGGTATTCCATATTCAGCTTACATTTCTTGGCTTTCTATGTTGTTTATTATTGTGGTTTCTGGTCTATTCATTAGATATGTTTTAATGTGTTTGCTTTCCGTTTTCCTTATTCCTAAAATATTTAATACTTTCAATAATTCGAAATTACAGGTTACTAATGCTATTTCGACATACTGGCAATGTTATAGTTGCATGTAAACATGATTATATGATTATACAGGCTGTCCGGGAAAATGTGGGAAATCTCTTGGATGCAGATAGAACATGAACAAATAAGATGACAAGTTCCTATAAAAAAATTTCCTACAGGCCCCTCCTACGGAGATATGCGTCCCTGAAGGATGCCGCTGGAAATCGGTTTTTATTGAATTTCTTTTAAAGTAATTAATATAATTTAATAAAAATTTAATGTGATGGACACTAGTAAGGACCTCTTAAAATAGTGTTCTTGAAACATATTTACCTTTTGTAGTTTACCAGGGGCGGGCTAATCTTTACAACTTAAGTCCTAAACTTTTAACACCCTGTATGATAAAGACTTTAAAAATATTAAACTGGATAGCTTGAAACATAGATTTTAAAAAAGGTACTCTTGATTATTGTCGTTAAAATTAACTGTTTACGAGAAAAAGTTCGCAAAAAATGTGCGTTTTAGTTTTTATCAGCACCAAAAAAACCTATTGCTATTGCAAACGTTACTATGGTACGAAATAAATAAAATATCCGGCATTTTAGAACTTGCCATCATATCGTTGACACATTGAATTTATTCGATGTATGGAATACACGTTTATTGAGTATGCAGATATGCATCTGATGTATGGTCTTGCGTCTTGCAATGCTTTAGAAATTCAATAAAAACCGATTTCCAGCGGCGTCCTTCAAGGATGAATATCTCCGTAGGAGGGGCCTGTAGGAAATTTTTTTATAGGAGCTTGTCATCTTATTTGGTCATGTTCTATCTGTATCCAAGAGATTTCCCACATTTTCCCGGACAGCCTGTAGAATCATGTTTATTTTGCTTATTAAATATGTAAGCACGGCGGTAGAAGAAACGAAGGAAGACTTTCCCAAATTGCTTACACTTAATTGCATGAAAATTGCCAAATCGCAATGAGTAAATTAGTAGAAAAACGTAAAGAAATTAAAAGCACTCTAGATTCTAAACGAATACTCCAAGGTAATCTTTATTTTTTTTTTATTATTTCATGAATATTTATTTATCCCTTACATTCTTCATTCTCAAAGCATGGGAAGGTCTAACAGCGTATGTCTTTTTATTTGCTTTTTGTTAGAGATCCTACTTTATATTCGTAGTAAGATCGTCGGCGTTGGGCCTTCCGGACTTATTAGATTAAGGACTGGACCTAAGGACTAAAAAAATTGGCCCCCGTCCACTTTGGATAAATAACAAAAGAATTAATTGAAAAAGCGAATTTTAAAGACAAAACTTTGGACGATTATTTTCGAAAGCAAGCAAGCAAAGGAGAAACTGAGCGTATAGTGCAGGCAAAAACGTTAGTAAGATAGATATGAAATACAAACGCGGTAGCTCTTGTAATTACGAAAATATCATCGGAAGTTAATATATAAATCTCCAATTTTAGATATATTTTTTGCTACTGAAATTATCATAAAATTTGACGAAAAATTTAAATTAGACATGTGGTACTCCTTTTAACGTTCATATAATACGAACAGCCAAATATTTGTATAATTCAACGAAAATAGCTTTGTCGATGAGATGCGCAAACGAGGCAGAGAGTGCTTCTCATCGCGCAACCGCGCACCCGGCATAGCTATTTTTTGTGTACTGTAGTGGATGTTTTAAAATTCTGTAGATTCCAATATCCAGAAAGGAAAATTTATTAAAAGACGTTTATTGGAAGAGTGGTACAGCACTTGGCTTCCTTACCTGTTGTTCCCTCTATATGCACTTTACATAGGCAAAAAAATAAATTCTCTTGCCAGTAGAATTGTCAGTCATGCTTTTAAATGAATAAATATGTAGCGTGTACTTTCTGTTCCTAAAGTAATGTTTTCAATAGCAGATAATTTGTGTATCAGTATTACTTTCGTTTCGTTAGAGCACGTTCTTCGGACGTTTTCGATTATACCTACCTGCATAATGGAGAAAATTGAAGAACGCTGTTCGGTGAATAGAAGATGACACATACGTATCTACTGGGGGATAGATGACTTTAGCAACAGTCTGGTTTCCGATTATATTACGGAATTGCGAATTATGGAATAAAATTATTTTTGTTTCTCCACATAAAATTACAAAAATCTAATAAGGAAATTGCAATCTTAATTTTTTTTATTAAATATTTTTTCTGGGTACATACTATTTGATTAGTTTAATACATAGATACATATTCACTGTCATTAGAATAAATAAAACAATGATTAAAGTTTATCAAAGATTTTTTTATATTTACATTATTTATCACGTAATATGGGTACCTCTTCTATAATGTGTTGTTAATATTGTCACTTATTTTCAGATGGTTCCATGGACATTTATCAGGAAAGGAAGCGGAAAAATTAATTTTAGACAAGGGGAAAAATGGAAGCTTTTTAGTTCGTGAGAGTCAGTCAAAGCCAGGTGATTTCGTGCTTTCGGTTAGAACGGATGATAAAGTGACGCACGTGATGATCCGATGCACGCATGTAAGTAATCTATTACTAAGAACGAGCGATATTAGATCGAAATCGTATATACATCTCCCACCAAAATCTCCTGTCATATTTGTCCATCAAAACTTAATAAACCTACTGCATGCCTCGAAAATATCACAAAAGGCGGTATTCTTCAAAAAACAAAAATCGCCTTTCTGTATTTATTAAAAATACAAAACAGGAAAGAGTAACAATAAATTCTTTGGTTTTGCTTATAGGACAATCGCTACGATGTTGGAGGCGGTGAACAGTTTGACAGTTTGGCTGAACTCATAGAACATTACAAAAAGAATCCCATGGTGGAGACCACAGGAACGGTTGTTCATCTGAAACAACCATTTAATGCAACGAGAATAAATGCGTCTGGAATTCAAAACAGAGTTAAACAATTGCAGGTAAAATATTATTGATTTCACTATTTGTAGAAATAACGGATGGATTATTAATAAGCTTAATACGTTAACTATTAATGTGAGTAGTATTACTTCGTACTTCTCGCAATATCTCTTAAGCTAGAGTGTAAACGGTAACTAAATTCTAAAAGTAGACTGTTAATGTCACAATGTGGAACATAGCTTCCGAGTGGGAGCTAAGTCAGGCTAGGCATAGATACTGACGGTTTGTATCTGAAGTTACAACGACACCATCAACATCAAAGAACTGCCCTGAAGATGTCCCTTGTGACAGTAAACGAGGTGTTGTTTGTGTAGCTTCGATAAATATGACGTTCAGATATAGTTAAAATTGCGGGCAATCTAAGTACGAATATAAATGGTGCAGATGGGCCTTAACAGGCACAAAAAACTAGGACTGCAACAAACAAACTACATTTATGGAATTTCAAGTTATTAAAAAACGAAATTAAAAATAGGTATAGTCGGATCGTTTTCGCAACCGACATGGCAAAACTACGAACTAAAGACGCTGATTCAATACCACTACAAATTCCAGTCAACCGGAACAATTTTAGAACAATAAAATTCAAATAATTAATTAATATTTTAGGATAAATAGCTACGGCTAGTAAAATACTATTACATGAAAGTCAGTTAGAAATTAAATATTATAGGTAAAATTATTAAATATTACTTTTCTATATCAATATTTTATTTAATACATGGCAATTCTGAGCATTGTTGTCAGATTTTTATTTTCTCGGAGCGGATGACACTTGACAAGCGTAGCGAATGACATTGTGGTCATCTTTATTATCACAATTTTAAGTCCCCCTAGAAAATTTTAAGTATTAAATCCTACACCGTACAAAAAACAGCTTAACACTGGCAGCGCGGAAGAACTAGTAATTTGTGATGGTAACCAGATGGCGATGAGAGTGTGCCGTTAAGTTGAAGCAGTCAAGTGATTATTTGCAACCTGTGTTTGCAAACGATCTGCAAAGAGCAAGATTATGTACATGAAACTGAACGAAGAACTTTTATTACACATAATTACATGACCTGTTTGAGATTTTACTGGTACATTGCATATTAGTACATGTTTTGCAGTTTGGATTTTATAACCTAATATCTGACAAAATGATACAAGCTAAATATTGTCTGAACGTGTTTTCCAATTTACTTATAAAAGGCATAAGAAACGCTGATTATTTTTATTCTGAAGCAAATATTTCTTAAACAATCTCATTAAAAACTAATCAGCACACTTTCTTGTTCAGAAATAAATCGAATATATTGATCTAATCCAAATTATATAAGAGAAGGTAAGTTTTATTCAACAGAAATGTTTGGTTTTATTTGTAATTACTTTTTTATCTAGCATAATCAACTGATAAAACGAATGTTGCATATAAAGAATTGGAGATGGATTAAATTCAGTATCTAGATCAAAAACAGATTTCGGAATCTGTTAACATATTTGTGTATAATGCTTCAGCAGAAGATTACGATAGTTAAAATAATTTGTACTTACATTGATCTGTTGAAGAAAAATTCTATCTAATCGAAGAAGTAGGTGACTCTCACTAAAATACTAAATGTTTGAAGATTACATACTGTTTAGAAAATTCTCAACTTTAAGAAGCTATAATTATGTTGACCAATAGAAGAATTGTGGATGATTGATGTCAGCACCTGTCTTTCAAACACAGACGGAAAGGATAGAGAAACACTAGGAAAAGTTAGGCATGACACATTGTATGAGACATGTGTTCCTATTAGGAACTATAACTTGTTAGGAAATTTAACTGTTGTGGAATAAAGTGTGTCGATTCTAAAATTAAATAACTGAATTTAGTGTTTCTCAAAGAAATTGATCCAGAATAAAATAATGATCGAGTTTATTAATGTGACAACAATATAAGCATTTGCATAGGGGAATGCAGTTAAAACATATTTCTGTTATATTATTCTTATAGTTTTTCTAAAATAACTTCTGTATATTTTCTGTACGCTTTCAATTTTGTAATTATTTATTGTTATGAATGGAATCAAGATTATATAATTTAAAAAATATGTGATGGTATTGTAATAATATTAATGTAGTACATTATAAATTGAGATAGTAAAAATACTTGTTCATTATTGTATTATAATTTAAAGTTGCTTGCTAAGTTGAATTCTGATCAGTAGCAAAGATTCAGCTTATGAATACTCAACATTTGAAATACTTTAAGATGTTGAATTGTTTAATTCAGCATTAAATATAATCTTTAACTACAAGAAATGTATACTAGTTTAAAGCATGTTCACAGAACAATGGTACCGCAATAAGACAGAAAGCTATCTAATCGAAGAAGCAGGTGATTGTCACAATAATAAATGTTTGAAGATCACGTGATATTATTTAGGAAATTTTCAAATTTAAGAACGGTTAAACATGTTGACTGTAATAGAAGAATGGATAGAATTTATACTAGTTTAAAGCTTAAATAAATAATAATGATGAGTTTAGCTTAATCAAAAATGTTTGATTAGCATGCAAAAACTATGTTGTAATCAATGATATACCTGCGAGAAATGTTTCAAACAAGTTGCTTTTAGTATGTCAGTGAGTATGGTAATAATCATAGTGAACTTTTCTGACCTTGTTGTTGCATCTAAAATTACTTTAATGTTAATGCATTTAATGGACATATATCTTTATTGTCTATAGTAAAACTAACTGGAACATATTTACTTAATACATTTCTGAATTTAAATGAACCGCAAAAGTTCAATTCTGTCTGAAAATCTTACCTTTATTGTACTTATATTTAAACAGCAGACAAATTCATACAAATATAAAATAATCATTATATTCGGTTTCTAATAGTACTTAAGCCAAATTATTATCGAATTAATAGTTACATATTAGAATTATTGTCGGTAGTGCTAAAATCACAAGTCTAATTGAATTGATTATTTAGGGTTATAGTATCAAAATTAATATTACTTGACAGATCAAATTTTGCAACGTTTCAAATTTGACGCCATTTTAATTTTGGTGGCGCATGTCGGTTGCGAGAGCGATTCTATTATGGGTGCGTTAAGTATACGGTTCGCCCAATCTCGTTTGACCACATTGGTCAACATGAATTTTAACGGTTACTGCCCAATTCATTCTGACCAATCAGCTGATTGGTGTTTATTTGTGACATTTCACATATTCTGTCAGTTATGTTGGTATCGTTATAACTGTTGAGAACATATTATTTCCTATTTATATTTGAAGTGATTTGAAAATAATGTGTAATGTATATAATTTTGTATATCTATATCAAATAAAACAATAAAAGCACTTAACAGATTTATTTATTAAATAAGTATTTAAGAATAAAACAAAATAAATATAGAATTTCTGAATTTTCAACATAACATTCACTAGTATGGGCTTCCACAAGCTCTGACCAGGCTACTATTTGTTTGCTAATTTTTCGAGGCTAGCTGCAACTCTATTAAAAATACTGTTTCTTTCCCTTTGGATATTAACAAATTCAGCCATTGTTTCTTTTACCTCAGATAAATTTTTGTATATGTCTTTAAAGTGAGTTTCAAACCACTCCCATTCTTCTCTTTTTTTTTTTGATTCAGTTCTTGTTCATCATTAGATATTACCTCTTCCGAAATGCCAAAGGGAGCTGTAATGGCTGGATTATATGCAGGATCTCGTGCTAAAATATTATCAACTTTATCGAAAAATTCGCATATCACTGCTGCATTACCACTCCAATTTCTGTCTTGTTTAATTTTTTTATACATTGCCTGGAGGCCACACCATTTTCTTTCGCATGTTTCCCATCTGACATTATATCATGGCTTAATAAAATTAGACATATAACACTGAACACTTTTCTTTTTTTGTGAGGCAATAGCAATACATCCTTTAGTTTAAATAGTTGCTCAAGTAAGAGTAGCACAGCTGATCGTGGCCATAAATATCGATCAGAATCTGAAATATTCAATTTTATTGCATATAAAACCAAAATATAAACTAGGCATTACATACCATTATTGTTTTTTTTATTCGCTCACTGCCTCTATAAGGAAATGAACAGGAAGTAATAGAATTGTTTATCTCACTTGCATTTGATTTTTGACCATATATTATTCCATTGGTATGTAATTTATAATATTTCTCAATTTATTTGTTCTTAAAATCCCCATCTAAATAAAATTAATCTATACAGAAACTATTCTACATACGTGTATTTATTCCATACCTGTGGTAGCTTAATCCAATTCATAATCTGTTAAAAAACAAATAAAACGCATTCCATTCTGATGTTTTAATGTAACTTTTTTAGTATTTGAAGTAGATGCTTCCATAATTAATGTTAACGATTGTATGATGAAACAAACTAAAATGTTTTAGAGGAGACAAGAGGTTATGTTTTTAAATTGTAAACAAATCGAAGTTGGTATTGCAGGTAAACAACACACTTAACGATTTCGCCCAACTCAGGCAGCCAGCGGGCGCGATTTATAACATGACCGGTTTTCCCAAACAGCTGATCGGGAATTTGACTGGTCTGCCCTCATACTTAACGAAATGAACTAGTCCGACCGTATACTTAACGCAGCATATATCTACTAATTATAAGTTCAAATGTATATAAAGGTTTCTGTAATTTATTTACTGATTGGCCATTTGCATTTTAGTGAATTTTACGTTTTACAGTTTCTGCTCCTGCTTGAATTCAACATAATTATCAAATTTGGCATTATACGCCCGGAATTGTAGTTTAAAAGGAATAATAGCAATGATTTTAAAAATTATCCACATAAGCTAATTAGTACGGCCCGGATTTTAGGCAGTTAAAAAATTCAAAATAGGCGCCTAAAATAATCCTTTAAAATATTAAAAATAATCCCTATAAATCTGAAATTAGGCGCTATTAGGTCACTAAATATTTAAATATCTTAGAAATTAAAAAATAGTTTTTTGAACAGAAATTTAATTAGTAGATACTTATTTATTAGTTTATTAGTAATAAATTAGTTTATTAGTTATACATTTAATACAAAAATATTTAATGTACATTTCAATTTATAGAAAGAAAATGGCCCAACCGCATCTGGAAAGGCAGGGTTTTGGGAGGAGTTCGAATCACTGCAACAACAAGAATTCAAACACCTTTTATCGCGCAATGAGGGAAACAAAGTAGAAAATAGGAATAAGAATCGTTATAAAAATATTTTACCATGTGAGTATAATCGACATTTGTTCACCAGAATTCATATTCATAAGACATAGTTCTTTACAGTTGATGAGACTCGTGTGAAATTGTTTAACGCTGATCCTAACGTACCTGGATCAGATTATATAAACGCCAATTATATTAGATGGAAAGCTGATGAGACTACAGCAAATCCCGATATTGATATTAGTAATAAAACTTATATTGCTACTCAAGGTGAGAATTCTTATCCGAAGTATGCTCAATTATTACTAGAATTCACATAACTATTATTATGTATGCAAATCAATATTGTCCAAAGAACCTATTTTCTCTTTTTATTTCAACAAAAAAAAAAAAACAATAGTAAAGTAACACTTTTAACAGAAGGAACAATTCTTATAATAGGTTTCACTTATTATGTGTAACATCTTGTGATAGTTGTTAACGTTATAAGTATTGCTTATGTGGGTTCTAGTTCATTATAGCATTTCTAAACAAACTTGAAAGTATGTAACAGTCACACTTTCAAGAATTTGCAGTCTTTATTTTGATATTATTAAAAACGTATATATTTTGTATAGGATGCTTACCTTCAACTATTGGAGACTTTTGGCAAATGGTATGGCAGGAGAATTGTCGAGTTATAGTAATGACTACAAAAGAAACAGAAAGAGGGAAGGTACGATATTTTAGGACAAGATTTTTCTTCTCAGTGTTTATATGTTCTTTTCAATTTTAGATTAAATGCACTAGATATTGGCCTGATTTAGATACTACAAAAGACTTAGATAAAATAAAAGTAAAGAATTTGCAGGAATCTTCAACAACTCACTATACTTTAAGGGAATTTCTAGTTACTATGGAAGGTTGTTCAGAATCTAGGAAAGTTTATCATTACCACTTTCAAGTAAGCATTACTGCTTTTATTCTATAGTGTTGAGGAAAAATCATAAATCTGTTCCAATTTATTTTTATTTTTTAGGCGTGGCCTGATCATGGCGTACCTGCTGATCCTGGTTGTGTATTAGATTTTCTTCATGAAGTTAATAAAAAACAAAAAACTTTAATTAGTGAATTTCCTAATAGTCCGCCGGGTGCTATATTAGTACACTGTTCTGCAGGTATTGGAAGAACTGGTACTTTCATTGTTATTGATATGATTTTAGATCATTTAGAGAAACATGGTAAGTACTCTTGTAGAATCTTTATGTTAATACAGAATATTTACATTTTTGAAATAATTCCATTTTTTTTTCAAATTGCGTTGACACTTGTATGTAATTATAATTTTCTACTTGGCACTGATAGTTTTAATTGCGAAAATTTGACCTTGGGTGAGTTTCGAACTCACATCCTCTCAATCGCTAGTCAGGTACCCTATCTCCATATCTTTTAACAACTGTTACCTAATGTAACTTAGTAGGACGATTGAAACATTGGACTACATGCACCTCGGTGATTAGGAAGTCGTGAGTTCGAATCTCGCCCAAGGTCAAGTTTTTTGGTAATCAAATTATAATTGCAATTATTAAACTATCAAAATACTATTTATAAAATTATTTAAAATGTGGCAGTAATAACTAGGGGGCGGACATGACCGGTTTAAACTACGACAAAGTTACAACGGAGCAAAGAAATAATGTAAACAACACCCACTTACTGAATAGCACTAATTCATATGGTGAACTGCAACATCTATTTACGCCCGAGAAGTGCCCGAGAATGAGAGCAAAAAATGCCCATAAAATAAGGAATTTTTGAGTAAGATCCTTTCTACATCGGCGTAGATAAGAGCGTGAGGGGTTTTTAAAATTTATTATATTAACCTTATATTTCGCAAGAGAAATAATGTATATATGTATATACTTACTGTTATTTAGTTTCAATAACGTACGCGTACATTTTTAGTTGTCATTTATTTAGATCTAGAACGTTGTTTATGTTACTTTTTCTGATATGAAAATGAATTGTCAGTGATTCCGAAATTTATTACAATGTCTGTAAAATAGCGTTACATAATGTCAAAATATCGCACGTTCGTCACTTAGCTTTGCTAAAACATACATAGAAATAGTTTTTATGCAGAGAATTTCGATAGTTTACAAAATTTCGTTACATGTTTAAATGACGATGCTCGAAGTATTTCTGAGTGCAAGGAACTAACACAAATCCCAAATTTAAAAAATCAGTTGTTATTCCTTCAGGAACACTTTGGAAATTTGCCTAAACTAATCACATATTTTGAAAATCGAATCTCAAATTAAAAACCACATTAGATGTGGCTATTAATAATTTCAAAAGTATTCCAAGTGACTTCGGATGTGGCCTTTGGCAAAAGCAGTTTTTAATAGAAATCCAGATTTAATAACATTGCGGCAATTGTGTATGCTAAATACGCTGAAATAAAAGAATATTTCCAGTACACACCTATAACCAGTTGCCATGTAGAAAGGACGTTTTCTATCTACAAAGATGTACTTAATTCAAAGAGAACAAGCCTTACAGAAGAGAAAATGAAAAAATAATAAGGTATTTTGTATTTTGTAGAACACCAGCCACTTGTTATCCAATCATATAAATAAAATTAAAACCTCTTTAAAAATACAACATTTCAATAGTGCGCCCATGGGCGATGAGTCATCAACCGCTCGTGTCCGCCCCCTAGTAATAACACATTTATAGCATTTTCGGGTTGCGGGTTAAGTACACATTACTTCCCATACGTGCAATATATCTTAGATTGCATGTTGAAGAGAAAACATGTAAAGAAATCGTAGTATGCTTTTAAGGCCCGGTTATAGTGTTACCGACCGAGTCCATTTTGTACCAGAATTTTATATCATGCTTTTTGTGAAAATAAGAATATGAATAATAAAATTTAAAAAGGGGAATCATTTATAATTAAGTAGTGATTAGTCTAAAGCAATTAATTGTTATAAATCATAATCAACTAATTCTAAAAATCAAGAAATATAACCAAGGGCATAAGGATAGCATTAGGATAATGTATGCATGTTTTGCGAAAAGATAGTGCAAACAGAAATAAAAAATATGCTTTTATTTTCCTGAAAAGCATGAAATACATATGATAAAAAACATAGGCGTTCTGTAAAACGCTGCTTCCTAATAGTTTGTACATTATTTCATAGATAGCACCACAAGATAAAATAGTCAAGGCCAATTGTGATGTAGCAGATACAGTTGGTCTTGAAATAGAAAATAATGTGGGAAAGAGAAAGAAAGCTATATACCCTTTCCTTATTAAAATATTACAAATACATTTGATACTTTTATACTAAACTTGAGGGGTAGCACAATTTATTAGTTTGTGTACGAATATTTTATTTTTTGAGCCGCATCCAACAAAAGAATAGATAAGTATATTTTATTACTTTCTTATACGTAGTATAAGGATGTATTTTGATGAAAATTTTCGACCTCGAGATTTTTACAGATGTCCACGTTTTGAAGTCCTCTGATATCAAATAATGAGGTGTGGCCACAACACGACTTTCTTATACGTATGAGAGTTTTAAATTATAGAATTTTAAGAATTTTTTTATATAAAAATTATTCAAAATCGTATTATAAATACTTCTATTCTCTTGATAAATCCCTATAGAATGCATACTTTGCAAGACATTCGAAAAAAAATGAGGT
Source organism: Amphimallon solstitiale (assembly GCA_963170755.1). Taxonomy (NCBI): domain Eukaryota; kingdom Metazoa; phylum Arthropoda; class Insecta; order Coleoptera; family Scarabaeidae; genus Amphimallon; species Amphimallon solstitiale. Next base: position 82,011,349 of record OY720679.1, read on the forward strand.
GTGGCCACCACACGACGTTCTTATACGTATGAGCGTTTCAAATTATAGAGTTTTAAATTTTTTTATATAAAAATTATCTAGAATCCTATTATAAGTACTTCTGTTCTCTTAGTAAATCTCTATAGAATGCATACTTTGCGAGATATTCGACAGAAAGTGCTACTTGCTAAGAGTAAAAGTGTTACTTCCGGTCCGAATTTTGAAATTTCATTTATACAAAAAATATTTCAAAACGAACTCTAAATACTTTTGTACTCTTGACAAATATTTATAGAACGCATAATTTACGACATATTGGCAAAAAATCGCTATTCGATAAGAGTAAAAGTGATACTTCCGGTCCGAATTTTGAAAATTTTTTTATACAAAAGATATTGAAAATTAAGTTCTAAATACTTTTGTATTCGTAGCGTACCTGTCTAAAAAGCATGACTTGCGAAATATTTGCACAAAACTGATTTTTGATAAGAGTAAAAGTCCTACTTCCGGTATCAATTTCGAAAAACTTTTTAAATGAAGTTGTTCTCAATTTTAATTTTAAGTACATATGAATTCTTTCTAAATTTGTTTAAACTTAGTAGTTGACAAAATATTGGCAAAATTCGATTTTTTCACTGAAGTAAACTACTACTTCCGGTCTATGAAAACCTAATCAGATCTCAAGAGGGAGATTGTACACGTCACGCGCACAGACACACACAGAGAGAGTCGAAAACTTTCGTCATCACAATACTTCCTTATACCACGTATAAGAAAGTAAAATGGTTTTTAAAAAATGTCTCTCTCTTTGTGTGTATGCGTGTGACCACGATAGCGATCAAACCGCTATAACTATCAATTCCAAATATTACGAGTATAATCTCCCTCTTGAGATCCGATTAGATTTACAGTAAAATCGGCATACGGGAAGTAGTAATTTACTTAGTGAAAAAATCGAATTTTGCCAATATTTCGTCAACTACTAAGTTTAAACAAATTTATAAAGAATTCATATGTATTCAGAATTAAATTTGAGAAGAATTTTATTATGAAAGTTTTTTGAAATTCCTGCCGGAAGTCGATCTTTTTCTTATCGAAAATCAGTTTTTTGCCAATATTTCACAAGTCATGCTTTTTAGACAGGTACGTTACGAGTATAAAAGTATTTAGAACTTCATTTTCAATACATTTTGTATCAAAAAAATTTCCAAATTTGGACCGGAAGTAAAACTAAAGCGAAGTTTAAACAAATTTATATAGAATTCATATGTATTCTGAATTAAATTTGAGAAGAATTTTATTATGAAACTTTTTTGAATTCCTGCCGGAAGTAGGTCTTTTTCTTATCGAATATGATAATATACACTCCTATATTATATAATATTTCGCAATTCATGCTTTTTGGACAGGTGCGTTACGAGTATAAAAGTATTTAGAACATAATTTTCAATACCTTTTGTATCAAAAAAATTTCCAAATTTACACCGGAAGTAAAACTTTTACTCTTATTGAATAGCGACTTTTTGCAAATATGACGTAAATTATGCATTCTATATATATTTATCAAGAGTACAAAAGTATTTAGAGCTGGATTTGGAATATTTTTTGTATAAATAAAATTTCAAAATTTGGACCGGAAGTATCATTTTTACTCTTAGTGAGTTGCATTTTCTTTCGAATATCTCGCAAAGTATGCATTATATAGACATTTATTAAGAGAATAGAAGTACTTATAATAGGATTTTGAATAATTTTTATATAAAAAATTCTTAAAATTTGGCTAATTTTTCTATGAAATAACACGATTTCAAACAATTTTGTATAATTTGAAATGCTCCTTGGTATATATATTTTTTAATTTTTTATTTCAAAAGTAGGACAATTTATTTTTTTAGATGAAGGAAATACAGCAAGAAAATACTACATATAAACTAAAAAATATATAAGTAGATGGTAAATAATAAAATTTTATCATGGGCAATATAACTCAACAATATAGGGAAACTTCTAATAAGCAATGTAGAGAACATATTTGTAGTTGAAAATAGAAATATATGCGCCTATCAGAAAAAAAAACATTTTTTAAATATATTAGTGTTAAAGAAATTTACATTATTCCATGGTGTTTTCTATTTATTTTAAATCTCTGTTCTGACCGAATAAATAATATTCACACACTTATATTACCCCTTTAGCACATACCTCTGCTTTATATCCACTTACAATAATGTGTAGGACGGAAAAAGAGGTATCCGACTTGTAAGGTATTCTCCCCCTCTTACTTTAGAAGACCGATATTCATTCATAATGTTACCTGTGCGATCCAGTTCGTTCTACAATTCAGTAAATAAATCGTTTGCTTTACTTTCGTCTGCATCCCCATGGCAACGAACTAAATTTTAATTTTAGTGTAATCCGTACATTTAGCGACATCTATATAGCATTAGATTTCGAACTCTAGCTAATTTCATACCTATTGAAATTTTTACCGACTATAACCGGGCCTTAAGATTCAAGTGCATTAACTATATTCTCGTCTCCATTCATTTTATCATTGAAAAGTTCTTTATGACAAAATTCACAGACATTTCTTTCCTTCAGATGACTGTGAAATTGATATTCAACGCACGGTACAAATGGTTCGATCTCAAAGATCTGGTATGGTACAAACAGAAGCACAGTATAAGTTCGTATATTTTGCTGTACAACACTATATCGAAACCAGTAAGGAAAGGAAAAAAGCCGACTTGGTATGTATTGAGACTTGAATATTTTAAACATTACTCTAACGTAACGTATATTCTGTTTTAGAAATCGATACAGTTAGGAAGAGAATATACCAATATAAGATATACAAGTGATATGAATAGTTTAAATTGTAATTCTTGCAGTGGAAGTGCAAATTTTGTGTCAAGTCGACCAAATAGTATATCATCATACAGTCCACAGACACCAGTTATGATAAGAACTGAGGTGAAAAAATCACCTAGACCAATTTGTGATTTACCATTACCTAGGTATTATGATTTACATTAATCTATGGAATGTACTTATAATACTAAATACCAAATATGATTCTTGTGTGAAAGAGAGCGTGCTTGTGATTGCTCGAGTAAGATAGATCTATTTATTACTTGTAGTGGCATAACCCTTTCAGATCATTACACATTCTTTATAGATATTAAGTACAACGCCGAAATTATACAATGTTAATATTGTTCAGAAATGTTTGTGTAAAATTGATATTTCAAATTTGGTTGGCATATAGTTCAAAATTTGATTGATGTTTTGCACAATGTCAACATGGTTCGGGTTTTCAATTCGATTATCTAAGATAGTCAGTATTTTCACAGATAAGTAATACAGATCCACATGATGATTACAAAAATCAAGCATGTCGCATAATACTAACGGTAATTTTTATAAAAGTATAGAAGGTACTTTGTGGATTTATTTAATTTCAGCAGTTCAGTTTTTATTAGAAAAAAAGCCTTTGGAACACTATTTAGATAGTTTTGTATTATAGTGATATTTCAATAAAAAAAAATGTAGAAATAAATGGTTAATATTAAAATAAAATTGGGAAGTCATGAAGCTTCTAAATATTCATATAGGAATATTTGAAACATTGTAATATAAAAGTTATAAACTTAAGCAAATTCTTTCTGATCTTAGTGTACTGTCAGAAACTAAGTATTCATACTAAAATTAAGTATTCATACTAAAATTAATTAAAACAGAATTGCTAATATATTTAAGAAAGGAATATTACAATACATGTGACTATGGTGTGATAGTTACTGAAAAAACAACTTGCTATAATTAGGGAATTTTTGATATGTTGACAATAAATACAAATGAATAAAATGATGAACTATATTTCTAAAAATAATATAAATGGATAGACACTATCGCCTTCCATAAAAACATCAAGTCTTACTGCCACTATTCAAATCTCAGGCACATTCAAAACCTTGCATAGCTGATTTCTATTAGAAGCAAATTCAGATGAATAACTTACTAAGGAAAGCGATTCTCCAGACACATTCTTGAAGAAAACATTTAATATACAACTCACATATCTCGATTAATTATGTTTTATTAAAATTCAGAAAACTGGACGTTGGTGACAGGTGTTACAAGAGGAACCAAACCACCACAGACTAAACAAACCCAGACCGGCAACTACTTGATAGAAAAATATTCAAGACCATCTATCCTTGTCACACATGAATAAACGTGTACGAAGATGGCGCTAGCGGCATACTGGCGTGGAATTTGACATGAGCTTGTTTTTAGAATATGCGTATTTAATACGTTATTAATGTAATAGAAAAATACACAAAACTATTGGACAAATCACACATACCCTCAACTTGTACGTTTAAAAAATATGAATACTTAGATCTTATAACGCAATGTATTCCTATACAGCACGTGTCAATTTTCATTAGCCATAGGCGATTAATCCATACAGTATGTGGCAACATAGTATACCCCTTCTTTCCTTTCCAATGTCAGCGCGACCGATGCATGCTCGTAAGTAAATACAAGTTAGCGTGGTTAGCAGTAACTCTTCGACCAGCGGGTTGGATGTTTGTAATGCGTTCAGAAATATTTACGAGTTACAAGGATTTGTTTTTCTTTTTGCTTTTAGTAAATGCAGAGAATTATTAAGCTGCGTTCACGCTGCATGACACAAACAAAAGCGTAATTCTAATAAAATTGAAAATAAGGTAAATAAAAAAGGATTCTGAAAATAATAATAAATTACTAGATCAGGAGATCGCGGCGGCCATTTGATGTTTCCCGTTCCAGTAATAAGACGGCATTGCAGATTAGATCGCAACGTATTCGCAGCTAACATTAGGTTTGTTCGGGTTTAATATTACGAACGGTTCTAACACAGTTCTGTTACTGCGCAGAACTGTATGCGTCATAGTACACCGTTCGGAACGGTCTGGGAACGGTTCCGAACGATTCGATGCCTTTATCCCGAATTAGTTCTACAGTTCTAGAACGGTTCCAGAACTGACAATGAGAAACCAAAACACGAAATTTTTAGTTCCAGAACAGTTCCGGAAACCCGAACACTTAACATATTTCTGCGCATGACGTGAACTGTTCTGGAATCGTTCTTAGCGAAACAAAAACAAACCTATTGAATGTAAAATCTAGTCGGGAGAAGTGGGAAGTTCGGAGAAAGTCGTTTAGATGTCGATTGTTCCCGGGATTGGTGACGGACGCTGTAGGGTGGCACGTTGCCACATATTACTTGTATATGTATAAATCGCATGTAAAATTGAATCCCTATACCTAATGAAAATTGACACATACGGTATATGAGTTTATATTACACCACAGATCACTAATTTTCACTCTGTTATTAATTATTATTTAATCATAAACTCGCGATCAATATCAACATATAATAAATATGATATACAACGAGAAATTACTGCAATAAATAATACGTCGAATTTGAAATTGGAATGCCATAACCACAACATAACAAAAAATTTCAAATGACGCTAGCGCCACTCATCTCCCGTTCAGTAAAAATGACAAAGATGGTAGAGTATTGATATTTTCATTTGCTAAACAAGGAGGAGTAATCTGTATACAATTTGGGATTTAGTTACCAGACTGAGTTTGTTAAGAAAATTTATACATTTTCATATTAAAAATCACTATTATTTTGAATCTTTTTAAACATTTAAAACTTCAAATAGAAAAAATAGTATAAAATATACGTTTCAAAAGACACTTTGCGCAGTCGTTGCTTAGAAAACTCGACGCAAGCGGGTTATTTTGTAAACTTAACCACGCGTGCAAGTAAGTATGTCTTATGAAACATGTAATTTCTAATGTGTCTGTAAATGATCTACGCCGCCGTCATTTGCATTTTAGCGATTTTTTACGTTTCACAATTTCTACCCCAGCTTGAATTCAAATTAATTGTCAAATTTGACATTAGAATTCCATAAGCGTAGTTTATAATGTTTTTAGCAGCGATTTTGAAATTTATCGATTGGCAATGTTATAATTCCATGAGAGCATGATCATATTATTTTATTTATGACCGAATAAGAAATAAAGTGAGACGCTTCCAAGTTGCCGATTTATAATAACATGAAAATTTCTAAATCGCAAGGCGTAGGTCAATTACAGATAGCCGTTAACCCTGTTTTACATTTGTCAATTAATTCATGTATTAATCCATGAATTCATATACAAATAAATTGATGACTTTGAATCATTTTACACTTAACAATAAATTCATGAATATCATGATGACCAACCGTAATCACCTGTAACAGTAAATTTTAAATAACTTAGGACATAAATAAATAGTGGTGCTGGTTGGTATCTAACCTAAAAATGTAAAAGATACTAAAACTTAGTTCACCAATTAATTCATGAACTGGAATTGACGTCGATTTTCGTATTACACTCATAAATTAGTTGACAAATGTAAAACAGGCTTTATATTATTAAATATAATGCAAGTACTGTCTTTTATTTTAATATCCTTGATCTTGAACCTAAAATATTTAAATTATGTTTATTGAAATAGAAAACATAGTTTGCAATGAAATATTTAATTTTGCATAGGATTATATTTAAGATAATGCAACTGTAACCTATTACTAACTAAATTAAATATTTATAATTCATCCAGTGATTTTAAATTTCAGGCCACCAGAAGAATTACCTAAACCTACACTGTACGAAAACATTCCCAGTAAGGAAAAGAAATTACCCATTGGATTACCAACAATTCAAAATGTAGCACCAATACCACCACCAAGAAAAACGTGACCCAAGCACCCCAATTCCCATACTTGCACAGTACCTTCCGTTTTCGCGAGATATTGAATGTGAAATTGACAAAGAACTACATATATATTTTTATATTTCCATTTATTTGAGTAATTCAAGCCATCTATTGATTGATCAATTGACTGATTATTATTAAGCGATTCAGTCAATGGAGAAATTGAGGGTACCGTCTTTTATATGGAAACGTAAATGAGAAATATGTTCTGATTTGATTATTTGATTGTACTTTATTTCAAAGAAAATATTTTTACAACAAAGAAATATATTAAATGTTTAGTCTCTTATAATATATTTATATAAATATATATTTGTTACTAGTATAATAAATATTTCTAGTTAATGTATAGTTTTATTGGCTGTGTCTTTGATCAATTTTTGTGATTTGTAGAGAAAATGAAGGTCTAAATACAAAAGTTGAATCTCATTAATCAAACGTTACATATGAAATTTATCTCACTATACCACCTTGAAATATATTAGCTTGAGGAACGTATATGTATTTAATCGAAATGTGAAATTACTATTGACTTTAGTCAATGCAACTTTGAATGTGAAATTATGTATATTTGTTTAAGATATTGCATTTATTGTCATTAAAGTTTATTAGACTGTATGTAAAAATATTTATAAATAAAGGTAAATGTTACTATATTTATACCGTCTTTCTTATTTTTAGCATCCTTTTACATTTATTGTTAGTTATGATAATCTGAAAATAATACACTTAATTAATTGTTAAAGAAGCTCTGTACATATAAAAACCCTCAATATTACATTACCTGTTTAATAATTCTTCAATGTGAACTAAGTTTTTGTAATATGGAATTCTTTATTTTTCACAATAAATTTATTTATAAAAAAAATGAAATAGATATACAATTTTATATTTTTGAATATACTATTTATAAATGTATGTACATAAAATTATCTAGATTAATTATGTTTGTATCTAATATTTAAAACAAATATAACTTATAAATATTTATTCTTAATAAATACATTCTATTTATTTAAATATAAAGTTATATCTTTAAAAAGTCAAACAACTAAAATATCATTTGCATCACAATCTAATAAAATCGGACTGCAAAATAACAAAATACACAAACTTGTTCTTATATATTTACTATAATTTTTAGGAGGCTATTAACATTATTATTACTGCATGAGATATAAATATAACACTTTTGACATATTATTAAGATATGTCTCTCTTATATCACTATAGCCTCTTTAATGTATCTCGTTAAAAATCTGCAATTTGTTATCGTTATATAAAATGTTAATCAAATTTTGAAATCTGATTTTGTTTTACAATTACTGATAACAAGCTTAAATCGATTTGCTTTGTTTGAGTAATAATATTTCTGAGGTAACTATTATAGAAAAGATATGATTTTCAAAATATCGTGGATAGCAATTCTTATTGATATTCAATTTTAAATTAGTGCTATTAATATGTTGAACACTTGTGAAAATATTAAATCTAATTAAATAAAAACACCTTTTTCACAAAATAATTATTATAATAAATTATTTTGTGAAAAAGGTGTTTTTATTTAATTAGATTTAAATTAGTGATTGGAAATGGTTTATTATATTTCTTCAACTTTTATTTATTTTGAATATCAATCTACAAAATATACAGTAAAATAAATATAAATATAAAAACTATCTCATAAGACCAATGTATTTAAAAAAATATGACTTACATATGTAAACAATAGAGTTTATGCGTAGCGAGTATATGACATAATGCTGCTGGGAATAGAATACACTTTAACTCTTATTGCTTTTAAGTTAGTTTGTTCCATCATCCACCAAGTCTTTTTCTTTAACCTTTTTATTCTCTTCGATTTGTGAAAGTGTAGAGTCAATTTCCTCTTGAAATTCTTCCCGTATTTCTTCTATTGGCTTAAGTAATACAATAGGAACATCGTCATCCCTTCGCTGTCAAAATATTTTAGAAAATGGTTCAATAGTTAATATATTATTCCTTTGGAACTAATACTCGTACAAGAGAATATGAACATGAACATTTAATAAATAACTAAATAGTAGAATGAACTATATACGTTCCTATTTTCAAAATATTATAACCGAAATGTCAAAGAGGTATATTAATTGTTACAATTAAAACAAAATGGGAGAGGTATATTAACCGTAAAATATGCGCATAGTCAAGATGTCAAAATGTTGTATCTCTTTTGTCATGTATTATATGAACATTTGATATTGTATCAGTCATTTACCGTGTATTAATAACGTTCCTAATTGTGTTTCTTCATATATCTTACCTGAAATAAGCATTCGCCTTCAAAATCTATAATTTTGTGTTTTCTGGTTCTTAACAATATTCCTACAAGTTTATTGGAGATTGTGTTATACATCTGTAAGTAATTACATCATATAATTTTTCATTTTATGCTTAATTTATATTGCTATAGTAGTTGTTATGCTAAGCGTATTATTAAAATGTTATAAATTAACGAGATTACCCATTCATTTTCACATATACAACGACCATACAAAAAAATTTAAATTAATGGTATCTATTTATCAGATGCAAAAAATGATAGTTTGTATAGTCTATTTCAGTGGATTTTAAATTATATAAATTAGTTGAAAAAATATTATACGGATATTTTATAAAGTTTAATGATAAATTTTGTAAAACAAAGAAATAGTGAAGTTGCCGTCATTGTCACGTCAGTAATACACACACAACAAACATCTGTCAGTTATGGTCAGTTGGCTACTTGAAGTTTAGTAAATACTTTGTTGGGAGTCGAATATTTTGCGCAATATTTACCGAGAAAAGTTCACCAAAAGATATTACTTTTCGTGGATCAGCTTCATCAAAATATTCTCCGTAATCATTTATTATTTCGCACAATTGCAACATTTCTCTGCAAACATGCGCTGACGCTCTAAATCCTCTAGTTTCGGAGAGGGAACCTTTCACAGGTCTAAAAATTATTAAAGGATGGTGGAAGTCCTGGAAGTATTTGAAGTCACTTAAAGAACTTACCTGCCATATTCATCTCCTGATACCTTACGTTTAGTCAAGTCTTTCACGCTGCTGTCACTTGAGAAGGGATTCAAAGCTTGCTTGTCGCGGTGGCTACCAGCTTTTGCGTTAAATTTTGCAATTTTATCATTTAATCCTGAAGCCATTTTTCAATTTCAAATGTAGATGTTTAAAAAGTAAATAATTGCGGTGTAAATTTTAGGTAACACGTTGGAATAAATATATTTTAACTGTCGTATATGTATATTTGATTTCTTGCCAAGAAATGCAGATAATTTTAGATGCCTTAATATTTAGATTTCTAGGCGCGATATTTGAATCTCAATATTTGCTTTATCTGTATAGTTTAATAAGCTTGTACATATAATTTACATAAAATAATCATCGTGGTCTTTATAAAATTCATCACTACTGAATTTGTGAAATATATCTACTGTTTGTTGTGTTTTAATATTTATACATAGGTAGGTATAGAGAAGCAGTTTGAGTCAGTCTAGAAAATGACGTTAAGAATGTAAGAAACTAATTTAAAGATTATGTAAGGAACATATGTTAAGCCTACGAGTAAAGAATAGAACAGGAGAGAGTCTCCTTAATAATAATATTTGTCCAAATTTAGTAACTAAATATGGCCGCCGCAATGCATAGGCGTGCATAAATATTTTGTAGAGGGTATATGTACACTTCCTGTCCTGTGTTCTCGATAATCATTTAGAAAATGTTGTTAGTCCAAAAATAATTAAAGAAATATCGTGAGTGTATTATGTTTTCAATTCTTTTCTTCTTTTTAATATATTATAAACGGGTTTAAATGAAATCTGCGTCAAAAATATGACAAATATTAAATGACTTGGATATACTTATATGTTACGACACTGAACACATAATCAGACATGTCAGATATATGACAATTTATTTAAAATACCTCTTTTTAAATTATTATTGCCTATGTTGAATGCCAATGAAATAACTTACCGATGAAGAGAAAAATTAATATTCTTTGTTCTTGCCGTTTTAGAACGACCACAAGCCACACAATTGACCATTATAGAAACACTAAAATGTCATTTTTGACATAACCGGACATAACTGACCTACCGAAAAGGGTAACTCCGTCTAAAAAATACCTATTTCCACATCACGTTATGCTCTCTCCTGTTCTATTCTTTACTCGTAGTGTTAAGCAGTACTATACATACAAATGGTTTATGGGTTGAAATAGCGTTTTGAATAATAATCAGTTTTTCGATTTTTTTTTGTAAATTGAAGGCCAATTGGATCTCGCTATCGCTGTCCGATATAAGATGGTCTGTCACCATCGATTTACATGGCCGCATTCAGCAGATACAACAGTTACGCAACTGTTCAGTGATCGAAGTCAGATGATTACGCTTACTTTGAACATGTTGTGGAGCGGTCGCCATTTTTGCGAGCGGAAAATTCTACGCTTAGTGAGCGGGTTGGGAAAAACCGGTCCATACACTAAAAACTACGCCGAAACTTAATTCAGAAAAACAATTTATTTTTATTGTTTATTTGGTTTAATCTATATAATTCTAACATAGCAGCAGTGAAAAGCACCAAATGGAAGGTGATCACATAAAGGTGAACGGTCCTGTCCAGCGAACACTCAACTGTTGCCAAGTGAACAAGTTGGAGCACACTTACTAAAAGAAATAAAGAATATTATTAACACTGGTTAAAAAGGTAATATTCATTAACCTCGTTTTTTCTTGTATTACGGTGCATATTTGATGTAAATTTTTCCATTTTGGCACTTTAACAATTTGCTAATTTGGTTAATTACAGTGAGCACTCTTTGGTGTTACCTATACAAAATCTATTGCATTTCCACGCACCTATTTCAAGACAGATCGAAATTTGCTTTAATACTAATCAGTTTCCTGTTGGCACTCTCAACTTTACGATGATCACAAAATATAGTAAATATGTAGCACACATTAAATGAAACGACTGAATATGTGTTGTATTAGAATAATTTAAGAGGGGGTATCGAAAACTAAGGCATCGCCGTTTCGCGTTTTTTAAACTTATTTTGTAATTTTAGAATCTCAAATTTGGGTTAGTGGTGCAAAAGGCATACATTTATAATGTCAAGGTCAGTTTTTGTACTAATTTATTTTCTTAAAAAAGTTGTGTTTTAGAAATAACCACAAAAATCCATGAATTTGATTAATGTCTACTAACTAAGGCTGGTACACAAAAGAAAAAAAACGACCTCTACGCGCCAGCTGCACATTTGATGTACGATATAAAGAAAAATCAAATTTATGTAATTATTTTTAAAGATAAAAAACATTAAATAGTAAACATTGTTACACACATTTCACACGAGGTTTTTCGCGTCGCCTATCCCCACTTTACGGTATCTCTACCGGTCCTAGCGAAGACGAATATCTATCGGAATCGGTCGGCTATTGCAGACTTAAATGCGAGTAACAGTTTAATTACAAACTGTCATTGGCATTTAAATGTCATATATACCTATATTATTCGAGTGTATAATAATATAACAGTTATGGGCAAGCGAAAATTGGCTTATTATAAAACATCAACAACATCAACAGTTACGTAAGTACTCATTCTTTATACATTATGTTTCCCATCTATAGTATTCCTTAATCTATGAATAAAACCGAAGCGCTGTGATGGAAACCGAATATCGTGTAGCTCCACTTACTCACACCCCCTTGCGTCTACCCGTCCCGCGAGTAATATAAGTTGCATAAATTTCTATTTTTTGGTAAACGCCCGTCTTAAGTAGAAAAGAATTTGGAATAGACAAAATAAATGTCAAATCAGTCCAATGTCAATAACAGGCAAGCATATTGCATATTTTTAGCACTTGATTTTAAATATGCTCTGCGATGACAAAGTAGTTTATAATGCTTTGGATAGATGGCGCCACTTTAGGATCGATATTTTGACGTTATTAGAATCAGAAAAATCTTGTTATGTGACGTCCTTGTGTCGGGCGGCGATAGCGAGATCCAGCTGGCCTTAATGAAAAGTATGTGCTTATTTATCTACTGGAATACACACGGTGTAAGTAATAACGTGCCAGTAATTTGGGGTGTTTACGTTTCTTTACTTTATATTTAGAAAAGATCAAGCTATCGTCATGTGATTAATAATTGTAATTCACAGTGTCATTGTTACTGTCATCCATTCGCAGATTTGTTTACACTTACATAATTCGTAATAGTTATTTACGAACCAAGTGCGGGAAGACTATTTTCCCGCATGAGCGCACATTGTAAGCACGAGCGACCGCTGGAAGCGAGTGCTTTTAATTGCGCGAATGCGTGGAAGATGTCTTCACGCAAGTGGTTTGTAGAATATTTTTTTAAATTAAAAAAATATTGATTAATGTCATTGGTATCATACCTAACCTAAGATAGATTACCTAATTAATTTAAGCATTTCATGTAGGTAACTATTACTCACCTTTCCCTAAAATTAAGTTATTATATTCTTACACAATGCAAACATGAGGTATTTATTCTTATATTTATAAATTTATAGTACATTTATTGCGTTTTTTGGTTTAAATACAAACAATTCCGAACTGCCAATATGAATGTCGATGTGGTTCAAATAGATGGCGCTTGAATCTTGCTTAAGATGTCGCTTAAAATGTCGTCAAATAGATGGCGCCACAATTTTTTTGGAAGAATTTTGAATTATTACTCCTATTTCCCCAACTTTTAGTAAAGAATAGTGGAGGGAAGTAGTATTTTATAGACTAAATTTTATTACTAACAAGTTAGATTTTTTTTTAAATGTCCCAAAGTGCCAGTGTTTTTTTCAATTTTTACAGTCGCCTCAACCGGGAAAACGTATTTCCCAGTCGAGCTACACGTGCGTCAAATATCACTTTACAGGCGGTGAGTTCAAAAATAACTATTTTGTACTCATATAACATAACATACAGTTTTACGCATTCATATGGGTGCAGGAAATTCTATTTCCTGCACTCGTGCGGGAAGTAAAAATTAAATATCAACATATTATGTCAATTCAAATAATAAGTACTGCCAACTCAAAATGTTTGAATTAATATGAAGAAATTTGTAGTGTGTTATAAATGATAACGTATTTAACAGTAGGTATTATTTAAGTATTCGTACAAAAAATATTGTACAAACTTCGTGCGTGAAACACTTCGCGAATTCGTGTCCATTTAAAAATGGCCACTCATTCGCGAAATATGTATTCCCGCACTCGATTCGTAAATAACTATTCGTAAAATGATAAAAATGTTTAAAGTAACACTTTGCGCAAGCGCATAAAGGTGCTAACTTATGACATTAGTTTGCGTCGTGGGGGAAGGAGAGAACTGAGAGAAGTTTAAGCCCCTTATTTTTAAATGATAAAAGGTTAGATTCACTCTGCCTCTGCATTACAAATATTTAATACACAATGTCACGATAGTCATAAAAGAAAATTATTTGAAAAAAAAGTTAAGCATGAAGTGTTAGAGAGAAAAATACTTTTCAGCTATTCTATCTATGGTTTATAAGAAAATCGGATTCGTATTTGTACAAAAACCAAAAAAAAAATAGCAGCTAAATTTCGCATATAACTTAGCAGTTATTTTTTGTATGACAAATTCCAAATTTTGATGAGTAATATAATAGTTTCTGCAAAACGCTTGCTTTTTCACTAGTTTTTGTAATTAAAACAAACTTAATAAAACACAAATAAAATTACAATTTAAATCAAAATTACTATATTTCGTTTTGTTCAATAAAAAGGAAACTTGGAAAAATATAAGTATATCTATATCTAAGGTTCGTTTGCACGGTAATATTTAACAGTTGGTTAACTATGACTGTCAGTTAAATATTGCAGTACAGATGGCCCTAAAAACATAAACTTTACAATGGGTTTATTTACAATTCAGTTCTATTAACCTAATACTAAGAATGGCGTTTAAAAGTAATGGTCCATATTAATTTTTGGCATGATTGGCGACAGTATAATTATATGTCAAGTAGTCGTTCTTGGCTTCTTCTGGTTTCATTTTCCTTTATGGCTGCTAGTGCAGTATCCATTTTTTGATGGAACTCTTCCCGAATTTCGTCAATAGGTTTTAATAATACTATGGGAACGTGGTCGTCTCTTCTCTGTAAAGTTTAGAAAAATACCATTAATGATTTATAAAGTATACTTATTTATTTAGTAAATATATCAGATTAAACTTTTCTTTGGATTATGTCGAATAATAATTGTCATAGTAAATACTGATTTGAGTATTATAGGAACTGTACCGTGAAATTCAAAAATTATACGGTTGACAGTACGAAGGTTTGGTTTACTCAACTAAAAATATAGTACTATATTTAACTACCAAAATAGTCTCTGATTTTAAGAACATTTATAATAAGATATGTACACCACCACTACTAGTCCTATTAATGCGTGGTTCAAAACAGGGATGCTGTGCACTTTGAGTGCGCGGCAATTTTTTTGGGATGTTTCGAAGGCGGTTTGCCGTTTTCGGGACTCGGGGTGTTATTATTAGGCCGCCATCTTGAAATTAAGGATGTATTTTGCTTTTTGTTTTATCAACTCATCGTTATGCCCTTAAAAATCAGTTCGTTATTACGCGCCATAAATTCTCGGCCTGACAGGCTTATACAGGTTCAAACGTGTTCAAACTCCGTCACGTCATGCACGCACATACGCGAGGTGCACACTATAAATATGACGGTTCGAAGCCTAGTGTTTTTAGTAACCAGCCAACCAACGTGACTAGCACACGATAATGTCTGAAGTAACGAGAATTGAGTACCGCGCGGTCATTAAATTTTTAACAAAAGAAGGGCATACACCTTATCCCATTAAACAACTTTTAGACGGCGTTTACGGTGATTCATCTCCTTCGTATTCAACTGTAAAAAAGTGGGCAAAACGTTTCCGTTTGGTACAAGAATCCCTGGAAGATGCTGATCGGTCGGGTCGACCAGTTGAAGTGATAGCGCCTCAACAGTTTTCAATTATTGAACATTTAGTGCTAGAATATCACCGTTTGAAAGTGAAGGAATTAGTAGTGATAACAAATATCCCGAAACAAGTCTTCGCCGAATTCTCCATGACTATTTGGGTATGAATAAAATTAGTACTAGAACGTGCGCACTCGTTTTTAGACATGTGTGGAGACGACCCAAAACCGATTTTGGAGTCCATTGTCACAGAGGATGAAACAATGGTTCTGTTTTACGATCCTCTATCGAAAAGGGAGTCCATGGAATGGCAGCGACCTGATGAACCTTGTCCCAGAAAGGCGAAAGTCGTTCAATCAACGAAAAAGGTGATGGCCACAATATTCTGGGATTGTGTGAGCATTTTGCTAATTGACTTTAAAGAGCGCAATACAAGTATGAACGGCACATATTATGCGTCTTTATTGCATAAATTAAGGGACAGTATTCGTGCAAAACGTCGTGGAAAATTGACAAAAGGTGTGCGATTATTGTACGACAATGCTACCGTCCATACTGCCAGCATTTCACAAGCTTCACGGCTTTCAAGAATTGGAACATCCACCGTATAGTCCGGATATGGCTCCTTGTGATTTTGTTTTGTTTTCTAATTTAAAAAAAAAGACCTTAGGGGACGTAGTTTTAAGGACGACAGTTAGTTGCAAGCAACTGTTATACTGTTATAGAACATTTCGACGGAAAAACTTCAGATCATTTTGACAAGGGTATCGAATTATTAATTAATCGTTGTAATAAATGTATAGAAGTTAGGGGAGATTACATTGAAAAATAAAAATTCATATATTGTTCCAAGTTTCTTTTTTCTATATCAAGCCGAGAATTTATGGCGCATACGTCGTATATATGATTGCGTTGTGGGGATATAATACGTAACATTGTTTCAGATTTTCTTCTAAGCTCTCTCGTGTTGTTTGAATTGATCGGCCGCGCATCATAGAATAGTGTGTAGTGTGTATCATTAGCTATATACATACTAATATTTTATGTATAGTAAATAGTTAAGTATATATTAGGCATTTTTGTATAAATAAATAATTATAATTTATTTTCAAGGATTAAATGGAAGAAGGTATATACCACTGAATGTAACACTCTGTTTAGTCTAGCCACAGGTATGACTCGAAAAGTCATTAATAACTACAATTTTAAATAAGAAAACTACACTCAGCTCGTGTAGATAAATAGAAAACACAGGTCTTGGAGGGTATCGAACCAACCGCTCAGATATAAATTATACCCCCCCCCCAGAAAACAAAAAAGAACACTGCGTGTTTAAATTAGTTTCAACCGAGCACTTGATGATTTGTGCTTTTAGCCGACACCAATTAACTATTAACTAGGACAGTTCTAGCTGGCACTAGATCCAGTACAGAAAGGAGAACAATAAAGGGATCACATGGAGTAGCCATATTTAGTAATTGAAATTTTAAAAGCGTTACCTAAACATTCAGAAATACGAAATTTAGCTCTACAAAAAGAAATAGTAGGGTTTAGCAATTAATAGCCTGTCTCTTCAGTGCTAAATAAGTCAGCAGATCACATGTGCTTTTAACTCCAACAGAAAATTCTAACAGGAGAAAATGGCGAACGATCCACTATATCTTCGATTAAACAAAATCCCCAAAAATTCTCGCCAATTGATTTAAATCAGCATGAAAAATTGCTGAAATAATCTCAAGAACAGATAACTGAAGATTTTAAACACAAAGTATTTAGTAGTAACTCTAATAACATATGAACGATAGGACGATTGTTCCTAAATTTACGAGAAAAGATAGCCACAAATCCGTTGACATTTGAGCATTAAAGATACGTTTACGTAAAATTTGAATTAGACTCTGGAATATGACGAAATACGAAGGCAGCCCAAAAAAAGAAACGAAATTTAATTACTCCTTTTAACGAATAAGAAATAATAACTACATCAGTCTTTTCATAGATAGCATTAAGTACACCAAAAACGGGTAATAACATACAGGTTTGGCCTACGATTATCTTACATGCGGCATTCGTACATAACACGAAAGGAGTTGCCAAACCGTACCTACCTAAACAGATACACATATGCGAGCCGACAAGTAGACCTTCAGCGAAACCATATTAAATTCAATCATAAAATTAATAAATCAGAAGAAATTCTTATAATATTAACTTAAGATACTTTTTTAAGAATATTACGAATGGGAAGAGTACATAAAAATGAACAACGCCTGCAACATGCACACATGCATTATATTGGAATTTTATGATCGTAATGATCGTATCGGTCTAGCGTCGAACAGTACGTGCCCACTGTCCACATGTGTATCTACAGTGTGCTTGCCGACGACCTGCGTATAGGGCTTTCTGTGAGATAAAACGACGACACCGAGAGTTTGTATGAGTTAGTACGAAAAAGCAATATACAAACTGCTCCTTGGTCGAGTGTAGTATTGGAAAAGAGGGGATTCGAGTAGATTTACGCTGAGGCTAGAACGGGCTAGGCTGACTCTCCGTTTAAGCAGGGCAACGAGGATAGATAGCAGCTGTACTGCTATCTATCCTCGTTGCCCTGCTTAAACGGAGAGTCAGCCTAGCCCGTTCTAGCCTCAGCGTAAATCTACTCGAATCCCCTCTTTTCCAATACTACACTCGACCAAGGAGCAGTTTGTATATTGCTTTCTCGTACTAACTCATACAAACTCTCGGTGTGGTCATTTTATCTTACAGTAAGCCCTATACGCAGGTCGCCTGCAAGCACATGGTATACTGGCAACAACGTTCGTTTCAATACATTGACTTTAGCTCGCATGCAAGGTAAAAACAGACCGAACCTCTATATTTCAAAACTATAGCTGACTTGAACAGTGCTATTAAAATATTGCAAAATACTAACAAAGAAATTGAGACCCAATACATTTAAACTGTAACGAAGTGTTACAATAACAACGTAAATGCGACAACAAATTATATGCACATTGTGTACAGGCTGGTCCGAAGAAGAAATAACTCAAAATTTAAAACAAAATGAGCCAAAAAATCACGAAAAAGCGATACTAAACACATATATACAGGTCGATCGTTTAGACTGTAACATTGATACAAGTATCTATAAGTTTAATTAGAAGTTTTCCCTTTGATAATAGCACAGTTATGAGCCTAAAAATACGGACTCAAAGAGAATTTTTTTTGGAAAGATTCAAAACTGAACGGTTATCTCGTCTCAAAGTTTTTCATCGCTTTATTTGTCATATTTTTCTGCGCATAACTTTTTTAATTTTATCAAAGTTATAGATAGTTCCATCAACTACAAAATGCTCTTCTAATTTTTTTCTCGGCGTCACGATTACGAAAATAAAAAACAAACACATCCTTGGCGGCCAAACAAAAACACAACTCAGTCCTGAAAACTGAATTTTACGGTCGCAGCCCTCATTACAGCAGTGGTTCTCTACTTGTGGGGCGCGATAGTTGCTCAAGGGCGGCGCAAGAATTTTTTTATTACTTTCATTCATATACTTTATATAATCCCCCTTACCGGGGGGGGGGTGCGAAGTTCGCATTTAACTCTACAGGGGGGGGGGGAAGCAATGGTTCAAAACTTTGAGAACCACTGCTTTACAGGCATGGTCTTCGTACATGCAGTAATAAAATTGCAAATAATTTACATCCACAATGGCATAGTATAGGCATATCAATTATACAAAATAGTTTGACAATTTGTTAGAAGGCATGATACATAGGGATTTAACGAATTATTGGGTTGTTGTACACAAATTAAACAGTGTCTCTAAAATTTAATGATACATTGATCTGGCATTTATAATTAGTGCCAAATAAAGTAATTAATTAAGAATTTGGTACTAAACTGTTTAAAATGGTTAGAGTAAAATCGCTTTCGGAAGATACCAATCTGCGCAAGTGAGTGTGAATCGCGCAACATGAGTACTGAGCCAGTACTAATGTTGAGGTGGTCAGCACTACTGACCACCTCAAAAACATTGGCCAGACATTTGAAATTAAAATTTTTACCGTGTAAGACGATATTTTGTTTTATATGTATAGTATGCAGCAGAAATAGCATTAATATACTACAAAATTAAATTTTATAAACATATTTAACAGTATTTAATTTATTATATTTGTCAATTTCTAAAATCGGTTTATTAAAAATGCAACAAGAAATTTGTCGATACAAACATACATAATTTATGTATATACATCATAGATGCTTAAAAAGTACGTAAACACCGAAAGCACAGTACAATTTTACTGTCACCTGTTTTCGGACAGACTGTACATGCTAAAAGTATAGCTATTTCTCTCGTTTGAGAAACACTCTTCTTTCTATATTCGAAAATCGTTTCTACGCTGGTGTCATTCGAAAGCGATTTTACTCTAACATGCTTAAACATTATGTTTGATTCGCGTACATAGCTTTCAAACATGTCCATATATGTAATTTAAATGGACTCTGAAGTGCGTTAACCATTTTATTTGAGAAACAAATTGTTTTGTATAGCTAGGATGCATGCAGTGTTGTCCTCTCGTTTAGATTTTTAGACAGTGGGTGTTATTTTACTAGATCAAAATAAAAATGTGCATTTCAAAAGCATTGCGTCTGTTTCTTAGCCTGATAATTTGTGTATTGTCTTACTACTAACCAAAGAAATTTAAGTATATAATAAATAAACTAAAATGCATAATTTTAACATGTTTGGATATTCTTGATATGAGAATCCTCTAAATTGAAAATGGATCATAACCTCATAGGCAATTCTGTTTCTGTGATAATAGACATAGACATTTTTGCCAAGGGCATTCAATACAAAATACAGATGTTAAATAATCAACATTTTCCTCATAACAGAGTTTCGGTGCATCCAGATGTATCATTATTTTTTATTTGAGGATGAACGAATCTCAATTAAAAAAGAATAATAACGCAATTGATTGTGATAAGATAGAAAAGAAAATGACTTTTTCGGCTTTAAAAATATTTCGTTTTTGACAATATATGCCTTAAAATAACGAGTTGTGTATAAACTATTATTTGTCTTACCTGGAATAAACATTCCCCTTCGAAATGTACAAGCTTGTGTTTTCTGGCTCTTAACAACATACCAACCAATTTGTCTGAGATTAATGTGTACAGCTGAAAGAAAAGTAATTATTTAATTTCCTTAGTATACCTATGTGTCATTTTGTAATTTTAATCAAAAGGTTTAGCGGTGATGTATAATATGATGGTGTTTATAGCAATAAAAAAATTAAGGTTTTAGTAAATTTCTCCGATTATTATTTGATTACTTGCCACCGATTCGCCTGTCATCCCCAACACAATTCATATGACGTTTTTTAAGGTAATTTCTTCCAAAAAAAAAATTCACATTAAAAATTTTCCGCTAATTTTTATTGAGAAATGTGAAATTTCTAAATAAAAACATTGTAAACCTGAGATTGTAATTTAAAAGTGAGAACATTCTTTGTAGTTATTTAAAAAACTACGGTAAGCATTTTCAAGGAAACTAACTGAGGCAAGTTTTCTATTACTTTAATAACTGGCGATATTGGCTAATCTCTTCGAAATCAAATTTTAAACCAACAGAACACCCTATATGGGAGAGCATCTGAGTGGAATGGGTAACGGTGAGACTCAACTACTGGTTTTTTCTGGGGGACGAAATGAGCCTTATTTTTTTTCGACTTTTTTTCTAATTTGAATGTCTTCTATTAGGTATTTCCCCAAAATTTTCTCCACAATAACTGGTGAAAATACAGCAACATTATACAAACATGATCCTGCTGTTAATGTGAATATGCGCATAAGCTTCTATAACATGTAGCATTGGATTGCACATTGCTACCATTACCCTGACCGCGGCAATATGCTCACCACTTAAAGCGAACTTAGCATTATTTGGTCGATTTTTAGTCAAGGACGTACTGGTGTTCAAAATTCCCGATCTAAGGACGTTTAGGTAGGAAGAGAATAAATATCTTTTCCGTCTCTTAACCGTCAATAGTAGTTTGCAGAAATACTTACAGAGAATAATGCACCAAAACTTATAACTTTCCGAGGATCGTTCGCTTTTTCTTCTTTTGTGAAAAGAGATTCTCCATAATGATTTATAATTTCACAAAGTTCTAACATTTCCTTGCAAACTTGTACCGTGGCCTTAAATCCTCTACATTCCGATATTGAGCCTTTTTCTGGTCTAAAATACAAAAAAAGAAAACATTTTAGTATGTGCGCTAGCTTTAGAAGATGAAAAAAATATTACCTGCCATACTCATCTTTCGAAAACCTTCTTCTTTCTACATTTCTGACGTTGTCCTTCGCGAATGGATTGAGTGTTTGCTTCCGTATGTGATCATTTGCATGAGCATTAAATAATGCAATTTTTGAGCTTAGGGGGGAATTCTGAAATTTAAATGATAGATTAAGTCAGATGCATATTTTATATTCATTATTTTTAACGTTGTGAATAAATCATATAAAACACATAAATACAGGTTCAAAAGGATGTCCCAACCTGCAATGTTAATATATAACACATTTTAGGTATGTACCGCATCTTTAGAATACCATTCTAAATTTTTTGCAATTAGTACCGTAATCATACCATTTATTTCACTAATGCTGTAATAGGGTCTATTACAGCACTAGTTGCGTAATAGAAATGGAACATTTAAACAGATTTATTTTAAGTTGGTCACATTGCAACAGAAATGGAGATGTCAATATGACATTTTGTAAGCAAGTTTGAGGTTTTTATATTGAAATTCATTGTAAGATTTGATATTTTTAATTAATCTTTGAAATAGTACAACTATTATAAACATTTATATTAACGTTTGAATTATCTTTCGAAGTGATAGTGATACCGTGTGCAGTAGAAACATTCTGTTGAAAATTATCAAAAATGTGTCAATTTTAAATTAACTTGTCAATTTAAATCTTGTGCCAAACCAAGGTGACAACCGCCACAAAATTTCCCTTGATTATCAAATTTTTCTCGTTTTGCTTTTACAAAAAGAGAAATTTTAAAACTAATTGCAAAAAATAGCATAAAAGACACGTTTCATTTGACATTAAAGCACTCATTCAGTTAAGAAACTCGTGGCTACGCCACTCGTTTCTTAAACTCTGAATTCGTACTTTGAAACGTCAAAATGAAACTTGTCCTTTAATATACTATATCGGTAAATGACATCGTTTGACATTTACAACATGGGCGTAGATTACATAGGTTTACTTCTTATACTTTTGTGTAAGGCATAATGAAAGTGGTTTATACAATCAACCGTGCGAAAACGTCATTTTTATTCCGTTAGTCTTCAAAAGATAAATGTTTCATATGCCAATAATAAAAACAAAATATACCGACTGTTTCCAAAAAAAAGATTTTAATTGTCTATACACCAAATTAAATGGTTGAAATAGTCTTCTAAATGGCTTTTTAAAATCAGTTATAGTCCCAAGGACTTTAAGGCTAAACTGTCGAATTGTATAAGTATATAACAGAAATACAAAAAATGACATTTGTGTAAAAAAATAATAATAAAAATGCATTGCGTTACAATGTAATAACTAAACTAAGTTGGCTGGGAAAGCAACTGATAAATGATAACCGCATAACTTGTCAAGCCAAATTTAAAAATAAAAATAAAATTATCCTGGCTTGTCGAATACTTTCTGCTGAAATCTTGTCCAATGCAACATATGGGTTTGCGCAACGATGTCGCCAATGTTTAGCGCAAAATTGATCCAAGTTTGAGCATAGACTTTTTATATTATATTTTTTTGAATGTTGTTATGCAAGTGCGTATACTTGTGATACATTGTTGTTTTCAGAATAAAAATCTCTATCAGAATTGCTACAAAAATATATGTTCGAAGTTAAAATTTTTTTTTGACAGTTTAGCCTTAAAGCCTTTTGGGCTATACGTGATTTTATTAGGCCATATATACGGAGGACTATATACTAGAATACGAATTGGTTATGCATGAATTTTCAGTACCCAGCGTACTTTATTTAAGCGAACTGCCACACGCAAGGATAGGGTAGCGCGTGTTGTAATGGGGCTTCTCGTAATTTAAACAAATTTAAACGATTGTTTCGAAAAGAAATGGTGGGTAGAGCCGTACAAAATGAAAAGTAAAAACAGTTCTTTTGTGCTGGAGTGTAAAGCTGGTTATTCGCCTACACGGAAATATAATAAACTGCATACGATAAAAAATGCAAGCTTGTTAAAGGCGCCAATGGTAAGTTCTTTTTTTAATCACTGTTACATAATTATCATTATGAATACCTCTCTGAAATTGAAGCATCAGATTGCTTTTAATAAATGGAAGAGAGCTATTCCAAGAGCTGATAAAGAATTAGCTGAAAATTATGTTGTTTGTTAAGTGCACTTTTTGCAATCAGACATTGCTTTGAAACAAAAATAAGTGATGGGGAAATTAATGCGATGCAGTTCCCCGCATATTTCCTAACTTGCTTCATTACCTGACGAATCCTAAACCAGAACGAAAAGCTCCACCTATAAGAAAAATCGCTGGAAAATGGAACAAAAACAAAATGAGAATACTGCAGTTGCTGGTATTGAGGAAAGTGTGGAGATTAGAGAAATGAAACCGAAAATAATTTTATTTATTGAATTTGTATTTTTTTTTTAAATTAAAAACAATGACCTGATCATTTGCTGCCTTGGAAATGTAGCCGAGAGTATGGACCAACTGCGCCACCTAGTGACGAGCTCGGAACTTGAATTTAAGTTTAATGACGGATACGCTTTGCTGATATGGCGTGTCGCCTTCTAGTATATAGTTCTCCGTAGCCATATAGCAGCCTATTCGCATCATTTAATTGATATATAGATCATTAAAATCCTCCAATAAATATGGGGTTATGGGACGTCTTTTTTTGGAGACAGACGGTATATTTTGGGGCAAATCTGTTTATTATTCTTACTATTATTGTAGAAATTAGATTTCACTCAGTTCATAGCGGTTTTCAAAAGGGAAAGAGGAAATTATTTTAAACATCCATGTAAGAAAAATCTAATTATGATATGTATGACTAACATAGGACATATTTTAGCTATTGTATCCTTACACAAGAACATAAAACTAATAATAAGTATTGGACTTTCGACGTTCTCTTTAAACAAACTTTGAAACTCGGCGAAAAGAGAACAACACGTCATTCCATTAAGAGAGACCGTCATTTGTGAATGAATTGGTTGTATACGCGTAAAAACATTCTTGGCTGGCCACCAAAACTTCCGATAACCGGTATTAAATCACTTGAAAAGGAAGGTCCTTCAGTGTAGTAGGAATTTTTGCTGTTGCATATATTGAAGTTAAGTTATTTTAATAATTCCGTTTAGTGTAACTAACTATTTACTGTTCACAGTGGAAGTAGTATTCATATCCCACCGCACGTACAGTTCTAAAAACAAATCGCAAGTGATTACGTCAATTTCATGTAAACTTTATTTTGTTTACCTCACCGAAATTATATAGCGATTATTGAATGCGTATTAAGAAACACTTATTTGAAATTTTCGTGTCGTTAACAAAGACAATAATTATTTTAAAAATATCTTTGTATATACATACTAAAAATTAATAGGGCGAATAGATAATGATCGTACAAATTGATTTGGATCCTTTATTAGTGTACTTATACACTAAAAAGAGTTTTTCATCTGCACTTTGGAGAATCAAGGATTGATATTGTTAATAATTAACGTATGCACCGTAAGTATTTTGTATTGTTGATTATACACAGTTTTTTGTGTGTTAGTGTATAAGATGCATTTTTGTGTTCATCGCTGCAAGAGTTGCAGAAATATCGTGTGTCAATGAACCAAAAAAATTTTCTGCGCATAAGACCGAGTCTGATTTAATGATTTTAAATGTCAAATGTGTTCCGTCAATATTTACCAGAATCTAATATCTTAAATTGTATTGTGTGTGTTTCAATTTAAAAATGATATAATGCACTTAAATCATTATGCAAGGTTCAATTTTCGAAATGGTAAAATGAATGATAGACAGTGAAATTCCTGATTATTTAGAAGAATTTTGAGATGAACTTTCCACACTTGTTCTTGATTATAATACTTTTCACAGTACACTCAAAAGTATTTTCCCAGTTTTTCCACAAATCAGACGCCAAGAATTTAATTGGTCGACCAAAGTTCGTATAAAAGGAGTGATTGATTTTCAGTTAAATAATGATTGATGCCCCAAAAACTTAAGTAACTCGTTCAAAAAAGCTGAGATATCAGTTGATTCTTGTCATTAAATTTTTAAGGTATTTCCATATCGTATAAATTGGAATCAAAATTCTTCATAGTACCTACCTATTTTGTGAATGGTTTTTAAATAATTTTAATTATTAACTCCTGAAGAAACACACAATTCACGAAAATGTGAAGTGAGACAAAGCACAATGATTTTTATGTTGAAGCTCATTTACATAATCAGAAAGTTGTTGTTTTGGTGGGCTATAAGTAGAAGAAGGATTATTTGTCCATTTTTTTCTTCATGATTATCAGCTTCGTGAAAATGTATTAGCTTTGTGTGCCTTTCAAAGAGTTGCTGCTAGAATTCACAGAGCGGGTAAAACAATGAATATGTTACGAGAAGTGTTTGGAAATCGTTTAATTAGCTGGATCAGTGAACATGAATTTTCCTTCAAGATCTTCTGATCTTACTCCGTGAGATTTCTTTTTATGAACTTTTTTAAAAAAAATAGTTCATCACCTACCAATGCAAGATTACATAGATCTACAAGAAAAAAATATAGAGCAAATTAATGCAATTACAAATAGTCACGTACTGCATTTGGAGGAGGTGCTTAAGAGACGTCTTTACCTCCCGTTGTGTTTATATGACGCTTAGAAAAATAATACGTACGTGCAAATAAAGTATAGGTATAGAAAGGAGACTGCATTGTGTAAACAGGCTTAAGATTAATTATTTTTAATCAATCGCTGTTTGAATAAGTATTCTACAAGCCCTTCAAATCGAAAACGATTATTTGAGTTGAAATTAAAAAAATGCCTTTTCGTTTATTCATTATTAAATTACAATTAATACCAACCAATTTAATCAATTCTGAGATGTAAGTAGAGTATGCTGTAAAGTTTCGAGATGTGCAATCCCTTTTTCGGTTCGACATGTGAGATATTGTGGGGGACATTTCTATGGAATTCCCAATAAGAAAATTGGGTAGCGACTCCTCCCTTTAACATACTTTGATGAAGGTGGTGCATAATTTCAACATCTTTTATAATCTACTCTGACCATAGTTGTTGTTAATTTGTTTTAAAGATATATCTAAAAAATGAGGTGTGGTCACTACACGACTTTCTAATACGTATGTGCGTTTTAAATTATACGAAAGTTGTCCTAAATTAACTTTTATCTTAAAAAATAAAGCCGTGTGTTACTTCAGGTCCGAATTTGGAGATGTTTTTATACAAGAGTTACTCAAAATTATATTGTAAGTACTTCTTTTAATAAATCTCTATTGAATGCATAATTTACGAGATATGTGCAAAAAATCGACTCGATAAGAGTAAAAGTGTTATACAAAAATTATTCCAAATACAGTTCTATATACTTTTGTATTGTTGATAAATCTATATAGAATGTATAATTTGCGAGATATTTGAAAAAAATTGCTACTCGTTTAGAGTAAAAGTCTTACTTCCGGTCCGAAGTTTGAATTTTTGTTATACAAAAAGTATTGAAATCAAGCTATAAATACATACTTTTATACTTGTAATGTATCTGCCTAGAAAGCACGACCTGCGAAATATTCGCAAAAAACTGACCTCCAGTGAAAGACCTATATACTTCCGGTGGGAATTAATAAATTTTTTTTTATCAAATTCACTTGTGAGTACATTTGAGTTCTTTAGAAATTTGTTTAAACTTAGTAGTTGACGAAATATTGCTAAAATTCGATTTTTTCACGGAAGTAAACTCCTACTTCCGGTCTACCGATTTTACTAAGAATCTAATCAGATCTCATGAGGGAGACTATACTTGCAAATATAAATAAAATGTGGAATTGATATCTTAAATTATCAAAATTATTTTGAGGCACTTTTACTATAATTTGTTCAATGTTAATATTAAACTTATACGATAACTTTACTAGGGACTATTATCATTACAAGATGATTTACATCGAAACTTAATTAATTTTGCATGTTGTACCTTCAATTTTTAATGATAGCTTTCTTTTATGGGTAATATTAATTAGATATAAATAAAATAATTGCTATTAATATGTCTTCGTAAGTGTAAGAAGAACTCGAGGAGGTATAACCGTTAAGTTTAACTTATAATTATATTGGCATTCAAAGAATTCAGGGTATGTTCTGTGTGTCATACATAAGTACGAAGGTTTAAAACTCTAAATTTGGAGGTCTAGACTAAGTGGCCCCATCAGTTTTCAGTCATCTTAATGTAATTGATCGTAAATCTTAAAATAGAAGTAGAAATATTTTATATTACGTTTAGTGTAGTAGGTTTTGAACATACTTGAAGTAGGTATTATAATTACTGGTATATTCAGATTCTACATCCGTTTTACCCAGGAATTCATGGTTGAATTTGAATGCTTCCTATTCATTTTGAAATTCCAAATGCCGTTACAGAGCGCTTTATTAATCGAATCGGTATTGTGTAGCGATTTATTATATATTATATATACAGGTTGATCCGTCTTAAGTGAACTGTTTTTTTAATTTCGTAGTATTGACCAGAGAGTGGTACTGGAAACTTGACTTAAAAATCCTATAAATAACTGCTAGCTAAATATGCAAGCGCAGATTTACATATTTCTTATGTAGCTATGAAAGAAAAGTGTTTGGAGAAAAGTAGTATTTTATTTTTGTTTTTCCAAATAAAGAATTTCCAAAATATTGCTTCACTGCTTCTTTTACAAAAACAACCTCTTTAATTTAGGAAAGAGATAATAGTCACTCACTGCCAAATCTGGGCTGTATGGTTGTATGTTATATATTGTTGTATATTTTATACCAGTTGTGGAGCATTTTTTACTCTATGGCAGTTTTCGACTTGTGATATGAAACAATTTTGGTCAGTTCACATTTAAATGTCTGAGCAAATTGACAGCAACAATTTTTGATCGTCTCTTGTCATTGTCATTTTCGTTATGAATAGGTAGTAATATTATCAATATTAACTGATACAGTAATGGACATGTAATTAAATCTTCAAGGTACTGATTTACTTTTCCAAAATTTCGATATGACATGTATTCCTAAAATGTAGACTAATTTAATTCATAAGGACATGGTGACAAAGTCAGAGAAGTTATGTCTGCTGTATGAGTTCTTTACAAAACTCGTGCAGACTTTTTCTCATTACACTGTTATATTTCTAGAGTACCACTGGAAGAGTATGTTTCAAATAATTACGACTATATAAAATATATTTATTCTAGCATGTTGGAGAAGGATTTAATTTGAAAATTTATTACTACTTTTTTTTAAGTAATTAATACTGGGAATTGATACATGGCAGTAAAATAAACTAAACATCTAATTTAAGTATCGCCAGGTTGACCTTACTTGTTTTTACCCATTCGTTTTGCCTCATACATATCGCTAAGTTGTCTTTTATTGTTCATTCTGATTAGGTAGTCTCGCCATTTATTTTTTTAACTCTAGTTTTCCTTTTAAATGATTTATTTTAAGATTCGTACTAATATCTTCATTTTTTTATCGACTCTTCCGATTCCTACTAGTTTTTTTTTTAGGTATCTTATGTCGGCAGATTTTTATGCAATTTTCTGTGCCATATGTTATTAAGGAGGGGATGGTTATATATTAAATTGTGGACTATAAGTTTCGTGCCTTTTGTAATTTCTTTTTCGCTTAGAAATTTCTTTTGTATTGCATGTGTTTCTTGCTTTGTTTATTTTACTTCCAATTTCTTCGTCTTCATTTCCAGTTGCTATTCAAAGTTATTCTCCAGTAGTTACAAGTGTAAGATTCCATTAATCTATTTTAATATTTAATTTTTGGTCACACGTACTTGATACTACATCACTTTCGTTTTGTCTTTATTCATGGAGACAATGGAGAGGTTATATTTATTAGGATATTTGAATGAACTTCTAGCTAATCTTTCGTGATCCGGGACGTGGACTTCATCATCTCTGTTCGTCAGCTAGTTCCAGTTCTACGACTCTTCTCAGCCTATTCTCAATAATCTTTTCATATAAATACTTGGAGGAATTTCTTCCATATCAAATACACAGTTATTTTATTCATTTGTTTTTAATTAGTACCAAAGGGCGACTGATGATAGTAATGCAGACTTGTTTAAAGTGAATATAATTTAATTCTTAATTCGCAGAAGGCTAATGTGTTGATTTTTGGCTCTAAATGTCGTGTGGATTTTTTAAAATATAATTTTCAGTGACACATTTCAAATGATGGCTTACCTTGTGCCGATGTTTCAGTGAGCATATTTCTTATTTACTAAATAAGTCCTACGGAGCTTTGAGAGCTTCATTTGCTAAGAGGCATATTTTAAATTCTTTTTTGAGGCTACGGCTTTGTGAATTTTTGATGTTATCTTTGGCTTTAGCTATTGTGATTTTATTTGTGCTCCATGTTTGGTTGCACAGGATAAGTTGCGAATTCAAAACTCCTGTTTTAGGCTTATTTGCAATCTTACAATGTATGATCGATCACATTTCAACTAGTATTAAATCTATTGGGTAAATTGCACTTGGCTAACTTTTTCCATATGTTGCTTCAACCGACATCCTTGCCCGTCCCTCTCAGAGGCTTACTGATTCCATGGCATTTCATCCATGTTATCAACACGTGCTACAAGTATTTACTTACTGTTTCGCGTCATTATACATCTCTTTTTGAAAGATCGTTCAGTTATTCGGCCGTTATAAAGCTACAGTAGCCATGCTTCAGTAGTCTAAGCTAAAGCTATTCATACTCAACCAGAAGACACAATGGTGGTCGTGTCTTTTGGTCGAGTATGAATAGCTTTAGCTGCACGGGATTATTTTCGTGAATAAAGTCAATATATTATTATTATTATTATTACAGTAGAACCCCAGTTATTCGAGGTAATGTGGGGGGGGGGGCACCTTCCTCGGATAACTGAAAACTCAGGTAGTCCGGATTTATTTTTTATTCATTCAAAATATAAACACCAATACTTTAAACGATTTATTAACGTTTTTAACATGTAATAAGTACATATATACGTTGCCTCTGATTATGGTTCGATATACCTCAGAGCTTTTTTCAGAGAAGCAAAACCTTCTTGATGGGAGATCTTAGTGGGAGGCTATTCGTCCATTGCTTCGTCATCGTTATCGTCATCTGATTTTTGCGTTTTCTGAAAGGCATTTATTATTTCTTCAACACTTATTTCTTCTTCGAAATCATCTGCTGTAACCCATTCAACAACGTCTTGTCTTGCCACATCTTCGCAACCTTTTTTGCATTAATCCAAATAAACTTTGTTCTTCTTCTGCCTCGCTGTCAAAATTTGAACAGGACATTTCTCCACAGCTTCTCCATTTCAAAGCTAATTCATTTAATGGAATATCATCTTTACTGTCATTATAGTTCTCAGTATCAATAACTTTCGTCCAAGATTTTTGAATAGTGGAACCACGTACAGAATCCCAAGCTTGGTTTACCCAGTAAATAACATTTTCAGTGCAGTATTTCTCATCCCACTAATAATATCTTCTGCTTTTTCTGTGTATTCTAACAGATGTTCAAGATATAAACGCCTATAATTTTTTTTAATGTTTTCGAGGACACCTTGATCCATTGGTTGCATTATGCTAGTTACATTTGGAGGAAAGAATTTTACAAGAATTTCGCCCACATGAAGTCCTTCTCCAGGGTGAGAGGGAGTATTGTCCATTAACAAAATTGTTTTAATAGGGAGACCGTACCTCTTCAAAAATTTAGTCACAGATGGCACAAACTCTTCTCTAAACCAGTTAGTAAATAAGATGGCATCCATCCATGCGCTTTTCTGACTTTTGTAATAAACTGGTAGGGCTTTGGGTGATATGTCTTCTAAAGCTCTTGGATGTGCAGACTTGCCAATCACCATCAGTGGGAGTTTGTGCTTGCCAGATGCATTGGAACATGCCATTATGGTTATTCTTTCCTTACTTCGTTTGTGCCCAGGAGCTGATTTTTCCTGTCGAGATGCCAATGTTTTTGAAGGAAGCATTTTATAATAATTATAAAATGCTTCCTTCAAAAACATTGGCATCTCGACAGGAAAAATCAGCTCCTGGGCACAAACGAAGTAAGGAAAGAATAACCATAATGGCCTGTTCCAATGCATCTGGCAAGCACAAACTCCCACCACCAGTTTCGTCACAGTTGTAAATTTGATCGCATGTGTACCCATAATCTTTGATTTGCTTTTTAAAGTCCTGCTTAAATTTTTGAATTGATGACACGTCAGCAGAAAGTTTTTCTCCACATAAAGTCAGTTGTACACCATACCGTTTCTTCCAGCGGTCAAGCTATCCAGACCTGCCTGTAAACTTATCTGTCTCTGGGAATTGCTTACTAATCATTATTGCTTTCTCTTGTAAAATTGGACCTGACAGAGGCACTCCTTTTGATCTTTGCTGGTTAAACCATATGAATAATGCTTTAACTTTTTCGTAGTCGCCTGTTTTCATTGATTTTCTTGTTGAGGGCGAGGAGGCTTGTTCTATACACCACTCTTCTATTTTAGTGCGTTTTCTTTTCCAATCTCCAACTGTTACCTCACCTACTTTATTGTCTCTCCTGCCTCAATTCTTCTGATGGCGTTTAATTTTTCTTCAATAGGAACGATAATTCTTTTACGCTTATTTTGTTCCATTATAATACGGTAAACGAAAATTCAAACAAAGCAGTTCGTATTACACTTTAACTAGAACTCCAACCAAATAAATTATGCGAGTATACTTCTCCTTATTGAACGCAGTGACGAACTGCATTCACGCAAATTAACATGCAAAAACAGTCCAAAAATATAAATAGGGAAACCCCTCACACGGGCCAAGGGGATTCCCCGATTTTAAATGGATATATGTAAATTTATATTTTAGAAGCTCGGTTAATACGGAGCATAGACGCGCGTACCTCGGATAATCAGGTCTTTAGATTGGCTCGGTTATTCCAGAGCTCGGATAATCGCAACTCGGTTAATCGGGGTTCCACTGTATATTAATTGACATTTTCCTTGTCATTATTTATTGTAAATCCTTTTCTAAACTTTTGCGTTTCTTAGGAATTAGTGTTTAAAATGAAAAGGAAAAAATAGATTAAATATGCTAATTTGATGATGAAGGAAGTGTACCACATCAAATGTTCTCAAGCCAATAATTGTTTTATATTATGTATTGTAATATGTATTAGTATTAGTACTAAGTAAAAGTAAACCACTTCGGCAAGTGAAATTATCGTAGAAATTATTTTCTTAATTTCTAATAGATGTTAATAATCGTCAGTTTATGCTTGTAACTATTTTTTCGCGAAATATTGTTTGGCATTATTATTTTAGGTAAAAATAACACTTTCATTCGATGTATTCAAAGTACGTGCTTAAATGTCTAAGTTGTATACTAAGCTGGTTAAATATACTAAATATATTAGATGAAATACACTTTCCTTCGATTGTATTTTGTTATAGTTATCTACCTATATATTCTAGCCGTTGTATTTTGTTAATAGTTATTTATATATTGTAGCTATTACTGTCAAATGTTGTGCGTGTGTATATACCTATATCATTCAGTTTAAAATATTCAGGAATTTTCGTTTTCTCATGTGAATATTAGAATAAAATAAGCCTCAATAAAGACGAAAGTTCCTTCCTACCACTTTATTAATAACAAAATGGGACCCTACTTTGAATAATAAATTTCATATCTCAAACTGTGGTAGCTTCGGCTACAGAAACGCCTTATAAATAGAACAATGGTGTAATGGTATAATTTTACAAATATGTAAATATAAAATGTACGGATAAAAGGTATCTGATGATAATTCAAAAGGGTCTTTATTGTTTGGATTTTCCATTTCTTAGAACTCTGAAAGTAATTTACGCCTTTGTTGGTAATGTAATACCTTAGATTCACCGAAGGTGTAATTCTCGGAAATAATATGGTTTGCAAAAGTTGAGTCTGTTCTTCTAAAATTATTAAATCTATCAATATTAAACATTACACCTAAGACCTCTTTAGATCTGATTAGATTTTTAGTGAAACCGCCGAATCACTATTTGACAAGATATTTACCAAAATCTCGTCAACCATTAAGTTTAGGCAAACTTCTAAAAAATGTAAAGGTATTCCGAAGTGAATTTTATAATTTTTTTGTGGAAAACTTTTTTGAAAATTCCTGCTCGAAATAGATCTACTCTTATCGAAAAACAGTTTTTTTACGAATATCTCGTAATTCATCTAGTCAGACATATAAAAGTATAAATAAACAATTTTTGTATACACAAATATTCAAAATTTGTACCGGAAGTAGCGATTTTACTTGTATATAACAGCAGTTTTTTGCAAATATTTTGAAAACTATGCATTCTGCACACCAATTATAGAAGACAATTAGCGGCCCTGGGACACGTTGTTCTGCCTTGTCCGATAGGTGGCGCGATGAGTTTGATTTGGTTAAAGTTCATGCATAAGAAAGTCTGGACAGAAGAGGTCGTTAGTGCGATTTCAGGATAGGCATAGACACTGAAAAATCGACTATGTCGAAATTCGAAATTCAATTCTACGAAAAAAAAAATAACGCTATCTATCCAACGGCGGCATATACCAAAACAATTTTGTTGACCACGCAAACATATTGTATAGGTAACATATAAACAGAAATATAAAATTTATTAATAGGTCGACCACAGTCACCTATCTTGTCCAGATTTTGTGACTAAACCAACATGTATTGTGAATACATATGAGTTATGTTAGTCCATAAATATAGAATTTGTTAATAACGTGACTACAGCGCCAAGTATCGAATGTTTTGATAGTTTAATTACGCGCATTGACGATATAAATATGGTCTGAGAATATCAAGATGATTGGTCGAGCCATTAAAAATGTGCTAATACATTTATTTGACATTAATTATAAATGCCAAATGAATGTATAATTTAGTTTTACATAAGTTTTGTTTCGTGTATGTACAACAACTAATAATTTGTCAAATTTGTGTGCATAATGGCTTCAAAAAAATTGTTTGTCATATATTTTGTATAAATGGTGTGCCTAAAAGAAAAATTTCAAAATTCGAACTGGAGATAACAGCTTTTGTACGAATGCACATCCGTATGAGAAAGTTGTGCCGTACTTTGTACTCACACCTCATTTTTTACTTTCTTATAGCTAGTATAAGGAATTATTGTGATGACGAACATTTTCGACGTCGAGTATTTGCAAATTTTCACGTTTTGACGTCACCTGATACCGAAAATTTGGCTTGTGTGTCTGAGCACGATAACGATCAATCTGCTAGGGTTACTAATATCAAACCTAGCAAACCGGAAGTAGTGGTTTGCTTCAGTGAAAAATCAAGTTTCACCAATACCTTGTCAACTAGTAAGTCCGCAGAATTTTCTACAGAATACAAAAGTACTCAAAAGTGAATATGAACCACCTGAAGTAGGTCTTATACTCTTACCGAAGAATAGTTTTTTTGCAAATATCTCGTAAGTTATCCTTTCTAGACAAATATATTCAGAGTATAAAAGTAGAGTTTGATTTTGAATAATTTTATATAAAGTGTTTAGATTTCAATTTGGAGTAATTTTTATGTAAAAAATTTCAAAATTCGAGCCGGAAGATAACAGTATTCGAAACTTAATTTGGAACAGCTTTTATATACAAAAATCGAAAGGCACATGCATACCTATAAGAAAGTTATGTGGTACCCACACCTCAGTTGTTTTATTTTAGTGTATTTGGTTGCTAGTATACTCAATATCAAATATTTATCTGATTCACAGATCGCATATCTTGTAATAAATAATGAACTGGATTAAGAAATTAATTTGTTATTGTTATCTAAATATCTGTCAGTTTCACTATTATATTAAATACTTTTTTATCATTCAGTTCACCTATACATAGTTTTTAATATAAGTAATTTTTCAGATATCCGTCATATTGTAATCATGTCACATACTCTACATATTGTATATTGAACTGTCGGAAATGAGCTGTTTTAATTGAATATTACGCTATTAGCGCAATGTATTCTTTGCATACCTTCGTTTTTTTTTTAAATGAAAATTTCTAGACTTTATAAGAGATCTTTTCTTCGTAAACATTTGTTTAAAAGCATCACCCGCATATTATATGAAGAAATAGTCCATGGTTAGTTAATTCGATAATATGGTACAACTACTAAATTGCAGTCATTAAAAACATCAAATATTGGCTAATACATTAATGAAAAGGCAAATTTAAATTTATTACTTAGAGCAGTCAGTAGGTATATTGAAAATATTTTGGTACAAACAAACTGTGATTTTCAATATAAATGCTCAAATATAATAGTATCCTTAATTTAATATTAAAGAAATTGTGTTAGATTTTAATTTATGGATACATAGATACAGAGTTATTTTACAAAAATTGAACACGTCTTCTTTTATTGTTCCTATACGTCCAGTGTTGGTCACTATCGAATACTATCGCTTGTAACTTGTAACTATTGATAATTCTTCGACTATCGATAACTATGGATAGTGGTAAAACTATTGATATTCAGTACTATCGATAGTCGCTGTAATTTTTAATTAGAAAAATGGTTTAATTTTTTCCTTTATTCTGTTATGTTTGTCCTTAGTTCTTAGGCAGCAGAGAAAAGTAATTTATTAATGCGTGCTCTTTTGTTTTTGATAATCATCGGAGTGCATAGTACATATTTTTTACTAAATTTAAAATTAAATTTGAAAAAGTTGCATGGCACTATATACCATTCCTTTTCATAAAGTTCTTTAAAAGTAGACATTTCGACTCATTCGTTTAGCTCATTATAATGTTGTATATGTATATATAATTGATTGCATTTTTTCTATAAGGTGGAATATCGAATCTCTGTAAAGAGTTAGTTAATTTTATTCAATTTTTATTTTATATTTTATAGTTTATACTACAAATAGTAAAATGGATAGAGTCGAACATGAACACGAAAATTGAGATATAATGAAAATGCATCGAAATTTATAGATTTTGATAACCAATAAACTCAACGAAGCAGTAAATATTATGTAGGTACAGGTTATTCATTATAAATTACCCATCCTTCATCATCGTTTTTATTGCATATACAAAAAAAAATGTCTCAAATAAAAGTTGTGTGGCTGAGACTGAATTTTATTTGCATGCTATCAAAAACACAGTGGCGTGCAGATACAACAGTATAGAAAGAATTTTTTTTAAAAATGGAATATCCTCTCTATTATTGAATTTTTATAATGGTCTTTTTACTCTGATTTCACAAATATCCCATTTGATACCGCTAACTTAAACCGTTTTCGAGTTATTAAATGTCGAATATTGTAGTTACTGTACTATGGAAAATTTAACATTATTAAAGTAAGCTATGAAAATGACAATTATTGTGTTTGATAAATGACATTTCCTTAATAAAAGAGTCAAAATGGAAACCATTATAAAAATTTAATGATATACAGGGTATTCAATTTAAAAAAAAAATTTTTCTCTTGTATCTGCTCGCCACTGTGTTTTGGATAGCATATAAATAAAATTCAGTCTCAGCCACACAACTTTTTTTGAAAATTTTTTTTCTATATGCAATAATAACGATGATAATGGGTGGGTAATTTATAATGAATAACCCTGTACATTAAAAATATAAAGTTTCTTCATTTCTCTATTTCATGTATGAATATTATAAATACAAACCTGGCTTATTCAAACTACTAGACAATTAAATATTTTCTGTCGACTGATGCATAAAAATATAGGATTTCAATTGTTTCAACACGAAAAATATTTATTATGCATATTGAATTTCTAATGCATTCATTATTATCATTAAAGAACCCTCTAGCGTTGCATAAAATTCCATGCATGATCTTGCATTGTTTCGTCATTAAACTATTGGCTTTTTGCCGATTACCATCAGTTGTCAAAACTTCCGAACAAATTTAAATATCTTAAAAGCGAATGGACATAAACAAATATTATCTTATACAAACTTACATGAAAATTACCAAAGCAATTCTAAAATCTAATATTATAGAGATGTTTCGTTTAAAATTTTAATGTTTCTGCGCGCAAACAGTGCAGCTGGAGTCTATAAATTAATGCAAACAACTTTTGTCTTAAAATTGTCAATATAGAAATTGCACTAATGTTGCATCTAGTATATAGGTATATACATACATATGCCACAAAGTATTTATACATTTTGCTTGAAATTTTCATAATAAGTAAATTGTAATTATTTCAATTTTATCAATTATGTATGAGACAGACCAGTAAGTTCAGGAAATATTTGTAATGTTATAATGTAAAATAAGAAATTAACTACTTACCGTGAAAACTCTTCTTTCAACGCAAGACATGTTTAATCTGTTTTGTACTAAATAACTTGAGACGGTAATACTGTATAGTTATATGGGTAAGCACAAACTCTTCTGTCGCGGCTTTCACTAAAGTAGTGGTTCTTACTTTGACTACCTTTCTTTTATAACGACGTCGCGGCGTACCAGTAGAACAGATAACTCGCTGACGCTAAGCGTCGCGATGTCGACGTCATCGTCGAACAGTTTCGAAATGTTTCTCGCTTATTCACAGCCTAAACATTTATATTTTAATTTCGAGTGATGCTTAATCTGTTGCCCTTGCTCATTTATTCATCTATATCGAGTCCGAATTCCTTGAGGCAGGATGTGGTTTTTTTTATTGTTTGTTTTCTCTATGTATCCCACTCAGTGGAAAAAAATCTGCTTTTTTTATGCTCAATTACTTTTCAGGATCGGTCATAAATTACGAATATTGTCTGTGAATACTTTACGTATTCGTTTATCTATATGTGAAGCATTCATTCATCATAAAAAATTGTTTTTTATGTTATTATTAGTTAGACATTTTGCAATAAAATTTGTGTATATTAATATACTTGTAGCATTTATTTTATTAAATTTCTTACATTTCAACTCGTATATAACGAACAGGCAAAAGCTAAAAAAATGTACATTATTTTTAGTATATTTTCATATTTTATATTTAACATAATATGCAACTATAGCTTAGTTCGTATAAATATAATTTATTTTTACATAGCTTAATGAATAGAGTAAATACAGTACAACTTCAAAAATCCGGACCATCATTAAATCGGATTCTTCGATAATCCGACCAACAAATAAAATAAAATAAGGAAAGTTAATGCGGATGAATGGAAAAACAGGATAATTGAGATATTGGTAAATGCGCTGAAATGCAACTTCTGACACGTGTTTCTGACTCATTGGTCTTTGTCAGTGCAGTGTAGTCAAGGAATAAGGTAGGGAAACCTTGGAGATAAAAAGACAATAATCAGAGGTCATCAGGCGACAGACTACCAACGATGGCTTTAGATGAACAGGAAAATAGTGATATTGGGTAAATCCGCTAAAATGCAACTGCAGACACGTGTTTCTGATCGTTGGTCTTCGTCAGTGCAGTGTAGCCAAGGAATAAGGTAGAGAAACTTTGGAGATGAAAAGACAATAAATGGAAACCATCGGGCTACATACCAATTATGGCTTTAGTTGGAATCTCCTGGACACCCAAGGATTTATCCAACGTTGCCACTAGACAGAGATTGTCCACCTGCGTGGCTTCGAAACCCAAATATAATAAAATACGGAAAGTTAATGCGGATGAATGAAAAAACAGGAAAGTAGAGATATTGGGTAAATTCGCAGAAATGCAACTGCAGGCACGAGTTTTTCGTCAGTACAGTGTAGCCAAGGAATACGTTAGAGAAACCTTGGAGGTGAAAAGACAATAATTGGCGACCATCAGGCGACAGACTACGAATGATGGCTTTAGTTGGAATCTCCTGGACACCCCAAAGATTTACCCAGCGTTGCCACGAGGCAGACATTGTCCACCTGCGTGGCATGCGAAACCCAAATATAATAAAATTAGGAAAGTTAATGCGGATGAATGAAAAAACAGGAAAGTAGATATATTTGGTTTCTCTACCGTATTCCTTGGCTACACTGCACTGACGAAGAACTCGTGTCTGGAGTTGCATTTCTGTGAATTTACCCAATATCTCTATATTCCTGTTTTTTTCAGTCATCCGCATTAACTTTCCTTATTTTATTATTTTGGGTTTCGGAAATGTCTGCCTTGTGGCACCGTTAGGTCGTGTCCAGGAGATTCCAACAAAACCCATAGTGGTAATCCGTCGCTCGATTGTCTTCAATTATTGTCTGAGGGCGTAATAATTGGTTTGCCGACAAAAAGAAAGAAGATAAGTAGATCGTACCTTTCAAGCGATACTGTACTCGAATTAGTAAATACAAACGAAGTGCAATAAATTGTAGTGAAATGTTTTGTAATAAAGATATGTTTTTTCAATATTCACAAACGAGTCTGATTAAGTTTTGAATTAAATAAACAATACTGTTGAATATCTTATCTGAATTTTACCTTCCT
Source organism: Amphimallon solstitiale (assembly GCA_963170755.1). Lineage (NCBI taxonomy): Eukaryota > Metazoa > Arthropoda > Insecta > Coleoptera > Scarabaeidae > Amphimallon > Amphimallon solstitiale. Next base: position 82,051,965 of record OY720679.1, read on the forward strand.
ACGACTGCATAGGCGTAACTAGACCTCAACCATGGGGAGGGTCAAGGGGCGGGGGGCTCACTTCAAAGATATGCCATAATAGTCCATTTTTTCAACCCGTTTTTCTTTCGCATTTGTCAGTACTGGTAGTGGTTCTATTTCTTTCCATCAGAGTGTGTTAAAATAATGCATTTGTCGAGACTTTTAAAATTAACAAGTACTTAATGACCCAATTTTTCTTTTCTTTTTTTACTATGGGAGGGGGGTTCTAACCCCCCCCCCCCCCATGGTTACGCCACTGTACGACTGCTAAATCACAAAATACGTACGTTTTTAACATTTGCGGTGAACTGGTTTTTGTCTTTCTGCTTTCTGATGATATTAACAGTGCAGGCATACTTGACTCGGTATTAATACTTTAACTTGGGATTACCATTCAGTCTCGTGCTCCTGATGTAATTCTGCTTCTATTTTCTAAAATAACGAATTCTTCGCAAGACTCGTAAACTTCTTCAAGTTTTCTATGTTTCACCTTTTCCATTTTCTTTAGTAGATACAGATTCGCACGTACATTATCAAATTAAACTAGGTTATGATAAAGACAAATACGATAACGGCGGACTTTTTATGAAGTATAGTAACATACCGCCGACCGGCGGAAATCGACAAAGAAATATGCCTATTCCGCCGTGGCCGCACAAAACACTGCTTTTGTCGGTGGACTCGTTACTAAAATTGTAAGATTCGGCCGGTTCGCAGAAACTCCAAGTTTATACGGGCAAGACATTTAGCCACACAGAAAAAACGAAACCTTCTCAATAAATGTATTTTATTTTGATAAACGTGAAAATTACAATAATTATAGTGCCGTAACCAAAATCATATAGGGCAGCACAAGACTGCCATTATCCAAAATTACAGAACTTTATATTTCTAATTCCTATCGGGGTTGTTATGGGCGAATACCATCGTAGCAAAGATAAGTAAGAAACGCCAACCGTGGGCCATACTCGAAAAAATTCTCCGCAAGAAGAAAAGTTTTTTCATCAATAACCCAACAAACAGTATGAAAATAAAAATTTATTATTTCTCGTGAACGTTGCCTCAGTCTTTTCCTTTCAAAATTTTTAGATATAATTCAATAGTAGATGAAACAAAACAGTTAACTCTAAATGGATTTGGGGCTTCACCTAAATCATTAGGCTGAATAAAATTAACTTTAGGTGAAAATAAATTTAAGAATGATTTTTACGTCGTGAATTATTTTAATTGTGAAATGCAGCGTGTTTTTATCTGTTAAAATTTTTTCATATAATATAAGGCTGTAATCAATTTTGAATACTTTTTATTCATTTGCTGATTAACAAATCCGTTTACACTCTAAATACCATAAAATTACACGTTGCGAAGTTATAAAGTATTTTTAGGTAAGTGATTCTGAGGATTTTGTTTTAACAACTGAAATTTCAGATAGTGTATTCACACCAGGAAAAATTGCAACAGCAAAATCTCAAGTAATTCGTTTTCTAATACTTAATACAAGTGGTGGAATAATAAAGACTAAAATTTTTGCTCCCAGTACAGATAAATTAACAAATTTTGTATTACATAACTTTAGTGAAAATATAGTTTTTTTTAAATAGTATTGATAGACTTTGTACTTAGGGTTAATTATTTAAATAAAAAAGAAAAAGATTTTGCTGAAACGATAACCAGTTCTTAAAAGGCTGAAATTAATAAATAGTTTCTGGAACCAAATCAAATTCATTCATATTAGGTATGTATAAAGATCAGTTGCTTTCGTAACTAAATCATGCCTAAATCATTAGGTAAACAATCGAAATATATTAATCATGTATTCTGAAAGAGAACGCAATAATAATGGACCATTACTCCCATTCAGTGTGCAATTAGAAATACAGAATATGACATGTATAAAAACAATATAGTTTAATGATGATCCTAATAGAGCATTAATGGAACTCCCACAAATTGTATTAAAACAAGTCACATTCTTGCAATAATATGCACCTATAAAACATGAAAATGTATAAACTGTAAAAGTAACAAAAGTATCTGGTAAAAGTTCTATCTATTTTTAAAAGTACAATATTGCTACATGCAGGTAACGGATACATTCCTGAAGCACACCTAACTCGTAAGGAACAGCATGATACGTCTGTCGCCGATAAAATGGCAGCTGCTGCAAATATTGCGAGCGCAATCCAATTTAAATTATTTGAACGCAAATAAAGGGTGAAGTTGCTATAAAAAATACGCCATTAAAGTTGTCACATATCCAATAACTTTTGGCTGAAGCAATTACAAATGTTACTATAAATAAATGGAAAAAATATATTGATCGTGTATTTAAGTAAAAAGAAATTATAATGTGCACAATTTCATTTCTGTTGCAAATTTTTGTTTATCTTTGTTATTTTATTTGGAGATACTTTTGTAATAAATTTGAAATAGTTATTTACGAACCAAGTGCGGGAAGACTATTTTACCGCATGAGCGCACTTTGTAAGCACGAGCGACCGCAGGAAGCAAGCGCTTTTAATTGCTCTAATGCGTGGAAGATGTCTTCACGCAAGTGGTTTGTACAATACTTTTTTTACGAACATTAAATTAAAAAAATATTATTGATTAAAGTCATTAGTATCATACCTAACCTAAGATAGATTACAACACATGCGCCAAATGTCACTTTACAGGCGGTGAGTATAAAAAGTAGTTTATATAAACACATTTTGTTTTTATATTGGAAAGAAAATTCCATTAAATATTTATTAAGTTTGAGTTTACCAGAATAGGTTATGTGAAACATGCGGGATTTAATCCTAATTTTGAGTAGATTTGACATATTATTCCAGAAAGACACTGTTATCCAATCATTATTTTATTAATTAAATTCTTTACAGTTATTAGAACAAACAATTAAATTTAAATTTGTTGGCAAATTACTACATTCTAAACTGTTTACATTTATTAAATTGTTTGGTAAATAATGTCGGGTCTTAGCGAGATAAGTATTCATTGTTATTCTAAGGCAAGCTATAATAAATTAAAACATATTAATACAATTCGTAACGATCTAACCTCATGAACTATTTACAAGTAACAGCGTGCACTAAACAATGTAATTTGTCAACACTGTTATGAGACCACAACGACGTTGTTTATGTCGTAACTCGTCTGTTTAAAAGACCTATATTTTTCAACACCTTCAGTTCCATACCATTAATTTTGAGCCTCACCTCGTATACGGGAATACTTCTTTGGTAGAATGTTTCAATAAATAATAAATACCGGATGGAATAGTTGAATGAACTAAATCTTTTATTAACTCTTAATATAGATATCATTTTATGTAAATGTATATTTTCGCTGATTATAGTGGATATAATAATGCGAAAAATACCAACTTATTCACTTAATTCCGCTTTTTTAATGTAATTGGAAATTCAATTTTAAAAGCGAAAGCAAGCTCCGTGTGAACGTATCATTGTTTGCACGATATGTATAAATATATAAATAATTATTGTAATTATCCTAAAAAGGCATCCATTGTGTTACTTTTACTAATACGTGCACGCGAAAAAGTGACTAATTTTATTTATTTTACTCTCTCCCTACTTCTAGAAAAGTTATTAATAATTGTGTGATTTGCATCGTGTAACTAACGAACTATTTGACGCCAGCTTTATCCAAATGAGTTAGAATAAGTTACTTAGAATATTCTCTGTTATTTTGGCTTCTACTTTTGTCCTTTTATGTGTTATAGTGACGATGTTCAGTACCTTACAAGACAGCGCATAAAGTTCAATTTTAAATTTAGAATGGTCGAAAAGAATTTAAACATATAAATAGTTTTGAGTGTTTAAAATAGATAAAATCATCAAGTGCGTTAAATTTAATTTACTAACAGCTTTATTATAGTTCTATTTTCGAGTATACATTTTGGAACAGCGACCGTGGAGAGTTCTTGTATTGTTAATGCAACTGAATCATATACTAATGACATATTTCTCCTAATTAGATCATGGACTTATATGGTAATGAAAATTGTGAGATACATCACCAATAATAAAACTAAAAGTTCTTTTTCATGTCTAAGTACATACTTCAGTCTCAAATTTTATTTTAAAACACAATTTCATGTATAGAGATGCGGTAAATTCAGTTGTTTTATTTAAGGAACTTTTTCAATTCCTAGAATTAATGGAAAATCGTTTACCCAAAATTTGGTGTACCCAATTCAATTTTAAAAAAATGAGGTGTGGGCACCACACGACCTTCTTATACATATGTGCCTTTCAAATTATGCAAAGTTGTTCTAAATTATGCTTTAAATACTTTTATCCTCTTAAAAAAATAAGCCTGTGAGTAAATGTGTTACTTCAGGTCCGAATTTTGAAAATTCTTCCATACAAAAATTATTCAAAATCATATTCTAAGTACTTCTAGTATTTTAATAAATCTCTACAGAATGCATACTTTGTGAGATATTTGCAAAAAAATGCTCTTCGATAAGAGTAAAAGTGTTACTTCTGGTCCGGATTTTAAAAATTTTTTTATACAGAACTTTCTTAGTGTTGAAGAGACAGAATTGCCGGTATTTTCAATTTTATATATCTTCGTAACAATTGAAAATAGAACTAATCTAAAACTGGTGTCTGGTAGTAATTTTTACGTAGAATTTAATAATCCTTATCTATTATAAACCCATATTGGATTTAATTATAGAATTCGATAGATTTATTAAGAAAACTGGAGTTATTTCCTCTTGAAATGTTTCTATCATTTTGGTCTTGCATAGCCAGTTACTTGCAATCTGTATTTATAATTTGGCAAAAAATAATTTATGATTTAATATATCAAATGCCTCTTGGATGATCACAGTTGTAACTTTACGATTTAAGTAGCAATCAGCCTGCACATCTAGAAAATAAACGAGATCTGTGTATTTACATGCCAGCAGCTCTTAGCTCTTATTGTCCTATATATATTGTTCTACTCCTGTAGATCCGCGATGCTGCGGGCGGCGATAATATTTATGCTAGTCATTCTCTTTCTTAATTCTAGAGATTAGTTATTTTGTATCCTAATCCGGATAACGAAGGTTTTTGTATTAGAATGAATTAACTCTTTTTGGCTTTTGGTCAGAGACTTGTCGACAAAACACTACAGTAATTTATAAATAACAATAACAACTTTATTGTCGTCTAGACATACGCAATAGATACATGTCTTGTACAGACGATAAAAACTAACTAGAACATCGTCACATCAGAAAAATAAACAGTGGGCCTATTAAACGCAAAATTGGCACCCATTGCCATGCAAACAATAATTGCAGTCCAGTGGACTCTATCCATTTCAGCAGATATTCGCTCGTTTAAATCTTCCACATTAGGGAAAGGTGGTGCAAGACGGTGACGCTAAGGCCTAGAAGGCTATATCAAAACTGTTATAATAATAATTGAAATAAAACATTTTCAGTACGTACATTTCAATCTTTGAACATTAGTCTATTAGTAATGGCATTCCAAATTTATTATTTTTTGAATTTGAAGGTATGAAGAGGCAAATAAATAAAGCTTGTAAATTCACCATCTTGCCCCAGTGGCAGTGGTGGGGCAAGATGGGATTGTATGTGGGGTAAGATGGGGTCTAACCACAAAAACAATAATAAGGGAAAAACATAAAGTCATTTCAATCTTTACAATTTAGACAAATAAAAAAAACTTCATCCACGATATCAGGTTGGACACATATTTTATGTGCCCAACCTTGGCACTCATGGCATTGTATCCATAACTCACCCTTCACCTCATCTTCCTCATCAGAAGAACTCGACTCTTCTCTCTGACGTTTTGTAAAAATCTGTTTTTTTACATTCTCTACTGCATTCTGAGACTTCTTTTGTTTCTTTGCTTTGTCTTTCTTTTGTTGCTTTTCTAAATTCTTAGTTTCCCTAAGAGATTTTCTAGCTTCCTTCTATGCTTGTTGTTCTGCTTTAGTGTCAATTTCTTGTTGCAGTTCATTTTTGTATGGAGTACTTGTAAGGATTGTTGTCTTCCCTCTCTTAGGTCGATTAATTGTTGTGTTTTCAATACAAGGGATAGGCATTATATCTTCTAAAGAGGTTGATGAAGTAGACACGATATTGTTAGTGGAAACTTCAATATTTTCTATAGAACTCCATCGACAACAACTTGGCATAGATGGTGATGGTGTTCTGTTAACACGTTCTGGAGGAAGTGGTATATCTGTTGTTTCAGCTGCTACAAAATCAGATCATTGGATTAGTAGGCCAAATTCTATTCTTTTCGAATGCATTTACTGCAGTAGACATGTTAGCAACTTTAATGAAGGCATTGCCAAAAAGTCCGGCTATTTGGAACACAGTTTCGACTCGGCCAGGATGTGTACGTAGCCACGAACTTACTTCTGAATCATAAAATGTACTCAAGGGTTTCATAAAGCTAACGTCGAGAGGCTGGAGCCGATGTGTACAATGCGGCGGAAAACTCAACAAAGTAACTCCATGGTCCCGAGCATAATCTATCAGTTTTATGTTTCTTGTGTGCGTGTGGTGACCATCCAAGAGTAGTAAAACAGGCGTTTTTTTTATGCTCCCACTAACTCAACAAATTTTTCAAACCACGGGTAAAAAATATCTGTTTGAATCCATCCACTCGGATGAACTTGGGCGCATGCTCCAGGAGAACAATTGTTCATGAGCTTTGGATTCATTCTGCCTCGTGGAAATACAAACATTGGAGGTAAATAAGTTCCTATGATCTTTGATTTTGTTTTTACGGGCAACAGATATACCAGTCTCATCGCAGTTCCAAATCTGATTTCCAGTACTTATCCAAAACGTTAACAAGTAAATCGAAAAAGTGTCCTACAGCAACGCGATTAAAACCCATAGCTCTTGCAGCACTTGTACTTTCTGGTTTTCTGATGGACAAGTCTTTGTGACATGTCATAAATCCCATTAACCAATCTTTACCAGCAATTTTTGCATTTGACCAACAACGTGCTTTTCCTAAGAATTCAGCCCATTGGTATGCAAGCTTCCTCAAATCTTGAGTTGTTAATGCAAATAAACGTTCCTCCATTCTTTTTTCAGGTACATAACCAACTGCTGTTCTTCTTCCGGGGAAAAAATAGTAGTTTTGGACCTAATGGTTTCTTAAATTGATGGAGTCGTTCGCAGGGAGTTGACGAGAATCTTTCACTTTTCGTTTCAAAGTGGTTTGCGGTACCTCATACTCGTTTATACCCCAAACGACCTTCTAAAACTGAAACTACTGCTTGTATCATATTTTCATATAGCGAGGCTGCCAAGACAGTACACTCGACAAACGTTTCCTATGAAATGTAAGGAGTGAGGCTCCTCCCACACTGCGTTGCTCTCCCACCACTGTTAGCAAGCAGGCATCGCTGCATATTATAAGGTCATCTTCTGCATGGGATAGAAGTATAAACCGAAATTAAAATTTGCCGACTACGGTATAGTTAGTAAACATCTAGAAAGTGATTTATGTACCTTGGTCGTTATTGATTGTTGATAAAAAAAATGGATAGCCTTATTTCCTAAAGAGAAGTAGAAAAGTTTTTTTTTTGTTGGTAGGTAATTTTCTTCATCTAATATAATACAAAGTTTCAATTTTTATGATTCCAAATAAGATTTGCCTATTACTGGCAATATTAGAGAAATCTTGGGATATTATTTAATTTAAGCTTATCTCAGATAATCTATAATTCTGTAGTGGGTTATTAATGCTAAATATTTTCTCATCAATCCCGTTAGAAGAGATTAGTGTTAGGAACGGAATGACTATACGTATTTCATTTATTTTTATAATATGTAAATGGGAAGTGAATCTTGATATTAATCTGCATTACTACATTATTGCATTTTGGTAGATAATTAACAATTTAAGATAAATATAAGTTCTTCAACAAACATAATTTATTTGTAGACCTTTGTCCATTGTAAGGTACCATTAATATAATAATACTGACTAGTTTCGTCGAAAAAGATTGTTTCAGAGAATATTGTCAAAAGTTACAAGAAACTGTTGATAATTTGGTGTTACAGTTGATTCGATTATTGAAGTTCCAACTTGTTAAAATTGAAAGGTGTTATTGAGTTAATAAGATTTTATAGTTTGATTCAGAGAACAGCGCCTAACGAGATGCGACACTATAGCCGGATCCTTTGATGTTTCGTGTCTCACTTTCGCCTGGTCGTATTTGAGTGATAAACAACCGTCAGATTTTTACTTCTGCTGTAAAATTTATAGAATGCTAATTAATATGTTTCATAAATATGTCATTTCAATTGTTCATATTTTATAATCTTATCTAAGTAAAAACTATTTATATACATATATATTATAAATAATATTATACTGGGGTGTCTCTAAAAGGTGCGGAAAAAACGCTACCACACATTTCTGAGGGCAAAATATGACGATCTAACCCAACTTACCTCAGTCCAAAAGTGGATGCTTTCGGAGATACAGAGTGTCAAAAGTTCAATTTGGTTTTAGTTTTTTATAAATAATTTCTGTAATAATTGGTATATTGTCACAATATTTGGGTAGGGGGGGTTTCGTGGGGTAAAAAATTTAAATCTGCTCTCATTTTCATTGCAAAATGTAGAGGGCGCCACCTGCGGCATATTGTATCCATTTAAAACGTAATAACTTTTTTGAGACACACTGTATTTAACTTTTAAATAAAAATTCTTATTCTCCAATGTTTTTTACCTAGAAAAGGTATACCTGGTAGGAGTTGATTGGAGCAGCCGTTTATGAGTAATCTGGATATAAAAAATTCATTCCATATATGGACACATATGCTTCTGTAATTTGGGTGTTATTCTTGTGGCAATTCAATGCAATGGTGCATCCACTTTTGGACTGAGGTAAGTTGGGTTAGATCGCCCTCAGAAATGTGTGGTAGCGTTTTTTCCGCACCTTTTAGAGACACCCTGTATATAAGAAAGAATTTTTAATTTCTTCTTGGCCTTTTTGTAACTTGCTTTTACTTTTTTTGTGTGTGTTCTGATAACACCTCGTCTTGTCAGGTGATTGCGCAGATAATCACGCTTGAATCGCCTACCGAAGAAACAGGGTCACGCTTTTAACGTGTTTGTCGCTTCTCTTTTATCGTTATTCTCTCTCTCTCTCTCTGGTTTGGTTCTTCAATGGTTCTAATAGCAATGTTAAGTTTACATAATACGTTTACTTGAACCAAATAAGCATTAAGTTTTTGTTTTGTATCCACTGTTCTCTATGGTACGAGCTGTAAATGATAGCTTATTAAGAATGAGATCTACCACAACATGGTAACATATTTTCGGAACAAAATAATGCTACAAGTGATAATGTTGGTTTTTGTTAAAGTATACTGACATATTGTGCAACTCAGAATATATTTGCATGGATTTCCTTATTCTCAAATTGCTAAACTTGTGAGCACTTTCTGAACATGTAATGGTTTGTGGCCTATATTTTTATAGTTTTCATTTTTCATTTTAACGTTTTGACACATGTATGTTTGTCTTTGCTTACACGTTACTGATATAAATAAATTATTATTATTATAGGTATATACCCATAGAATACTAGCCCTCTAAAGCACGAAATAACGATACTTTAAGCATTTCTTATAGAGGATTTTAATGTTGGGCACTGAGTAGGTTAATGCTTAGAAAATAAAAATTTTGCAATTTCAAAGTTAAAATACTTAACAAAATAACTATTTTATGAAGTATTGTTACTTTTTTGGTTATTTTTATATTTATTTCTAATAGTCCATTAACTTCTAATTTTCACTTTGAAAATCTGTTTTATCCTAGCAAACAAATGGTAGCATAAGTACCTAATTAGTCTTTTATTATTGTATATTGCATTCAGGTACCTTGTAGGTGTTTCCTGTATTATTCTAAATTCTGGAAATCCCTTACTATTGGCTACTTAAGAAAAATCGATTAGGGTGATGATATCAATAACAAACCCGTTATAGTTAACTGTAAATTATTTTCCTTATAGGAGACAGGCAGTTTGACATAATTGTTAGTAGGTACTAAGTACCCACTGTATTAACTTAAGTGATCATAGTAGTGGCGAAACAATTTTTGTTTACGGAAAGTGTTTATATTATTCCTCTAGTACATAAGGTAAGTTATTATCAGCGATATTAACTCTCGGTTGAAGTATGGTTTCTGAAAATAGTAACCTATAGGTTTTTTATTCAAAATTAAAAAAAAGATTATTTTATGTTGAAATATAATCTTGGCTCTGCTAAATAAATTTTGTCTTGCTTTAAAGTGCGGTTCGTTATTCGGTACATACAATATTTAATAAAGAATGTGATGTAGGTTTTGCTAAGTTTACTTACTTAACGTAAAGAGGACCATAAAAAAAAACTCATTTTTCTTTATCAAATTTCTTTCGGAAAAACACTGGACATTCAGAATTTTAAGTAATATATACGTACCTACTGTTGCAAGAATATGACTAATTTATCTAATACAAATTATATAATATTATACAGAGTGGTTGGATTTTCATTGTACACTCAATATTTTCATTGAGAGTATAATATTTTAAAAAAAACAAAATGTATGTGATACTATTTTTTGCCCTCTTTCTAATCCTGTGAAATAGGATAATGTCGTTTGAAAAACAAAAGATAATCTATTTTTTTTTAAAATTGAACACCTGTATATTATTGGATATTTTGATAGCTTATTCAATTCTGAATATAATATCATTTATTTTTTTTTTCGTTGGGCAATGAATAACGCCATAATAACAAAAAATAAAAAAACACATTATGTATTGGTTAAAAAAAAAACAATGGAAAAAAAATAACACAAAAAAGCAAATATCCTATTGAAGAAATTGTTCAAAATGGCCACCATTTTGGTTGATACATATCTGAGCTCGGTGCAATAAATTATTTTTGTATTTTCTTAACATATCCGGGGTAATTTCCTGTGCTGCCAATTGTATTTCATTTTTCAGTTCTTCTAGGGTATTCGACAGAGTGCAATATACCTAATTTTTTATAAATCCCCAGACAAAAAAATCTAATATTGAGAGGTCAGGTGATCTCGGAGGCCATAAATGTGGCCCTTTATTCCCCATCCACCTATTTTCAAATTCTAATTGTAGAAAATTCGTCACTGATTGTGCATTATGCGGTGGTGCGCCGTCATGTTGGAACCACATTTGTGTCCGGATAGCTAAAGGCAGATTGTCTAAATATTCTTGAAATTCAGTTTCAAGAAAGTTTAAATATCGATTTTGAGTAAATGTGCCGTTATAAAAATAGGGTCCTAATAACTGATCCTCTATCACACCTATCCAGATATTTGTAGAAAAACGTATTTGGCATCGAGTTTGCTGAATCCTACGAGGAATCACGTCATCCCAAAAATGACAATTGTGTTTATTAAACACACCATTCCTATGGAAATTTGCCTCGTCCGTCCATAAAATGTGTGACAAGTACTGCCTTCCAGCATTTAATACCCAATTACAAAAATTCATCCGTTTTCGCAGATCAAGCGGTTGTAAATTTTGCACTAAACGAATTTTATAGGGTTTCATTTTGTGTTTTTTAAGGACTTTCATGATTTTATACCTGTTGATGCCAAGCTCTTGTACAACAATTCTAGTTGAAGAAGTGGGGTATGCTCTAAAATACGCCAACATATTTACTTCATCATCTTCTTCTGCATCGTTTTGATTTATATTTCTATTTCTTACATTTCTTATTTTTTTAAAACTTCCGTACCTCACTAATGAAGTGTGTAAATTTAGAAATGTATTCCAATGCGGTTGCCTTCGATCAGGGTATTGATTAACATACATACTTGCAGCTTGACAGCAGTTATCATTTGATAAATAAAAGCATCGTAACATATCTGCTTTCTCTGCATTAGTAAATTCCATTTTTAATAAATAATCTAGAGAAACTATCACTAATGATTCACTAATCACTAAACTGTGTCACCTCATCAACTGGTATGCGAATTGACACTTAAATAATATTTTGTTTTTTAACCGGCCATATTTTCAAAGCATACTTTTTATTTTTTATTTTTTGTTATTATGGCGTTATTCATTGCCCAACGAAAAAAAAATAAATGATATTTTATTCAGAATTGAATAAGCTATCAAAATATCCAATAATATACAGGGTGTTCAATTAAAAAAAAATTACATTATCTTTTGTTTTTCAAACGACATTATCCTATTTCACAGGATTAGAAAGAGGGCAAAAAATAGTATCAGACACGTTTTGATTTTTTTAAATATGATACTCTCAATGAAAATATTGAGTGTACAATGAAAATCGAACCACTCTGTATATTATCTAAATAAAACACTTGAAATATGTTCCACTAATTTTAACGAGTCTTTGGAACATATGTTTCGGTATCTTCATACCATTTTGGAAGCTTGACTAAACGGTCAGTGTTTTGGGAGAGGTTTTATATGCCATTGAGTTCATTGTCTTTTTGTTAAAATGTCTATTATTGGTGTACGTGTATTTGTAAAATCTGTGTGTGTGTTAGGTTCTCTCTTCTTTGGATTGCTTTTTTAATTTAATATTTCTAACAAATTTGGTTTTGAACCTTTGTTTACATTATGTAAAAAATTAACAACTATCTATATCGGAAAAATAGAGATTATCAATACATTGTTGGGCAAAATCTGTGTTTTTAATATTACCTATCAATATTGATCTTTTGTGGCCGATATACTTGGCTTTACAGTCTGTACATCTAATTTGATACACACCAAATTTGTGGGTAAGCTTAGTTCTTTCCTTGTTATTGACTAACATAAGTTGTTTTTATTTACGTTAACTGTATTGATTTCTATTTGCTTTAGTATTTTTGAGTTTTCATCATTGTTTATGTTTGACAATGTCGTCTACTATTTTCACTTTGAGTCCATCATTCGTAGCTATAGTATTTATTGTGTATACTTCCGTGTTAAAATCTTCATCACTTAGCAATATGTTAATTATTCTATAAGCGAAACTATGTAAAGTTGCTGTTTTTATACCCCAAGCTTTTTCAAATTAGCTGGTGTAATCGTACATGGGTTTCCTGTATGTGTTGAATAAAAGTTTATTTTTGATCATTATGTCTTAAAAGTTTTAATTTTTTTTTTCTATGTCTATGGTGAATTGAATATTTTCGTGAATAGTGTTTACATATGAGGAAGTCGTTTTATTTGTTTGATATATTTAATATTGCATTTTAAATAATAAGTATATATTTATTTATTTTGTCAAAGAAATACGACAACATATTGATCAACACTAATTGAATCGTCACGGTTATTAATATAAATTTAGAAATGCTTTGTAAAAGTCTAAATTAAAGAACTATTATTTTGTATTATATCAATATAAGTATGTTATATTTAAGATATGAATATATTTTACATTTAAAATCTTTACAATACTCAAACTAGAAAATGTAATGTAGTAGGTATAGCTATCAAATAGTGGGTTAATACAAAGTTTCATAAACTTTTTTTACCCCTGTATACGTGAATCTTAGAGTTATTCATATCTTACTTTTTTAGGGTCATTTGAGTTGTTAGTATGCGTGCGCACATGTTTTATTTTAAGGATGCGCGCGCTGAGAAGTAATCAAATATAAATACAGTAACCCCTCAAATGACCTTGAAAAGAAAGCTACATATGTAGCTTACCTCGCATCAGTGTTGCAGCGATTATTTCAGATATGCATACGAAAAAATAGTAATATAACCGTAAGAATGTAAATATTCATCATGTTTTCGATGTGAATCTAAGTTTAAAAAGTCATGGTGTTTTTTTAATTAGAGCTATCAACATTATATTTCAACAACAATTGTAATTCCGCTTTCTTTTGATCAGTTTTGTTTAATTTTACCGCAATACAGGGCGAGATTGTTAGGCATGATATCTTAGAAACAATTCGGATTTGTTTCACGTACATTTTTTTCGTTATAATTGGTCTTAGAAAATAATATTACAGCATCGTGAGCCATTTATGGTACACTCTGTATATGTACTATTATCGCCTAATGTTAAAAAAACATCACACATATCATTATGTTATAGTTATTCGGGCACTGGCAGAGTTACGCGCAATATTTTGTCCGTTTTACGGAACGTGAAGGACTTATATACACATGTCGTTATTTTTTGATATGCTGACTAATGTGGCTAGTAATTTAAGCCATAAATAATTAGAACTTTAACGCCATCTCTTTTTTGCATAAATTACGTAATTTAATATTAAAAATGAGGTGTGGCCACCACACGACTTTCTTATACGTATGAAAGTGTTACTTCCGGTCCGAATTTTGAAATTTCATTTATACAAAAAATATTCCAAATCCAACTCTAAATACTTTTGTACTCTTCATAAATATATATAGAATGCATAATTTACGACATATTTGCAAAAAATCACTATTCGATAAGAGTAAAAGTGGTACTTCCGGTCTAAATTTTGAAATTTTTTTTATACAAAAGATATTTAAAAGTATGTTCTAAATACTTTTATACTCGAAATGTACCTGCCTAGAAAGCATGACTTGCGAGATATTCGCAAAAAACTGATTTTCGATAAGAGTAAAAGACCTACTTCCGGTAGGAATTTCGAAAAACTTTATTAAAACAATTTTTCTCAAATTTAATTTTGAGTACATTTGAATTCTTTATAAATTTGTTTAAACTTAGTAATTGACGAAATATTTGCAAAATTCGATTTTTTCACTGAAGTAAACTACTACTTCCGGTCTGCCGATTTTGCTCAAAATCTAATCAGTTCTCAAGAGGGAGATTATATTCGTAACTACAAAATTTGGAATTGATATCTACAGCGGTTTGACCGCTATCGTGGTCACACAGACACACACACACACACACACACACACACACACACACACACACACACACACACACACACACACACGGACACACAGACACACAGACATTTTTTAAAAACCACTTTTTTGGTATCAGGGGACCTCAAAACGTGGACATCTGCAAAAATCTCGAGGTCGAAAATTTTCATCATCACAATACTTCCTTATACTACGTATAAGAAAGTAAAAAGCGGTTGATTTAAATCAGTATTTACATTTTTAAACATGTTTTTCGTATTTTATACAATACTCCCGCTATTTAAATAATTTGGAAAACGTCATACATTTTTATAAACTTGAAAAGTTTAACCAAAAATCTAAATTTACACCGCGAAAGTATAACCAACCAAATTATATACAAAGACCTGTCCTGGTGAAGCGTTAAAGCCCATTATTGATATCTAGTAATGCAAATAGCAACAAAAAAAATTAATAATAAAAACTGTAGATAATTATGCAAATAGCAACAAAAAAAATTAATAATAAAAACTGTAGATAATTATAAGCTGTATGATTTAAAAATATTTTTATTTCTTACTAAAAAATTCTAAAAACCAGTGAAACACTGTATATTTAAAAATACCCACTCTCTTGCGCCTGTCGGTAATGTAAAAGGTATGTACGATACGACTTGTTACTTTAAAAATATGGAATTGCTATACGAGGGCGACCTGAAATGTTTCCGGAATAGACAAGAAAAACACAGTATTGGTGTGGTTTTTATTTTTGGATGAAGTCTCCTCGAAGATCAATACACTTTTTTAAACGGTGCTCGAGTCTCTTCAAGCCGTCGGAAAAGTAGGATATTTTGAGGTCTGCAAAATAGCCATCTGTAGCGGCGATGACCTCCTCATTTTTGAGGCAAATCTCTTTCCTGCCAGCGATTATTTCAGGTTTGGGAATAGGAAAAAGTTGCTGGGGGCTAGGTCCGGTGAATATGCAGGATGAGAAACTAATTTGTAGCGCAACTCATTCAATTTGGACAAGACCATGCGAGATGAATGAGCCGGTGTATTGTCGTGGTGAAAAAGCACTTTTTTCCGCTGCAAACGAGGCCGTTTCTCCTTCAATACTGCATCGAATCGGGCCAATAAATCGCTGTAGTATTGCCCCGTGATCGTCTTTCCCTTTTGCAGATAGTCGATGAGGATCATACCTTGGGAATACCAAAAAATGGTCGCCATGACCTTTCCGGTCGAAGGAACGGTCTTTGCTTTCTTCGGCGCTGATTCGCCCGGAAAAGTTCACTGCCTGGATTGTTCTTTGGTCTCCGGTATGTAGTGGTGGATCCAAGTCTCATCCACGGTTACGAAACGCATGAAGAAATCTCTTGGATTGCGTTGAATCCTGGCCAGACACTCCTTCGTAACGGTCATCCGAATTCGTTTTTGCTCTGGCGTGAGCAAACGCGGTTCACATCGCGCCGAAAGCTTTTTCATTTCCAAAATTTCGTGTAGGATGTGGCCAACGCGTTCTTCTGAGATGCTTGTTGTCTCTGCTATCTCTTTCAGCTTCAATCGGCGGTCGGCTAACACGACATCATGAATCTTGTCGATCATTTCATCGTTGGTAGCGGTTGGGCGTCCATTGCGTGGTTCATCATTTCTGCTTTTGCGGCCACGTTTGAACTCGCTCACCCAAAAGCTGATGGTCGAAAATGAGGGAGTAGATCCGCCATGAACTTCTAGCAAAATATTTCGAATTTCCGTGGCCGTTTTCCCAGCCATCCAGAAGTGTTTTATCCCTGCACGAAATTCGATTTTATCCATTTTTGCGAAACTGCCTGGCTTGCTACACAAAACATACTCTTAAATAACAACTATTGACAGTAGACGTCTGAAATTTTGACAGTTGCTATAAAAAGGATTGCCCTTGCCGACCAATGAATCCACTTCAACCTTCGTGCGCCATCTCCTGCTGATTCCGGAAACATTTCAGGTTGCCCTCGTATGTAACTTATTTTACACAGCATATAATCAACCAATTTTCATATAAAATATGAACAATTAAGCAAAGAGCAATCTCAGTGTTGAATTCTACAGCTCCGGATTTTCAGGTACAGTTTTAAGTATTAAAATATGTTCGTTATCTATCTTATTACCAGAGAGACACAGGCATCGCATTCATGGATATGTACAATACTGGATTTGTTCAATTACATCATGATTACACTTCTAACCTAAGAAACTTTAGCATATACAGTGTTGCCGTAATACTTTTATCTTATACACAACTAAAAAATAAGAACCACAATCGTAAATACTTTATGTCATGGGATAATTAATTAACTATAAACAAAAATATAGTTTTAAGAAATAATATTAACATATGCAATATCAATTTATAATGCTCGAATAACGAACGTTTATAGCAAACATTGTACATGCAAGGTGTATAGTTGAATAGTTATGGCAACCGATACGTGCTAATAAATTAAAAAGACGACAAATTTGAGATGCTGCAATATTTAACCTGCAAGTAAAATAACCTACAAAAGTCATTTCCGAACTGACATAAATAGTAATATTTATACACCTTTTCACATTTGTCATAATTACCTTTTGATGTTTGTTATAATTGTCATCCAAACAATATAAATTTGTCGACAGTGCTTTCCTACTACACAGAATAGCCAAGGATTATATAAAATATAGGCATAGAAAAGTAGTGTTTAATAACTTTATTTATAATAATCAATTTCTAACTGGCTTGCAAGTCATAATATTTTAGTAGAGGAAGCTGTACATCTTGAAATATTAATTGATTAGTTTAATTGCATTGTTCTGAAATTGTTCCGATCGAAGATAATTTGTAGTAGTATTGAATTGTCGTCTTTAGTTCGTAGTTTGGCAGTATCGGTTGTCAAAAAGATTCAACTACAATATAATTTATTACAGTCCAAGCGCAGGCAAATGTCCGCAGTGTGATTATTAAATATTAATGATAGACTTCACGGAATAGACATGAATGAATACTCCACTGATTGTTGCAGACATATGTAAAGCTTGTATATCGAACCTAAGAATCATTATTTTGACAATTATTGTTAGTATTGTATTTTATTTTTTGTAATAAAACGTGATTTTTTCGCATATTTTTTATTGTTTTAAATATAAATCTGTAAACTGACTTTCCGAGCAATCTGTATATAACATTGTATGCGCTAAATGCCGCCAGTTCATCTATAAGAGAGATAAGGTAGCTGGTACAAATATGTACATAAATACATGACTAATATTTTCTTCGTTTTCCAATCTGAAGTAATTATTAAATAAAGTAGTAAACGTTTGGAAGTCCCTGTATACGATAATAAAAATAATCTTTCAAATGTAGGCATTAATTTCTAAGCGCAGATTAACATTGATAGTTGTTTGAAAATACATTATCCAAAACGTGTTAGCCTTGATATTAGATATCGTGAGTGATATAGAGTGAATAATTTATTTCTTTTATTGATTTTGCTCATCCACTACTTGAAAAATATATTTTTCTTAAACTTAGTACATATTTATCCTATGAATTAGTTATAAGATATAATACATAAATTACATTTAGTATTTAGTTGCTTCTTTGTTGATGTAATTTTTCTTTTATATGTAAGTCTAACATATTGGGGCACTATTCCGTCTTACAACATTTAAATATGTAATAATCTGCATACATATAATAGTTTTCTAAGAAAATATTCAGCCTCCTTTATCTTATCTACGATTTTAAAACTAATTTTAGTTTCGGAATCTCATATTATCGACTGCTAACTAAACTCAGTTGAGTATTATTGCTTACGAGGTAGAGATCGTAGCTAAATGTTCGCGAAAAATAAAGCATTATTATTTAGTGATTTATACGCAGAGATAGATGTATGTTACCTACATACTTTTATAACGCAAACAAGTGTATTAAAATATCTTAAAATGTAGAGGTAATATGTATACTTGTTTCTTACTTACATAAGTTTCATGTTATGAAAGTGCTTAGAATGTATTTTTTACATTGACTAATCTTTTTAATATCATTACGTATTGCTTTTCGCGAACGTAACAATAACGTAACATAACCTCACTCTAGTGATTTACGTTATATAAATAATTATGATTCGGATGTTTCTTTACTTGTTGATTTCGCAGACTACTAGCTGTGTACGTTCACTACTTACTTATTAAGAATGAGTATGTAATGAAAATGAATATTTAATTTTTCATAAATATTTATTTTAGTATCAGATAGGTCTTTATTTTGTACGGATGGATATGAAAATTGGCTAATGTAAATATTATTGATTGAATTTTAATTATCCGAATGCGTCTTAAATATAGGTTTACTCGGACGTTAATAATTCATAATAAGTGTATATAAAAATGATTGTATATGACATTACGCAAATACTTCAGCGTAAAATATTGAACAATTTATTCACAATGTTAAGACGTTATTTAATATACGAGGGCCGTCCAGAAAGTAAAGAACGTTTGACATAACTAAATAAAAACGAAAGAGATCAGCACAAAACTTTATTTTTCTACTCCTATACTTTAATTGTATTATTAGATATGCCGAACTTGTATTTTAATGATGTCTACTAAGATACAGATTTTCATTAAGATACAAGTTTATGTCCAATAGGAATACAGAATTTTCATTAAGATTCAAGTTTATATCCAATAGGAATGCGACATTACAATATTCAATCAATATTTAATCTGACAGGTATACAAATTAATTAAATGTGACAGTTCTCTGCAATTTACTAGTAAGTAGTTAAAATTTGTGCTTTTTTGAAAATATAAACGGTAAAAATGAGGGATAATGACAGTGAAATGCAAAATTTGACTCCACCAGAAATTATGGAACAAGTTTTAGTATCCACGAACAATTTATTACCAGCTAAATTAGCAAAGATGTACGGAAAATTTTACGCTCAATTTATGAAATGGAATGTTCAAAAAATATTGTTTTATTATGGGGTCGTAGAAAAATAGTGTATGCAACTCGCATTTAATGGCTATTAAGACACTCGTATTCATTACAATACGAGCCGAAGGTGAGTATTGTAATTTTCTTACTCATGTCTTAATAGCTATCATTAAATGTCCATTGCATAATATACTATTAGTACCCTACTATATTTTTCAATGTACTAGCCATAACTGTAACGGTACTTATCGTAACGTGGGAGCAATTTTTCAATTTCGATGTTATACTCTTCTACCGTCAAAGATTTGAGCCAGGATATCACTTTTTGTATGAGGTCTTTATCGTTTGAGAACTGTTTTCCACCCAAATATTTATTTAGTTTCGGGAATAAGTGAAAATCACTTGGTACCAAGTCAGGGCTGTAAGGAAGATGTCCAAAAATTTCGTTGAAGGTCCAGCTGTGTGAGTGCTGATGCATGAGGTCGCCCATTTTCATGAAACAAAACCGCCTTTGCAAACGACATTCCATGACTCTTGCTTTGGATGGCGCGTCTAAGTTGTTGAAAAGTTTCACAGTTGGCCTCTGACTTTATTGTGACTCCTCTTGGCATAATCTCTCACATGGAGCAAACCCTTTCGGTCCCAAAAAACTGTTGCAATCGTTTTTCTGGTGTCTAGATTTGGTTTTTCTTTTCTGGGTTTTGAGGTTAAGTTTGTGTGATGCCACTCCATAAACTGGAATTTGTTTTCGGAATCTTGTAAAAAAGCTTAGTTTAATCTGCTGTTACAATGCCATCGAGAAATTCGTCACCATAATTGCGGTATTGCTCCAAAAATTTAAGGGCTTCTTTCACCCGTTTCGTCTTATGGACATCAGCCAAATTCTTAAGTAGGTATCCACCGAAAGATTCATGTAATGGGCTTAAAGTGAGATGCTTGGTTTTCTATACCGAGTGATAGACTCCCACTTCGATTGCCGTCGTGCACACTGGTTCTTCTTTGATTAAATGTTAAGCATCATTTCCTCACAGAAGCCTCGTTTATTGCACTATCACCATAAACATTCTTTGTTTGCTATAAATTTCGAAAGGCCGAACATTCAGAAACCAAACACACTTCACATTTGGCGGGATTTTCGATGGGCGCATCCATTTTGAAAGGTTACAGACAAAGACGCACGACCCTTAGGCATCAACACACAGCTAACAGGCGCGCATGCGTTGGCGGTAGTTTGTGATAGACGCCGAGTGTGGTGCGCAATCGTTCCTTACTTTCTGGATGACTCTCGTATGTTATATGTACAAGCATATTAAAAAAGTTTAGGTATTATCAGCGCATGTTTGTTTTTGAAAAATGTCCCCGTCTTTGAAAACCTATAGGATTGAACTGCTTGTATTTCACGTCTTGAATTCTTCGAATGGTACTGCGACTAGCGCTACGCACCTGCTTCCACGTTTTACCTTTAGTTACTCATTTTAAGCAACCTAAGCTCAAGAAATTCGAACTAGGATTGTGGTTAGGTGTCCTACGCGCCCTTTAAACACTTGCTTCCTTAATTAGCATTCATTGTCCGCATTGGCACATAGGACACATATTTTACCAATTTCCTCATTTTGCGCTATTGTTATCTATCTCTTCCAGGCTGGTTTATGGCAGCACACCGTCTTAGCAAAGACCCTCAAATTTCGTTTTTGTGGTCATGGCATCCGCTCTGCTGTTATTCGTGCCCACCTGTCAGAACTCATTCGGGCTCATGTTTTTTTAACATATTTTGGCTGAAATTTTCAATTTTGGTTTGTTGCCCAATACTTTGGCTTGTTTTCTTGTCTTTTAACGAGATGATTAAAATTATTTTTACCATCGTTCCTTGTGTGACTTGGAGTTTATCTAGAGGTTGTTTTGTGAGTGCCCATGTTTCAGTTTCATAAGTTAGTGTAGGCAGTGACCGATTTAGTATTTAAGAGGCACCAGATGCAATTCAATTTTGAGCCTCTTCCCCAAATATTTTCACTATTTCCACCCTACAGTGTGCAATCTAGGCGCACGATTTTTTGCTGTGGTAAGCACTACTATTACAATGGTCCAAAAAGAAAAATATAAGACGAAGAAATAACAGAAAATTACATTTGTTTGGCTGTATTTAAAGGTTTATTGATGTTTAGACTATATTATTTTAGAACATTGAATCATATAGGTACAAGAATTATTAGGTTATGTTATGTAAAAGTGTTAAAAACTTGGATATTTACAATCTTTGACTGTTTTATTCCATCAAGCATGTTTGTACTGGTTCTTGAATGATTTCGTGACTGCGTGAATGCGCATGCGTTTATTCATCTAGTAGTTTGTGATCCCACCCGCAAACATGTCACAGGTGGCGATATTCATTTGTCAATTTAGGGAATACTGCTAAATTATTAATTACCTTTATTATGAAAAGAAATAGTAATGAAACAACATATTTTTTTAATTTTTGGAATTGAATTTTGAATCTGTATATAAGGCCCCGGGCGCGCGTCTCTTACTATTGTTAAGAAAGGCGTTGCCGGTGGGGAAATTGTCGCTGCGCAGAGAAAGAAAATATTCGGAAAAAAGAAATGATAACATTTGTTCATCATTGCATACATTAGCCAGAGGAAGGAGTAAATGCAGATAAGAAATTGTAACATACTGAAAAGAGATACATATATAGGAAACATACGCCATTTCGATGTGTAACGCTTGACAATTTTTCGAGACTGCTCGTGCTTATTGTAATATTATAAGAATCAACTGCGCACCTTGTGGGAGGGGCATCTTACCGGCCAAGTCTCGCTCTGTGAGCTGTACATACGCATTGTTCTAGAACTTAAACTTTCATTCTTGCTGTAAATTTTCTATCATTGTATAGTTTATTTCAAATTATAAGAATATAATTTTGAACTTTTCATCTAAATTGCAGTAATTATAATGTACTTAAATTTTGTCATTACGAACCTCGGTAGTTTGTTTGCGTAAAAGATAATCGTATTGAGTAGCCAAGTAGTTATTGCCGCAGGTGGTGCAATAAAAGCATTAGAGCCGTTCAAAGTTATATTCTTATAATTTGAAACAGACTATGTCTCAGGACATAGTTCAGTTTTGCAAATCATATCCCACGTTGTTAGGACGACTATTGTATGTTTTTAGCCAAAGTTATTGTGTCTGCTAGGTAAACGAACTAGTTAACCTCTTCGATCTCATTTCAGTTCTTCGTTTTGACGATTTTTTTATTTTGTCATTACTTTTGCTATTTCACGTCGCCTAACTACTTCTAATTTTTCTGAAATCCTGTAATATTTTGTTTAAATCTTTTGCATTGCTTGTCATTAAAATGATATCATCAACTAATTTTAAATTGTTTAGTCATGATCTATTGATCATTTGGTTTTCATTGTCTTATTTAATATTTTTAATAACTTATTCTAGTACTGTCGGTAGAGATGAGGAAACTTTAATTAAAATTAACTGTTGACAAAGTAAATGCATTGATTATCACCAACTCTCTATTAATTAGTAGAAATATATACAAATTTTCTTTCTTTTGTGTATTGTAGTGGGAAAAATATAGTCCGGCTATTGTCTAACTTCGACCCTGACGCACTACGAAATTCTAAATTACTCATATGAAAATATTCATCAAAACTTTGGAAATTTCCTGTATAGTTATGCGACCTTGTTAACAAAGGTGACATCCAAGTTTTTGTCTATTATTCCATAGGCCTTACAACAATATAACATAATTGCCAACATTAATTGATTTATGACATGGTATTCTTCTGATTCCATAAATATACTCGTCAATATCTTCAGTCATATGAGGCACTCTTCCTGATATGATGTCATTCATCATTAGAGTAAGGTTTTATAGGATTCTTTTCAATTGATTATGCTTCTTTGCTATTAGCGATTCTGAGAACAGTTAAATAGGAACAATCCAGCAAGGCCTTATGAACTACTGTTTTACTAAATTTTTGTTGAATACCTTTACTTTCTTATACGTAGTATAAGGAACTATTGTGATGACGAACATTTTCGATCTTCAAATTTTTGCAGATGTCCACGTTTTGAAGTCCTTTAATAACGAAAATGTGTTTTTTGCAAACATATCTGTCTGTGATCACGATAGCGGCTAAAACGGCTACAGTTACCAAAATCAAACTTTATATTTATGATATACTCAGATTCGATTAGTAGGTTCAGTAAAATCGATAGACCGGAAACTTTACTAATATCTCGTCAACTACTAAGTTTAAACAAATTTTATTTATCTAGGATACAAAAGTATTTACAGCCCGAATTGGAACAATTTCTGCTTATAAACGAATAGCGGTTTATGTGAATATCTCGCAAATTATGCATTCTATAGAGATTTATTTAAGTGCAAAGGTAGATTTGGAACAGTTTTCGTATAAAAGAAATTTTAAAATTTGGACCGGAAGTAATAGTTCTACTCTTATTAAATAATAGCAGTCTTTTGCAAATATCTCGCAAATTTTGCATTCCATACATATTTATTGAGAACACAAAAGTACTTGGAGCTGCATTTGGTATAACTTTTGTATAAAAACAATTTCAAAATTGGGACCGGAAATAATACTTCTATAGAATATCAGTTTTTTGGAAATATTTCTCAAATTACGTTTCTATAGAGATTTATTAAGGGAATAAAAGTACTTTGAGCTGGATTTGTATAATTTCTGTATAAAAAAATTTTCAAATTTCGGATCGGACGTAACACTTTTACTCAGAGGTTGATTTTATTAAGGAGAATTTAAAGTTAATTTGAAACAGCTTCTGTATACACATTTCGGGACGCACATACGTATAAGAAAGTCGTGTGGTGCCCATACCTCAGTTTTAACAAATATTTTCATTCCGCTTTTCTCAACATACTTAGAGCGTAGCTTAAAATTTAAATTTGTGGGTTTCGTTTTCTATTATTTAGTTTTGTAATTTTAGTCGTTAGAGAAAATTAATCTGTAAATAACAGCTGCTGGGTGTTTTTAAATTATAAGTTGATACTCTTTCTAAACAGAGGATCCCTTGTGTGCATAGTCAAAACTCTATTATTACCTAAATTTTTATTTAGAGTGACTATAATAGTTTTAAAGATTTGTAGAGTGAATCTATATACTTATATTGAGTTTTTCATCGTTTTCTCTAAATTTACACTTGAAGAATTATCATAGTGGAGACATGTGTACTGTTTTGATCTTTGATCTGTATTTATCTTATCTTTCCGGATGTAATTTTGTAAAAATCAGATTAGTGTAGCGATTTGTTTTCATTAAATCTGTACTCTTTCTAATGACAAAAATCCAAACTGTTGCAGAGATGCTAAGAAAATACTATAACTGACTGCATTTTTGAAAAGTGTGTTATATATTTATTTCAATTCGATTATTTCAAGCTCTGTTTTGGCTTTTTTTTAATTGGTATTAAAAGCTTTCAGTTTATACATTTATTATAAACACTTTCGAAGTACCCAGTCATTTTACTATTGCTATTACTATTGCGATGATGAACATGTTTGATTTCGAGAGGGTTTTTGAAAATTCCTACCGGATCTAGGTCTTTCTCACTTATCGAAGAACAGTTATATGCGATTAGCTCATACATTTAACTCAAAGCGTTGATTGAAGGAATACATAAAGATGCGCCACTACATAGCACTGAGCGTAGCTAAAACTGGATCCGAGATCTATAGCGACTGCATCAGTCGTTTGGGTCCGAGATTCGAAACAGCCCGAGACAGCGATGATGATTTCGGCATGGGGTTTGCGGGACGACTTAACGGAAAGACACGCAATTTTACTATAGCGTTGCGCATCTTTATATATTCCTTCAATCAACGCTCAAAATATGACAATATTTAAAACCTAATTTGGAACAGCTTTTGTAAAGAAAATTTTCAAAAATCAAAGCTGTCACTGCTGCTACGCCAGTTTTATAAATAGATGTGCGATTATTATTTTTAATACATAAACTTGAATAAAAATTTTCAAGCATCATAACAATAACAATACTTGCCTTTATACCTAAAATAATAGTGTAAATACTTTGCCAACCCCTTTCTTTTTGAGGCAAATCAGTTGAGGTTGGACTGTATTTGTTATCAACTTTTTAAAATGAATTTTAGTTTTAATAAAGTAGGTAGTTAATAAAAAGCTCTGGATTTTCAAATACAAAAACCTCTACTTTCTGCTGAATTGTAGAATTGTATAATAACTGCTAGAGTACGGTGTTGCCAAACCTACACTCTACAACTTTTGTATTAGGAGTGTTGACTCAAATTAATCATAGAATCGTTTTACCTGAAGTTTATTCGCGTATTTCTGGCCACGATATATATATATATATAGTAAAATAAAAGATGTTAAAACTGTTATGTATATGTAAATTCCAATAAACCAGTTTAAGTACTGTTTCGTAACTCCGAAAACAGAATGTATGGGTACGTATAAAGAAAACACTATATTGTAGCTTATAACGTTTCGGAAATATTTATTTCCTTCATCAGATAATTGCCACACAATGGACCAATGATCTCAACATCTATCATTAATTTAAATAAAAGAGTATTTTGACAATCACTAATTATAAAAGTCTGTCAAACATCAGATTTGTAATGGCTAGATCGCTAACAAACATCGAAAACAGCACTCTTAATTCAGTGAAACAAACATATTACAAATTTTGGACAACACATCTAAAATTTCACGAAATGGCAAATACAAAAAGAGCGCATTATCAACAGCAATGGAAACAGATATGAAACCTCAGATTTGTTTTGTTTATATCAGATAAATTGAAATTGTAAGTTTTAGTAAATAAAATGTTGTTGAAGCAATATGTATGATTTTAATAAATATTATGGTTAGTTATAAAATATTAGGCAAAAAATTTTGAATATGGGTAAGAAAGTTATTTTAACTTTTGATCTTATTAACAATCTTATCAGTAATGAACTGTTTCAAAAGAACGTATAAGTTACTGAAACTCCTGCAGTCAGTTTTGGAATTGATGTTAGGTTCAATAAGGTTAATGCATAAAGTCTCCAAAAACAGCCTTTTAGTCAAGTTATTTTGATGGTACAAAATCTTGGTCAAGTCATAGTCGATGGTGTGACCCGTATGAAACACATGGGCTGCCAAACCACAAGCCTGAGGGCGATTCCTGACATCACTTCTATGTTGATAATTTTAAAAAACATACTCATGAAGAATGGGTTTCCCAGTGCAACTTTGAACAAGATTCTTTTCTCCACAATGACAGTTGACTGTGACAACCTGCGCATTGCTGTCGCTTCTGCCAGTAATACCGTGTCACAAGATGTTGTGGAACCTGTTATTTTTAAAAAACTAGCATATGTTCCTGGTCTTACTAACCATATAAGGCAGTTGTTCAAACGCAATGTCTCCATAGCTTATACTTCAGCTGTTCCTGTGTCTAAATATTTCACCCCTTTAAAAGATAAACTAAATGTCACATATCACAGCCACGTAGTTTATTGCTTAACATGTAAAGACTGTGATAAGTATTACATAGGGCAAACTGGACAAAGAGTGAGAGATCGTAATACCCAACATAGAAGTGATGTCAGGAATCGCCCTCAGGCTTGTGGTTTGGCAGCCCATGTGTTTCATACGGGTCACACCATCGACTATGACTTGACCAAGATTTTGTACCATCAAAATAACTTGACTAAAAGGCTGTTTTTGGAGACTTTGTGCATTAACGTTATTGAACCTAACATTAATTCCAAAACTGACTGCAGGAGTTTCAGTAACTTATACGTTCTTTTGAAACAGTTCATTACTGATAAGATTGTTAATAAGATCAAAAGTTAAAATAGCTTTCTTACCCATATACAAAATTTTTTGCCTAATATTTTATAACTAACCATAATATTTATTAAAATCATACATATTGCTTCAACAACATTTTATTTACTAAAACTTACAATTTCAATTTATCTGATATAAACAAAACAAATCTGAGGTTTCATATCTGTTTCCATTGCTGTTGATAATGCGCTCTTTTTGTATTTGCCATTTCGTGAAATTTTAGATGTGTTGTCCAAAATTTGTAATATGTTTGTTTTACTGAATTCAGAGTGCTGTTTTCGATGTTTGTTAGCGATCTAGCCATTACAAATCTGATGTTTGACAGACTTTTATAATTAGTGATTGTCAAAATACTCTTTTATTTAAATTAATGATAGATGCTGAGATCTTTGGTCCATTGTGTGGCAATTATCTGATGAAGGAAATAAATATTTCCGAAACGTTATAAGCTACAATATAGTATAGTGTTTTCTTTATACGTACCCATACATTCTGTTTTCGGAGTTACGAAACAGTAATTAAACTGGTTTAAAGTTTTATTGTTGAAAACAAAAAGTAAAATACATGCCATTAAGTATTTAAAAAAAAATCAATTTCTAAAAACAATGTCAATAAGATGATGGCCATTCAAACGTTTTCCTGGAAGCGAATGTTGAGATTTTGCATGGCACTTTGAAACATTTCCATCGGAATTGCAGCGATTTATTCTCGAATCCTCGTCGATCTCAGGGGTTATCGTTCGACTAGTGGTGTACACTTGGCTCTGGGGTGGCCTCACAAGAAAATCGCACACAGACAAATCTTGTGGGATGAATGTCACCAAATCGTGAAATTATGTACGTGGTCACCAAAGAGCAAATCATAATTTTTTCCGTGCAAGAATCTTGATAACGGTGCGATACTCAATTTTCTCCATGTTTCACACTTCCGTTCCGATTAACTTGCTTGATCTACGATAGTTTAAAGATTTCTGACGCGATTGTGTTAAAACTGTATATTTATACTAATAACGAGTTACTGAACACGTTACAACAGTTCACTCATTACCATTGCTCCTTCGGGCCTAATTATAGTGTTGGGTTTGCGTGAAGCCAATGTATTTTGATGATGGACTGTAGAGGCGACTCCACGCTAGTTTTCTCAAATGTTAATCGAAGGACCAAAGGCTTCGTGATTCAATAAAACTGCAGCACTGTAGCACTAACTATTTATTTTAACTACACCTTAAATTGACGCGTTTGTTTAATTAATTCGAATTGCTTGTACCGATTTATTCGTATATTGATACGAATTGCCTTGTTTTACAATCAGGAATTGAACTACTTAAATTTTGTTTTGAACACACACTGTTTGATATGAAATCTTGAGTTGTACTGTTATTGTAAGTCTTGAAGCGACTGTTTGATGTTACATCTTGAATTGTACTACTATTGTATGTCTTGAAGCGACTGTTTAACGTTACATCTTGAATTGTACTGTTATTGTATGTCTTGAAGCGACTGTTTAATGTTACATCTTGAATTGTACTACTCTGTTTCTTAACAGTAAGAATAACTTGAAAATATGAGTTACTCCCACCAAACGAAATGTTATTGGTAGATCACCCTATTTGTTGACGTCAACCCAAACATTTCTTTTATTACTGATAATGTACCGATTTGCAACGTTCCAACGGAAATTCCTGATGACCGTCTGCCTTTGTAATTTATCTTAAATTATGTGCAATAAAAGTGAAAGATGCTGTCTCTTTGTCAAAGAAAGCAAATTACAGACAATGTTTATGAACGGGAAAAACCTTTTTGTACTAACTAAATAATAGGCAAATATCTGCTTCTTTTGACAAAGGATCGTAAACTTAAAAGTAATGTTTTTCCAAAATACTTAGTTATAATTATATTTACGTGCGGTCATGAATAGCCGACAAGAAATCATCGCAAATGTACCTTCTCGCGCAGGTATAGATATGGTCAATTAGGTCAACTAGGAACACAAATATCTGATATACAGTGTGACAAATAGAAACTTAATAATAATTAAATTAATAATAATAACAATATATGATTAATAATATATGACGACAATGTCGTACGACGGAACATATACCGTATATCCGTTAAGAAAATAATTTAGATGCACATACATTTAGTATTACCTCTTATAATATTAGTTACGAGCAGAGCTGGGCGATAAGGATTACAGACGTAATTGATTGCGGATTGGATTACGATTGTTTTAATCGCAATTCAAAAAATTTTGATATTAGGATTGCTGTAATCGTTCATCGATGGAACTTAGATGACGATTGCAGTAACCGTAATTTCGATAAAAATCAAATTACTATTACGGTAATCGTAATGTCTTCGATGAACGATTACAATAATCTAAAGATAGATATTTTGTAAATAACGATTTTCTGAATAATCGTAATTGGAGTTGCTCAAAAAAATGTCGCGGCTCAATTGAACTGGTACACGTTTTCTATGAAGGCAATAATTATCCCAATAAAAATAAGAAAAACCAAGATAACAAAGAAGTTTTTAAAATAAACCAGAAATAAAAAAAAGCATTTCAACCAGGGCAGTAATCATTGCCAACGATTACAGTAATCCTTATATATAAAAAAATGAGGTGTGGCCACCACACGACTTTCTTATACGTATAAGCGTTTCAAATTATAGAAATTTAAGAATTTTTTTCATACAAATTATTCAAAATCCTATTCTAAGTACTTCTATTCTCTTAATAAATCTCTATAGAATGCATACTTTGCAAGATATTATCAAAAAAGTGCTCCTCGCTAAGAGTAAAAGTGCTACTTCCGGTCCGAATTTTAAAATTTCATATATACAAAAAATATTGCAAATCCAGTTTTAAATACTTTTGTACTCTTGATAAATATATATAGAATGCATAACTTACGACATATTTGCAAAAAATCGCTATTCGATAAGAGTAAAAGTGGCACTTCCGGTCTGAATTTTGAAATTTTTTTTATACAAAAGATATTGAAAATTATGTTCTAAATACTTTTATACCCGTAACGTACTTGTCTAAAAAGCATGATTTGCGAAATATTCGCAAAAAACTGATTTTCGATAAGAGTAAAAGACCTACTTCCGGTAGGAATTTCGAAAATTTTTTTAAATAAAATTATTCTCAATTTTAATTCTAAGTATATATGAATTCTTTATAAATTTGTTTAAATTTAGTAGTTGACGAAATATTGGCAAAATTCGATTTTTTCGCTGAAGTAAACTGCTACTTCCGGTCTACCGATTTTACTGAAAAACTAATCAGATCTCAAGAGGGAGATTATACACGTAAATACAAAATTTGGAATTGATACCTATAGCGGTTTGACCGCTATCGTGGTCACACACACACACACAGACACACAGACACACAGACACACACACACACACACAGACACACAGACATTTTTTAAAAACCACTTTTTCGGTATCAGGGGACTTCAAAACGTGGACATCTGCAAAAATCTCGAGGTCGAAAATTTTCATCATCACAATACTTCCTTATACTACGTATAAGAAAGTAAAAAAAGGATAACTATTAGTGTAATCGTTTATCGACCGAACTTAGATTACGATTTCAGTAATCACAATTTAAACTTTTTCAAAATTGCGATTGCTTAAATCGTAATCTAAGATAGTTCGATGAACGATTACATTAATTGTAATCACTTTTTTTTTATATATAAGGATTACTGCAATCGTATAGTTTATTTCAAATTATAAGAACTACTTTGAACGGCTCTAATGCTTTTATTGCACCACCTTCTGTGACGATTATTATTATACCTGGTCTCCTTAATGAACGGGTACGGTTTACGTATTTGCAACGTATGAATCTAGGGGGCGTATTGACTATTAATTAGGGCTCTATAAGATAATAATAAAACGCTGTTAATTTCAAGTATATAATAAAAAATATCTATACATTGGGTTTATATACAAGGAAAAAATTACAAATCGTCTGGCAACATGTGTAGTGGATACTTATAAATATATTAAGGTAATTAGTTTGTAATACAAAATAAATTTTTTATGTGACACCGCATTTCATAAATCATCTTCTGTGATTGAGTCGTCTTGCAAATCGGTGCCTGTGTCTGAATCGTATTGCAAATTTATAATGAAAGGTGCATGGGTGCGCATGTATTCGTCCTCTTTTGCTATTGCGTGTTTAACAACATTTTTCCAATTTACAGCAGTTATATATTCCATAGCATTTTTATGTATGTTACACTGCTTTCACTAAATTTCGGTGTTTGATTTGCTCCTCTTATGGTATTTTTCTGTTGGGCCCATATCAATTCAATGGGATTGAAAATGCAATGGTATGGTGGTAAACGCAAAATTGTATGTTTTGCTTCTTTGGTTCTGTTAGCCACATAATAATCCTTTAAATATTCTTTTGTCTTCATCACCTCTATTAATTGGTTTTTTGTATAATGATCCTCAATTCTTATTATTACATTTTGTAGGAACTTTGTTTTGCTGTCGAGAATGATGGACAACGCTCCGTTGTCCATCACTATCACACTATCTTTTGGTAAATTTGGCAGCAAAGTGTCACAAAACCATTTTTCAAATATAGATGAGGTCATATCTTCATGGTAATCTAAACTTGAGGATTTAACATTTTTACCAGATAATGGCGGTTGTCCGATCCATCCTTTTTCTGACCCAGCATGAAGAATAATTATTCTCTTCCCTCTCGAAACTGGCGTGTCCAACTGACACATACTTGAACTATCCACCCAACCTTTGCAAATTGTGTCATGGGTGTCATACCACGTCTCGTCTAAATAACATATGAATCGTCCTTCCTGATTGTCGTTAAGTATTCATATCGAAGTTTCTGTAACCTCGGGCTTTCCATAATTGTGCCACGTTTATCTATAGTGCCAAACTTAAAACCAGCTTTCTTTAGCGTCCGCCACAACGTTGCTTTAGAACACTGAATATTTGTAGGCTCATCACTGATTCTTTTATGTAAGCCTGTCAAGAGTAGATACAACATTTCCTCTGTAGAAGGAGTATACTTGCTGCCTAATAGTATCAATTTCATACTCTTCAATTTTTCTC
This sequence comes from Amphimallon solstitiale, assembly GCA_963170755.1. Classification (NCBI taxonomy): domain Eukaryota; kingdom Metazoa; phylum Arthropoda; class Insecta; order Coleoptera; family Scarabaeidae; genus Amphimallon; species Amphimallon solstitiale. The sequence goes on from OY720679.1 coordinate 82,084,809, forward strand.
GGTGCTGCTTTGTCACTTCTTTGCTTTCGAGGCCCTGCGTTATTCTTATTAATCTTATATATTGTTCCAAACGGCACCTTGGTTAATTGCGACGGTCGTTGAATGTTCTGGGTTTGTAGTTCGTTATTTTCTTCCATCAGGGTATGATAGACATTCAGAATTATCTGTTTTGCATCTTCTAATATATGCTTTCTCTGTCGTGCTCCAACAGTATTATCACTATCCACATCATCATCACTAACACTTTCAGCAGAAGGTCGCCACATGTTCGTGAAGTAAAGAGAGAAAAATCAAATATGTATACAGCAGTCAAGATTAACAATAAATGATAAATAGACTCAATATTAGATGTAATATATACCAACTCTCCTAACTATATTTACTTAAATTTTCTTTAATAAATATAAGGACTTATTTCATCTAAATTGTAATTTAATGACTATTTAACTATTTATAATAAGCATATACGTATTCAAATTAACAACTGTTGATACTTATATTATTATTAAACTTTATTTCATCTAAATTTCAGTAATTACAATTTACTTAAATTTTGTCATTACGGACCTCAGCAGTTTGTTTGCGTAAAAGATAATCGTATTGAGGTAGTTATTGCCGCAGGTGGTGCAATAAAAGCATTAGAGCCGTTCAAAGTTATATTATTATAATTTGAAATAAACTATAATCATGTGGTAATTGTAATCCTTATCGCCCAGGTGTTGTTAGGAGTGGTTGAAATAAAAGTATAAAATATTAAATATTCTGTACACATTCATGTATATCTAATAATGGTGTTGTTTTTCTTTACAGAATGGACGAACAAAAGCATTATATTCTGGTCGACAATGAAGCCTACGAACTATATGATGGCAATGGTAGCTTTTACGTAACAAAAGCGGTCAATCCAACCGAGTCTCTTACCAACCAGACTAGCGAATACACGACTGAAAACGTAAAGCAGTTCCTGGATAATTTTATTATCCCGGCACCGCCACCTCCTCTTATACCTGACGCAAATACTAGTTGTCAAGTCGGACAACATCTAGAACCTATCATAATAAATGACTACGGCACTATGAATTATTTCACTCAAGCCGCATCGAACGTAACTATTTATTTAAATTCGAATAATAAGAATAATTTTATGGAGAACATCGCGGGCAAGGATAATTACGTCGTCGATCAGGAAGGAGTCATCGACTTAACCAAGTTTTCCACCGGCTCGAAGCGAAACTCGTCTTTCCGTTCTCCCGAAAAAGATGCGAGTCCGGATGTAGAGAAATCTATTCAAAATGTCTCCAACGAAGAAATGGATGCTCCGGAATTTATAGATATAAGTAAATTGAAATTGTCCTCTCCAGATACTAGTATACTAAATAGACCGGCGAAGAAACCACGACAAACTAGTTGCAAGTTGTTAACTGTTAATCTCCTTAGTGAAGGATCGGACGACGATGAAGATGATGAGGTTGTTTTCGTAAAGGAATTCAAAGCTGATTACAACGAAAGCAACAAGAAACCTTTGGATTTGAGAAGGCGTCCAGGAAATGAACGCGAGAAAAGGCTACCTGAACCGAGAAGAAATCCGAAGAGGCAAGTTCAACTTCTGAAGGAATCGTTTGAGTTGGCTCTGAAACTTTCTGATGAGGAGATATATTATGGAAGCAACAAAAAGGCCTACAAAGAATGTTATACGGTAAGATTTGTTGATATGACATTGTATTCCAGGAAGGTATTCAAGCCTTCAAGTATCTGTGTATATAAGTCGTGTAGTAATCATTCGTGGGGTATAAACGACTACTGCTTTTGTACGCACGATTGCTGTATGCATATATTTAAAATTTAATTAATGACGCTTTCATATTTAAATAGAGCTGATATTCGTGAACTAAACTCTATGTGGCACCTTATTTGATTTTTCATGGAAATCCAAATTTCAAAGGATACTTAATTAATCATAACAAGTTTAAAATAATTTTATGATCCTAAAATTGCTTGCGATGGAAAGCATGCATCCTTATCTGAGATGTTTATGCAAGATGGCACAGCGAAAAATTCTTTATAAATATCAAAATGGTAGACAATTATGAATTATGAAATATACAAACTGTTTGACAATAATGAACCAACGCAAACTTACGTTTTTTTTACATCTCATGATAGCCCGCTAAGAGCTGATTAAACTGAATCTCGTTTTACATCTATCAATTTAAAGTTCGATTTTTAAAACTTGGTCAAAATTGACAAGTCGGGCATTACATCTGTCAATTCCTACTTCAATTTAAAGTAACGCGTATAAAAACGCTATACCTTACGTAATTTTGGTGATCTTCAATTTAAAGTTCAGTTTCTAGTTCAACTTTAAGTTCAATAAATTGACGAATGTAAAATAGGTATTAGTCGATTTTCAGCTGTTTCTAAGATATGGCGATTTTTCGTCAAAAATTGTATAGCTTTTGAAAAATTGTTGTGAAGTAACGATTAATGATGAAAGACTTATTGTGGGCTCATTTATCAGAGATATCATTTCTGTACGTGAATTTAATCTTTATTTCGACATTTCAACGCTTTTCAGAATTACATACCATTTGTAAAGTTAAAAATTCTTGAAAAATAGTTAATGGGACGCCTGTATATGCCACTGAAAAGTACTAAAAATTGACTATTTAGAAATACATACTTACTGTGGGCGATATTGGAAAAGTTATAGAATGTTATGTTATATCTGAATAAAGCCGATTACGTCTTTTGCGACGCATAGCACACCTTAAAGTAGTCCAAAAAAGGTGTTTATAATATTTTTTATTTACAAATATGTAATTTTCGCTAAAATTTCAATATGCATTAAGAGCGGCGTTTACCTATCGAAAATTAAGGCATCGCCGTTTCGCGTTGTTTAAACTTATTTTGTAATTTTTGAATCTCAAATTTAGGTTAGTGATGCAAAAGGCATAAATTTATAATGTCAAGGTCAGTTTTTGTACTAATTTATTTTCTTAAGAAAGTTATGTGTTTTAGAAATAACCACAAAAAATGCATGAATTTGATTAATGTCTACTAACTAAGGCTGGTACACAAAAGAAAAAAAACGACCTCTACGCGCCAGCTGCACATTTGATGTACGATATAAAGAAAAAATCAAATTTATGTAATTATTTTTAAAGATAAAAAACATTAAACAGTAAACATTGTCACATATATTTTACACGAGGTTTCTCCAAGGTAATCGCGTCGTCTATCCCCACTTTACGATATCTCTACCGGTCCTAGCGAAGACGAAAATCTATCGGAATCAGTCGGCTATTGCAGACTTAAATGCGAGTGACAGTTTAATTACAAACTGTCACTCGCATTTAAATGTCATATATACCTATAATATTTGGGTGTATAATAATATAACAGTTATGGGCAAGCGAAAAATCGGCTTATTATAAAACATCAACAACATCAACAGTTCCGTAAGTAGTCATTCTTTATACATTATGTTTCCCGTCTATAGTATTCCTTTATCTATGACAGAATCTGTGAATAAAACCGAAGCGCTGTGACAGAACCGAATATCGTCTATCTCCACCTACTCACACCCCCTTGCGTCTACCCATCCCGCGAGTAATATAAGTTGCATAAGGTTCTACTTGTTAGTAAACGCCCCTCTTAAGCACCAAACTTAATAAATTAGCAATACACTGGCAATGATCGGACAATCATTATTTACTGGTGTAAAGATATACAGTTTCTACTATTAACCTAGAAATTGTAGCAAATGATTATAGGTAATTTAAAATTCAACATTGATTGCTTTTGTAAGTATTTTTTTGTGTTTTGTACATTTTGAATCTTAAATTATGCCCACGTAGTAATAAACTGACTAAAATTATTTATGCCTACCATCTTCCATACATTTTTAATTTATTAAGTGGTGACATTATAACAGTGATTCTAGAAATTAGTAACCTATACTATGCTTTTCAAGATATTTATTTTTCAGGCAATTTGAATACTAGTACTGATGGTTTTGCTTTTTTTTAACTAAAGTAATAAACGTAACGTAAGTTTGGCGTTTCGATAACTTTTTAATACACTATAACTGCAATATTTTTAAACAAAAACTTGACAAATTTATTGAAAACTACTTATTTGTGAAAAGAAATATTTCAAATAACGATTTTCGATTAATTTTAGTTATGTATGAATCTTGGCAATTCATATTGTAAATTAAGAAGTTGTAATCGGGTTTATTCAGATATAATATTCTACAACTTTTGCAATGTCGCCGGCAGATGGAAGTAAGTGGGTATTTTTAAGTAGTAAGATTTTAGTACTTTTCAGTGTCATGTAAATAATACTTACGTTCTATTTAATTTTTTGCAAATGGTATATAATTCTAAAGAACATGCATTGAAATGTCGAATAAATACTGCATGCATACCATGCCTTCAAATACTTTTGAGACGCCCATGCTTTTTTTAATGGTTGGTGACAGTGCATAATTTTGATATAGTCGGATCGTTTTTGTAACCGACACGGCAAAAATACGAACTAAAAACGCTGAACCAACTAATTAATATTATAAATATTACGATAGTCTGACGTAAAGGAATACAAACTAAATATTGTCAAGTACAAATTGAAATAAATTCAAATTGAGTTCAAAACCGTTTTATTCAATTCACAACAATTGTTTCACCCTACTAGGGCTTCATCAGGTGATGAATATTATAATACAAAATATTTGTAAACGTTCTTATTTATGTCTTTTCCTAAATGAAGAGGGGGGAGTTTGTGACATTAGGTTAAGAGCGGGAGTAACTTATATCTTTAATGTAATATTTAATATATAACTTCAACTTAATATGTCTTTGTTCCTGGCCGTATAATTTAACAAATTATAATTCATTCTTGGGACTAGCGGCCAAATTTTAAGGAAAGAAAAACCAAATTAACGTTTCGACATCTTTTTATTTTTCGATGTCTTCTTCAGAACAAAAAACTATCAGAAGAAAAACAAAGTTAGCATTATTAATACACATACATATACATAGTTGTTTTTTGTTGATGAACATAAAACAAGTTTATGAAACAATAATAAATATAAATTTTTTTGGTATATTTACAGTTAAATAGTTTGTGATTAAGACAATTCAATGTGTGTACTTACATTAAAATTAAATTAGTTATATAATACCCATATTGGGATTTTTTATTATTTGTCCGTCTACGACTACATTTTGTCAGTTTTGTTTAAAATAATGTAACGATAATTATTTGTCACTATTGTATTGATATTTCAATACTAGTCAAATACATACTGATACATGGTTTTACTTCGACAAGGTGTACACATTCCATTTGTTTGTATCTGGAATGTGTACACCTTGTCGAAGTAAAACCATGTATCAGTATGTATTTGACTAGTATTGAAATATCAATACAATAGTGACAAATAATTATCGTTACATTATTTTAAACAAAACTGACAAAATGTAGTCGTAGACGGACAAATAATAAAAAATCCCAATATGGGTATTATATAACTAATTTAATTTTAATGTAAGTACACACATTGAATTGTCTTAATCACAAACTATTTAACTGTAAATATACCAAAAAAATTTATATTTATTATTGTTTCATAAACTTGTTTTATGTTCATCAACAAAAAACAACTATGTATATGTATGTGTATTAATAATGCTAACTTTGTTTTTCTTCTGATAGTTTTTTGTTCTGAAGAAGACATCGAAAGATAAAAAGATGTCGAAACGTTAATTTGGTTTTTCTTTCCTTAAAATTTGGCCGCTAGTCCCAAGAATGAATTATAATTTATTTAATATATATATACATAACAATATGATTAATAATATTAAAAATTTTTGAAAACTGATTGTTTACTGTTATTATAAAATTAAACAATTAATAAATATATATATAACTATAAGAATTATTAAGTTGATTTTAAATATTTAAATTTAACAACGGTGAATTATTCACTTCTAGTTGGTCATTTAAAATAAAGTTTAATTTGTTTAATTTATTTATTTCTAGGTTTTCTAATAAATTTAATTTTTTACTCTTGTCTTGTATATGTAGTATGTCAAACTTGTTATTGAATTTATGTTTTTGTTCAATACAGTGGTTTGCATATGTGGAATCTGTTTTTTGTAATTTATAACTTCTTTCATGTTCTTTTATGCGAGTGGAAAAGGATCTACCAGTTTGTCCGATATAAGCTTTTCCACACTCGCAATTTAACTTATAGACCCCAGATTTTAAATTTTTGTCAGTTTTATCTTTATTATTTTTAATGTGATTCTGTAGTTTGTTGTTTGTACGAAATGAAATTAATGTGTTTGTTGTTTTTTGTAAATATGTTTTTATTTTTATGGAAGGTGTACATAAGTCACCGAGGCAAATTTTGATAAGTAAGTTTGGGGAACTATAGGATAAATTTCGGATATGATTTTTGATTTTTGTTTTTTATGAAGAAGATTATTTATTAATTCTTTTGAATAACCATTATTCTGAGCTATGGTGTAAATTCTATCTAATTCTTTATCAAAATTAATCTTATTCATAGGAACATGGATTAATTTATATAACATTGAGTGAAAAGCAGCAAGTTTATGACTAATCGGGTGGAAAGAGTTAGAATGTATCGTAATATCTGTGTGGGTGGGTTTATGGTAAATAGCGAATTCGTGTGTATCAGTAATATGTGATATTTGAAGGTCTAGAAAATTAATTGTTTTATTTTCTTCTAATTCTATGGTGAATTTAATATAATAGTGAATTAGAAGAAAATAAAACAATTAATTTTCTAGACCTTCAAATATCACATATTACTGATACACACGAATTCGCTATTTACCATAAACCCACCCACACAGATATTACGATACATTCTAACTCTTTCCACCCGATTAGTCATAAACTTGCTGCTTTTCACTCAATGTTATATAAATTAATCCATGTTCCTATGAATAAGATTAATTTTGATAAAGAATTAGATAGAATTTACACCATAGCTCAGAATAATGGTTATTCAAAAGAATTAATAAATAATCTCCTTTATAAAAAACAAAAATCAAAAATCATATCCGAAATTTATCCTATAGTTCCCCAAACTTACTTATCAAAATTTGCCTCTGTGACTTATATAGGTACACCTTCCATAAAAATAAAAACATATTTACAAAAAACAACAAACACATTAATTTCATTTCGTACAAACAACAAACTACAGAATCACATTAAAAATAATAAAGATAAAACTGACAAAAATTTAAAATCTGGGGTCTATAAGTTAAATTGCGAGTGTGGAAAAGCTTATATCGGACAAACTGGTAGATCCTTTTCCACACGCATAAAAGAACATGAAAGAAGTTATAAATTACAAAAAACAGATTCCACATATGCAAACCACTGTATTGAACAAAAACATAAATTCAATAACAAGTTTGACATACTACATATACAAGACAAGAGTAAAAAATTAAATTTATTAGAAAACCTAGAAATAAATAAATTAAACAAATTAAACCTTATTTTAAATGACCAACTAGAAGTGAATAATTCACCGTTGTTAAATTTAAATATTTAAAATCAACTTAATAATTCTTATAGTTATATATATATTTATAAATTGTTTAATTTTATAATAACAGTAAACAATCAGTTTTCAAAAATTTTTAATATTATTAATCATATTGTTATGTATATATGTATATATTAAATATTACATTAAAGATATAAGTTACTCCCGCTCTTAACCTAATGTCACAAAAACTCCCCCCTCTTCATTTAGGAAAAGACATAAATAAGAACGTCTACAAATATTTTGTATTATAATATTCATCACCTGATGAAGCCCTGGTAGGGTGAAACAATTGTTGTGAATTGAATAAAACGGTTTTGAACTCAATTTGAATTTATTTCAATTTTTACTTGTAAATTATGGAGTTTCAACACTTATCTCCGTCTTCAATCAATTATTTAAATATTGTCAGAACGTGTTTTCCAATTTATTTATAAGAGGCATTAGAAACGCTGACTATTATTATTCTGAAGGAAATCTTTTCTTAAACAACCTCATTAAAAACTAAGCACACTTTCCTGTTCAGAAATAAGTCAAATATATTGATCTAAACCAAATTATATAAGAGTAGGTAAGTTTTATTCAACAGAAATGTTTTGTTTTACTTGTAAATGCTTTGTTATTTAGCATAATCACGTAACTGATAAAACGAATGTAGCTTATAAAGGATTGGAGACGGATTAAATTCAATATTTATATCAAAAGTCAAAGACAGATTTTGGAACCTGTTAACATATTTGTTCATAATGCTTCAGCTGATGATTACGATAGTTAACATAATTTGTACTTATATTGATCAGTTGAAGAAAGAACTCTGTCTAATCGAAGAAGTAGGTGACTCTAACTAAAATAACAATTGTTTGAAGATCACATATGAAATACTGTTTAGAAAATTTTCAAATTTTAGAAGGTATAACCATGTTGACTGTAATAGAGGAATGGTGGATGATTGATTGCACCTGTCTGTCAAACAGATGGAAACACTAGTAAAAGTTAGGCTTGACAAATTGTATGAGACATATGTTCTTCTTACGAACTATAACTTGTTAGAAAATTAACTGTTGTGGAATAAAGTGTGCCGATTCTCAAATTAAATATCTGAATTTAGTGTTTCTCAAGAAAATTGATCCAGAATAAAATAATGATCGAGTTTATTAATGTGACAACAAGATAAGCATTTGCATAGGGGAATGCAGTTAAAACATATTTCTGTTATATTATTTTTATAGTTTTTCTAAAATAACCTTTGTATATTTTCTGATTCTAAGATTATATAATTTCAAAAATATGTGATGGTATTGTAATAATATTAATGTAGTACATTATAAATTGGGATAGTAAAAATACTTGTTCATTATTGTATTATAATTTAAAGTTGCTTGGTAAGTTAAATTCTGATCAGTAGCAAAGTTGCAGCTTACGATACGAATACTCAACATTTGAAATACTTTAAAGCATGTTTGAATTGTTTAATTCTGCATTAAATATAAGTAATCTTTAACAACAACAAATTTATACTAGTTTACAGCTTAAGTAAATAATAATGATGTGTTCAGGTTAATCAAAAATGTTTGATTAGTATGCAAAAATTATCTTGTAATCAATGATATACCTTCGAGAAATGTTTCAAACAAGTTGCTTTTAGTACACCAGTGATAATGGTAATAATCATAGTGAAGAGTAAGAATCTGGCAAACAAATGTTTTTATAATTAGTGTAATACTTTTCTGACCTTCTCGCTGTTTTATGTAAAAATACTTTAATTTTGATGCATTTAATGGAAAAGCAATATAGCACTATTGGGAAGGATATTGCTGTACAACTGTCTTTGCTATTAAATATCTTTAATGTCTGTAGTAAAACTAACTCGATCATAATTATTAAATACATTCCTGAATGTTTAAATGAATTTCAAAAGTTCAATTTTCTCTGAAAATCTAACCTTTTTTATATTTATATCTACTTACTAATAACAGACAAGTTCATACAAATATAAAATAATCACTATATTCGGCTTTTCAATAGTACTTAAGCAGAATTATTATAAAATTAATATTACTTGACAGATCAAATTTTACAACGTCTCAAATTTGACGCCATTTTAATTTTGATGGCGCATGTCGATTGCGAGAGCGATTCTACTATAGCTTGGTTCTGTCACGTAAAGAATAACTGGCGCCTATAATTGGAATTTAAGGGTCCTATATATAGTGGATATGTGAATAGTCAACTTATGAAGAATTTAGTAATCTACCCCGCTGAATAATCAAATTTAGAAAAAATTATCTGATTAAAGAAAATTAATTAACATGTCAAAATATAAAAACAAGTTTTCTCAAAAATCCTTTGTAGCAGATTTGTTTCCTTTAGTTAACGTTATAAATTGAATAAAAAGCTACCCCGCTCTGCACTTATTTTTCGTTCAACTATTCTTTACTTTGTTTTAAATGAATATAAAATAAATTAAAATTAGGCAACCCACATTACAATGAATTGTTATTCTGGTAAAAATCTTTCCCGCGGTTACAAATGTGTAAATATTTGGTCATTAATGAATTTTTATTCGCTTATATATTGAGTTATTATTTCAAATATTTATTATATATTCCCTATGTGTGATAAATACTCGGGCATCCTTAGCTTATTAAATTATGTGCTACGCAAGCAACCAATATTACATTTCCGATCCACTATATGGGACCCTTAAGTATGACAACAGAAACAGTTGAAAATCAAAATAATAGATTTTGCCGCTCGGCTGGGGTTGTTACTTTCTGAAAACATAAAAACATCTCAGGAAAATATAAATAATGCCAAGAAAGAACCCCTAGAAGTAACTATTTATTTGAAACGGTCTCGGGTTTTTTCCTTCTTACCTAATCTGTCTTTTTATTTTCCGTCTTTCTGTGTTATGACTGTTATGAGAAGTCACAGCAGAGATATCAATTTTCACAAATAGTACGTGCTATACTTGAGTCGTTTTGGCAACCGACACGGCCAAAGTACGAACTACAGATGACGATTCAATGCAACTACAAATTCTTATCTACCGGAACAATTTCAGAACAATAAAATTTAAGTATAGAGAAGACACGTTATATTCAATTGTACGTCATTGATGACGTTTACATGTTGTCATAACTGTATTAGAGAAACTAAAAAAGTTACTTTGTTAAATTATATTTGAGAGCTTTTATTTCATTAGTTTAAATAGAAAATTTATAAATTGGTTGTAATATATCCATTCATGACAAGAAACACATAATATCAGTTTCAATATTAAATATCTTTGTTACATATTTTTAATAGACTAATAGTTCAATTCGGTGTTGGCAGATAAATCATATATGTCAAAAAGGCGTATGATGTGTATATTTTTCCTGTCAAATTTTCGTATTTATTTGCGCTTTTATTACGTTATGAAAAATGGAAGTTGAGAAAGACTGAAGTTTTAGAGCATTTCAGTTACTAAATATATATAGTTATTATGTATATTGTGAATATTTTTTTTTTTGGTTATATCAAATGTCACTGACAGAAATAAAAATAGATCCGGCAACATAAAAAAGACGATCTAATTAAATAAAAACACCTTTTTCACAAAATAATATTATTTTGTGAAAAAGGTGTTTTTATTTAATTAGATTTAATATTTTCACAAGTGTTCAACATATTAATAGTATAAAAAAGACGAGTTGTCATGGATCCTAGTATGACGTACAATTGAATGTAACGCGTTTCCTCTATAAGTAATTAACAAATATTTAATGATAACTTTCGTTAATAAAATAGTATTACGTGAATGCAAGTTACAAATTGAATATTATAAATAAACTTATTAAATATTACTTTTATATTCTTATATTCTATTTAATACATACTTTAACGTAGATAAAAAAAACACTTGATTTGGTTTCACTTAATTTACTAGAATATTACTAACAATTGTTTCGGTATGTTCTACCATTCTCAAAGAATTTATTCACCTAAATTTGTGTGTCTATTTTTACTTTCTTATACGTAGTATAAGGAAGTATTGTGATGGTGAAAATTTTCGACCTCGAGATTTTTGCAGATGTCCACGTTTTGAAGTCCCCTGATACCGAAAAAGTGGTTTTTAAAAAATGTCTGTGTGTCTGTCTGTCTGTCTGTGTGTCTGTGTGTGACCACGATAGCGGTCAAACCGCTGTAGATATCAACTCCAAATTTTGTATTTACGTGGACAATCTCCCTCTTCAGATATGATTAGTTTTTCAGTAAAATCGGTAGACCGGAAGTAGCAGTTTACTTCAGCGAAAAAATCGAATTTTGCCAATATTTCGTCAACTACTAAGTTTAAACAAATTTATCAAGAATTCATATATACTTTAAATTAAAATTGAGAATAATTTTATTTAAAAAGTTTTTCGAAATTCCTACCGGAAGTAGGTGTGAAAATCAGTTTTTTGCGAATATTTCGCAAGTCATGCTTTTTAGACAAGTACGTTACGGATATAAAAGTATTTAAAACATAATTTTCAATATCTTTTGTATAAAAAAAATTTCAAAATTCAGACCGGAAGTATCACTTTTACTCTTATCGAATAGCGATTTTTTGCAAATATGTCGTAAGTTATGCATTCTATATATATTTATCAAGAGTACAAAAGTATTTAGAACTGGATTTGCAATATTTTTTGTATATATGAAATTTCAAAATTCGGACCGGAAGTAGCACTTTTACTCTTAGCGAGGAGCACTTTTTTGATAATATATTGCAAAGTATACATTCTATAGCGATTTATTAAGACAATGAAAGTACTTAGAATAGGATTTTAAATAAGTTTTGTATTAAAAAAATTCTTAAAATTGTACAGTTTGAAACGCTCATACGTATAAGAAAGTCGTGTGGTGGCCACACCTCATTTTTTAAACTTATATTGTTGAGAGTGTGTTTACTGTTACCTACTTTGACCATTTTATTACTGTGTCTATTATCGGTGTGTTTATGTATTCTGTCTGTGTGTAGGTTATGTGTAATTGTTTATGTATAGCTAGTCTAGTATTTCTAAATAATACATAAACAATTACAGATAACCAATACACAGACAGAATACATAAATACACCGATAATAGACAGTAATAAAATGGTCAAAGTAGGTAACAGTAAACACACCCTCAAGTATATAAGTTTAAAAAATAGACACACAAATTTAGTTGAATAAATTCTTTGAGCATGGTAGAACATACCCAAAGAATTGTTAGAAATATTCTAATAAATTAAGTGAAAATCAAGTGTTTTTTTAGTCTTATCTACGTTAAAGTACATATATATAAATTATGTTTCACCAAGAACCGACAGCTATATCTATAAATAGAATTCTATTTAATACTTGGTTATTCTGTTTAGAAGGCAAGTATTCTTGACAAATACGTATTGTTTGGATGACAGTCATAACAAACGTCAAATGTAACAAGGTGTATAATAGTTATTTTATCTGTGACGGGAAAAAAGTTTGACATTTTATCTTTCTTGACAGGTAACAAAATGTCACTTTTTCAACCCGAGAAGAAAGTCAGCACTTTTTTCCCGGTTAAATTGACAGATATTTGAATACTTTACAGGTTTCCTTAGCAACGCAGGTGTAATGTCGCTTCAAATGTCACATCGATTGATTTTTTGACTTTAATATACAAGTATTAACGTGTTTTTTTTCAATATTAAATCGTCATTTTTGCCATCACAGAAAAAAATAGTGTATTATACACGGGAAAGAAATTAGATTTTAGCTCTCGGTATTTTATAATAATAGTTATTTATTATATAAGGGACAAAAGTATTAGATTTTAGCTCGAGGTAAGGTTTAGATAAATTACCGAGAGCTTAAATCTATTTTTTTTCCCGTGTATAATACACTATTTTTTTCTGTGATGGGAAAAACGACGACTTAATATTGAAGAAAAACACGTTAATACTGTATATTGATGTCAGAAAATCAATCGATGTGACATTACACCTGCGTTGCTATGGAAACCTGCCAATTTAAGCGGGCAAAAAGTAGAACTTTTTTCCCATGGGCAAAAACTAACACTTTACGCACGGGTTGATAAAGTGACATTTTATTACCTGTCAAGAAGGATAAAATGTCAACTTTTTTTCCCGTCACAGAAAAAATATTATTATTGATGACAGCCCTGAAATGGCGGTTGTAGGTTATATTACTTGGTAGATAAAATTTTGCAACATCTCAATTTTTACTGCATTTCCAGTAGTAGCAAATGTCATGGCAGTCATATGCCGTCAGATCTTGATATTTAGTAGGTAACACTGTTGTCGTAAAAGATACATTTACCGCGCTTAGCGTTTCTTCTCTCCTAATATCTATATCTAACAGAGCAGACAGATACCACATCATGTAACTCTGATTTTCTGAGCATGGGATGTTTGGCCTATACTTGTGGGATATATTTTTTTTACCGTGCTTGGCGTTTCTTCTCTCCTAATATCTATATCTAACAGAACAGATATCACATCATGTAACTCTGATTTTCTGAGCATGGTATGTTCGGCTTTTACTTGTGGGATATATTTCTTCGCCTAACTAAACACTCTTTCGCTTTCCATGGTTGAAAATCATACCGTGACATACTAAAGAGTCCAACAGAATGCGAACTGAATATGTAAATACTATACGGATTATATTAGGGCAGCTTATATTAACCAATTTCATATAGTTGGTTATAAATCTTCGTTCGACAAATATACACCTCATGTGAAAAACATTACCGTTTACTTCAAAGAATTAAAATTTTAGAAAAACGTCAAATTACGTATTTTTTTAACATTAAAAATACCCAAACATAAATGTTGATGGTGAAACAGAAAAGCAATTGAAAATTTCATTTTGGAAGTATTCATAAATATATGAATTTTTGAAATATCTTGGAAATGACACATTCAGTTGTTTGTCTTCTGCAATATATTCAGCTGCAAATATATTTTTCACATCTTTCAATTAGCTTGTGTATGTCTTCATAAAAAATGTTTTATCTTTGAAAAATACCCCGAAGCTGCGTCCTTTAATTTTGCAGCGCTCGTAGATTTCCTCCCACGCAGCCCTTTTTTTTATTTTAGGGAAAAGGTAAAAATCGCTAGGAGCCAGGACTGGACAATAGGGTGGTGATTCAAAATATCAAAGCTTGCACTACAACTTTTGTCAAGATTTCCATTCTTTTTTTCTTTAATGACTTCTTTTAACCGCTCCAAGATTGAAGCGTAGTATTCTCCAGTCATGGAAACGCCTTTTTGTTTGTAATCAATTAACAGAATTCCTTTTGAATCCCAAAAAAAGTAGTCGTGAGTTTGCCGAAACAGCTTTATGCCACTGCATGGAGTCTTGCTTGGACTCAGGGTTATATTGATGATCCCAAGTTTCTTTCCATTAACAATTCGATTCAATATCCCATACCTGGCTTCATTACACACGTCTAAAAACGCACGAAACATTCCATAAGTTGTTGTTTTTGCGGCGGCGCGTGAGCATTCTCGGCATCCATCTTGCACAATCCTCCTAAACCGATGACATCTCTTCCAGTATGATGTGAACAGATTTTCCTTGTGTTGCAAGGGACTTGAAAGCGGCACGATACTCGTTCTTCTCCATATTTCACACTTTCTTCTCGATTAAGTTGCTTGGTCGACGATAGTTTAATAATGCGCGATTGTGTCAGAACTTTATATTTATACTAGCAATGACTCACTGAACACGTTACGACACGTAAGCGCTTTTCCACTTCAACGCCAACGCCTCCATTCTGCGAACTTTCAAACGCTCCCTCGTAAATACCGTATTGACCGGTCGAAATGCGTTGCTGTATGCACCGATTGATAGAACGTCGATGTGGTATTATTGTCAGATTACAAGCAGTAATGTTAAATGCTAAATGGCTGTGCTATCGAAGGAAAAGCATTACAGACTTATATTTTTAGAAAAATGCGTGAAGCTATGGCATCTTTATGTGCAAATCTTGTGTTATGAAAAATGTCATTATAGTTGTAAACTCTATAGAAGGAAAGCATTACAGACTTATATTTTTAGAAAAATGCGTGAAGGTATGGCATCTTTATGTGCAAATCTTCTTTATCACATAAAAGGAACATGGATTTTGAAGGATAACGTTTTGAAAAGAGTTTCCTGTTAAAAACTTACAAAATCAGAATACGATTTTATTTCCAATCCGCTTTGGGTTCTAAGGTTTGCTTTTGTTGCTAACACTTTCGAACACCTAAATGGTCTTGAATACAGTTTTGCAAGGCCGCGATGTTATTATAATAACATCTACTGATAAAATGAATAGATTTATGAAAAAACTTGGCTTGTGGAAAACTTTAGCCGAGAAAAAGAATTTTGATTAATTCCAGTGCGTTTAAGAACTCATGGAAAATATAGTGCAATAACGACACTATGATAAATTCTGAGCGTGTTATTTTAGGCATGAAGGTTATTTTGTGCAGTTTCAAGCAACAGCTTTGAAAGTAAATTGCAAACATGCAAAGAAGTACGAGGTAGGCGCTATAAATTCTCGGCCTGATATACAAAAAGGAAACTTGGAACAATATAAGTATTTTTATTTTTAAATGTAATCTCCCCTAACTTGTATACAATTATTACAACGATTAATTAATAATTCGATACCCTTGTAAAAATAATCTGAAGTTGTTCCGTCAAAATGTTTTATAACAGCTGCTTGCAACTAACTCACTGTCGTCCTTAAAACTACGTCCCTTAAGGTCTTTTTTTAAATGAGAAAACAAACAAAAATCACAAGGAGCCATATCCGGACTATACGGTGGATGTTCCAATTCTTGAAAGTCGCATTCGCGGATGGCAGCTTGTGAAATGGTGGCTGTATGGACGGGAGCATTATCGTGCAATAATCGCACACCTTTTGTTAATTTTCCACGACGTTTTGCACGAATACTGTCCCTTAATTTATTCAATAAAGACGCATAATATGTGCCGTTCACACTTGTATTGCGCTCTTTAAAGTCAATTAGCAAAATGCCCTCACAATCCCAGAATATTGTGGCCATCACCTGTTTCGTTGATTGAACGACGAGGTTCATGAGGTCGCCACCATTCCATGGACTCTCTTTTCGATAGAGGATCGTAAAACAGAACCACTGTTTCCTCCCCTGTGACAATGGACTCCAAAATCGGTTTTGGGTCGTCTGCACACATGTTTAAAAACGACAACGCACATTCGACTCGACGCGGACGTTCACGTTGGAGAGCAGAAAGAAGTCGCGGCACCCATCTAGCTAATTTTATTCAAACCCAAATGGTCTTGGAGAATTCGGCGAACACTTGATTCGGAAATGTTTGTAATCACTGCTAATTCCTTCACTTTTAAACGGCGATCTTCTAGCACTAAATGTTCAATAATTGAAATTTGTTTAGGTGTCATCACTTCAATTGGTCGACCCGACCGATCAGCATCTTCCAGGGATTCTTTTCCTAAACGGAAACATTTTGCCCACGTTTTTACAATTGAATACGAAGGAGTTGAATCACCGTAAACGCCCTCTAAACATTGTTTAATGTGATAAGGTGCATGCCCTTTTTTTGTTAAAAATTTAGTGATCGCGCGGTACTCACTACTTTTCATTCCTGCAGACATTTTCGTGCGCTAGTCACGTTGGTTGGCTGGTTACGAAGAGGTACTAGGCTTCGAACCATTATATTTATAGTATAACCTCGCGTAAGTGACAGAGTTTGAACACGTTTAAACCTGTATAAGCCGTCAGGCCGAGAATTTATGGCGCCTACCTCGTACTTAAATTATCTATAAAATTAACTTATTATGTTTAATTTTCTTATATATTCACTTTAGATTGAAAATATGTACCACAAGTAATAAATTTAACTTTGCAATGAAGCCTACCTCAAATCTTCTAAATTAGGACCCTACTTGAAACTCAACGACTGATTGATTGATGTATAAGTAATTAGTTATTTTACGTTTCGTATGTATTTTTAAGAAATGCTTTTACATACGTTTTTAATATATAGCACTTTAGAAACACTTTTTGTCATTGCACAAAATTCTTATGATTATCAACAGTATAGATATTTCTATCACCTTAACGAAAATTTGGTATTATCACACATATTGTCATTTCAATTTAGTAGAGAGACAATCACATTACTTATGCGTTAGTATTCGTAGTCGTCCCGGTATTTCATTTTAAACCACAACATTTACAATTGATAAGATTGTACAGACATTCGGTCTGGCTCAATACATTCGTAGTTTTATAGTATATGTAAACGAATAACCTTTGTTTTAATATTAATGTTGTATAACAACATTTTTATTAGTGTCATATGACGTATGACTCAGGTATCAAGAGTTTTCTTCTACAGAATGAACTACATGTAATCTAAACGTACAGAGAGATATTAGTAGTTTGCATATGTAAATATGCAGTTAATTTCGATTACAGGACACTAGCAAGTAAAAGTAAGGTAAGATTTTCTTCGGCTTGGCTTTGTTTAGACAGCAATGTAATTTCATTAGTTTTTGATATTTAACATTACAAGTAATACAGTGAATTAAATTACATTTCTTAGACAATCGACTACACTTTTTGCAACGATATATTTTACGAATACGATCTGAAAGCTTCCCTCCCAGTGGTATTTTCAAAATTTCCCAAAGTATATTAAGAATTGGACTTACCCAGTTTTTAAAGAGATTGATTATCGTTTTGTCAAAATGAATACGAATAATACTTATATGGAATAGTATATTTTCTTGGAAAATAATATAGAAGTAGATGCCATATATAGGATTTTATAAAACGTATAAAATGTAAATCTCGTTGACACATAGCAAATTATTTTTTGACAGCTTATTACTAACAAAATTATACAAATTGTAGTTAGTACTTATAGTAGTAGTAGTTATAGAGGCAGCATAATATGAAACAATGTAATACTGTATCTATGTGGGTAAAACTAGTTAGAATTTTTTTCTTCTGTAGTGATACTAGGAAGCGTTTTCAGTTCGCGGGAAAACTGGGAAACGAAGTAAAAATAAAAATATAAAACTATTTTTCTTTTTCAATATCCTCACCTTCAATTCTAAGGGCCGGTTGTACCAAAATCGGTTCAGCATCAAGATCAGCTGAACGACTGTTCAACGGTGAACTTAGTTCAAGCAAATATGCGTTGTACCATCATAATAACATTAACGTTCTACTGATTCTAGTAATTCCAGTAATTTAGGGAAATGTTGGCAACAAAAAATGCCATTAGAGATTTGGCGGGATTATTTTCGAAGTGTGCTTGTTTTGAGCCTTTCATAAGATTTTTATCAGTATTATTATTCAATTTTTCTTTTATTTTATAATTAAAATCTCGTAAGAATATTGTATAGGTGATGGTTATGCAAATAATAGTGCAGGTGGTGGTTTTAATTTATAGTAGGTGATAGAAATGGCTTTGAAAGCGATAAAATTTTCAAGAGCAGCTAATTTTAATAATTACGAAGAGCTTTTAGTTGCTCTTGTTAAAAAATATAAGCACATAATTGAGTGCAAGGGTACTGATGGTAGTAGTACTAGGGAGAAGAATGCTGCTTGGAATACGTTAGCAAAAGAATTTAATTCAAATTCTGGTGGGCAATTCAGTGCAATTGAAGAAATATACTCATTTTTTAAGTGTGCAATAGCAGATGCTACCTTCTTAATTACTCGACTGGCAGTACTTCTATCTACCCCAGTAAAATCTCCTGCTACTCTTAAACATTCTGTTGCAAAGAATCGCAGAGCAATTAAAACCATGTCAGCCGGGGAGATTATTAACTATTTCTTTCATGATTGTCACATCTTTAGTTAATCTAAGCCTATCCAGAAACTCATTTTCAGACCACTTTTGAAAGTGACTGTTTCTTACTTTATAACTTTATTTTCTTCTCCTGTTTAAACAAATTTAATACATTTACAGAAAATCATTTTCTTCGTCACTAAATTCATTGTAGAAAATAATATCTAATTCGAATATATCTTTTTAACTACTTTTTAAACAAAACGTAAATTATGTGTTAGGTTAGGTAATCAGCTTTGAAGCAACTTGAACCACCAAAACTTGCCGTTCAACTTGAACGACCTTGAATAGCTTGATCCCAGATCTATTTTGTTGGTACAACGGCTCCTTCTAATTAGAACCCGGTTCAATGTTGAACTTACGTTGAACTTCGTTGGTACAACCGGCCCTAATACATTTTTCAAATATTTCATCTAGCTTGTTTCTGCCTTCATAAACAATGTTTCATCTTTATGTGAAAAATACGCCGAAATTGCGTCCACTACTTCTATATCGCTCATAAATTTCTTTCCATGCAGAAAACAGGAAAAATCTCTAGGCGCAAAAAACAGTGGCCGATTGTGACACCTTAAACTTCGTGGGTGGTGGTGTGCATCTTTTGTGCCACTGCATGGAGTCTTGTATGGACTCAAGTTCATAATGATGAACCCAAGCTTTATCCACAGCGACAATTCGGCTCAATACACCATCTTTTCCTTCATTACCGAGGTCCAAAAAACGCACGGGAACATTCCACGTACTGTTGTTTTTAGGCGGTGTGAGCATTCTCGACACCAATCATGCGTTGAACATGCCAAGACTAACATGAAGAATTTTAAAGATCGTTGTATATCTGATACTCCAGTCATTCCTGCGAGTTGCGGCTTTAGCCGAGCATCCTTCATTGGTAACTTCGATAGGCCGCCCCTGCCGTGGGTCGTCTTTAAGTGATTCCCTACCTTGCTTAATGCTACTGTGCCACTTAAAAACCATAGTTTTTCATCTCTTTCCAGTATGGTATGAACAAACTCTCCTTGTTTTGGAAATTAACTTGATAACGAAGCAATACCAGATTTTCTCCGTATTTCACACTTTCTTCCCAATTAAGTTGCTTGCTCGACGATAGATTAAAGACTACTGACGCAATTGTGTTAGATTTTTATATTTATACTAATAATAATAATTCACTGAACACGTTACGATACGAAAGAGCTCACCCACTACCAATCTCTCCTTTTCACAAAGTTAAACACATTATCTCGTAGTATTTTATGAATTTATGTTCACGTGGGTTTCAGTATAAACCAGTGTGTGCAAAAATAAGGCAGATAAAAGCGAGTTAAGCGAGGAAGCTATTTTTTTATATTGTGTGGGCGAGGCTTAGAAAAGGTTAATTTAGAATTGTCAACCAAGATTTCCAATGTGCGTTCTCCGCCATCTTGAAAAGGGGGTAAATTATTGTTTTTGATATAACTCGGTTCCTTGCGGAATTGTTTCTTAGTTTTTTTTTTGTTTCTTTTTGGCGCTCCACACTATTAATTGTTGTTGAGAATTCGAACAAAATAGATAAATATTGATAAACTAAAAGTGGTTTTTCGTCGTTTTCTCGTGATACTTTTTGAAACGATGTTTACTATGAAACTAGAACACGGCACTAACGCATATACAGAGTGAGCCATTACTAGCCGCTTCTTTGATTGCTCTTTAGTGTTTTAAATAAAAGAAAAAACAATTAGTGGAAGATTCATGGTTGCTTGGGGCGCATATTCTAAAAATAATTTAAGCTCTGACGCACTTCCAGTTTCAACGGAAATGCATGAAATTTAATTTTTTTAAATGACACCCTATATATTTTTGGATTTTCTGTTACTGTATTAAATTGCCTATTTAACTGTTTTTTGTTTTTCTAAATTGAGCCATTAGTTTTTGAATTATTAATTTTTTTTGAAAATTTTTGACGAAGACAGCCGTTCAGAAAAAAACATTTGTTAATTGTTTTTAAAAGTAAAAACATTAACTTTGGCGATGCTTGTAGCCAAGAAAATTCTGCATCATTTGGTATAAGTTGCACTCGACAGTATCTCAAAAAACTTTGTTTTTTCAAGCCTACTTCCTGAAATTTTCACATACCAAAAACTTACTTTTTTTTTTAAAATGGAACACCCAGTATTTTATTGTGGCATTTTGTTCCCTCTTTTATTCTCTTTCGTTTTTGTTAACAATGTCTTATACCTATCTTTTGTAATTTCTGAGATAATCACTATAGGAACAATTAGCGGTAAAATATAGAACTACGAGCGCTGTTCTATGCACCCAAATATTCGTCCAATAAAGGCTGGAATGCGGCCGATTGCCTGAGTCAACTGTTAAAGAAAGTCGGTAAACATTTATGTCATACTTATAAAAGCATCGCTATTACTTATCATCCAAATGAATTAATTATTCTTATGAAGAATTGATAGATGTGATTGGCGTTTTGGGTGAATCTGAAGAAACTCTTTGCTAGCATCCAGGCTGTATACACAGCGGTCCTTCGTAAAAGTCAACAGAAGCCAGAAACCTTCGAAAGTATAAAGGAACCATTTCAGTGAACTGAAAGTATTGAATATAAAAAAGAGCGGAAAAAGCAATAACTGGTGAGAATAAGACGTTTATGGTACTTGATAGTGTAATCGAAAACTCCCATACTAGTACTACGAAAATTAGTCATCAGTTAGATGTAAGTCAAATGTGAGAATCTAGAATAATTAGGAAATATGTAATTCATCCGTAACATATTCATACACAGGTTAGATGAAAAAAATGTTGCAGCAGATAAATTATCCTGGCTTCCTCAATTTTTTGTTGTTTACCGACGAAGCCACCTTCTATTAAAGTGAATACGTTCATCGTCATAATTCTCGTTTTTATAACATATAAAAATCCTCACTTTATCACAGCTGCAAACATTCAAAATCGTTGGTCGTTAAATGTGTGGGGAGGAATAGTGGGTAGTTACATAATTGGATAAAAATGTTAATGGAGGAGAGTATCTTCGCTTTCTACGGACAGATTTTCAAAATTTTTTGAAAACATCTTCAAATATGTCAGTAAACATAACCTTTATTTTATTTCGTTATTAACCAACAGTGTAAAAAATGAAATACTGCAACTGGACATTGCCGGAATTAAAAAATTGGAATGCGATGCTCTTCATTCAGTAAAATATTACTTTTGGGATAGTTGGATTTAATATTTATTTTGTTTGTCAGTTGACTAACAAAGTCCGGGCCCCATTCCTACCTTCCATTGGTTGAACGAATATTTTGGTGCATAGAACAACAGTGCTCGTAGTTCTTTAATTGACCGCTAATTGCTCCTATAGTGATTATCTCAGAAATTACAAAAGATAGGACATTGTTAACAAAAATGAAACAAAATAAAAAAAGGAACAAAATGCTTCAACAAAATACTGGGTGTTACATTAAAAAGAAGTTTTTGGTATGTGAAAATTTCAGGAAGTAGGCTTTGAAAAAACAAAGCTTTTTGAGGTATTGTCGAATGCAACTTACACCAAATGATGTAGAATTTTCTTGGCTACAAGCACCACCAAAGTTAATGTTTTTACTTTTAAAAACAATGTGAAAATGATTTTTTTCTGAACACATGTTTTGGTCAAATATTTTCAAAAAAAATTAATAACTCAAAAATTATTGCTTCATGTTCAAAAAGAAAAAACAGTTGAAGAGACAATTTAAAGCAGTACTTGAAGATCCAAAAATATATAAGGTGAGTCATTTAAAAAATTAAGTTCCGTGCATTTCCGGTGAAACCAAAAGTGCGTCAGAGCTTAAAGTATTTTTGCAATATGCGCCACAAGCAACCATGAATCTTCCAGTAATTGGTTTTTCTTTTATTTAAAACACAAAAGAGCAATCAAAGAAGCGGCTATTAATGGCACCCTGTAATTTGACATTTTTGTTTTTTGTGACTATGAAAATTACGAGGCGGAGGAGGGGCGGTGATAAAGGTGACAAGTCTATGTGAAGTTTCGATTTCATAGGTTGTACAAATAAAATTATTAAAAAAGAAAGTGAATAAATAAAATAGTGCAATTATTAATCACAGGTATAAAATTTATGACATAAAAATATGTTTTGAAATAGTATATATTTTTTTACACAATCGTAGAGTTTGCGAAACGAGCCGTAGGCGTGTGGAGTAACCACGCGAGTGTAAAAAATGGCTTCACGCACCTGTCGCACGCTGTAGTTTTTCTACGACCTAATATTTCAAAAATCAATTAATAGAATGATTATTCTTTTAATTTTTTTTGGGTATCCGAATCCATAACTATTAGACTCGAAGTACAAAAATGCACAGAAAAATGTGGACGCTTGAATTTGACGTCACAAAAATTCGTATCTAGAGCATCACCGCTAGAACAAAGCAGCCTATTAATATTTCATCTCTTTATAGGTACTAATGGCTTTAGTGCGTGAAATAAATTCCGTAAAAAATGCATTGCATTTTACGCATCCGTATTTAAAGAGGAAGCTTCTGGTTGACAGTTTCCTTGTTTAGAAAACTCCTCCTGAACAAATCATTTTCAGTGTTTGGTTTGTTATCATAGAGCAGGATGTCCAGTTTGGCGAATTTTTACATGGGTTCAGTAGTGTTCATAACCCTTCCATGGTTTGTTCGTCTCCAGCCCCATTCTTCCGTGTTGGGCTTTTTGTTGGTGGTACGTACTGAGAGGTCGAACCTACCCCTAGCCACCGATTTTTGGATTCTTATACGTAGCTTTGATTGATTTTTCGTGCTGCTGACCGCCATATAGGGTGATGAGGAATCTCTCCTGTGAACCTCAGAACCTCCGGATCGACTTTGTCTTGATTGAAAAATTCTACCGATGATAATAATTCCGTGTGTTTTTCAAGTTAGTATATTATCATGATTTATACTTGCGGTAGAGTATAGTGTTGCTGGCTATTTCTGTTTGACAGTTTTCGGAAGTATAAGTCTAGTTTTATAATATTTCAACTAATATCAATAGACAGTAAAAAGTTTGTATGACCAGAATTGTAGAACGTCAAAAAAACGTTATGATAAAGGACCATGCTATAAGAAAAACAAAAATTTTCTACTTTTTTCAAGATGGCAAACATACATAGGAAACTTTGTTCGACAATTCGAAGTTAACCTTTCCTAAGATACTTTTTTTTTGAAATGTATGGCTGGACTAGTAGAAAGTGATATATTAAAAAAATATTTTATTATTCACATATTAGCACATGAATGACTCTAGTAATTCTACTGATGGTTCTCACTTTTTAAACATTAGTTCGATGCTTCGTTTTGCATTAGATGTTGATGTACATAGAATATATAATTTTCATCTGCCTAAATACTCTTTTAACAATGACAATACTTTGTCTCAGAATAAGGAGGAGTAATTCAACTATTGCATCAAAATGGTACCGTAGATTCGGATGACTTGAGACTTTCTTCATATTTGATTCACTCTCGAAGATTACAGTGTTGTCTTTTGAACTGGTTAGATCATACCATGCTAAATAGCATGGTAGCCAATTCATGGCATAGCGACGTTTCACTGCGAAGGACAAAAATAAAAACTGACTGTCCCAAGTCACTTAATGATTTTGGAGACCTGGAACATTTATTTATCTCCGCAAATTTTCATCTCATATATTGGCTAAAGTGAATTGCGACAATAGATAGCTTTTAGAAATCCATAGGAAGGTCGGAAACACCGGAAAAATTAACCAAAAAAACTTAGAAAGAGGAAAATTAGAAAAAATACCTAAATGTATTTAATGAATTATAATCCAAAATCAAACATAATAAATAAACAATCAATAAACACAAAATATATCAAAATAAAGTAAAACATTTTCTACAAAACATTGTATTACAAAAATATAAGGTTGTTTAACTCGGACTTTGACATATTATTATATCGCTGCAGAATATCTTTGTTGGATATATATGCTCCCCTTCTAGATGTTCTAAGATGTGGTATTGTTAGTATATATTCGTCTTCTTCAACTTCCCCTTCATCAGCCATTTCGGTTTATAAGAAGAAATCATTAATTCGCAGGCTTGTAACGGTGGTAATTTGTCTCATTTACTTTTCTGATAAGTTTTGCTGACTTCTTTTTAGCTTTTTTCCTGCACAGGAGATTTATCGTATTCAAATCTTCTTTTGGCACTTTCTTTAAGACAATATTACGTTTTCCTGCTGTTTTAAAACCTCTAATTATATCTGTAATGGCTGGCAATAAAGACTATCTTTTCGCCCTCCATTAAAAATATATCTAGAAAATCAAGACAACAGTAACACTGACTTGAGGTAATTACGGTATAGTGAATGTAATTTCCTGTAAGTTTTCTAATGAACAATTCTAATTTTACTTTGCAAATTTATTTACTATTCTATTACTGACAAATAATATTATTGATGCATGTTGCTGTAATTATATTAAAGTGACTATTAATGACTAGCCCGCGTTTAAATGATCTGTAAAATAGGTCGTTTTAAGCAAAATTGATGTGATGAATTGCGTGTTTTACAAATGATTTTGTCATATTAAATTCTTTAAAAATAAGTTGTTCTTATATTATTATTTAAAATGTAATTTGTTGATATTTTGTTACAGGAAAATCCACGTAAAACAAGTAGAAACACTGGCGCTATATTGAATCCTCCAGATACTCTGACGAACGAGGACTACAGAGAGTGGCCAACAGAAGGTCTGCACGAAAGACCTGTTTTTAATATGGCAACTAAAAAAA
Source organism: Amphimallon solstitiale (assembly GCA_963170755.1). Taxonomy (NCBI): domain Eukaryota; kingdom Metazoa; phylum Arthropoda; class Insecta; order Coleoptera; family Scarabaeidae; genus Amphimallon; species Amphimallon solstitiale. The sequence continues at coordinate 82,111,047 of OY720679.1, forward strand.
TCGAGAAATTTGATCTAAAACCCGCTGATGATAAACGCAAAGCACCTGCGAAGAAAAACGATTCTAAATCAACTAAAGCTGTCACAGGCAAAAAGCCAGGTAAGAAGGGCAAACGAAAAGTTACGAACAAGTCGAAAAAAGCAAAGAAAGAATCGGTAGAGAAAGGTATCAACAAAGAATTTGCTGCATTGACCCATGAAACACTGCAGGAAGTAATTAAATACGTATCACAGGTTAAACAATACAATGAGATTAGATTGGGCAAAGTCTGTGACACTAAGGCTCACTCGGAATCTGGCAGTTTAATAGATGATGCACAATCGCTGATTAATGTGGTCTGTTCTGATTCTATGGAAGAGAATCTCAATAACGCTGTCGATCTCCTGACTGATAGCTGTATTCTTTACAGTTTGGCGAATGACGTTTGCCAAAAATCTGTGGCGAAGTATTTGGACAGTATAACGGCTGCGCAAAAATCTTGATCTTTAGACATTACCCGAAATTAAAGTGCTCTTACAAATACTGATAAGACTGAAATTTACGTCTAAATAATTTTAATTGTACTAGTTTACGTTTCCTTATGTAATTCCTCATTTTAGTCAGATGTTATAAAATAGTAAATAAAGAGATTTTTATTTAAATATGTTTTACTTTTCGTTGTAAATTACCTTTCTTTGGGGGTATGTAATTTGGGTGTCTGTAATTGACTTACGCATTGGAATTTTGAAATTTTCATGTTACTAAATCAGCAACTTGGAAACGTTTTTCTTTATTTATTCTCCGATCCATAGGTGCGCCAAAATATTTAATTTACAAAATAAATATAATCGTATGGTCGTGTTTACATGCTACTATAAACATTACCAATTACCTTTGCCTGTGGCTTGCTGCACGCTCGGTCATGTCAACATCCCTGGTGGGTATCAGGGTATGATGTATTATGACCACGACTGAGGTCGACTGGCTGCAAGAACACGTTGAACTCCTACCAGATACTTATACTAACAGGCACTATTAGCAAGCATTCTCGAACTAGAAGATGCGACTACGCAGAAATCCCACAGACGTACCAGAAGAAAGGCCACCAGAGAGACGCTCAAACTTCAGAAGTAGGACAATTTCGTAAGCCTGCTAACAAAACAATTTTTGCAGAAACACAAATTCACACTGGACTACGTAGGGGAAGTACGGCATCCTTTTTTTTATAAATATGCGTAACTATGTTCATTTAAACCGCAATAGATATTTAAGCATGGCAAAATTCAAAGAATAGGAAGTAGTTTCATAAATAACCAATCTAAGTTATTCCAAAATAATATATTTCTATAAAATATATATTTTGATTTTATTGCCAAGTGTGCCATCATATATGTACCTATATAATGTAATGATGGCACCCATATATGGTAATGATGGCATAGGTAGATACTAATTATTTACAACAGATAAAACAATTAATGCAAGCAGGATTTTCATCATCAGAATCATCTTGAAATTGTGGTATATTTGGATCCAGATTTTTATAACTATCAACATCGAATTCATCTCTTTTCTTAATTTTTCTTGAGGACTTTCTCAGTTCTTTTGCTTTTTGGTCTGCTTCCTTGAGTTTTAGTAGTTCAATAGTGGGTGTTTTATTCAAAACACCTTGTGCATCTGATCTTTTGCGTTTTCTCTGTTTCAGTATTGAATCCATTTGAGGGGCTGGTGATAATTCTTGTATAAAATCAGTCGCATTTGAAGAAGTCACTGAAATCTTTATTGATGACACGCTACTTACATCAACTACAGAAGATTCTGATAAGTTTTTCTGCCTAAGCAGAAATTTCCTATCGCATTCATATAACAAACTACTGTGAAATGCTGACCTCTTTCAGCAGCAGTTAATGAGCCTACTTGATTCTTTCCTTTGCAGGCAAAATTTTTTTCAGAACGAGATTGGACAGTGGATAATCCAGATTAGTCCATGTTAAAAATTTGTTCTGCCGTAAATTTGTATTCTTCAATTGCTTTTGTCAAATTTTCAAAATATGCTTTGATATTTTGTCTATTGAATGCTTGAGCTCGTGCAAGAGAGGTTGCTTCAGGAATTCGGAGACTTATGGAAGGATTTCTCTTTAGAAAGCTATGAAGCCAGTCCCACCCAGCTAATTCTTTTGTGCTATTAAAGTTATGTTTTAGACTTAGCTTTTCAGCAAGTTGAAAAGCTAATTTTCTCACATCAGTACACGTTAATCCAAAGAACCGTAGTTCTAACATTTTTTACATGTTCAACTATTTATTGTTCTTTTTTTATTAAAGATAGGTAATTTACCTCCCAAAAATCCTACATCATTACCTTTTAGCACCTTATTACTATCCGAAACACTTCGCCGAAGTGTTCTTGTTGGAACATTAAATGTCTTCGAAGCGAGTTTCCATCTCATATGTTTCGAATTTATAGCATCTATAGCTTCTCCCATATTATCAGCTGACCATTGCTGGCTTTTGGAAGATTTTTCTTGCTTGTTATTCATGTCGTTTATGCTATAACAAATAGAAAATTATAATTTCTATCAACATTAAAACATTAATGTACTTATAAACAACATCTACACATTGGTATGATGCAATCATCGACATAGTAAACGTATGTCATCATGCCCGAAGTGTACGACACGTCTTTGTGGTAATGTGTGGCACGTGTATTGTAACGTACGAACTAACTACATTTATATTTCAATCAATACAATTTGTATGTTTCTACTAATTGAATCAAAAAAAAAAGAAACGTATTTTAGTAAAACCATAATAAAAATTTTACATACCTGCTAAGTTAAATTTGGAATATTGTACCAGAAATACCCAAGTAATTTAGCTGTAAATGCACAGATAAGATGCTACCACACTAATGTATTGATGACTGCCTACTTTGCAACCATAGCAATCGAGATATCATAGAAAATGTCATGTGCCATCATAGCCACGGTGCCATCATAGCCGTACTTACCCTACAACTTTAAAATTATACCTAATACCATACCAAACACAAATAAGCATTTTACCGAGATTCCGGGCAAATCCAAATAACACAAAATCAGTCAACATAAATCAACGCGATCGGACTTTTATTCATAAGTTTAAACCGCGATAAAATCATTTTTCTAACGCATATTGCAAACATTACAACGATCGTATTAGATAGGTAGTGGGAAAATGTCGTAAGCCAGTTAACAAACCTATTTCTTCAGAAACACAAAGTCATACAGGACAACCTATAACTCCAAAGTCCTCCCTACTACCGTACGAAACACATACAAACAGTTTACCGAGACACCTGGCAAATCCAGATAACACATAATCGGTCAACGTAAATCAACGTGATCGGACTTTTATACATAAGTGAAAAACGGAGATAAAATAATTTTTGATCAAGTAAAATTGACGACAAGTCCTGCATTACACTTGTCAAGCCAAATTTATAAATTTCTTGAACCAAGAACTTGTTGGCTTAGAACATGTTCAATTTTTCTTCTACAACTTGATCAGGTGTTTAGTGTATTCTAGTAAACTGCATGTGATCAGTGATGTTTTAAAAATTTTTTGCCAACTGCTTACAATGTAAACACCAATTTCATGTTAGAATCTTGTTAAAAATGACATGTTATTTAATACTTTTGGATATTTCATGAAGGAATTGTGTGCGTAAATTATTTTTTTTATATTATTAATTTGGACCTCTTCTGCAGTTGTTTTTAGATTCAAGATCGAACACTAATCTTCGATAAATTTATATTTTTCTTTATTTCCCAAAAAACTTGGTGAAGAAATTGACAAGTGTAATATAGCCTTAACGCACATTGCAAATATTACAACGTACGTATAGGTAGGTAGTGGGAAATTTTCGTAAGCCAGTCAACAAACCAATTATTTTTGAAAATCAAATTCTCAGTGGACAACCTCTAACTCCAAAATCCTGCCTAATACCCTGCCAAACACATACAAGCATTTTACCGAGACTCCGGGCAAATTCAGATAACATATAATCGGTCAACATAAATCAACGTGATCGTACTTTTATACATAAGTTTAAACCGCGTTAAAATCAGTTTTTTAACGAACGCACGCATATTAGATACATTACACATGCGCATGATATATGGACAAGAAAATCCGGGAAGACTCCGGGTCCTTGACAAATATACACTTTCAGGAGGGCACTATCTCAAGAACAAGCGAAACACGGCTTCTCGGGGAATCAGCGGTAGAAGTTGTTGCGAGCACTTCGAAGAATATTCATAGTCTATGTGCAACTCTTTACGATTAAACATTTAATTCACTAACCATGTACTTGATATTATTTTTTTTATTCATAGTAAGAATTTGGTGTTATCCACAACAACCTGTAGATCAGATAATATATCAAAAATTTGTGCCTCTAGAATCGTCAGCGGATGGAACGCAATCATACTCTTACTCGTAAGTGTACTTTATTGTTTTTTCTACTATAAATAGTTGTAATACAAATTTTAGATGAATTAAAAGTGTCAAGAGTTACAGGCGTTTAATGATTTTCACTTTATATAATAAAAATACGTTATAATATGAGCATCTATTAACCTACTTTTAGTCAAGAAAGGTCATCTCGTAAAACATTAGCACATAAATACCGATTCACCAATTATATTTCGCAATATCATATTATATTCCGACAACAAAACTGTATGTAATTAGTCACGTAAATACGAATGCAATTAAAGAATATTTTGTATTTATTACTTTTGAAGAGCCTTTACAGTATATCTAATAAAGTGTTGCATTTTCTTGAGATCTAACACTTTGCAATACAATTTGAGAACTGTTATACAATAAGTGGATTGGATGGCAGCCTGTGGATTAATTTCAGCAATTTAATTACAAATGCAATTTATGAAAAGTCAAGCATCTCACTAGGTGTAGTTCATCAAGTAATTTAAACACTCGATATATTTCGGAAAGCAAGTACTCAATCACAACGCGTGCATTTTTATTACAAACTGATGTGAAAACTTATTTATACATCAAAATATAAACTTACAGTTAAACTATGACCTAGTCTAGATATAGCGAACGCTCCGTAATAGCTTATAGTGGGTAATATATTAACTTACGATTGAGGAAATTGGATTAAATTTGTGACACCAGCTGAGAGCAAGTGGATAGTCTAGAGGCCCTCGAATTATTCAAAGCCTTTCGTAACACTGATTAATTCTGTCGTAACAGACTGATTTGATATACAGGATGGCCGCCGAGGTATCTGAGATTTTTTTTTCCAGGCCTGTCTGACTAACGTCTCCAGTTTGCACCGCAGCCAACAAGGCTTATTGTGCTCAACCTGTGTTATCTATGTTGTCCACTCCAGCAATGTTGTTTCCTGTACTAATCTGTACAGGTCCTTTACTGGGTGTCTCTTGAGCATCTCTGGATCTACGTTCGGTTGCCCAAAGATGCTTTGCCTCTTGTGATCCAGTGCCTCACAGTTTACCAGGATATGCCCTACTGTTTCTGGTTCCTTATTGCAGAGTGAGCAACTAAGGTCTCCATCATACAGGCCTATCCTGTTGAGATGCACTTTAACAGGTGCATGACCAGTCAAAAGACCCGTTATTGTTCTCAGCCGTTCCCTGCTCATGTGTAGTAGTTCTGCGGCTCTTTTGTTGCATGGTTGGCCAATAAATTCCTTACCATGATATTGTCCTGGAACTATTGCCCAGTGATGCTTGTGTTTTTCATAAACCCAGTCTTTAACCTGGCTTCGGGTCATACTTTTGGGTACCCCCAGAGCCGGTTCTGGGCCTATGAATCTTGCTTCTGATCCTCTCCTAGCTAGTTCATCAGCTTTTTCATTGCCCTCGATCCCTTTATGCCCTGGCACCCAGGTCAGTTTTACCTTATTCCGGGTCGCCAGCAGTTTAAGTTCTTCGAGGCATTCCCAGACCAGTCTTGACGACACCTCTTGGCTAGATAACGTCTTTAGTGCCGCTTGGCTGTCCGATAATATAAGAATCCGCCGGTGACTGACGTCATTCCTATTGTTTTCTATGGCACATTGGAGTATGGCATACACCTCTGCCTGAAACACAGATGCATATCCCCCCAGTGCATAGTATTTGCTCTGGTTTTCAGAGTAAATTCCGGCTCCAGTGCCAGCTGCGGTCTTCGACCCATCTGTGTACCAGGTCTGATCCCGCCTGCTGATACCTGGCATACCATTCTCCCATTCGAGTCTTTCTGGAATGTTTACTTCGAATGGTTTGTTTAGGCTATATTGCTTTACCATGTGGTCCGTTCTCATACTTAAGACATCTCCACCCACAAGGTCCACAATTGCCATGTGTCCCGCCGTTTTAGTTTTTGCGTATTTCAGCTGAAGCCTAAAGGCCCCCATCCTAGCCTCCCCCTGTATCACAAGGTGAAGAGGCGGAAGACCTAAGAGGGCCTCCATGGTTGCATTTGGAGTGGTCCGCATTGATCCGGTTATGCCCAAGCAGGCAAGTCTTTGCACCTTGCCTAGTTGTAAAATGGCCTTTCGTTGTTGTGTCTTGGGCCACCACACTAGAGAGGCATACGTTAAAATCGGTTTTACCACCATGTTGTATGTCCAGTACAACATGTCCGGTCTTAAACCCCATTGTTTCCCATGTAAGCGTCTAGTTATCATTAGAGATGTTACCGCTTTCTTCGTAATATTTTCCAGGTGTCGATTCCAGATAAGTCTTGAGTCCAGCGTTACTCCTAGATACTTTACCTCCTTCGAGATCTGTATGTTTTCTCCCCTTAGGGTAAGCGGTCCGAGATCCCCCAGCTTACGCCTTCGGGTAAATGCTACCAGGGTAGTTTTAGTGGTATCTGAGATACTTCATATATGCATTCAATGGCTGATTTTAAGAAAGAATGATTCTATTCGTTTTCCCGAATTCCTAACGGTTCTTGAAATATCGGGTTTGAAGCTGAAGTAAACTCCTAGAGGGTTTTGGGAAAAAATGGTTTATTTTAAGAAAAGCGTAATGACAGTGCAATTATTAAAGCTGCTCGATGTGACCACCGCCTTATGCATGCATAATTCAATCCTCCGCCAGAGTTATCATTCCCAGTTGTAGTTTCTACATATTGTTTTTTACCTCATAAAACGCTGTTTGAATCTTATGGATGAGCTGGTCCTTATTATTAGGCCGTTAAATAGGTAAGTATCTTCACATATCCCACAATGCAAAATCTAATGGACTGAGATCAGGAGATCGCAGTGGTCAAGCAATGAGATCACCACGACCTATCCATCGATTTGGATACTGTTTATTGAGGAAATTAGTGACACCTTTTGCATAATGAGCCGGAGCACCATCATGGAAAACAACTCGTCCTTCTGATTTGAGGAGGAATGACCTCAAGTAATAGAGGTAGATTGTTCTCCAAAAAAGCCCGGTACATTTTGCTCTTCAGATTTCCGTCGAAGATATGTGGTCGAATAATTTCATTGTTATTTATTCCATCCAAAACGTTTGCGGATAATCTTATCTGGAAATGGGTTTATCGAATAGCATGAGGGTTTGCAATTGCTCGCACATGTTTGTTGTGGAACTTGTTGATTCCATCTCTTGTAAATGTGGCTTCGTCACAGGAAAGGGTCCTTGAAAAAGTATCCAGATGATTACACCACCATTCACAAAGTCGAGCTCTTTGAGGAAGATCCGTGGGGAGAAGTTCTTGTACCGGTTGGTAACGATAGGTATGTAGTCCGTTTTCTTGCAAAGTGTCTTGCACAGCCGTCCTAGTTTGTCCAGTAATCATTTTCAACAACCTCAAGCAACTCTGCAGCATTGTTTCTTCCCATAAGCGCTCTTTCACAAGTCGGTTTAGGGAAGGCAACTGTTAATCGAACAGTTGTCAAGATTCTACTGAAAGATTGCCTGTCTGGAAGACGGCGGTTTGGGTATCGGCGTTCATATTCTCTGAGGCGGTGGTACTACCTTTGTAATATCCATACAGGAAAATCATGTCCGCGTATTTTTTATTTGAATAAATTACAGCCATGATTTTAACACAAATGACAATAGAAAATAACCAACTGTCAATGATGACAATTAACCAACTGACAATCAAAAAAATTTTTGTAGGATCCATTTATACCACCTGCCAACTTCTAAATCCGATATTTCAAGAACCGGAAAAAAATTAATAGAGCAGCTTTAATAATTGCAATGTCATTACGCTTTTCTTAAAATAAACCACATTTTTCCTAATCCCTCTACTTCAAGCTCGGATATTTCAAGAATCGTTTGGAATTCGGGAAAAATGAAGAAAATTATTTTTGCTTAAAATAAGTCATTGAGTTCAGTATCTCGGACACCTAGGCGGACATGCTGTATATTATATATTCTGTACTTACTTTTATATTATCGCACTCAATTTTCTGTTTTCTGATTTTTCTATTATTGATATATCGGTGGTCCAAATCTATTTCTTTTTAAAAATAAAATAAAGCTAACGTAAATCAATTCTTTTCGGTATATTATGGCTTTATTAGATAGAGCAAACATTCTCTCATTATTTATGGAACACGATTTTATTCACGTAGTTGCCTCGGCTGGTTTTGCAGTACTGCACCCTATCAACCCAATTTTCCAAGAACCTGTTGACGGTTTCGGGCTGTATCTTACGAATGGCTCGGGTGATGTTCGCTTTCAGGGAATGAATCGTGTATGGATTGTCCACATAACGTCAATCTTCCAGGGCACTCGACAAAAAATGTCTAAGGGGGTTAAATCGCAGTTCCGAGACGGTTAGTTGACTAGCTTAGGTAACGTAGTGCGCAAAAGATCGATTGCTTGATGGGATGTGTGGTATGGCGCGCCATCCTGGTTATACCAAAGGCCGTCCTAGTCCATGTCTTCAATTTCAGCCCACAAAAAGATGATGCCACCACTCCAAAATTCGCACCAAATTGTCACTCTCTGCGGAGGATGCACCGGCTTCTCGACAATCACGTGCGGGTTTTCCAATCACCAGATGCGGTAATTTTGTCTGTTAACATAGCCGTTGAGATGAAAATGCGCCTAGTCAAAAAAGATGATTTTTCGGCAGAATTCGACGTCCAATTTGAACTGGTCTGAGGCTCAAAATGAAAAGCAATAAAGACGCCTTCAAACGCTGAGTTAATTGGGCTTTGTAAGCGCATAATCCGAGATCTTTGTGCAAAATTCTCATCAGGCTGGTGCGTAAGGTGTTGAGTTGTTGAGATCGATAGGGAGTAGATGTTCCTGGCTTGAGTTGCACAATCTCAGCAGCTACATTCTCATCGGTACGCACCGTACGACGACGGATACCATGAGTGTTGTCCTCTAGTAAGCCAGTCTCACGAACTTTTTGCACAAACTTGAGTAGAGCATGCACGGTGGGTGCTTAATTTCGGCCAAATCTTATTTTCAATAAACGCAATGTTTGGCAACACAGCAACTCACTTTAGAAATAAGTTTGTAAATTTTCCAACGTTGTTCAACCATACAGCGATTCATTTCGTACGCGGAGGTATGATACTCGCTGGCAGTCAATATTTCCAGCGGAAAAGAGCTGTCAGTATCAAAATAACCTATGACTTAAAAAAGAAACCACTAGATGGACCACTCGATATATTTGCTGCCTACGTTAGTTATTTCTGTTCATGATCGTGTTCTAGGTGGCTTCTTTTCTCCAAATTTTCTGCACCAAGCCTAAACATGTTTGTAGCACAATTTTACGATTTTTTTGTACAACGCCAAAAAACCTATCAAGTTTTCAACACTTTCTGTTTCGAGAATTTGTACTTGCTAACCACTAGTATGCGTTTTTCGTTGTTACTTTTTACGTAAGAGATCTCCGTAATTGTTGTAACTTAAAAAATTAACTATATACGAGTCACTGTATGTAACAAAATTCAAGACTGAGAATAAGTCGTAAACAGAAATTAAACCACATCTGAAAAACTTTATTTTTAATTACTTAATTAATTAATTCTTATATGGTGCCAGCAAATGATTATTAAAACCAAATAAGAATTAATTAACTGCCGTAAATAACGAATGTCCGGTTATTCAAGAAAATTATCATTTGTTTATAGTATCAAATTTTCTACCTCATTGTGTTCCTACTAAAAATATAATCTGTAAAGTCAGAAAATAGAAATTAGTAAGATTTCTAAGATATAAATAAATTTTTATTATATTATTTATATTTATTTATAGATTTAAAACTAGCAATGGAATATTTAGAAGTGAACAGGGAAACTTCCATCCCGATTCAAACGAAGGCTTATCCGTCTCAGGAAAGTATTCGTATGTAGGACCTGATGGACGTATAGTAGAAGTAAACTATATTGGCGACATAAATGGATTCAGAATTCAACCTAATGTTCCGACGAGGCTGCGAATACCATCAGCAGCTTTAGCCTCTTTGGCAGGCTAATTAATATAGGACATACCTTTAATAGTATTAAATTGCTCAGTTAGAATTAAAGAAACAAAATTTGGTTTTTGTGGTATATTAGCGTTACTAATATTATTTATATTTATCAATTCATGTTCACCAATAATAAAGTAATAAAATGTAGAAAACACACAAATAGTATTATTACTCGTTTCGTTATATTTCAAACCGCGCTGGTTTCATCTTGAATTATATTTTCTAATAAAATCGATGAAGTAAGTATGTTTTAAAGTTGGTTTAAAAAATATAATGAGGTGCAGTATAATAAAAATAATTAATATAATAATAATAATAATAATAATAATAATAATAATAATAATAATAATAATAATATATTTAGCTTTGGTAATAACACCATTACAAAGAAATTGTCATACACACAGATAAATATAAATATAAACCAACATATGAATGCATTGGTCAGAAACTTTGTATAATTTAAATAAAATAGTATATAACACATAAACAAAACAAAAAAATAATTAGTCATGGGAGACAAAGTGTATAAACATTCAACAATATAAACATACAGGGTCATCTCCGCGGGTAAGGCCGATTGTGCCTTTATGAGTAAAGATATTTCGAAGTGTTTTTTTTTCTTGTGATAGTTGCTCATTAAGACCACATTCTAAAAATATTTTGTATTATACAGAGTGTTCCATAACTTGGTGGCTAACCATAGTTATAGTTTTTTAAATGGAGCACCCTATATATTATTGCATTTTTGTATTCCCCGTATAATTTTTAGTCAAAAAGTAATAAGATAGCATAGGCCTAAAATCTAAAGTTTTTGACTTATTCCCATTATTCTCAAACACTCAATGTTTGTATAAAATTATATTTTTCGAAAACGACGTATTAGATGGACACAGTTTTATGCAGTATTGTTTACAATAAGAGTTCCTAATAGAAGCATGTTTTATTTTTTTACAGTTACTAACTGCATGTGTAGAAAACTGGGTAAAAATTACATGACATGTTTTAGAATAAAAGTCATTTTTTTAAATGGAACAGCCTGTATATCAGTTCATTTTTGAATTGTTTATTAAATTTCATGTCAGAAACATGTAAGACGTTAATACTTTAAATGTGACTATTACTGAGCTACTGTCGTTTTTTGATATACTTTTGTTAGATTTTGTATAAAAGTCAATTTTTTAAAATGGAACACCCTATATATCAGTTCATTTTTGAATTTCTTATTAAATTTCACATCAAAAACATGTAAGCGACAATAGCTCAGTAATAGTCACTTTTAAAGTATTAACGTCTTACATGTATTTGATGTGAAATTTAATGAGAAATTCAAGAACGAACTAATATATAGGGTGTTCCATTTGAAAAAGTTGACTTTTAAACAAAAACGTGTTACGTAATTTTAATCCAGTTTTCTGCACATGCAGTTAGTAACTGTAAAAAAATAAAACATGCTTCTATTAGGACATCTTATTGTAAACAATAACTTAGAACAACTTAGAACAACCGTCAGAATTTCGATTTTCGGAAAAAGAAAGAGGCGCCGGCGAAAAAAATTTTTTTTCCGTTTTTTTCGGCCAATTATTATTTATTTTTTGAAAAATTTTGGAACAATTGAGAACAAACCTAGAACAACCTGGAACAACCGCCAGAATTTTGATTTTTCGAAATAAAGGGGGGGGGGCTAACTTCACACTTTTGGATTTGCTTTTTTTGCAATATCTTTTGATATTTAAGAGATAGAGGTTTTGACGTATTCGAACAATGTTTAGAACAAATCTAGAACAACCGTCAAAATTTTAATTTTTGTAAAAACTGGGTCTGACTTCATAATTTTGGCTTTCGCTTTTTCTCATTTTCTCGTCTGATTTTGATTTTTTCTTTGAAATACTTTGGAACAATTTAGAACAAACCTAGGGTAACCTAGAACAATTGTCAGAATTATAATTTTCAAGAAAAGAGGGGCTGGCAAAAACTTGTTTTTTCCGATTATCTCGGCCAAGTTTGATTTTTTTTTGAGATTCTTAAGAAAAATCTTTAGAACAACTTCAACAACCTGGAACAACCTTCAGAATTTCAATTTTCGAAAAAAAGGGGGCTGGGTGCAAAAGTCGTTTTCTTCAATTATCTCGGCTAATTTTGACTTTTTTTTGAAATACTTTGGAACAATTTAGAAGAAATCTAGAAGAACACACACTCTAGTAATTTAATATTTAACTTTTTTAATATCAATTTATTATTCTTATCCTATGTACATTATCAATATATATATATACAAAATGTATTTGAGGTAGAAAAAAGGTTTAAAATTGGGTTTGTACTACAAAGCATAAATATTTCATTGAAAATATGAAATTAAAAAATGACATATGATTTACATTGTTTGACAATTAAAATTTCTTAATTAACAGTAATAACACTATATAACAGTTAACCAGCTAGAGACGCTGATACTTCAGGTACGATTGGAAATTGTTTTATTATTCGAAATCCATTTAGATCCGCAATATATCCAATTCTTTGTAATTGTCCATCAGGTCTTGGATAAGAGTAAGCGCCTCTTACTACCATGCCTTCTGTAGAATCCGTGTTAGTAACACCATTTTCTTGTCGATAGATGCCATTACTCGTCCTGAATCTGGAAAGGAGAATAACAATGTATTATTGTCATTGCAAGTTTTGAATATGCGATAGATTGTTGAGAACAAACCAATAAAATGTGATAAGCGTAGTAATGATCAAGATCACCTTGGATACAAGAGGTGCTGGACGATCTAAAGAAGATTGTAGGAAGAAATCCAGAAAGAGATGTCAGAGATCGGAAAAAATGGCACAATATAATTGAAGAAATCAAAAAATACATGAGTAAGCTTTAACAAACGGCACTACCCCTCTTAGGAAGTTAAGCCATACATACAATATAGTTTTTATTATTGAAAGTCCAGTAGTTTTTTTTTTTTTTTTAATCAAAAATAAGTTGGAGTAGATTTTTGCAGATCTCTACGGTTTGAAATAAAATGATAATAAAATAAATTCGTGTTAGCAGCACACAGCTTTTTGATACGTTGCACAGTGGTCTGAAACGTCCAAAAAGTTGGTCAAAACCGAAAAAAACATTTTTTTTTCAAATAGTTTCTTGTGTGGTAGTCGGTTAACGAGGTGCCTGCGCGTCTATTTCTCGAATAGCAGATAGATGGCGCGCTTACGGGACGTGCAGTTGTGTGTGAAAGTCGCGGTTGTAAAAACTTGCTACGTGCAACGTTCGACAACAAACGAGAAAAACAACATTTGAAGTGCACACAAAAATTCGTGAACGTGCAAATATCTTCAACAAGAAGATGGAGGATGCGCCTGAAGATTGGTATAATGTTTTGACACTTTACTTTTATTAAACAATTTTTTATAATTTGTTATTAAAAATTTTCCGAAATTGTCAAAAAAGTTATGTTTCCGCGAGACTCGGCGTTGTTCGCTGATTCATTTCCCAGATGAATGTCTAACTAACTAGAAAATCGAAAATTCAGGTGCGACTTTCTGCGATTCTCCTCGCAATTGATTTATTTGTATTTGGTTGCGCGGCCCTATACATGTGACGCGTCACATGTATATGTCACATCATAATTACATATTTTTAATTAATCTTGAAGAGATTTAATATGCGCACGATCCGAACCAAATAGTAACTTAGAAGAAGTCACTTTGAATTATTTAAAGTGCAATTACCAAGAAAAAATCATAATTATTATTATTATTATCATTATTACTATTGTTATCATAATTGTTATTGTCTTTATCGTAAGTATAATTATAAAAAGTATAATGAGAAACAACACAAAATTTATTAAGCCAAATTTTATATTATTTTATCGTATTTTTGAACATAAAACTGGCAATTTAAAACTCCCCATTTTGCAATTTACCATTTTTACCTCAAATCTACAATCAGAAAGTAAAAAAACTAAAGCATACTGATTTTCAGCCAAATCCGAATCTTTTTCGAGTTTTGACCAGCTTTTCGGGCGTTTCAGACCACTGTGCGTTGTTAGCCCAAACTGAGTCCTAGCTTTTATACACTTGGGTATCTTTTGAACGGTTTTTATATGTCATTTAATAAATAGTGCTGCATTTGCTATTACTCAAAAACAACTACAAATTTTTACTACCTTTTGGGGGAAGGCTTTGTCTACTTGTCTTGAAAACAATGCAACTACTCAAACACTACCATTATCGGATGAAATCCTTGCTTTTCTACACGATATTGGTGGAAAAGGTTTTGATTCCTTTCCAGCATGATACCGTCCAATTGCTTGAGGATAATGATTTAAATGATAGTGATATTGCAGTAAATTAAGATGATGTAGAAGATTTAAAAGACGATAACAGACAACAGAAGTAGATCTTGTTCCATTCACTGCAAAAATGGTTCAAAAAGATCTTCAACGTTGGATTTTCAGTAAGAAACAAATTTTAGTGTTATTGTCATAAATTCTGAACGGTCCTTTAAATTACAACCAGAGCTAAATAATGCTATGTCTGGACGCAGGGGGTTTCATAAACAATAAATATCATTGTCTCAATGTTTAATACTGTTTACATTCTCGCCAGAAAAGTACTAACAGAGAAAATGAACAGAACTTATACATATAATAATAATAATAATATTAAATAGACAACCAAAAATAAACTAAAAAATGAGGTGACTTTTATACTCTTAATAAATATGTATAGAATGCATATTTTGCAAAATATTTGCAAAAAAGAACCTTCTTTTCAATAAGAGTAAAGTATTACCTCCGGTACGAATTAGATTTTTTTGCTGAACATAGCACATTAGGATTTAAAGTTTAATTCGTTATTAATAATTTCTATTATTGTTTTGAAAATTAGGAATATATTGAATTGTCCATATTGTTACGCTCTATATGGTTTGTTTCTTAAGTCAATTAATGAATTTTCTGATGAGGACAATAAAATTATTGAAACGATAATTTTATTTCATTCCTTTAATTCTTTTAAATAAATACACATTCAAAGAGTAGCAAAATATACGATTAGGTATATACGCATATGTGTAATCAATATTAGAATTAATACAATATAATAACATTAAATATTGCAACAAAAGTAAATCACAAATTTAAATTTAATGTGTACTTACGCATAAGAATATGTTTGAATTCCGTTTCCTTGTAAAGGTTTAAATTCTTGTTGTATTATTACATCCTTTGGTTGTTGTGGATAACACGAAGCTCCTGCTATTATCAGAAAAACCAAATACGTACGCATACCGACGAGTTAATTAAATGTTAAACTGCGAGGAATCTGAAATAAACTAAAAACGATCGTCAAGGTAACTACATCTTTTTATATTGCATAATTAGAACTCTTCAACAATTTTTTTAATTATGAAAGAAGCGTGGTAAGACGAGGCCTGCCCTTGAAGAAAAGAAATTAAGATTAAGATGAGGATATTATTATGATGAAGCAATATTTTACACCAATACTTATAAGATGTATTATGTATATGAGACAAATAAATAAACAATCATTAATTTTAGAATTTTGAATATTACATGTGTTTTTAAGTGTTCGATAATGTTAATATATGTTTTAAATAAATAATTTGCTTTAATAGAACACAGTTATGCAATATTATATTGCGTAAATTACTTTTTCGAATTGTATAGGATTCTTTAGTCTACTATATGAATGTAGTCTTTTATTTCATTTGTAAATAGTGAGGGTTCATTATACTTTTTATATGAGGGGGCAGTTGATGAATTCAGGACCAAATAAATGATAGTCAAACCTTTTAAATTAAATAGTAAATACTTATTCTTTTATTCAAAACAAATATATAAATGAAAAACAATATTTCAAGCACTTGTTAATCTTACAATTGACACTAAACACATACTAAAGTGTCATCCTTATGGTAGTTGGACATTTTTTAAAATTTTTCTATGACCGAGTTATTATCAACGTTAATTTTTTTTCTGTTTCACATGCAATAACATCAATGCCTCCAATCTTTCTTGAGCCATAGTATTCCTTAATTTGCTTTTGACTTGTGTCATTTTAGATAATGCTCTTTCACAGGTGCAGCTTGTGACTAGCAATACAGAAAATGTTTTTATTAAATCAAAAAAGCAAGGATATACATATTTTCAAATCACGCAACCAAGTCAACCAAACTCCTAGATATTTTCCTACAGGTGCAGATTCTTCGGCACTTATGGCACTTTCGGGAGTCTCAGGCATTGGACGATCTGTCACAAAGGCCGCTGCAAAGTCCGAATCTTAAAAGATTTCTCTATTGTAAAGGTGAATTCCGCTTTTTGAGAAACCTTTCATGTTATTATTTGGGGTTGTTGCCAAAGGGAGTGCTTCCTTCACGATTGATGGTAAGTCGTAGATCGTCATCAGTTTTCCAGGATTATTATGCATCCATGCATCTTGATATGTAGCTAAATAGATCTTGAATGGACCATATACACCGACATCTAGAGGCTGGAGGCGGTGCGGGCAATGGAGTGGAAATGGCACCATGATAACATTATTGTCTTTCACTAAAGATATCACCTCAATGGCAAGGTGAGACTGGTGATTGTCAAGAAGTGCTGGAGATGAAGGGGCCGGCCTTACAGATTTGATGAATGCTGCATAAAAATTCAAAAATCGGTTGCAGTCATCCACCCTGGAAGGTTTGCAGTGCCGATACAATCTATGGCACCATCTCGTACAAAATGTTCCTTGTAAAACTTTCTGGGGAAAATAAACATGCACGGAATTGAATTTCCCGTTGCATTAACGCAGGCGGCAAGAGTGACCAAAGTACCACGCTCCTCAGATGTTAATGCTCCAATCTGCTTGACTCCTTTTGTTGCGACAATCTTTCTAGGCTTCTGGACTGTGGTCACGCCGGTTTCATCCATGTTCCAGATTTGTGATGGTCTTAAGTTGTATTTTTTCAAAATAGCCTCCAACTTATCAAAAAAATTCTTGATATTTGTCTTATTAAAAGTTGTGGCTCGGCTCAAACTTGTAGCCTTAGGAACGCGAATTGATAAAGTGGGATTTCGTTTTAGGAATGAGGTAAACCATTCTGTTCCAGCCCTCTCGTTCGTGGTCCACGTTGCAGGAACTTTTATTTTGTGTTGAAGTGCACAATCGTAAGCCAGCTTCTGAACATCAGCTGACATCAGTCCAAAGTAAATTCTTGCACATAAAATTGCCTCTTGCCCCTCGTTGAAAATTTGCCTGTTAGGAATATAGCCAGTTATATCGGGATCTCTTCCAGTTTGTCTGTTTTTTCTTACATAGCGAAAAAGTGTAACATGACAAATATCTAACTCTTTCGCTACTGCTCTAATGGGCCTGTTTTCGTCGGTGACCAACAAAACTGCCCTTTTTTTATCACATCGGAGGAGATATTTCCTCTATTTGTTTTCCTTTCATAAGTTCTCATCTACAAATAGAACACCTATTATGTAACTAATAAAAGTAGGTACCTAATATAATAATCGAAAATATGTTGGGGTTGGTTGTAACACTTTGTTACTATCAGCCCCAACTGTAAACTAAAGCAGTTTGGAAGAGAATCACACATAACCACAATTCCAATGGTGAATTATATTATGGCAATCGATAGCTAACTAAAAATAGACTTAAATAATCAACCTTTTGATTGATATTCAACAGCTTCTGGTAAAACCATTCGGAAGAACACAGAGCAAATTTACTTTAAGCCGAAAAGCAAAGACGAGTTTTGTCTTGAACGTATTCTCAACAACAACAGAAAAACAATACTGCGTGTCGAGAGTTTGATCTCTTTGAACGCTGTACTAAGCCTTACCGCGCCATCTAACAAAAACAATAAAAACTACAAGAGGTGTTATAACCTACCTCTGTTACTTTCAACCACAACTACAGTTTAGTGACAGCAAATTTCCTACTGTTTCCAGTAGTCTCGTGAATAAAACGTCCATCAATTCCAGATATTAATGCATCTAGCACAGTATATGTTGTTATTCTAAATTCTTCTTCTCCTTTGGTCTCATTATGATGGGCGTTTGATCAGTAGTCGTCAATTCGACGAGATACTTTTCTCCTTTAACCCCTGGTATATAATATTTTCTGAAGCACAGATTTCTTTAGCCTCGCCAGATATGTTCTCAAAAAAAATTTCATCGTTTCTTATTGAAATTAGGGCACTTTTTAAACATTTGACGCTATGTATAGCTATTAACAAATTTAGCTCTTTTGATTGTAATCCTGTACTCGCTTTAAGTATTAGGTGTAATATCATTCATCATTCATCATGTGCAAACAAAGTTCTTAGCTGATACAGCAAACCCTTGCTTTTGGCTCTTACTTTTGCTTGTTTTGTTGTTCTAAGGTTGATAATATACTTTTGAAGTTATCCCTAATTGCCGCAATAGCTTCTATTCGACAAGACCATCTTTTTCTTGATAAGAAATTTAATTTTCTATTTTGATTTAAAATTTCATCCGTATAAGATGCAGATCGTACTACAACTGAAGACGAACGATCACCAGTTGCTATTAGAATTCTGTCAGCATATTATGACAAACACAAACGAGGACTATGAATTTCTGAACAAGCAGTGGATGTCAGATAAAGCCCATTTTCATCTCTTAGGTTACCGGAATAATCAGATCTATCACTACTGGGCATACAGCAACCCCAATAAAGTTTATGAACGTCATTCACGCGTCAGCATGGTGGCAGTATGGTGTGCAGTTTTGACACACGGGGTCACCGTACTTTTCGAGAATGAAGAGCTGATCACAGTAACTATCACTTCAGATCGGTATGTTGAGATGTTGTAAACTTTTGTTGCACCTGCATTGATCAATTTTTCACAACTTTATGAAATCTGGTTTCAACAAGATGGTGCGACATCGCACACTGCAAGGCAATCAATGGCAGTCAGAATTGTTCAAAAACCGTGTCATCTCAAGATTCGGTGACATTGCCTGGCCCCCAAGGTTACCAGATGTGTCTGTTTGCATTTTTTTTGTGGGGCTGCCTTCAGAGTCGGGTACATGTCACAGCCAAGGGCAATTGATAAATTAAAACTAAGAATTTAAGAAGAAATTCGTTATGGTGGTGTCTCAGCTGAGATGTTGAAGCGATCAATGGGGAACCTCAACAGCAGATTAGAAGATTGCTTACGTACAGAGGGATGCCATTTAAGAGACGTAATTTTCAGAAATTGATAATTTGGATTATTGTCTTTTAAATGGAAAGTTCTAGTGGTACAATTGCCAGGAAATTTTTGTTTGAATTTTTTTTCTTTTTTATATTGGGTTTTGAAACCTTGAACACCTTGTACTAACTAGATTAAAATAGAGAACATACACATAGGAGGTTCCGTCGTTAAACATAGCTATGCTTCAATTAGTTTCTCAAAAGCCATGTATACATTTTTAAAAAAAAATTAAAGTACAAATATTCATTCAAGTGGCCAATGCATGAAAAGATCTTAACAATTTCGCGCTTTCCATGTCTCAACATTTTCTGACGCTAACAAATTTCAATTACTAAAAATTTAATCTACCCTATTTGATAATTTATGTGGTCATAAAAAATATTTGACGATAATAATTTTATTTTGATTTAATTTGAGTTCCTTTATGATACAACGTTTTACAAGTCTTATTTGGAACATACACATTTTTATATGTTTTATACTAAGTCTACTCATAAATATGTGTAATTATCTGTATAAAATGTAGTGGAAACCGTGTAGTTTTATTTTAGCTGTCCTATTGAGTTCTCTTGTAATAATCCAACCATAAACCACCTTTAGCCAAAAGCATGAAATATTTAGGGTCGATTTCGAGCGGTTCCTTAGTTTTCTTGTTGACTCGAATATCGAAATTTGCTACTATAGCCACGATAGCAATTTTTAATTGCAATATAGCAAATTTCATTCCTGAAAGTTTATATTACAACATTTAGAAAATAGCAGGTGATAATAAAACTGATTATTTTTGCAAACTGATTAACAATTAACGCTAATTCCTGACTACTCTTTTCATTACAACGTTTTTCAGTATTTTATTATTAACCAATGGGTCGCAATGGCCTATAGAGCTGACGGCCGATGGCTATGAGAATATACTAGGGTTGCGCATCGAAAGCAAAACATCGATGGTGCTTGGATGTTTGATATTGAATACAATCTATCGATGTCTTCGATACATGGGAAAAAAATCATATTATTTAGAAATCCCAAAAAACATGCATTTACCATTCAGCTAACTAAATTCTATACAGTCAGTGGAAATTTATATATTTTTAATTAATTGCAGAGTAGGTAGGTACTCAGTAGTAACTTTTTAGTTATTAGTGTTCATGCGTCACTGAGACTCAGTGTCAACTCAACGCGATTTTGTTCTTTTGTGTAATTCTGAGAATTATTTTAGTAAAGTCTGTATTACATTTATTAATTTTTTCACCAAGCTTTTAGGCGAATTAGTAGTACCAATAGTGCAAAAGTACGAAATAAAAAAAATAATAAATTTACCGAAGATTTGTGTTTAATATTGAATGTAAAAATAACAGCACAAGAGATGCAAAAGAAAATAAATAATTTAGACACACAATTCTTTCAAGAAGTATCAAATTAACATGTCATTGCTTTCATTCAGCAGACACAACAGTTGCGCAACTGTTCAGTGATCATGTCCGGTAAACGAGCGCTCACTCTGAACATGTTCAGGAGCGGCCGCAATTTTTGTGAGCGGAAAAATTCTACGCTCATTTAGTGAGCGTATTCTGTACGCATGCGCCATTGATGCATTCCAAGACCAACCTAATACATAATTTTGAAGAAAGTTACTAGAAAAGTAATATACAGCAAATTAAAGGTATTGTGCAGAAATAAATGTATTAAAATATTGGAGTTCACCCAGTATATTATTCGGGGTTGGAAAAACCAGCCCTTCCACTAAAAACTACGCCAAAACTTGCAGAAAACCAATTTATTATTATTGTTTATTCGGTTTAATCTCTATAATTTTAACATATGGCAGCAATGAAAAATACCAGATGACAGACGATGACATAAAGGTGAGCGGTCCTGTCCAGCGAACACTCAACTGTTGTGAAATGAACGGTTCGAGCGGGATCGGTTCCCAATCCGTCTGCTGAATGAAAGCACTCTTAACAATATTCTAAAATGGAATTTGTTTTCATGTTACACAGTTGGCAAAAAACTTTATAACATGAATTTTGCTAGAAATCACTAAAAACTTGATTAAGTTGGTTTTATTAGAAATTTGAGATAAATTTAAGTACATGAGAATCTAGATATTATCTGTTTCTTTGCTGTTACGTTTCCTCGTTGATCCCACCGGAAATATATATTTCTATACATCATTGAACATCGATGTTTTGGACCAACATCGATGTACATCGATTTAGATGGAACTACTAACATCGATGTCAAAACATCGCAACATCGAATTACAGACATCGATGTTTCGAAAACATCGGTGTTTGATGCGCATCCCTAGAATATACCGGTTGTTTGATTTTTGGGAACGAAAGTATCATTTTATATACCGGGAGTCCCAGGTAAGACTTTCGGGTCATATATCTCCATTATTATTGAACGAATTTTTATAAAATTGGGAATATAGACAATTTATTAAGTGAAGAACCGTTGAGCTATACTGAAACAACCATGTTCGAATGTACCACCATCCATTTCAATACATCTCTCTAAACGAATCCTAAAATCATCAATTACGTTTCGCATCATGTTAGCATTTATTGATGTAAATCCTTCTCGGATTCTGTTCTGCAAATCTTGAGGAGTTAGGTGGTGTTGAATAAACTTTTGTTTTGACGTAACCCCACAGGAAGTAGTCACAGGGGGTGAGGTCTGGTGATCGGGCTGGCCAAGGTATTGGGCCTCCTCTTCCTACCCATCGAGGGCCAAAAGTTGTATCTAAATGAGTACGGACTTGTCTAGCGAAATGTGGCGGCGCTCCATCTTGCATAAAGACCATTTCATTTCGAAGAATACGTGGTAGATGGCCAATTAAATTGTGAAATTCATTTTGTAAAAATAATAGGTACATGGCACCATTCAAATTTCCATCAAAAAAGTGAGGCCCTATTACATGCTCTCCGATCACAGCACACATGGAGTGACCACACACGCTGGTTATAAACATGCCGGACCCAGTGCGGATTTTCAATTGCCCAATAACGCATATTGTGGCGATTTACAACACTATTGGTTTTAAACGTTGATTCATCAGAGAAAAGCATCCTCCTGATAAAATCAGGATCATCTTCAATGTTTGCAGCATGAAGTAACAAAAATTTAATCTATTAATCATGTCATCTTCAGACAATTCTTGGTGCAAAGAAATTTTAAAAGGATGATATTTTTTGATTTTACTTTTCAATGGATAGAACTTGAGAAATATTTCGTACACTTCTTGTTGGATTTTGTTCGAATGCCTCCACTACAGCACCCACTATTTCTTGATTCCCAGTGACTGGCTTTTCCCGGTGACGCCACATAAGGCTCTATTACACGGAATACACTATTAACATACAGGCCTCTGTATAGCAGAACATGCCGTCAGAAGCCATCGCTTTTTTCTGTGTAATCTTTTGGGTGTTAGATGTCGCTGTGATTCTCTCACTGCATTTAACACGCAAAAATGACGAAAGCAGCTTTTTAAGTCTTGAAGCCATTGTTGACAGTCTCCACGCAGACTGACGAGACCTCAAAGGTCGAAACACCGGTGTCTGTGCGTTCGATTGTCGGCAATGGCACTTAATGTATGTGTGTATCTCAAACACATGCATATATGCATATACGTTTTACGTATAAATGTATATATGTAAGTCACAGTATATATTTAAACATTAATTTTTGATCATGGTCCAATTTAAGGTACTGCTGGTCTATTTAAGGCAATGGATTTCTTAAATTGGTTCATTTGCAAAGGCAACGAAATATTTGTTTTTCAAAGAAAAAAATTTTTTTTTTCATAATGTTTCTTGTCAAAAGTTTCTTGATATAATAAAGTTTCGTTTGCGTTTCTTATACCTATCTCTTTTTTTAGTTTACCTATCCTCAATAACAAATAATCTGCAAACTGGTCCATTCAAGACATCATAAAATAGGGGATATTTTATGATGCTGTTCTCACAACCGCAATTTCATTTACAGCGGCCCTCGGATCACTAGAAGTTGGACAGCCCTTGTTACACCCGCAACAACGTCGAAACTTATATTTAATTGACCAGGTGAGTCACGATATGGGGAGATCACAATAGTGTAGAGGTGGGTATTGAGAAACGCAGGGCCGAGCTAACTCCAGTCGCAGATGGCGTGACGGTTCAGATAACTAAACTCATGCAAAGAGCGTCGGTCGGCGACGACGCAAGCGACGTTGTCCGGGCACCAGGACACTGTGCTACCTTACGGTAACCTACCTGCGTTCCCTACTGATCTGCCACTGGCTGTGTCCCTCCAGCGGGTTTCCTACGGATCACCCTGTATAGGTCGGCTGCGCCAAGCCTTATTCAAATGCTTGTCACAACAATAGCAAAGAAAACAAGATACGTTGAGGTAAAAATAAAAGAGAAATTACGATGTTACGAAGTTCTATATTAAACTGTATGTTCTTTTTTTGAAAATAATTACGGAACAGATTGTATATTTTTTTTTTGATAATAAGCAGTTGAGAACAAAATTTTGAATATAATAGACAAGTCAGATTAAATTTTAGTACCTGTTAAACAAGTCATAATAGAATTTAGAAAATGGAAGACAGACAGAATGAAATTTTAGTGAATTTTATATACTATTGACATAACCTCTGCGCATCGGCAGGAGGATGGTCGGCAGCAGAAACGTTTCGTCGCCTTACAGGCTATTCTACAAAAGGTGTTTTACAAGTGCCACCAACGGCGATGTTCTGAGTTAGGTATTATATATTACACAAATGAAAGATAAATGTTTTAAGATTAGCACTTTGACTTAAAAGAAAATAATTAAAAGGAGGGTAAAACGTTAAATTTACAAATCTATGGTTTCGATTACAAATTCAAAATTACGAATTAATTAAATAACTTGTTTACAAATGATAATTTATTAATTGACGCTCGCAAAGAAAACAAAGGAAAATCTAGTATTTGACACAAGAGATTCTGCTGAGCTTACGGTATAGAATATACAATTGCTTAAATAATTTTAATAGCTCAGAAACTAAAAAAAAAACATGAAAGTCAAATTTTTAACGGTAAAGAATTTTCTAGAATTTTATTAAATTAAAATTCAACACATCAACGAGAAATATTACGGTAATGAATGTTCTGGAATTATTATTAAATAAAATATTCCACACATCAAAGAGAAATATTACGGTATTGAACCTACTAGATTTATTATTAAATTAAATATGCTACACATCAACGAGAAATATTACGGTATTGAATTTACTAGAATTATTATTAAATTAAATTTTCAACACATCAAAGAGAAATATTATTACGGTAATGAATTTACTAGAATTATTACAACAAAGATTAACATTCAACACAACAACGTGAGCTCTTATCAATTCTTCATAGGGTCACTCTGTATACAGCAAAACAATTTGCAATATAAAAAAAACGATAATTTAATTAGGATTGCACGTGACCTCGTAAATGATTAAATGGTGCATTAGGTAATTATAGCCACTCAAATAATCTTAGATCCAATAAAGGTAAAGTAAAGACCAGAGCACTGGCACAAAGATATGGACAATTAGTCGAATGTTACGTTGCTACAAATATAGTTGCACTTAGCTGACAATACAAGTCGCAGGTAGGCACGCTAACTGAAGTCAAGATGGCGGAGGCCCCCTTGTTGGACGGTGAAAATTCCACTCCAAAAGTCAAGATGGACGTATAGATGCAACTATTACAGGGACGATGGAAGTCACTACGTTCTTCAACCGTAATGTAGGGCGACCAATTTCAGTAAATGGCTACTGAGGGCTATCTCGTGCCCGACAATAAAGTCCTATTAAATTAGAAAAGAAAAGAAACAAAGATAAAACCCCGAAAAT
Organism: Amphimallon solstitiale; assembly: GCA_963170755.1. Lineage (NCBI taxonomy): Eukaryota > Metazoa > Arthropoda > Insecta > Coleoptera > Scarabaeidae > Amphimallon > Amphimallon solstitiale. The sequence continues at coordinate 82,136,612 of OY720679.1, forward strand.
TAACACAAAAATTCACTCAACTCACCCCAGTTTTAATGGAGATCCGCAAAACTGACCCTTCAAGTTACACAAATGCACAAAAGATTCAGAAGCCCAACCACGTGGATTTCGTAAATTCAAAGAAAACGTTAAATGCGGTAAAATTTACGATAATTCACCCAACTAAGGTGACGATACTTGCTACTTATTAAATCAGAGCCGCTTACGCGTAATATCTTCATAGACAAAGTAATAAAATTACCAAAAAGAAAATAAGTAGTTTGCACAGTTGTCCCTTATACAAAAGGCACTCGAAAAGTGAAAGTCAAGAACGTGGTCTTCCGGATAATCCGATCCAACCAATCTGCGCGCACGCCCATAATTTGACACACTCGGAAAAGGGTTCGTAATAAAAAGCGGGAGAATTGAAATAACAGTGACAAACACAGGATCCAATTACAAGGAGAGAGAGTCGATAACGTGAGCTATATAAATAAACACACAGACATGCTCATATCATAGATGAAGATAAAATTTACTGAATCACCCCTACAATGCACGCAAAACTCATAAAGTTAGGCAATGTGAAAGGAACATTCACGCCAGAAAGTTGGCATTGCGCGATCCGTCAGACACATCAACGCACGCAAGACGTCCAAGCAAATGGATATGTAAACAAACGCTAAACAACCCCAGCACATATAACCAATGTCTGGAACCCAGGTAAATAGACTAAATCTGACCAAATTACACACGCACACGAACAGACGGCGTAGTCCCGATCTATACATACTTTGCAGGCATAATATATCGCAGGAAGATACGACGATTCCCTTCTGAAGGTTATGTACACGAAAGGCACAGACAATGAAATTTCTGTACGCGTCCACGCTGTCAATCAACAAGTGCATGCTCGGGAAGGAGGAAAATAAGTATGCACGGATTTTAAGGCTATTCACATGCCACAATATACTTTTCCTTTTTTAGCGAAGAACAGTCTATAAAACCAAAAGAGGTTATCCGATTGCCATATTACTTGATTCAGGTGTAGTAAAACAAGCAAGGTGTTAAAAGAATATTCTATCACAAAATTTCCCCCTACAATGTTGATGACCGGAAAGCAGTAAAACTAAGGTGGAAACAAACAAATGTACCCAGCTGTCGAAGCCCGAAAGGCAACATGTCGATGAACATAACAAAGTTACAGCTGGAAAAGTAATTATAAATACGTACACAATGCAGGTAGGTCGAAATGGCAGTACAAATGGCCTCGGAAAATAGTTATTTTATACGTAGGTCTAAGTACATTTACACAAGTAATTAACCTTATCGTGGGAATGTCCCCACAAATTAGATTTCAATAAATTTAGCGAAAGCAATAGAAGTGAGTTAGCACAATAGGGATAGCATGTCACACTAGTTCACCAGAGATATATATATATCAGGCACGCTCGAAAAGTTGCAATTTAGAATATCATACAGTGCGATAACATAAGAAATACGAACATTAGCAAAACGTAAAAATAAGCATAACACCCTACTGTATGATATTAGTCACAATATTATCAAAGAATTTCTTGATATAGGTATTAGTAGGTATTTATCAGATTGCAGTAATAATCAGCCTTTATCCGTTACGTATTAAACAGTAATAAAATTGGTATATAATTCTTACCGACACATATACGTGGCCCTTCTCCAAACGGTAAGTATGATCCCTTCACTACTTCAGATATTCTATTGTCGGAAAATCTATCGGGATCAAACTTTTTTGGATTTGGAAAATATTCTGGATCATAATGCAAAGCATATAATGGAATTATAATTGGTGTGCCTACTTCGACTGTAATTTCCTGACAAGCTGGCTTGCAAGGTGGCAATCTATATTCACTAGTACACACTTTAGATAGAAAGAGACCTGGTGGGTGCATGCGTAAGGATTCTAAAATCCAATTACAAAAAAAAAGGTTAAATAAACATAAGAAGACAATGTATCATACCTGAAAGAACACGATCTAAATAATTCATTTCTTGAACGGCGTCGTAACTCAGTATTCCATTATGTTTCTTCAGAACTCTTTTAATTTCACTCCTGAGCTCTTCTTGAATATCTAGGTTAGCTGCGATCTCGTACAAAGTAAAGCTTAAAGTTATCGAACTTGTTTCGAAACCATCTGCGAAGAAGCTTATTGCATGAGAAGTGATAGTGTCTTCATTTAAGCTGGAATCTTCTAATTTAAATTTCATTTGCGTTACCACGTCTAGGAAATCATTTCTAGTTATATTATTTTCTGCTCTGTACTTTAACGTTTCTTTAATTATTTTCCGGAAGTAATTTACAACGTGATCGGCAAAAAATCTGAACAGATAAAACATTTATAACAGCATTTTTGAATGATAATACTCGAATCATTATTTAAATGTTCCTAAAATGAATTAACCTGGGCTTTCTTTTTATTTTTTAACATATATTTTAAAGGAAATTTTATAAAATTAAGAATGATTCAAAAACGTTAAGAAAGACTAAGGAATCTTATTTTTACCAGCACCTAATAATAATCCGGCCACGCCTATAAACTTAGGGCCGGTTCAGGTACCTAATAAAATTTAACAGTAGGTACTTCATCACATGAAATATTGGTACTTTAGTACATTTCTAGTAGTAGTAGTACTAGTATTTTATTTGCCTTAAAAACCAGACATGTCAAAAATACATGTAGATTACATAAAATGTTAATTATATGACAATCATACATGATTTTTTAAAAAGAAATACAAATACAATTATAAACGGTGAAAATAATGGTATATAACTCCATATAGTTAATCACAAACATCACAGTAAAATTTACAATACAATTTCATGTACCTGCCGCATCTAAAGTCAAATGTTAAAATGTATATATGAAACCTAGAATTCATGTAACATGTATTCTCTGATACTATAGAAGGGGTTGTCCAATAAAATGTACATACTTCAATAATCTTTTGTTGCAGTTCTTGCAAATTATGTACAGGAGTTCTGAAAAATCTGTTTTTGCAGTAAGGGAACACAAAATAGTCCATAATAGTCAAATCAAGTGCCCTCGGAGAAAACTCAACTTGCGTATGAAAACTTATAGGTCGATCATCAAAAAAAAACTCACGGAGAAAGCTTATAGTTTCTCGTGTCATATGTACTGTTGCGCCGTCATATTGAAAATAACCATTATGAAGTTCATCGTAGTGTTGTTGAACAAATTCATTCAAAAATTATTTCTGTACCTCGCGGCATTGATGGCGAAATTGAAAAAAAAACGGCCCAATTATCCTTCTAAGGGAGACTGCCATCCAAACTCCAATTTTTTGAGAATGTGGTTGAAATTCAACAAAAAAAAAATGCGGTTTATTAGTGCTTCACATTCGCATATTTTGAGAATTTACGTACCCCGAAAGATGAAACCATGCCTCATCGGAAAAAATGTTAAGTTTAACAGGTCGTTATTCATTAAATTGTTGACGAACTACTGGCAGTACGCAAGATGTCTGGGGTAGTCTGTTGGCAAAAGAGCTTGATATGATTGCATCTTATATGAATGCATGTTCAAGTTCTCCTTTACAATAGTTCGGCATGTTCCATAAGAAACTCGAACACCTCAAAGATTTTGTGGGGTTCTGTTCCATACGATTGCGAACGTCAATAATCACTTCTTCTGTACGCGTAGTTGGTCTACCAGCACCTTTTTTATGAGTAACAGATCCAGTTTCGCGAAATACACCAACACTATGTGCGAGGCACATATAAAAATCTTGCTCTACTACTGCGAAATTTGGGAAGTGTTCACGAAAATTATCCAAACATAAACGCTTACTGTATTCCCAAATACCATTAACTAGCACACCTGTTCTAATATACGCTTCAATCATGTAAGTTTTGTGTGCTGTGGTGTAAACCATAATTAAAAAACTACAAGATGTCAGAGAAAAAAATATAATGACAGATATTAATGACAGTATGACAGTTAATGATATAACTTAAGACAGACGTTTTACATTCCATGGCAAACCTTCATCAATATAATTTTTGATCTCTCGGACACTCGCGGTATATATAGTCTTCGTTAATATAATAATAAACATGACGTGTAGTTTTTCAATGTGAAATAAAGTAATTAATTAACTTAAGCCTTCATAGAGTTAACGTGAATTTTGCTTCGTATATCGAGAACACTACATAACTTTCTAATTCCATATTTTTCAAGTGAATATTGTCTCTTTTTTGGTTTTGATATTACTTGTATCTATGTATTTGAAATGTACGTTTCATTAAATAAATACGTAGATAAGTAACTGCATTAAGGCTTAAATGAATTAATTACTTTATTTAATATTGGAAAAACTGCATGTTATATTTATTATTTAGTATTGGGGCCATGAATATATACGACTCTACTTATTTCAAATTGCCGCCATTCGTCAAAGCAAACGCGATCCGGGCGCCCCTGGATTTTTATAGTTATTCCTAATGGAAATAGCGCGTAAAATTAATGGATTTTAACCTTAAAATAGGGTTTTTTATTGCGAAAATTTGATACATTTTACTCACTTGCTGATAATGAAACCTACATTTTGGATTCTGTGGAACGCAAGTTTTCTGTTTACACATACGTACATAAGTTTTATTCGTTATTTTTCCTGAATTTTAATACTATTTGTGTGGGTGTCCTTCTAAACTATAACCTTTATTTACTCCCCATTTTAGTAACTTACCTAACTTTTAAAATTTTCGAGAGAAATGGGAATAGTTGTATGATCAGAAACTTTACGCTGAGAGTAAAAGATGGCTCTAAAACTTGTCTTCCAATTCTTCTAAATTCAGAATTTGGATCTACAAATGTGTTGGCTTCAAGTCCAAATGCACACGTAGCTACATTGTCAGTCGTATACTTTGCCGATAATTCTTTGGTTTCAAAGAGAGTATTACCAATTTTGCATTCGCTTTCTAGATATCTGATCATGTTATTTGAAACTTCGTGCATAAGTGGAAACATGTGCTTCATCTGAAATTTGAATAGTAATAAAATATAAAAATTTACTCAACAATACAAAGACTAAATACATGACCAAAATAAATTTATATATACGTACTAGCGGGGCCAACTGGATCTCTCTATCGCTGCGCGATATCAAGGCCATAACATAGTCGGATTTTGCAGATTCTGCTAACTTAAAAATTCGGGCCTCACCCTGGCGCCATCTGTCCAAAACATTATAAACCATTTAGTAATCAAGGAGCATCCTTAAAATCACGTGTTAAAAATATGAAATATGATTGGATTATACTGATCTTTACTCAGTTATTGACATCTGACTTATTTGAAAATTATTTTGTATATATTACGATTGCTTTTTCTACTTAAATTCTTCTGCTAAATTCGCAAGAAAAAAGTGTACACAACAAACCAACTACAACTGCGACGCTAAAGGACAACATTCGTAACAAAACTGCTGAAATAACACCAGCTGTCTGCGAATAATCCGTACATAATGTTAAAGACCATATAATCAATCAATAAAATATAAATTATAAAATTATATTTCTTTAAAACTTATTAAAAAAAAACTTCGACCTGCGACATGAAACGGAGCCCGTATTTAAGTATACAATTTTTTTTTGCAATATTTGATGGTAACCACCCAATAACTTAAAGTAAGTAACGTAAAGTTAATGTTTAAAGTGTTATTTTAAAGTTTATTTTCATAAAAAGTAAATCATTCTTTTTGGGTTTATTATTCTACTACTAGATCGCGTTACATAAGAGCTGATATTGGTTAGCAGAATCAATGTCAACAATGTAAATTAAAGTTATGTTATGCCTTAATATCAGGCAGATAACGAGATTCAGCTGGCCATGGTATCAGCAACATATTAATGACAATCATGACTGTCACTGTTAATGTTCATCAACCCATGAAGAGAACTTAATTTTAGTTATTGCCATAATTGCAGCTGTAATTGAATTAGTTAAAACTGCATTGACTTTTGGACTAGACACAGAAGAGTATATTTTAAACAAATAAAAATCTTTATTTATAGCTTATATGCAGTCAAAAAGGACGCAAAAACATTATTTTTCATAAAATTGAATGTACAATTTGAAAAACGGATAATGGAATTGGTTTTGTAACAATTCTGTGTACTTTGTGATATTTTCAATACTATTATTTTCAAATAAATTGCTGGAAGTGCTGCTGCTAGTAGCTACGATGAATCTCATCTTCTCCACGTTCGTTAATGGTGTCTAGCTGCAAATAAGAGGTAATATAATTACTATTTTCATTTAATTGTTGTTCTTCGACATCAGCTTTGCCAAGAACTTATACAGCACTAGTTCTGATCGAATGGTTTTAATTTTTTGTTTCTTTGTATCTAATGCCAATTTTTTGCTGCAGATTTTTCCCATTTGCCGATTTTATTTTAAGTTGGGAGTTTTTATACCAGTTGCTGCGTTGGCTCCAATTCCAATATGGATTAGGCGTGATAAACATTAGGACTCTTTTAATGTTAGCGCTTATCTTTGACTGAAGTTTATGGTATATTTTGAAAAAAATATTAACAATTGAAAAATGTTAGTAGATACTTTCACCAAGTACAAATCAACATTTCTTTGATTAGCTAAAAGAAATTTACTGAGAGTTAGCTTTTACGCATCCCGTTGTGAGGCTTTCGAAAAATACAATATTGACATATATTGTTATATTTATGTCAACAATAGTTATTATTACTCCTTATTATAACTTCATCGCATAAACATATTAATTTGTTTTGCAGTTTTGGCGATGTGTAGTTAGCATTTATTTTGTTGTTGATTTTTCACCACTAGAGTTTATTTACTCCTTAAATATTATTAAGTATAGTTCATTCGGAAATAGAAGAAACGCCTAAGGGTTTCAATAAGTACTTTATTGCGGTTTGTAACGCTTCGAAGATTTACTGATGGATTATCATGAATAATATACTAATACATATATAGTAATATACTTTCCTTTTGTGAAAATCCAGAAATATATTAACCTGAATAATATTACCGACCTGTTATTATCGTAATGCACGAAAACATCCATCCTTATATATGGTATGTATATATATAAGGTGTGCAATATATGTGTTCAGCAGCATCCGATATGCCACCAACACCAGACTCTTTCGTGATCCGAGATCGCACATTCCGAGAACGATCAAGGATCTCATAAGAGAGAAGAATCGGATGAGGAGACGCTGGCAGCGAACATTCGATCCTGCTGGCAAGTTTGAATTGAATCGACTGACCCAGCAAGTCAAGGATGGGTCTACGGAACGACAGATGGGACGACGTCATAGACCGGGCCTCAGAATCGACATCGACATTCTGGCGAATGATCAAGGTGCTGAAAAACCGAAACCTGCCAATACCACCCATTCAAGGCACGGACGGTTTGGCCTTCACCATCGAAGAAAAGGCAGAAGCTTTTGCCGATTCCATGGAACGCCAATGCAGCCCAAACTACATTGATGCGGACTTTGAACACATAGGCCGCATCAATCGTAGTGTGAAAAACATGGACGAAGAGGAGGACATGGACCAGCTCAAGCCAGCCACGCCTGAAGAGGTTAAGGGGGCATTGAGAAGACTTAGACCCAGAAAGGCACCCGGTCAAGATGGGATTCCAAACCAGGCACTCGAATGCCTGCCGAGGAAGGGCATCGCCGCCATCGTCAACATCTGCAACGCCATGCTGCGCTTGCGACACTTCCCACCACAATGGAAGTGCGCAAACGTAGCAATGATTCCAAAGCCAGGACAGCCAACCAGCCAGCCCACCAGCTATCGGCCCATCAGCCTTCTCCCAGCGTTAGGGAAGATCGCCGAGAGGGTCATAAACAACAGACTTCGAGACGAGACGGAAGAACTGAACATCATCCCAGACGCCCAGTTCGGATTCCGATCACACCACGACACCACCCTCCAGATTCTGCGCCTTGTCGAACACGTCAAGGAAGGGTTCAACAAGCACGAGTACACCGGAGCGGTCTTCCTTGACGTCGCCAAAGCGTTCGACAAGGTATGGCACCAAGGCCTACTTTTCAAGATGAGACAAGCAGGAATCTCAATCGGAATGGTCCGACTCATTCAGACGTTCCTGCGCCAGAGGAAGTTCAGTATCAAGATTGGAGATTGCCTGTCCACCGTCAGGACAGCCACAGCGGGAGTTCCACAAGGGTCTGTCCTCTCACCGCTACTGTTCTCCATCTACGCCAGCGACATCACGACGTCACCGCATGTGAAGATGGGGATGTTCGCCGACGACGTATGCATATTCACCCGATCCATCGATGCCAGATTTGTTGGAGCAAGACTGCAAGAAACCCTGGACCGATTAGACCGATGGTACAAAGACTGGAGAGGATTCGTATACACCCCGGAAAAAGCACAGCCGTGCTTTTCACCAGAAGTGGAAAACGACGACTGAAGCATGGAGTCAGATATTATAAAAAGAACATCAACGTTAAGAGGGGCGTTTACCTATCGAAAATTAAGGCATCGCCGTTTCGCGTTTTTTAAACTCATTTTGTAATTTCAGAATCTGAAATTTGGGTTAGTGATGCAAAAGGCATCAATTTATAATGGCAAGGTCCGTTTTTGTACTAATTTATTTTCTTAAAAAAGTTATGTGTCTTAGAAATAACCCCAAAAATGCATGAATTTTATGAATGTCTACTAACTAAGGCTGATACAAAAAAAGAAAAAAACGACCTCCCCGCGCCAGCTGCACATTTGATGCACGACATAAAAGAAGAAAAAACTTTCTGTAATTATTTTTGAAGATAAAAAACATTAAACAGTAAACATCGTCACACACATTTTACACGTCGTTTTTCCAAGCTTTTGCGTCGTCTATCCCCACATTACGGTATCTCTGCTAGTCCTAGCGAAGACGATAATCTATCGGAATCGGTCGGCTATTCCAAGTCAGAGTGACAGTTTGTAATTAAAAAGAAATGTCATATAATATTTGAGTGTAATGTCACGAAATACGAATGGGTGTCATGGAGACAAGGTTTGTCAATAAAACTAAAATTGACATGACTGACAGTATAGAGAAATTGTAGAAATAAATGTATGTGTCTATTTAATGAATTGGATATAAATATACGTAAATAACATTAATTAGTGATATTAAATAGTTACTCCTATAATTGCGTGTTCTGTTTTTTTTAAATTAACGAACGAATCACGCTACAATAATATAAGTTATGGGCAAGCGAAAATTGGATTATCATAAAAAATCAACCATCCAAAGAAGTAAGCATGCAAATCGTATGAAAAATCAAAATACGAGGTAAGTAATTTTTGGTCTACAATTTTATTTACATTATTTTGATATTTGTTAATTCGATTTAATTTAACTAAATACATAATACCAATATGCGAGTAGATTTCAGAATTTAAATATTTGACGATTCATTTTATGTGTATATTAAAATTTTCAACCCACGGTAGCTTTGGATTGCCTTTCTTACAGTCCGCTTTTAATACATACGCTTTTGCTCTTAGGTCTGATGCAACTTCCATTGATTTGTCATCCCCTGAAGGGGTTAATGTTGGAAACTCTGAACACATCTATTTAGGCAACTCACAAGGTAATGGGAAGTACGTATTACAATCGAAACTGTAGACTTTGGGCATTATTTACAAAGTTACAAATTATTACAGTTACAAGCTTCCAACTTAAAATGAACCCGAGAAAGGTAATTTTCTTGTAAAAAAAGAAACCAGGAACGATAATTCAGCAGTTAACAAGTTTTGGCGGCCATGAATCGTCATATGGATGCAATTCAACTCACATGACTTTTTTAAAAGAATTGAGAAATGGATTAAATTGTAAATTTGTATTTAAATGTAGCATATGTGGTGCAATTGAAAAACTTTTTTCTAACATTGAACGTGATAGCTCAAAAGATATGGGCATAAATGAAGCTGTGGTAAGAGATTTAAAAATTTGTAATCACCTGGAAGTCGTTATGATTACGGTGTTTATGTGTTATTGTAGTATTTGCTCTTTATATGTTTTAATGTACATAGAAATTAGACTCAAAATAATGTTAGGTGTCCCCCGGGAAAACTATAAACTAATGATTTTGTTATGGTAATCTAAGCTGTTTATGTCTATATTAGTGTAAACGTCAACATTTTCAAGGAGATGCTTAAAATATTTTGAGTATGGCTAAATAGCTACCGCAAACGCTTGTCTTCAAAATGTGCATTATAGGTTTTTGGAAACTTGTGCACGGGACAAAGTTTTACTCAAATGGAAGGGCGTTTTTCAATTATGAATATGCCTACCATGTCTTCGCGAACGTATTATGATATACAAAAGCACGTTCATGAAGTAATAAAAGAATATGGCATGGAAGAAATGGCGGAAGCTGCAGAAGCAGAGAAGGCTGAAGCTACATCTAAAGGAGAGCTAGATAGTGATGGGTTTTCACTTCTAACTGTAGTTGTTGATGGTACTTGGGCTAAAAGATCATATAAGTCTAAATAATATATTAAACACAAGAAGTTCTTCATAAAAATTAAGAATACTTGATTATGTACATAATTTATTATATATTATTATTTGTTATACACATGTATGTATTTGTATATCGATCAATTATTTGTAATAAAGTAACTTCATCATTTCTGAAATTGTTTTTTTATAAGATTTTCTTTTTTATTATTTTTTTCTAGATCTATTTATCATTACAATTGTACATTATAATGAGAAATAATGTTGTACTATTGTGATGGCTGAAAATAAATTAAAAAGAGAGTGTTATTTTATTATAAACAAATTGAATGTATTAATTTTCATCCGACTTTAAGATGTGCATTAAAGCGAAGTGAAAATGAAGCCATTTAATTTGTTCACATCCAAAAATAATAATTAAATATTTCAAAATATGAATAAGTATATGAAAGTAATACGTGACTAGACCCGCAAGAGGGCAGTTCCGTAAGTTTTTCATTCTTCATACATATGTTTCCCATCTGTGGTATTCCTTTATCTATGAATAAAACCGAAGCGTTCGGATCGGAACCTCATAACGTGTAGCTCCACCCACTCACACCCCCTTGCGTCTACTCGTCCCGCGAGTAATATAAGTTGCATACGTTTCTATTTGTAGGTAAAGGCCCCTCTTAATAGAAGTACTTTGTGGAACAATTTACAAAATTTTCAAATATGGTGTTCAAACAAGAAAATGTAGAATTGATAAGGGATCCTCAAGGAAAATTCCAAATTGGAAGTCGAAAGTATTCGTCAGACAATTTATAATATGTATAGACAAAAATAAGTCCCCACCTTGTCATGTTTAAGGGAGAGGCTTATTCAGGGCAATCCGGAAATTCAGTGCCCCATTACAACATTATGGCAAACGATAAAAAGCAATGGTTTTAAATATCACAGAATTGATAAACGGCGTGTCATCATGGAATCAGAAAGGATACGGAAGCTCCGTTACGTCTATTTACGAAGTATAAGAAAATTTAGAGAAGATGTATTAGTATTATATAAATAATATATTGGGAATATTTTGTTAAATTAGTTGCCTCATTCATTATAGCTGACTCCTGCGTCTTTTCTTGGACAGTTTGTATTCCTGATATTTCCCTTTTTTTTATTGAATTGTACATATGGTAGCTTTTGTGACACACTGTATATCTATATAAATTATTATTTCCGTTTTGATATCCAAGTAATAGAACAATGTAATACTTCTTATCTGTTTAAATTAAAATCACTGTTTATATTATTATTTGATTATATAATAAACAATTTATATTACCAAAATTATATTTCCGACATAACTATACAATATGTTATTTTTAACACAACACACCTGCTTGCCTTGGGTACACAAGTTTATTCCAAATTAGACCTAGTTTATAACACCATACAGTGGATGTTTGTAATTGATTTACTATTCGGCGCTTTACATTTTAGTGAATTTAACGTTTTACCATTCCTCCAGCTTGAACAGAACATAATTATCAAATTTGACATAATTCGAAAATGCTATGTCGTCAATGTTATAGTTGCATATGAGTATGATCATATATGATTATAAAATTATATTTATTTTGTAAATTAAATATTTAGACACGACTCAGGCGATAGAACAAGTAAAGTACATTTCCAAGTTGGCGATTTAATAATACGAAAATTTCTAAATTTCAGTGCGTAAAGGAATTACGTGCACCCTTTATTTGTATATACTGGCTAATTTAATAATGTCCAATATAATTTAAACGTAATTGATTTAAAAAATTGGTGGCTAACCTTTCCAGTCGTAAAACAATTGCTTAGTTGACTTCTAGTTACTTTCCAGCGCTGGCCAAACTGCGTGAATGGATTTTTGGAACCTATAGGATCAACTTTTTCGTCAATAGTTATTTCGTTTTTCTCAAAATTATGAAAATCTTTTACCATGACGTCTTTGATAATAGCAGGATCTCTTATTAAGAGGCCTGGCTGGCGCAGTTTGTATATTCCAACATATGGAGTATTTTTATGTAAACTACAATAACATATTATACTAGTAAAAATCTTTTCTTGTAGAGCCTCTTTTCCTACTTACTTGTATATTTCCTCGTATATTTGTCCAAGCGATCTTTTCATAATAATCGAGTCTTTCAAGTTTCCGAAAAATGTAACAGGCGGATGATAAGGTACATTTCGTTTCTTCCAATAATCGTAAGTGTTGTTCATATATTTGTATACAAGTACCAGTGCACATATAAACGTTACCAATAGGTAAAACATTTTCGCTTGTTGATGGGGCGTTGGTACATATAAAACTATGTTTGTTCATGTATCTTCTGCCGTTAGTACTAATATGATAACAAGGTCATTGTAATCGAAACACTTTGCATTTAGATACGTATTCATAAATGAAATGTAGTAATATAAATGAGATTTAAAAAAGTGGTCCACATTAAAATATATTTGTAAATCAAGTTTGTCAAATTATAATAATAATAACAATATTTATTCATTCAATTGACCATAAAAATGGTATAGAACAAGTCAACGTAAATGTAAATATAAGTATAACAAATCAAACAATACAAATATAACACAAGCATAGGAAACTAACTAATATACAATACAATACAATACAATTTGCAAAGAAATAATGTAAACAACACACGCTTACTGAATAGCACTAATTCATATGGTGAACTGCAACATCTGTTTACACCCGAGAAGTGCCCGAGAATGAGAGCAAAAAATTCCCATAAAATAAGGAATTTATGATTAAAATCCTTTTTTCATCGGCGTAGGTAGGAGCGTGAGGGTTTTTTAAAATTTATTATACGTATTTACCGTATTTTCCTTATATTTCGCAAGAGAAATAAAATTTTCATTCACATTAACATTAGTTTCGTTTTTTCATTGTTTTGACTGTTAATTACGTACTTCGTAATTTTTGGAATAGTCCGTTTAATACCGGTTTATTGAATCGACTTCTCCCAATTATCTAGACGTAAGTGTGCAATGGATTTAGTTTAGTTTCAATAACATACGCGTACATTTTTAGTTATCATTTATTTAGATCTAGAACGTTGTATTTATGTTACTTTTTCTGATATGAAAATGAATTGACAGTGATTCCGAAATTTCGTTACATGTTTAAATGACGATACTAGAAGTATTTCTGAGTGCAAGAAACTAACACAAATCCCAAATTTAAAAAAGTAGTTGTTATTCCTTCAGGAACACTTTGAAAGTTTGCCTTAACTAATCACATATTTTGAAAATCGAAATTTCAAATTAAAAGATGGGTTAACCACATTAGATGTGGCTATTAATAATTTCAAAAGTATTCCAAGTGACTTCGGATGTGAGTAGATAAGCTATGACAGTTCTGGCGCAAATTCCCATATGATTTAACATAGGGGTCTAAATTTTACTTTTCTTCCCCACCAAGATTTCAAACAGGTGTACCTGTTCAAACCAAGGTGCGGATGACGTCACAGAAACAAAGAGTAGGTGAGGGGTACCCCCCTTGGCGTAGAATCAAAGTGTGGGCGAGGGGTACCCCCCTTGGTGGGGAAGAAAAGTAAAATTTAGACCCCTATGTTAAATCATATGGGAATTTGCGCCAGAACTGTCATAGCTTATCTACTACTGATGTGGCCTTCTCTCTCGAGAATTTTGCGAAAAAAAACGTCCCATACTCCCACTTTCTTCACCGCGAAGCTATTATCCGGGGACTGCAGGGTAAAATGACTTTTTCAATAAAATAACTACGAAAATGGAGAAATAAAATTAAATCTTCTAATTACAGTTTTTTAATTTTCAATATTACCCGCGTCTGAGATTCGCACTCGGAACCTTCCGATCTCTGGTCGGTTGCGCTACCATTACGCCACCGTTTCAAGTCTTTAACTCGTCCTGAATTATGTCTAGTAACAGATGGATAATGTAGTGTAGGCAGACCGACGTATTACTAAATTTTAAATTACATACTTTAAAATTAGTCTTTCTCAGTGTTGAAAATTCTAATTATAAAAGCGTCAAGGTGGTAATAAATTGACCGAGATATGTAAGATTTCTTATCGTAGGTATACCCTTTATAACGCCGACCGTGCTGAGTAAAATATCAGGTTTAGTGTTGTGATAAAGAGGAGAAGAAATAACATCTGCAAAGTTCTTAGCAAAATTTGAAAAACCTCGATATAGGTCTATAGCAAGGAGGATAGAAAACAAAGAAAATTTTCGACAAAAAGTGAAGTCGGGAGGGGTATATTTACATCCCCTATCAGCAGGCCATTACCTGCTTATTTGTCTAGTATATATTTTGTATTTATTATCGTGAATTACAAACTACTTTTGTTAAACTCTAATTTATTTAATACATTCAATACTCATTTGTTATTAATTAGGTTAAGGTTAAGAATAGTGCATTAGGTTAAGAATTGAAGAATTATTTTCCGTTTCATTTTTTACTAAGGATGGAGCTGTAATGACCCTCTAAATTTTGTAAAGGCTCCACGTTGGGAACACCATATTGTAATGGCACTTCTAAATATTGTAATGAAATCCTTAAATTATGCCCGTTGTATTTTTGATGTTTTTAAATGAAATAAAAAAGTTGAAACGTTTTACCTGGTTAGCTCATATTTTTATCCCAGGACGATCCAAGTCAAGAGATATCAAAAAATAATCTTCGGGCATTAATTGCTACAATTAAATAAAACAAAGTTATTCGAATTTAAATAACATTTGTATGAGAATCCAAGATTTTTGCATATAGTAATACAAATACAAAGAAACATACACAAAATAATGGCAAAAACGCCGAGCCCTATTTAAGATAGACTATTAAATATGTTTTCGATCTTAGATCAGTATATTATTTAATTACGTCTCTACGTTAAGACAAATTTTATCATTTCACTTGCTTCGGGAAAGACCTCCTCCGACGATAGCAACACCTGCAGCTTCTTTAACTGCTATTAGCACTTTACACGTTTAACACTTATTGGCGGTCGATCTTTATGTAAATAAAGAATCTATTGTAATATTTATGAGGTTCAAACAACAAACTAATACGATATCGACCGCTATAAATGTGTCGACTTATTTATTAATTAGAAAACTTTCTATATACTTGTAACGGTTTAATAGGACAGGCTTAATACGCTGTCAGCCGTTACGTTTAAAGGTTCTCTTTTTGACTTCTTTTCTTTAAGTCCTTTGGTCGACTTGCCTACTTGACGGCTTTTGGTCGACTTATTTACTTGAAGTCTCGTTGTCGACTTCCTTGTTTTCTATCGGGCTCCGCTCTCTCTGGACGTACATGCAAATCTCCCTTCACCCTTCAAACGTATAGTAGTTATCATTCTCATGCATTCCATCACGCACGAGACGGTGACATATACACAAAAACAGCGCCACAAGTCTTATAATGTAATCAATACAAACATTTGCGTATCTAACTTGTGCTTAAATCATACATAGATATACATTTAAAATAAACAGTTTAAAGTAATTTATCGTTGGTTTCTAAAACATTTGCTTTGAGAAATAATTAATATTTTTATTTAAAATTATAATATTATATTAGGCTGTACCTTTACAGAGCTGTGTCTATAATTTCTTTTTATAAAATACAATTATTAGAGAAATAACTTTAATTTAAAAACAATAAAAAATATACGCATTTATATCATTTCATAAATTTTATTACATATGGTCGTGACCACTTAACGATATGCTACTCGCTAAAGTTGCAACATTTTTACCTTTCCCGTACCCCACTAAGTTTATATTCTTTCCATATATCTTACTTACTCTAAGGGGCCCACACACTGCGTTTTTGTTCGACAGTTTTGTTCGACGAACATTTCTGTTCGAACAAAAACGACGCAAAACCGAAGTGTGTGGGTCGAAAACCGTCGTTGATGTTGGCGTAGAAAGCTGCTGAAAATAATCTGGTTCGGCCTGTTTATGTCCGTCGAACATGTTTGTTGAACAAATCTGAAGTGTGTGGGGTAAACAGTTTTAAAAGACGACGATTTTTTGCAGTGGTGTAGTTCTAAATAGTTCATAACCGACCTTTTGTCGAACAAAACTGCCGGACAAAACTGCTGAACAAAACTGTAGTCTGTGGGCAACTCTCGTTCTTCGTTTTTGTTCGACAGACTTGTTCGTCGAACAAAACTGTCGAACAAAAACGCAGTGTGTGGGCCCCTTAAGGTTTATAGTTATTTACGAGCGGTTGATCACCTCTCTTGAAAATAAGATTTATTCTTGTAAAAGATAAAGATATTATTATTCTTCGTAATTTAATTAGAATATATATACCCATTTAAAATTACTGAGTGAATTCGCTGCATAATGTCACACTGTATTATGCAATAACTATTATTAAGGGGAGCCAACGTAATAAAAATCATTTATATTTAAATAGCAAATAGCAGACAGACTATGTTCAAATAAAATTTAAAAATATCAGACGTAATATAAAAATCGGGAGCTTCCTGATGCTTGTATATATGTACATCATAGACAGATGTTATTTAGAAGTCAGTTAAATAAATACGTATTTGAAAGTTAGCTTGTTATGGTACTGTACATAATAGCAATAGCAACATCAAATAATAAATCATCAAATTCACTCTGTCTCTGGATTTTTTATATACATTCAAGTTTTACAATTTCTCGATTAAAAATAAAATAAAAGCTGTATTTAAATTTCAAGAAAATGATCTTTTACATGAAATTTTAGCAAAAAAAAAAAAAAAATTGGCGTGGTCGCCATACGACTTTCTAATGCGTATGTACAGTCCGAATTGTTGAACAAAAATGTTTTCAAATTAAGTTTTAATTATGCATAACCTGCCAAATATTTGAAAATATTACTTTTCGGTAAGAGTAAATTCTGTTAGAATTTTGAAAACTTTCTTCTACAAACGTTTTTCCATGTTAAGTTCTAAATATTTGTATAGTCTTAAAGTCGTATAGAATGCGTAACTTGCGAGATATTCGCAAAAACCTGCTTTTCGATAACACTGAAAGACCTAGTTTCTGTAGGAATTTTGATCAAACTTTTTCTAGAAACCGAAATTTACTCTAGAGTGCGTTTGTATTTTTTTTCTTCTTCTTCCTTTTAAATTAGGCCCTAAGTACGCAGAGAGTGTCTGGAACTCATTTAGGCCTCTGCTATTTGCATTTTAGCGAGATATATTGTGCGAATATGACCTTAATCGGTCAAGTCGTTCAGAAGTTACACGATCACTAACAGACGCACCAACGATTATATATATATATATATATATATATTGAACTGGTCTTGTATCTGAGCCACGACCAGTCAAATATGTAAAATATGATTATTTAGATTTTCGTTCATGTTTTAAAAGATTCACTTTTGGACGAACCCTCGTACATTGTGGTTAAAATAATTATTGTTGAATTGGGCATATAATTAAGGTCAAATGCGTATACAATGTACGCAGACTCGCATCACACATAACAAAGATATAAAACATTGTATCCTGCTCATTGGTTTACTTATGAAAATGTTTACTTTGGGTCGACAAATATAGCCATTGCAAAAGTATGATTTATAATAAAAATCGACTAAAATTGTTAAATTTGCAAATTAATAGGGATACTTCAATATCAATACTTGATGTATCATGGGTCTTTGTAAGCAAATGGAAATGTAAAGACCGTGGAAAAAGCAATAGCATCTTTTTGAAAAACATATCAGTCAAACGCGAATGTCATTTAAAAAAGTCAAATATCTCCCTAATTCAGTAAAGAAACAAACTTTTGGGTACACACATATTGAACCAAAAGCCCTTTACATATTCAAGTACTGTACAAACAGGGCATGAGCATTATTAAGATTTCACCACATGTTTGAATATAGGTTGTCAAAAATCACCATTAAATAATTTCAATTTTTATAAATGAATTTTTGTCTGGTAAAAAGAAACGGAAATAAAAAAATAAGAAAATGTACTTAGTAGTTAAGAAAACATTTGTAAACGCGGTATAATTAGAGATACACATATCGATTATTGTTAGAGAAATCAAACATTAAAAAAGGCGATAATTTTTATGAGCATGACTTTACTAGAATATCAAAGAGAGTACTATTAAAGTTTTTAACACGCGTTTAATTGTCAAAACTTAGAATTCTAAATTTATATATAGGAGAAATAAATTTCAAAAGACTTTATAGATGCAATAAAATCGCAAAACAATGGGGTTTGCACTTTGAAATGAACGGATAATTGTCGGCTTGATTGAATTTTGTTGGTTGCCTTGACGACCACCATACAAACATGAGTTTCATATAAAAGGGAGTACTCACATGAGAAAGGGGATTCTTCTACAATAACCAACCCGTAAGGTTGTGAAAAGAACAGTGCCTTCAAGATTTATACACAACCAGTAAGGTTGTTCTAAATATTCGCGAGCATCCCACATCTGTGAAACAACGTGCGAGGCTCAAACAAAGTGCGAGTCAGTGTCACTTCGAACTTAAGTCCATCCTGTGTTTAAATATTGGACAAACCCAGGGATTGAAAGAACATACTGGAATAAACAAAATAAACAAATAATCAACAAGGATCCTAACCTCCACTACCAAGGGATTAAAGAATACGTATATACCTATCTACTACGAGTCTACTCATCTGTACGCAGAGCCACCAAGACGACCAACCTGGACAATCATATCAAGAGAATCAACACGGAGGATCAAGGCATACCTTCATCTACGAGCAACTGTGGATCTTCACCCAAGAACGACAGCAGTACCAGGGCCCTGACTTTCTCATCTCGCACCTCAAAGTTAAACAAACAAAAACTGTATGTAAAGTGATATTGATATATGTTCACGTTCATTAGAAGGAACCAAGATAAACTTGTAAATGACTGATAGTCAACTTAATTGTAATCCGAGTTTTTTTTACCAAGACTAAACGTTCATTTCTAACGTAGCCCGTTTTAAATAGTACATACTGGCTGGATATTTAAATATTTAACCTATAATTCAATTACCGTTCATGCATTTTGATTAGACTACATTCTAAGTTTAATACTTACGTTGCACATTAGTTTTTTTTTAGGGAGACGAAGAGTCAGATAATCATATTTAGAAATCCAATGTTGAATCCAATTGTTTACCATTAGTAAAGTAGACAGATTAAATATTGTTATGTGTATGCCTAATATGACTTGCGTAGAGTTATTTGTTCATGATATTCCAAGTAAAGATTATGCCTAAAGACATTCTTGATAAAGATGTTTTAAACTGTAAATATAAAGTGACACTCAATTCAATAATAATGAAGAGCATAATCCAAGAAATACCTGTGTTTTCATTTGACCCAGATACATTATCCATCAACCTTGACCGAACAGCTGTTTTAAAAAAGCATGCTCGATCGTACATTTGTTATATTAGTAGATTCTCCGAGAACGTCCTGTGGAACCCCTTTGGAGGAAGATATAACATAGAAGTAAGTCGTGTACTTTTCCTCAGGTTAACTGAAGCCAAATAACGACCCATTTTAATGAGATTTAATTTTATTAAAGTTCAAACTCAGAACGTCAAAACAGACACCAAACTGATTGTTTAAGGTTCGCATAACCTAGCTATCATAAGAGCGCGTACTTTTTTTGAATTTCTCTGCATCCATGTGTGTGTGACCCAGGTACACCAACTGTGGAAATAAATTTGAACTGTTACAAATTCAGTCGCTTAATAACTAATCCATAGTCTCTATACAGGGAGCAGTCAATTAAAAAAAACAAACATTAATTTTACTTTTGTTAATACGTAATTTTCAAATAGATAAAATAAAATCCGAGTCTCATGCAAAACAAATACAAAACTTTGCACACCTTATAGGTAGGCAACCAATATAGCTAGCTGGAGGCGTATAAAAAATAATATTCAATTTATAAAATAATTACAAGAACTTCTAAACGGTACTTACCGTATTATATTCAAGTGCGCTTTTAAAGGGAAATACGCATGTCCTACCCTCATAGCAATATATATATATATAAGACTAAATTGGTCGAACACATGTTGGTTGTTGTTATGAACAATGTTGCGTTTATATTTTTATACTTACGTAAGATATAATTTACAAGTAGTCTAAACTTGCCTAATCTC
Source organism: Amphimallon solstitiale (assembly GCA_963170755.1). Taxonomy (NCBI): domain Eukaryota; kingdom Metazoa; phylum Arthropoda; class Insecta; order Coleoptera; family Scarabaeidae; genus Amphimallon; species Amphimallon solstitiale. The sequence goes on from OY720679.1 coordinate 82,157,304, forward strand.
AAATTATGCAGCGTATTCATAGTTCTAAGCAAATTAAATCCAGATACCGGCTTAAATGCAAATTATATATAAATATAAATCTTCGTGTTGTAACGGACTTTTGTCCGTGCCTGTATAAAATTATCGATCTAATATGTATTAATACTTTTTGTTTAATTTTAGCTTAGTAGGTTCGATAATTCTATACGAATGTATTCTTATAAATATTTAATTTATTTAATGTCTATATTTGTCAATTAGCAACGTGAAAATTGATATCTTTTCTTTTAATATTCTACGTGACGTATCGACAAGATGTCGAGTTCAATATGGTCGAGGCGCGTTAAGTTCCGTTGCACGTCATCGATGACGTTTACATGTTGTAATAACTGTATTAGAGAAACTAAAAAAGTTACTTTCTTAAATTATACTTGAGGGCATTTATTTCATTAGCTTAAATAGAAGATTTATAAATTGATCGTAATATACGCATTCATGGCAAATAAACACATAATTTCCTTTTCAATATTAAATTTCTTTATTACATATTTTTAATAGACTAGTAGTTCAATTTGGTGTTGACAGATAAATCATATCTGTCAAAAAGACGTGCGTTGTGCATATTCTTCCTGTCAAATTTTTCATGTTTATTTTTACGTTGATATAAATTGTTTAAAAACAGTGCTTCTTCGAAGTGTATTTATTATTTATTTGCGTCCATTGAATATAATGCCGAAAGGTTTCTGTAAACAGTCGAAGCTTTTTGCAAACTTTTCTATAATCATCTGATTAACGAGAATAGCGTAAGTAATGTTTATTTTAAATTTTAATATGGATACGTTATGAAACATTTAAAGGTTTTCGACAATCTAAATCAATATAATAAATAAGTTGAGAAAGACTGATGTCATAGAGCATTTCAATTACTAAATATATTACGTTATAGTTATTGTATTGTGAATAATTTTTTTCTTTGGTTATATCAAATGTCACTGACAGAAATAAAAATAGATCCGGCAATATATACAAGGCGAGTCGTCATGGATCTAGTATGACGTGCAACGGAACTTAACGCGCCTCGACCATACATGCATTTTGCACGTTATACTATCGTGTTTTTCACGGCAAAAATACTGTTTTTAACTATTATTTGTGCAAGTCTAGGCCTATATAAAGCCACGATTTTCTTAGGGAAATCAGTTCTCCCACACATTGTGGGAGAATTCACCTAGTTCTTCCTGACGCTTCGTGGAAGGATTCACCTCTTACGTCGTCACTGCAAGTGTAGGTTTATTTTCCCGCCCCAACTCCGTTAGCTGCCACTGCGAGTTAATGAGACCCCCTCTAAATCTCTTAAGGTGCCACCGCGATCTTTGAGGTTTCCTTTCCCGCTCTGTACAAGTCATATTATCTCCGTTAATTATTATGTTCATATCAAGTAAAGTAATTTTCTTTAACATGTTTTAGAGTAATTTCATTTCGTATAATATTTGAATATATTGCTCTTGTCGAAGTTTCCTTTAATAACATGATACGTACGAATACGTATACTTGCCGTAAAACTTTCTTTGCCGAACTCGTGAAAATATAATTTTTCTCTTAGTAAACAGAAATCTCATGAGTTTTTTATTTTAGTTAATAAATATTTGCAACAGAACGATTTATTAGCAAATGATTAAATTAACCGTTATTATTTTTGTCGGGTATAATCAAGACTTAATTAATGTGAGGTTAACATTAATATTTGAACGATAATTACTTTTTTAAACGATTATATATAATTTTCCTTTCTTCAATTGTGTCATTGTAAATATATGTAAATATGTGTAATTTGCAGCTATGTGTTTTATGTAAATAAAGAGAGTTGATATTTATATGTTCCGTTTTCTTTTTATGCTAGGCAAAAATAAGATAGAATGAAATGCAAAAAGTACATTACCTTGATTTTCTCCGTATTGAGCGAAACCGTAAAAAAGTAATTATTGTTGGCAAAATCACTTCCACTAGGCACAAAACACCATTTATTATTATGATTTATTTAAGAATTTTGTTTCGCGCCTAAGAACTAATCAGTCAACTGTCAATGCGGCAGTGGCGTAACTACAAATTTTGGGCCCCCCGCAACATCCAGCTCAACCTAACTAATTATCACGTTGGTGTTTTTTACATATAGGTGTATCTGGGCTCTTACGGCCCCGCGACTCTAGGGCCCCACCGCACCGTGGGGGCATGCGGGGTATAGTTACACCATTGAAATGCAGATAACAGGGATGAATGATTGCCAACCGTAGTAATAACAGATAATAAAGCCCGCTCTAATGTAAATATTCCCAGGAGTAAGTAGGTTATTAAGTTGCCTATTATAAAGTATAGATGGAAGCGCCAAACCGTTCTATGAGGCAATTAGTTTCTTTAATTAGCAATTAATGAATTTAAGAGAGCAGGCTTATTACAAATTTGTTCTTCAATGATACGATCGTAACGATTAATGTAAGACAAACGTAAATGTTTCAATTATAGCTACACGGTTAAGGTCTTGTATATTGTTGTGGGAAAGGAAATACTAATCAGTAAGAAGCGAGACAGTAATGGGACTGTAACGAAATAGTCGGTTGGGTGAGTTAAAGGACATCACCGATATGATAATCAGGGGATGAGTAATGGGATTATTTGCGAAGGGGGTTTAGTTTGGCTATAAACGTTTTTTCCCTACTCTACCCCTCACACTAGCCCATTAGCTTAGGAAAGATCGAATAATATTTTTTTTCTCGCTGTATGTGATAGCAGCAATTATAATGTATTCAGAATTTATCAACAAACAAGTCTTTATTAGTTTCTATCAAGACTGGAATAATTGAGGAGCTTTGGAGCAAAACCAGATAAATCCACTTTTAAGTGAAATTGAGTTAGCCCCGGGAAAATATTCTATAGCGTCGTTTCTATGGTATGGGCCTACTTTGATCAAGCTAAAACGAATAAATCCTCATATAAATTGGTACTGAAATCACCGTTTTTGAGCAAAACCAGATAAATCCACTTTTTGTTCAAAACCATATAAATCCTTACTGCAGATTTCTTATTACCGACTTTGCTAACTTAGCAAGTTGGGATGTAGATGTCGCAGGCGGTACTGTCATTGTGTGTTTTCTCATGTGGCAGGTATATAAACATGTGTTTATTGTGTTCTGCTCTGTTTAATCAGTCGATTATATCGCTTAAAGAATGAACGACGAAGTAGGTGAAAGTACAGTCACTGTTAGTGAAGGGAGTCAGGGCAGCAGAATAAGAGAAAAGACAATCAAGAGGAGGTAAGTACTCAAATGTAGAAGGTATATTTTATTCTTGACTATTAGTATTAATTTATTCCTTGTTTTCATAATATTATATTATTATAGGTATAACGACCCAGACCCAGATTTAAAGCATTTTGTACGATTATGCAAACATGATGGTAGCGACCAGTGCCAGAGAGTGAAGAAATCAGACATTAAAAATATCAGATCAAAACTTTACGAAGTGCCAGAGAAAATCACCCAAGATACCAAATTGTGCCATATGATTAGCGCAGTGGATACTAAGAGAAAAAGGTCTCTTAAGGCAAGTCCTCGTAAAAGGCAGGTAGCAGCATCTTATTTCTTAAAGATTAAAACATCAGAAGGTTTAAAAGCAGTAAAAGTATGTAGAGCTTTTTTTATGGCTGCCGTGGGGATTCGCAACCATAGGCTACAATCCATTTGCAAAATAGTGTACTCTGGAGAATGCCCTAAGGAAGCAAGGGGAGGTGACCATATCTCAAGCAAAAATGTAGATAAAAGAGAAAAGGTATGTGAGTTTATTAAGAAATTACGAGGCACCGAGAGCCACTATGGTAGAGCAAAGTCAAAGAGAATCTATCTCCCAGCAAATTTAAATATTCAAAAATTGAAATGTATCTATAACGAGCAAGCAGAAGATAGATATAAAGTTACTTATTCTATGTTCAGGAAGACATTTTTGATTAAATTCAATATTGGCTTTTGCTCGCCTGCTTCTGATGTCTGTTCTCAATGTACTAGACTGGGTCACCAAATACGCTCAGAGCAAAATAAAGAAAAAAAGAATCAGCTAATGTTGGAGCGCAGAGTTCACAAACGAAGAGCTAAGGCGTTTTATGATCTTTGCAAAGAACAGCCAAAAAATGGGTTGGTCTTATGTTTCGATCTTCAGCAAGTACAACCGTTGCCCCGGACTCCCATATCTGATGCGTTTTACTCACATCAAATAAGTCTATATTGTTTCTGCTGTGTGAGTATGGATTCAAAAAATCCCAACTTTTATATTTGGACAGAAGACCAGGCAGGACGAGGCTTTATAGAAATTGGGTCCGCCGTTTATCATCATCTAAATTCTCTCCAACTGGACGGCATAGAAACCATAAGATTGTTTTGTGATGGGTGTGGGGGGCAGAACAAAAACTCCCACATCATTCACATGTTAATGTATTGGCTGTTAAACTACTCTCCTCGAGCTGTGAAAGAAATTACCATAACATACCCTGTAAGAGGGCACAGTTTTATGCCTGCGGACCGTGTATTTGGCAGGATGGAAGAAATCTTTAGAAAAAACCCTACCGTTCTTTCCAAAGAAGAATACATAAAGTATTATTCAGAAGCTGGTGTAGTCAGAGTATTGGGCGATGATTGGAAAGTGCATGACATAAAGACTTTGCAAAATTACTTCAATAAAATAATCGGAATATCCGATTTAAAAAGGATTCGACTAACAAAAACAGTAAACCAAAGAAATGATGAAAATAAAGTTTCAATATCGTGCTTTCAACATTACCGATTTGAAGCCGAGTGCGAAGTACCCGACACAGTGTTCAAACGAGGGAACAATGTAAAAGAGTTACAACTTCCTGAAGTCGACCTTAAAAATGCTATTCCACAAAAGAAGAAACGAAGTATCAAACAACTGATGAACAAACAATTTGGAAATACATGGGAAACAGATGAAAAGTTAGTATGGTACAGAAATCTGCTAAATGAAGATATTAATGTTTTCGAAGAAACTCACGAAGATCAAGATCAAGAATGCAACTGCTTGGGCGAAGAGGTTTCATTACACATTTAGCTCATACGTTATAATAATTATTAACCTTATAGTCTTTGGAATATATTTTAGTTTTTGCTTTAAAGTTGATTTATTTTAGATTTTAGCCAAATTACACAAAATAGATAATAATAATAATTCAAGTTGTTTTCGATCAAAATTGGATAAATCCACTTTATCTTTGACCAAAAGCATATAAATCCACTTGTTCCGACCAAAACTAAATAAATCCATTTTAATTTCTTGGATTTCTCGAAAGTTGATGTTTATTTCTATATCATTTTATCTGTATGATTTTTTCACTCTAATAGTTAAACTATGACACAATTTGATCGTGTTAAATGTCAATGCCTTTGGCGCCACAGCTAAAAGTCGTTTTCCCGAAAATAAGTTGAGATGGATTTATCTGGTTCTGCTCCAAAGCTCCTCAATTATTCCTAAGCATTTATAAGGGTGACTGAAACAACATAAATATATTGTACTAAATTTTATTGCGACTACTTTCAATCACTTCTATAAACGCTTGGTGTATTATATTTTATATTCCAAGAATTTATAAAAAAGCTTGTAAGTAGCCTCCAATCAAATATTATAGCATCACGTATTTTATACTAGTACAATCATACAAATATATAAAAAATAGATCTAAGTATTTATTATATTACAATTTTACTGATCTCTTTTATAAAAGTCCAACCATATGCCACCTATAGGCAGAAGCATAAAATATTTCGGATTAATTTCAAGTGGCTCTCTTGTTTTCTTATTTACTCGAACTTCGAAGTTTCTGATTATCGCCACAATAGCAATCTTCACCTGTAATATAGCGAATTTTGAACCTGAAAATAAATAACAATTAATAAACAATTACAATTACTCGGAGTACTAGAAAAGCTGCTAATATTATAACACTATTAGAGTAAGTAAGTATTAAAAGTCATGAAGTCCTAAACTCGAAAAGAAGAAAAGTTTGAACGAAAGCTTCCAACATTTATTAATGCTTTTGTATGTTATTTCAATAACGAATTTTTTTTTGAAAAAAATGAATAGTGCAACTGACTATAAATACAATAAATTATAGAAAGACAATTTAGCCATAAGCTTTATACATAGCATCTGCTATCGAAAACTCAATTTAATCTTTTGAAAATAAATATAAAATATTAATTAGTGGTACAGAGAAACCATTTAATGACATCTTGTTATTAAGAGCTCAGAGGAAACAACATGTGGTTAGTCCTACATCGACAGGGAAATAGTTATTTTTACTACGCCGAATTATGTTCCTTTAAGGCACGACTACGAGCTACTTACTGATCGTGTGATGATTGGTCTTTTATTTCATAATAGATGTTATACTATAACTGTTATGTGTTATGATTTATTTAACAGTATTAATTCCGTTCGTGATTTACAAAAGAAAGCACATGCTTGTGTAAACAACTTGAACATAGCCCAAACAAAACAAATCAAAGTTTTTAAATTAGAGAGCTATGTATGAAATTGGAATCATTGGATATGCTCATTTTGGAGAAGATATTGGCGATGAAGTGGCTTCCGAAGTAACAGAACTGACTGCGTTTGCAGTAGCAATATCGTTTTAGTAACTGACCAGCCAATAAATTAAAATGGCTTCAAATTTGATGTGTTACAGAATTTTACCTGTCAGGTAATATAGTCTACAAAATCTATTTTTAGACATAAGATTAGTCATAAACGTTTGTTATAAGTGTCATCATTGTCATCAATGTTAGCCTATACTAAACAGAATAGCCAAATATTAAATTAAATAGAAGCATGGAAAAGTAATATATAATTTAAAAACTTATAATATTCATTAATTAGGTTTAAAGTCAAATACAATTTACAACTAATTTCCAGTATAATCACACTTTATTTAAAAAAATACGACATGTTTCGCTACGATGTAGCTTCTTCAGGTATTGCGTTACTACTAAATACATTCTACAAATTTGTGATTTTTCCAACACATTTTCTACCCACTTGTTCATTACCTAATTACAATAAATATCGTAATGACTATATAATGTACTCTAAATATATCCTTAACAACTACCTATGTCTTTAACGGTACCAGTTTAAAAGCGGGGAATTATTTAGATCTATTTGATCATTTAACGGTACATCTGAGTATTTAAGCTTATTTATTTCAAAAGCTTCAAGTAAATTTAATTTTAAACCTTTTTCTTGTGAATGTAGTATCTCAAATTCGTTATTGAAATTATGATTATTTTCTAGTGAATTGCATAATTCTTTTTATTACCAAAACTCTTAAAATGTTCGTTTATTATTTTGTCAAAGCACCTCCCTGTTTGGCCTATATATGTTTTAGGGCAATCCATACATGTTAATTTATAGACTCCTGATCTTTTACCCTTGTTTATCTTTGATTTTTTTTTTTTTATGTATTTCCCCAAAGAATTATTTGTTTTATATGCTACATTTATATCTACTTTATGTAAAAATTTTTCTATTTTTTCGCTTGTTGATCCTATGTAAGGTAATACTTTATAATCCCTTAATTTCCCTTTTGTTATTGGGTAAACCATTTCTATTGCCTTTTTATATTTCTTTTTTCTCAAGATTTGATCTACTATATTTGGGTTGTATCCATTGTTTGTCGCTATTTGTTTTATTATGTTTAGTTCTTTAAGAAAATTTTCTTTATTTAATTGAATTGATATCAATCTATGTATCATAGAGTGGAACGCCGCTAATTTTTGACTAAAAGGGTGACAAGAGCTATTGTCAATGATAACATCTGTATGCGATGGTTTGTGAAAAATTGAAAAAACATGTCTGTTGTGGTCTCTTGAGATTGTAAGATCGAAGAAGTTTAAACTGTTATTTAATTCTTTTTCTATCCTGCACTTAATATTTTTATGTAGATTATTTATTTGTTCTCAAATTTGCTTCAATTGTCTGTCTGTTCTACTGAAACAACCCGATATATCATCTACGTATCTATGCCAATAAACAAAGTGTTTGAAATTTAGATGTTCTTTAATTTGATCTTCTAAATGATCCATAAATATCTCCGCTAATAGCGGGCTTAATGGGTTTACCCATCGTGGCGAAACATAAATTGTATTTTACTTTAACCTTAATTATTATGGAGTTCCAGCAAGTAACGGCCGATTCAATCAAGACATATTAATTAGTTTAATTTCTTTGTTCCGGTCATAAACGTTTCTTGGTTCTAGTAATTTTTTGATAAATTCAGGAATTTGGCAAGCGACATAAAGGTCTGGTAAAACCATTGAACTATAATATAATACTACTATTAAAGTTCAATGGACAAAAATGTATCTTCCTAGACAGGGCATGATCAATTTTCACTTGTTAAATCAGTCTTGTACGTTTGCTATTACTTGAGAGTTTCAGAAAAGGTAAATCATACGTATATAAATGTGAAAATGTCAGAAATACGTTCATATTTTGTGATACTTTGTTGCTACTGATAAGACACACTAAACTGTAAGTAATCTACTTTCCATTCTAGAACAGTAACTAAATCAACCGTTTTACACTAACAATCAGTAAGTCTAACTAAAAGATATAGAGCAGCTTTTGTTCGTTAGCAAAAATGGCGAATTATGAAAGAAATGTTTGTTTCTTGCTATGTCAAATTAAAATATAGACAAAAATATGTATTGTCTGTCCAGTGTCTTCTGCCACTCTCAATTTGAATTTTATACGTACGGATCAAATCGGTACTTCTTAGTCAACTTACGTACTGAATTAGTGAGAAAGAAAGCATTCATTTGCTTTTATTTGTAAACTGTCAAAATTTATAGTTTGACATAACCTCAAACAATTTTTGATGGCAATAAAGATATCTAAGATGCTGTCAGATTTAAATTAATATGGACGTGAATATTAGCTGTGTTCTTTTACCGTAAATCTCTGAGAAACTCAGCAACATTCACATATTGTTGTTTTATTTACTTTTTGCTTTTTTAGATTTTCTGAGTTATTTTACCACATCCCTTACCGATGAAGCACTTAACCAAAATCAGTTGCTTTGTTAAATGCATCTGATTCTGTGAATTGCATTTATGCAGTAGGTATGCTTTGATTTGATCTTAAATTTGATAAGATTTGGAAATGATCTAAGTTATATGAAACAAATACATTTTTTTTTGGAAAAAATGAAAAATACATCTATGTCGCGTAAGGATTGTGAAAGGCAATATTTTGGTAACCTATAAAAAACAATAATTTTGAAGTCTATATGTAGTATATGAGAACCGACGTTTTATTTAACAATTTTCGACTCACGCTTAATCATCTCTTTGCTGCGTACAAGAATACATAAAAAACACGCCAGTATAAAACCAATAAAATACATTCAATACAAAAAAACAGCATTGTGCATATGTTTATTATAATAGATGTTCCAAGACATTTAGGAATATTTTTGGATAACCTGGACTTGGGGTACTCGGCATCATATATATTTTCAACAAGATCAGCGCATAATCATCGCAAAGTACAAAATTTTTTGAGCGAAATGTTTTGGAATAAGTGGATAGGTACGAATGGACCAATTCAGTGGCCACCACGGTCCCCGGATCTAAACCCTATAGACTTTTATTTTTGGGGATATTTAAAAAATGAAATTTACAAAGGGAGATGTGAAAACGTTGTAGGGCTGCAAAATAAAATAATTACTATTTCTAATAGCATATACGCAAGATCGATTTTAAAAGTAACTCGCAATGTACATAAACGAATTCGGAAGTGTATTGGACAAAACTGTGATGTCTTCGAACATCTATTATAATAAATATACATAATACACAATGCTTGTTTAATATTTGCTGTTTTTTTATCATAGCCATCTTGATTTTATTGATATGAATTGTTGTACAAAATAGTGGATAACTCCCGCAACTTTCATTTTTTGTCAATAATCTAGGAAAGCTATCTTTTTTAAAATAATTCCTTCTTTCAATATATGCAAAAATATACTGGGTCTTCCATTAAAAAAAAAAAGTTACTTTTGTAAATAGCGCGTAAATTAGAAATTCAACTGTCTCTTCGGTTCTGCCATCATTGTTCACGATAAAAATACTACTACTTTGCTAATTTAACCGATACTGTAGCTTTATTAATAACAAAGTTAGCAATAGTGCCCACTTAATTTATAACACCCTGTATAGTGGATATGTGAATAGTTGAAAAATAAGAGATTTTTGATGCAAGATATTTTTGTTGATTTTAAATTTGGAGAAAACCTTTCAACGTGAACTTATGAAGAATTTAGTAATCTACCCCGCTGAATAATCAAATTTAGAAAAAAATTATCTGATTAAAGAATATTAATTAATATGTCAAAATATTAAAAACAAGCTACCCCGCGCTGCACTTATTTTTCGTTCAACTATTCTTTACTTTGTTTTAAATGAATATAAAATAAATTAAAATTAGGCAACCCACATTACAATGAATTGTTATTCTGGTAAAATTCTTCCCGCGGTTACAAATGTGTAAATATTTGGTCATAAATGAATTTTTATTCGTTTCGATATTGAGTTATTATTTCAAATATTTATTATATAATCCCTATGTGTAATAAGTACTCGGACATCCTTGGCTTGTTAAATTATGTGCTATGCAACCAATATTACATTTCCGAGCCACTATAAGGACCCTTAACATAGACAATTTATCTATTACCCACATGCAAGCTGTTGGATATTGAATTACTGTGGATAAACAATAGTGAACGCGATAAAGTGAATGTCTTATCAATTAGATTAGTTATTATCATGTTACAAGTACAACACAAAGTTTTGTTGAAAGTTATTCTAGAACTGGTAGAGTATTAAATGGACAGTAGGTTTATGCAATAATCAATGTATACCGGATTTTCGACAACAGTTCCCTGATCTTGCAATTACTAATACAACTAAACTGTAATCTGACAGTTGTCAAAATTTGACTATCGAAAACTATTACTGTACCACAGTATTCTATAATAATGTTCAAAAATACTCCAAGTTTTATTTTGTAGATTCTTTATTTTTATTACTGTCAACATTATAAATTTTAAACAGTGCAATTATTTATTTATGGAATATTGTCATTTTGTCTTTAATATGTTTCCGTTATCTCAATATTTTCTTAAATCCGTTTTACCTGGTGAAAATACGAATAAAAAGAAAACTGTCAATTTTGACATTTTACGCAAAAATTCCAAATGCTGATGTATTCCTTGATTATCAAATTATCATATTAATTCCGTAGTAGTTAAATATAACAAGTTACGATTGTTCTCTCTCTACTACTGTAGAGTATGCAGGTCGCATTTTGATACTTATATCGCTAAATAGACAATGTTTTTAATTTGTATATATTTTTATCGCCAACCGTCAGTAAAGTGATACGTTACCATAGCGTTTTACGGAGGTAAAGAAACACTTTATCGTACTGTACAATAAAGTACTTTACCTGCCGCTAATATCTGTCAGCGTAGCCATGACTGATGACTTTAAAAATAAATCGTTTGTCACTGTCATAAACTGTCATAAGTTATTATATCTTTATTTCTTAAATTAACAATTTTCACGGTTGGCGATAAAATTTTGTATGCACCACGTCAGTAAAGTACCTTTACCGAACTCGTCTGGTACTCGCCGCGCTCGCTTCACTCGCTTGGCTCGTAAATCAGACTCGTTCGATAAAGTATCACTTTACTGACTTGTTACATAAATAACTATTATCCTCCTCTATTACATTTAAGACGATTTAAGTTATATGAGATGGGTTGAGTGACGTTTGTATTTTATAGTTATATAAATTAACGGAAGAGTAGCAAAGATAAACTGGAGAGACAACACTATAGAATCCAAATACATATTATAAATATGAATATATATTGTTCCATTTCCGATATACCTAACCAGAACTGAAATCAATATTTTTGAAATATAGTATTTAATTGTAGCTATACAGAGAATTCAATGCTCGTAACAAATCTCAATTCAAATTCATTCGGACTTTTTTCAATTTTGAGATATTTTGAAAAAACCATTATTTGCCGATTTGAATTTTCCTCATTAACTCGACAACGCCTAATACGATCGCTTTAAAACTCTAACATTGTTGAAACACTTTTTTAAGACAATTTTTTTGGTGTTAACAGTAACTCCCGATTTTCATTTGTTTCCAAGTTCTTAGCGCTATCTTTTGTTTTTCTTATGTCATACTGACGAATATTAATGACAGAACGACACTTAATGATATAACTTAAGACAGACGTTTTCCATTCCACGGCGAACCTTTATCAATACAATTTTTGATCTCGCGGTACCAAAAGTGTATAGAGCAGAATGGTCGCCATATTGAAGACTTTGTTTAAGAAAATCTGAACTTCTAATTTCATAGCCCACTAATTTCGTATGAGAGTGAAATTTATTTTACATGTTCATATCTCTCGTATAAATAAAGATTTGTTAGGCATGTTGTACATTATTGAAAAGCTTTTTTAAGGAGTATCTAACTAATTTATATTCCAGTATGACCGCCATAAGAAAAACAACAGATAACGCTAAGAACTTGGTAACAAATGAAAATCGGGGATTACTGTTAACACCAAAAAATTGTCTTAAAGAAGTGTCTGAACAATGTTAGAGTTTTTAAAGCGACCGCATTAGGCATTGTCGAATTATTGAGGAAAATTGAAATCGGTAAATATTGGTTTTTCAAAATATCTCAAAATTGTAAAAACTGCGAATGACTTTGAAATGAGATTTGCTGCAAGCATTGAAATTTGCAAAACATTTAACTGTTGTTCTATCTCTTCTAATAACCGATATACCAATGGTGAGCATCGAAATGTCGACACACTGTATATACAATCTGCATACTTCCACATGCTTGAATTTAATTTCTTTCGGTATAATAACTGCTTCAAAAGCTTTATTTAATGCACTAATTCTTACCAGGACATATACGCGGTCCTTCCCCAAAGGGCAAGTACGTTCCTTTGATGATGTTGGACTTGTTGCTTTCAGAAAATCGGTCAGGATCGAATTTCTCGGGATTTGGATAATACTTGGCATCCATATGTAAAGCATACACTGGAATAATAATTGATGTATCTGGCTCAATTTTAACTCGCTCTGTACAATTCCTTTTCGGAGGTAGAGTATATTCACTTGTACTTCTTTTCGCTAAGTTGAGCACGGGTGTGTGGATTCGCATAGATTCTGTGTAATAATTATAACACAATTAGTTTACATCGGTGTGTAATACTTTTACAACAAATTACCAGTAATAATACAGTCTAAATATGTCATATCCTGTACAGCGTCATAAGAGAAAACTCCATCGTGCTTCTTTAAAACTTCTTCTATCTCGTCTCGAAGTTTTCTTTTAACATCCGGATTTGTGGCTAAATCATACAACGCAAAGCTTAAAACTATTGAACTGGTTTCGAAACCGTCCCCGAAGAAACTAACAGCGTGCGCAGTTATATCTTCACTGCTCAAAGCAGGTTCTCCTGGTTTTAATTTCATTTGAGTCACTACATCCAAGAAATCGTTTCTGACTATATTGTTCTCTTTCCTGTATTTTAAAGTGCTTCTTATAATATTACCAAAATAGTTTGTAGCATGTTCAGGTATAAATCTGAAATGAATAAACTACTATATAGTATGAATATATTAAAATATTTATTGTGAGAGAGTTTATTTAATTTACCTCACGCTTAGAATTTTAGAACAGAATGGAAACAAAAACATAATCAGCATTTTTGTGGCGAGAGCAAAGGAAGGTTGAAAAGTTTGTCTTCCAACGTTTCTGAATTCTGAGTTTGGGTCTTCGAAAGATTTACCTTCCAGTCCGAAAGCACAGGTCGCCACGTTATCACTTGTAAATTTCCCCGCAAGTTCTTTTGCATCCATTGTTGGGTTGCCCATTTGGATTTCCTGATCAATATATTTGATCATAGTTTTTGAAACTTCATCCATAAGGGGAAACATGTGTTTCATCTGAAATTTAGGAGAATTGTGCATTCTACTTATCAAAAAGAAAGAAAACACCAATAAAACACCTTTACCACACTAAAGTATTTCGACAATTACGTTGTCTTCATCAGTAGCATTGATTAATAAAAACCACGTTGTCTGTACACCGTAGCGTAATGAATACATGCAGTTAACAACTCTTTGTATGTCTCGTAGCTCTTTCAAATTGAAGGCATATTCTATGAACATGGGAAATTGCTTGTCTTCATTTATTGCCAATTTATGTATGAGTAACTTCGAAATAGATTTCAAAAAGAAATTTAAAATCCGCTCGTAATGTGCCAAATGCTTGTCCTTAAAGGTCCTTAAAGCATTAAATCCCAAAAAAGCTCTTGGTATAGACAACATCACCAACAGATCACTACAAAACCTCCCACCAAAAGCAATAATGTCAATTCTAGCAATAGCAAACTCCGTTATCAGACTCCAAACATTCCCAAAGATATGGAAACATGCCAAAGTAATAGTTATACCTAAACCAGGAAAACCAAAAACAATACCAAGCAGCTACAGGCCCATAAGCCTGTTACCATCCATTAGCAAAGTGATAGAAAAAATAATCCTACAGAAGATAAAGTACCACTCTGACAATCAAGACATAATACCAGAAGATCAACATGGGTTTAGAGAAGAACATTCAACGATAACACAACTTTCAAGAGTCACTGAGATTATCCAAGAAGGATTCAACAAAAATCAAGTGACAGCAGCTGTATTTCTCGACATAGCAAAGGCATTTGATAAAGTCTGGAGGCAGGGACTCATATATAAAATGATAATACACAATTACCCAACACACATCATAAAAATCACGAACAGTTTTCTCCAAGGACGCTGCTTTCAAGTTAGCATCCAGAACACACTTTCCTCAATAAAACATCCAACAGCGGGAGTCCCCCAGGGCTCTTGCCTGTCACCTCACCTATATATATACAATATTTACAGCCGACATACCAGTATCAAATCCTACAAGATATTTAAATACGGCCACCTTTGCAGATGATACGGCACTGCTCTCAACATCAAGATGTCCGACGAACGCGGTACAGGAACTCCAAACGCACCTAGACAACACGATAAAATGGTTCAAACAATGGAGGACAACAATAAACGAAGACAAATCCCAAGCAATAATCTTTCAAAGGAATCGAAAAACAACAGACAACGAAATAACCATCAACAACAACACTATACCATGGAGTAGAGAAATTAAATACCTGGGAATATACCTGGATATAAAGCTCAATTATAACACACACACACATAGCAAAAACGATAACCAAAACCAAACAAACAAGATGTCAACTATGGCCTCTTATATGCAGAAAAAGCCAGCTGAACACGAACAACAAAATTCTACTTTACAAACAAGTATTACGTCCAATATTCACATATGCATGCCCAATATGGGTACATATGTGCAAGACCAACATCAAAAAACTGCAAATAATACAAAACACCAGTCTTAGAATGATACTAAATGCTCCATGGTATATGAGAAATAATCAAATAATGAATGAAACAAATACCCCAACCATCATTGACTACATCAAGGAAAGAGCGCTCAGCTTCTATAACCAGATGGAAAACCACTCAAATCAAAATCTTAAAAGAGCACTTGCATATGATGGAAATGAAAATTTCAAACACAAAAGACCTAAAATGGTTCTACTTTAATTCTTAATCAAAATAAAGATAAACAATAGCTAATCAAATTCAACGCCAACATTCCAAGATTCACCGCATTCAGATGAAGAGTAAAAGACTAAATAGTCTAACTCAAAGCCACAATAAAGAAGAAGAAGAAGAATGCTTGTCCCCGTTTAACTGTTAATAAATTTTGTTTTATGTCAGCAAAATTTTCGACATTTAAAAAACATTTTAATTGATTATCAAGAACACCATCTGGGTCTAAATGAAAAATTTCTGGTTCTATATTATTGATAAAGGAAGTATATACTTGCGGTTTTGAATTTGGTTCTGTGTTTGACTGATTGTCGACTTGTGAATGAACTAACACACTAGAAAGATCTTGTACTGACATGATGTTTACGATAGTATTGCAGCGAACTTATAAGTGATCGAAGTATTGAAAATCTTTGCTTTTATATCAACCACAGCCATAAAAGTTTTTCTTGTTAACCTCCTTATTTGTAAAAATTTGAAAACTGAAAGGTAGATAAACATTTACGTAACTATTGGAAGGGCGTGATCGGGTAAGCTTTATACGTTGTAAAATTCTCAAAACCGAAAGGTTTTCCTCTCTCAATAGCCGCGGCGACGCAAGGCGGGGGGGGGGGGGCAGCGGGCAGCGGGCAGGCGGGGCAATCATTAATCATAAATCATTACGCCGTCGATTTTCTCGATTTTTTACACGAAAATGTATGATACGAAAGTGTTTCTTAGTGAATTAAACTCACAATTTCCCACGATTAAATTCACATTTGAAAAGGAAAACAAGGGACAATAAGCATTTCTAGATACATTAGTAATTAAAGAAAGCTGTAATATAAAAGTAGATATTTATAAAAAGGAAACCAATAAAAACAGATTTATTACACTAGATTCAAATAATTGTTTTCAACAAAATTGTCTTCGATCAATTTTTTAATCAATCGCTTCTTAAATTTCCCACTTACAAGATATATATATACAAGTGTCGCGTATCGTTATGTTCAAATTTTGGGAATTCAAAGTAGACTTCATTTCAAGTAAAGAAAACGCAAACTTGTATATCCTTTTTTATTGGATTTAAAGTTACAGGTCTATGAATGTGATTATCAGATCATGAAAGAAAATGTAATCCTAAAGTCAATACAAACCGATTTAAATTAAAAAAAGTTCAATTAATAATATTTTCGAAATGTCCACCTCCTTGTTGAATGCAGGCTTGTGCCCGTACGCCAACAGAAGATGTATTTATCCGAATTTCATGCTTGTTTTCTCGGATTTGTTCAGCGGCCAGATGAATATGATCCAATAACTCTTCTCTTGTGTTTGAAACTTGCGTGAAGACTAAATCTTTCATGTACCCCCATAAATAAAAATCGAGAGGATTGAAATCAGGTGATCTAGGCGGCCATGCAACAGGACCACTTCGACCAATTCATCTTGGATAATTGACGTTAACCAAATTTCGGACAGCAATTCCGAAATGTGGTGGTGCCTCATCCATGTGAAACCACATCTTTAGTCGAATATTCAGTGGAACATCCTCTAAACGACCTGGCAGTTCGTCAATAAGAAATTGAACGTAATTGTTCGCATTTAACCTTGCAGGAAGAACGACAGGACCAATCAACAAGTCATCGATTAGGGTAGCCCAAACGTTAACAGAATATTCATGTTGAAATTTAGATGGGCGTACAGCTTTTGGATTTTCTGATGCCCACCTGAGCAGGTATTTGTAAGAATATTGGCGCCGAATGTTTGTGTTTAGTATAAGATTAATAACGTTGTGTATAAATTATCGCGCGTTATACGTACAACGAGGATATATGGGCGTTCTAGAAGAAAGGGAAACCCCAAGACTTCAACGAGATTCCACTGAATGGGAAGTCGACAGATGTCCTTCCATGAGATCGGTCACCGTTGATAGATATCTCGGTTTTACCGCAAAGTAATAAGGTCCTCTAATTAAAAGTACGTCGATAAAGTATAAAATTATTGTTAGAGGGAGAACACTCACAGGGCACATCAACAATAAGAAGATCCTCTTCACTTTTAAAAGTAAGAAAAATCGGTCAAGGTATTTAGAAGCTGTTATTATGTGAGCGTTAAATATACTTTAATAGAAAAAAAATTCCTCTTAATGTATAGACGAAATAATATAATATCATAAGATTAAAAATCTATTTAAAAATTGTTTTAATTTCAATAATGTCTCAGCATCTTTAAATTGTTTGTCGATGCTATAATAAAACTATCATTTGCGTAGTAGTGTTAAATATATATGTATGTGATAAATATCAAGCGTAAGTTGTTGGTTTCTTAAAGCCTACACAGTTATATTATTTAGTAGAATTGGTAGCATTAATATATCACGTTGAAGATTTCAGTACTGAAAACGCAATGATGTTATTTTGTTAATGTATTTGTTTTCTCTTGTGTTTGTAATAAAATATGAAAGAATTTTTGGTTTCTAATATAAATATTATTTAAATTTATACAATAGTGTTTTATTGAATTCTGTCAAATAATGCCCTAAGACTATTTAATATTGACATCCCTTACCTGGATTGACCTGAAGAAAAATTAACTGAGCTAGTCAGGTACATGATTCAATTCTTTTATTTTATTTAAAAAATATATTATAATATAAAAGGGCATTATAAGGGTTCTATTACAATATGGCTACCAATAGAGGGGCCATTATTTCATGTTATTATTAATTTTATAAAGGAGATTCCATTACATTATGGTACTTAACAATGTGGGGCTTACAAGTTCTTGTACAACCACACAACAGTAGACATTAAAATGAAACTTAAATTTGGAGGCTGTACCTGCAACTTTTTTTTTTCAATTTAAGTTTAAATGCTGAAATTTGTGATTTTGCAAAATAAAATTTGGAAATTCGGAAAAAAACCCGTGGGACTAATATTGAGTTATTGGTCCTTAAGAGGCAGCAAATGATTCCTTCTATCGGCCATTTAATTTGGCAAAAGATGCACCATTCATTTATAACTTTGTTAAATTATTTCGCCAAATATCTTCATCTAATTATTTTAAAGTTTTATTAATACTTAGATATTCCCTATATGAAAGGATAGCTTTTTTTTATTAAACTTATGTTCTTGAACAATTTGCAGTTTTACAGTGTATTAAGTGTATTTTTACTAGGCTCCTAGTTTTGTATAGCGAGTTTTTGCACAATTATTATAACTTTTTAAATTTCGAAATGTGAAACACCAAAATAATTGTTATTGTAATGTATTTTTGTCTAATCTAGGCTAAAATAAATCTATATTTTCATGAATCTATGTATAATTCAGACCTTTCCTGACGTGAAACAAAAACTCAGTTGACTTCTGCTAATTTTCCACTGTGGACCATGTTGGAAAAACGGATTCTTTGATGATATGGGATCGGATTTTTCATCCAAAAATATATCGTTCTTTTCGAAGGAATGGAAGTCTTTGATTAAAACATCTCTTACAATCTCTGGATCTCTAACCAATAAAGCTGGCGTTCGTATTTTATATATTCCCACATATGGTGCGTCTTTGTATAATCTAAAAATAATAAATAATACTTATTACGAGGGGGCTTTTGTGTTTCATACTTACTTGTATATGTCTGTGTAAATTTGACCAAGTGATCTTTTCATAAAGACTGAATCTATAAGGTTTCCAAAGAACGTAACGGGTGGATGAAAGGGAACATTTCTCTTTTTCCAATAATCATATGTATTATTCAAATATCTATGGAGAATCACTAATATACACGCAGTAATTACTAGTATAAAAAGCATCTCTGTCGATATTATTTACTCTTCTGTGCGATAAGGCTCATGTCCGCATTAAAATAAATACAGTAACAAGGTCGAAGTAATTGAAATAAATAGTATTTTATTATAGGTAATGCTGTGAAGTGAAATATTACCCTAAGTTATACGTGAGTGATATTATAAGAACACTGACCGTATGAAATTAGTTATGAATACATTTTCTTTATCTATATTTTACCGGGTGTTTCAAAATGTCAGTAATTTGCTAGCCAGAAAAAAAAGGCTACCGGCGCACTATGTTTTCTGGGGCCTAATTTTTTGGCCAAAATTATGAACATCGCACAATAAAAAAGCTAGTCAGTATAAACGTGATGGTAGTTAGTAATAAAACTAGTTGTATTTGCAATCTCTTCGAGCTTGAATCGCCTTTTTCGCGTCCGCTTTCAGTTTTATTACAGTTTCCTGTAAAACGACAGGTGGAACGACATTATAATTAACCATATTTACGTCAGTTTGACTCTTCATTGTTGAAGTTCTAAGTTTGGGCTCTATTTTGCGTAAAGCTAAGACTTGACACTAAGAGATTCATACAGACTGACGTGGGAATATCTGTGTTAATATTTTGCTTACATACATTGCAAAAAAGCACTCTATAATTAATATTTGTTGGATGATTTTGCGATTCTTATGAAATATTTTATAAAAAATAACACAAAGGGGGAGATTTCCTGATTAAAACGAAACTACAAATAATAATTGAATCGATCGAAATAAAATCGCGACTCCAGCCTGGTACACGATCATCATAAATCATAGGTGATCCATAATGTTTGTCATACAATATTGGTATAAGTAATGTTGATTATTCAATTTATTTTTTATTTTTTTTAAATTAAAGACAGTAAATCTATAGAACACTCGCTCTTATTGTTATTATAGTGGTTCATCACATTCTTCGAGTTAGAATTGCCTCTTCGCGTCCACTTTTTCTCTATAGATTTCTCTATAAATGTGCCTCTTTGGCAATGTGACGACTGCCAGTCGCAAAGGTACATGAATATTAACACTTATAATTTTTCTTTTAATTAAGTAAAATGTTATTAACCATTTACTTTTGACGCCTTTGCATTATTTTATATTACTATGATATTGGAATCTGTAACTGAATTGGTAAACGGAATTACATAAATGCTTATGGGAATTTTATTTGATGTATTTATTTTATTTCGAAGTGTTTCGGACACATCTGACAAATAAAGAAAACTCACCCTATTATTTGTATGTAGATAGATGATAGATATGTATGCAAGCCATTTAATATATGTATCGATGAGAAATGTTATTTAATGATACCATTCGTAAAATGGCTTAAATTTATATAATTATATTATGAACACTGATATATTTCCAACATTCTGTTGACATTTAGGCTTTGTATAATTCGTGTGCATCTATCGTAATTTGGCAAGCCCAAAAAGCAAAACTCAGATGGTTCTTTATTTAGTCTTGCTTCAAGTTCTTCGTTGTATGAAATTGGTAGTTGCCTGACTTTTTTGCGTCCAGTTTTAAGCAAAAAATATCCCGTACTCTCTCGCGAGCTGTCATCGTGATGACATTTCGATGACATTTATAATGAATAGAGTGTCATTGTATTTAATATATCTTAATAATATAGAAAAATCGTTATATTTATTAATGTACTTACGTGCGATAATACATTTTAGGTTTATTTAGTCATATCCATCAGCATTGTTCATATATTCATATAGAAAAGAAATAGTAACAATTGATAATAACACTAATACATATCTGAAAGGTACCACATTTCAATTAAAAATGCACTTTTCCTTCGTAATCTCTTTATTTGTCGGCTTTCTGACGTTTATACTTGACAACCGATCGATGAACGTGAATATTCTTAATCGATAATTTATCGTATTCTATACATTAATCAACGTTAATCATACGTCAGGTGTAATTCTGACATTTAGTGTATTACATTAAAGTCAACCTAACGCGGATATTTGATTGTCAATGTCATCTGTGCCGATCGACCACCATATTGAATTATTTCTATAGTCATTATGTATATTGCACGACTGGTGTCATATGCTATATGCTTTCCGCCAATTTTGATGTTTCCCGGCAAATGCCATATTGTTACCAATCGTTTATTAAGAACTTTAATAAAGAAATACAATAACACATAATTATGTTCAGTTCAAATAAATAACAAACTGACAAATATCTCATTTGACAACTGTCTACTGTCAATCATTGATTGAAGTCGCTGACAGAAGGCATTTTCCAAGACTCCCTTTGACAAAAATTGTATCTGGAGATCGTGTCGAACAGCGTCGTTCTATGTTTGTGAGAGGAAGGGTTGGACAGAGTGGTAACATACGCCCCCCTTCTTGAAAGACGCTGATTCGTTTGATGCTCCAGATACGTTGATGTCTTTAAGGGAAATGCCTTCTGTCTAATATTCTCAGCTGCGTCTGTCCTACTATTGGCTGGTCCCGGGCTGGGGCTCCTCTGTAGGTCTGAGCTGGTTTGTGCGATGTTTTCATGTCACTATTTTGCTGCGTTAACTGGCTGAAATACTGCGTTTGAGCGGCATTCAGGGCAACAACTAAAGGCACTGGACTTGGGGAGGGCACATGACCTTGTTGCATCGCCATTTGCTTTTTCTCCTCAGATAAAGGCGACCTCGCCTGCTGAATGTCCGTTTGAACACTTGGCGTGAAAACCATAGTATCGGCTAAGCTTCCCGTATATTCCTCCGTAGACCATTCGTCGATTGGTCCGTCATCCCAATTTTCCGTATGATTTGCCGTCGTATTCGCATTACACGTAATCGAATTGTCCCATGTCTCCATTGACCTGCTGTTGAACGTATTCCTATTGTTCCGCGGTGGATAACTACCGCCAACTTCTAAGTTACGTTCGTTTTCTTGCCTTTCTCTACCTCCCCAGCTACGGCTATCGTTGTGTCTACCGTGAAGACGTGGCGGGCCGCCGCTTTTTTTTCGAGGCTTCTCTTTAACACCCGGATGAGATTGATCATTCCAGTCGTCCACAATACCAGATTGGGCCAACGAAGCAACTGTGTTCTCCGTTTTACTGCTGGACGCCTGTCTGCTTTTCCTTTTCTTAACAGTGATGTCCCACTGATCATCTAGTAACATGTCAGTTGCTCTTTCCACGTCGTTGTCGCACTCGTGTAAGGCGAAACAAACATCTACCTCGCTTTTGTGTGTCCATTCCCTAACCTGACAAACCTTCTCCTTCATAACATTTGCATCTTCCGGTTTGGAACGGGCGTTGTCACCACCACCACCTACAGTTGGTTTGTGATCATTTGTGTTTTTCCCTGAATCTGTTTTGTCATTTTTGTGTGATTTGTCGGCCTTATCCAAGCTTGGGGCCACCCGTCCAAGTTGGGCCCTATCGAAAAATACTGTTTGACGTTGCTGTTTGCCCAGGTGAAGGCAACCTCTTTGGTAATCAATTACGGCTTGATTTTCGTGGAGCCATGGGTGTCCCAAAATAATATCCGTTTGTAAGTTATCAACCAACAAAGCATTACATTGAAAATGGTATTCACCAGCGGAAGCCTTCAGGATTCCACTTCGATTCGTGGAGAAGGTGTGGTTATCCAATGCCATAGAGAATTCAACCCTCGGTGTGATGGTAATGGGCCCAGTGATCCATTTCGTTTTGATGAGATTACGGCTGGCAGCGCTGTCTACTCTGGCTAGGACGAAGCGGTCGCCTATTTTTAATCTTATGGATATGGTGTCCCCGGGCGATGCTGTGGTAATTAGGGCCGTTCCTGCGTTATCTCCTTCCCCCGAATTCCGGGCGACTGGTGTGTGTCGTGCCGCAAAACCTGCAGGCTGCTGGGGACAGTCCCTGTTGTAGTGATGACCAGGACAAAACCAGCACTTAGGTAACGACGTCGGACTAGCAACCCCTTTCTTAATTGATAATGATCGTTGGCTAGTCTGCGTTGTTATATCAGAGAAGTTCATGAAAATATTAGACCACTTTTCGACGACTTCTTGTAGCTCTCTCATTGATGTTGGATTGGCTTGGGCGATCTGTATACAATATTGTTCAGTTAGCAGCATTGTTAAATGTTGCACCAACTCGTCTTCCGGCCATTGTGGATTAAGACGCTTACAAAGTCGTTTCTGCCTTGTGATAAATGTGGCAGGGTCTTCATTTGGTTTCTGCTTTATTTCACATGCTTTCTGCAGAGCCCTTCGTCTTAGCGGGCTCAAAAATTCTCGGCGAAAACGGTAAGCGAATTCTACTAACGTGTCGAATCCACCCGCATTTTTCTTTGCCCAGGCTAAGGCTTCGTCCACGAGAAACGGTTGCACCACAACATCGACGTCTGTTGGTACCTCCAAGACGTGTCCGTCCAGATGAGTCAATAATCTGGTTAGGAAAACTTCTGGATCCTCTGCTAAATGGCCACCATACGGTCTTGGAGATGAAGTAGTTGTTTGGATTGGTTGACATGCATGATAACATACTTGATGATGGCAGTGGCCTACCTCCCTGATGGTTGACTGTCTAGAATTGTTAACGAACGCTTGGGCAATCGTTGGCTCAGGTACTGTTTCTGGTCCATCGTTGATGGGGGTTTCGAAGAAGGCTGTGGTAGCTGCATCTGCTTTATGGATGTCCGCAGATTTTGGCATTTCCTCATGTTCCACGTTGATGATGGTATTAGGATTGGCAATTTTGTTCTTCTCTATGGCCTGTATTCGCTCATTCATCAATTTCATTTCGTTAACGAGAATGGCCAACTGTATTTCTAGGTTAGAGGCTTGAGGTGATGATTGATGCTGTAAAGTTCCCAGATGTGGAACTTCCGATAGTTGATGCTGTGGAGTTCCCGGCTGTGGAACTACCAAGAAATCGCTGCTTTGGCGGTCCTTCCTGTTCCTTTTTCCTCCTGGCATCTTGATAGGTGCTAATGGGTCCTTGATCACTACGCGATCACAAAGCCACTAAGTTGGGCGCCAATATGTTACCAATCGTTTATTAAGAACTTTAATAAAGAAATACAATAACACATAATTATGTTCAGTTCAAATAAATAACAAACTGACAAATATCTCATTTGACAACTGTCTACTGTCAATCATTGATTGAAGTCGCTGACAGAAGGCATTTTCCAAGACTCCCTTTGACAAAAATTGTATCTGGAGATCGTGTCGAACAGCGTCGTTCTATGTTTGTGAGAGGAAGGGTTGGACAGAGTGGTAACAATATCGCGAATTCAAATAGGGCAATCCAACGACCTGTCAAATAAAATTCAATATGGCAGTTGTGGGCAAACAAACAGATTTGTTTAATTAAAATTTGACTATAAGTGCTCTTATTAAACAATTATCTTATTAAATTAACTTACTAAGGTCATTATTTAGTTATCTAAGTGTGATGTGTATCAAAGGCTAAAACTTATAGTTATGTGACCAGAACGTTGTATATTGCAGTATGTTTCAAATAAGTGTTTCAAGAAAAAAAACAGCTGTAATTATTGCCTGCTTTGAAGTTTTCATTGGAAAACCAGATAATAATTTAGCTCAGCATCAGTACTGTTCTAATTATAAACACGATAGAAATTTTAATAGCAATAATTCCTCAGGGAACTAAATGCTATATTAGTGAAGCTCGGGGTGACATACATCTGAAAAATGAATGGAAGAAGTAATTTTTGCAACAATCTTAACCCAGGATATGTTGTTCTAGGAGAAATAGCATTTTTAATAAAGGAAGCACTAGGAATTCTGCAAGTGAATTTTAGTTATTCCAGCTTTTACTAAAGGAAGAACTTGTTAGCACCTTAAAATATCTCATTCCAGTATCTGTGTCAAAAAAGTGTAATAATATGCAAAAATGAAACAGTGTAGATAAAATTGTGATTGTATTTAATGCTCTAATTAACATGTAAGTTGTAAATGATTTTGGATTTATAATTATTTATGCCACTATATAATCTTAATTTATTTCTGTACAACGTGGCCATTATTTTAGAATTTAAATAGGCATTTTGCTACAGACAAAACACAAAACTTTAATAATAAGTTAAATTTATTTATTAATATATTTGAAATCTATTTGCATTTTGTTAAGTCCTAAACTGTTATACATTGTATGCTAAATATTTATAATAAATTTTTATAATTTTACACATAATATTTCTATATGATTAAACTTATTTTCTTATTACTATTTATTAACTATTACTGCTATAATAATTAAGTGAAACTATTTTAATAAACAAATCTTATTAAACAAACCTCTAATTATTTTGTTAGGTGTTGTAAATTTAAAGACAAGTTTAAATAATTAATTCTTAATCAGTGCATGAGTGGCTTTCTTTTTCTTCATATACTAGAAATAATAATGCACCAACATAATAACTACAATGTTCGGCTGTTACCAGCCATGCATGTAGAGTGAGCCGAAAGTATTGATTCACATTTCATAATAATGCACTACACATCCATTGGTTTTAAATTAACTTCTTATAAATGTTTTACCTAATCAAAAACACGTACTTTTCCACATAAAATAAATAAGTAGTTAATAAATGTATGCAGTGAGACTCTTGAACACTGTCATTTGGTCCTTAGTGTAATAAATATGTATTAAAACCAAATATACATTAATATCCGTGCTTGGCACAGGTGGAATACCATCTATTAAATTGTCTAATGTCAAGAGTGAATGTATCCAAATTATCAAGTAATTTAATGTTCATCTGATAGCTGCCAAAAAATACATTCTCACACGAATAATTATTTTCCATGATGAATTCAACAAAATGTTACTCCAACTTCTGGATTTTCAGATAAGAACTTCTTCAAGTAATCACTCTGCATTATCATGTTTATAAACTCAACACACACAAAAAATAAAACCATATTAAAACTAATAATGATGCACGACCAAACTAAGGTTCATTCAATGTTTGCCCACAGACGCCATATCAGATCACGTGGTTTGGATTCCCTAATTGATTGATGGTTTTGATAATTTATAACCTGAAACTGAATTTTTCGTGCGTTTAACTTAACCTTATCCGAACTTTGAGGTGTTATTAGCAGCTGTGCCGACCCATTGCCATTTGAAAATCGAACCTAGTCCGCAATAAATTATTCTACACGGAGGCCTTATGGCAAAATGCTTTGATGCACAGTCTTTTTCAGCACATACGAAAATTTTCAAAAATTGCTTTCGGGCCCTCGTTCTTTCATCGGAGACATGAAAAGTAGCCTACGGGATATGGGACCGTAGTCCCCGTAGCGCGGCACTTTCGTTCCCACCGGAGATAGGCCAGGTTCTCAGATCATTCGCTCTACAATTCGTCAATTTTGTGGTATAGCTGTGCCGCGTTAATCGCTCGTGTTAAAAAGAGCTCCTCGAATGGCTTTAAGTATATATAACGAAACTAGTTCTCTGCCGTTAGGTATTTATATTTTATTAATAACATATTTACTATACACTTTTATTATAGAAAGATTAGATGGGATTTCTTTTCATGGATACTATTTGTATTTGCAAACACACAATTATTTCTTTAAAAATTCATTTAGAATCATTTTATTTATTTATTTTGTAGTAATCCAACCATAATCCACCTTTTGCCAGAAGCAAGAAATGTGTAGGATCTATTTCAAGTGGTTCCTTGGTCTTCTTATTTACCCGAACATCGAAATGTTTTATTACTGCTGCTATGGCTATCTTCACTTGTAGAAGAGCGAATTTCATACCTACGAATAAAGACAGACAATTAACTTTTTTAAACAATTCTATTATGTCATTTTCAATACTAATAATAATAATAAATGTGTAAATTAAGTAAAGAGATTGATTTATTTCAATTTTTTTATTCGAATAGAATTACAGTTCAATATTGCCTCCCTCCAAGCAGTGCTGGACCTAGAATAGTCTTCAGCTGGACGATTACAGCCGTTTGAATGTTTTCGAATGCCCCAAAATAACTACCCTTGAGGTGATTTCTCAATTTAGGAATGAGAAAAGAGTCAGTGACTCAAGTCAGGTGAATAAGGTGACTGAGGAGCCACATAAAACTCGTTTATTGAAACTACTGTATGACATTGTCGTTGATGTTTGGTATTGAGGCTCACACTCGTTATGGACGATTCCTTGGCTATGAAAAGGCAAATCAGCAATACTTCGACTTGCTCATCTTGCTTTTTTGAGCATTGGATAGGTTGAAGTGTACCATTCCATTCCTTAGCGCTTGGTTTCCGTGTGGTACTAACACCTAAAACTCGTCATCAGTAATTACACGTTCCAGAACACTGGCGCTTTTTTTAATCGATTCTAAAAAGCACAACATCTTCTCTCTAGTTGTACTTTTGGGCCTTCGAAAAGTTTGTTCGAACCATTTTTGCGAAGATCGCCAATTCGTTGAGCAAGATCTGATAAAAACGGTGGCATGAGTCAAACTCAACTCTTTCGCGATCATTCTGATTGTCACCCGACGAACGAAAAGCATAAGATCCTGGATTCTGCAGATATGATTGCAAGATGAAGACATTCGGCTACGTTGTTTATCTTCAATCGACCCTTTTCCTTCTGGAAATGGCCTAAACCACCGTAAAACCTAGCCGCTGAGATTTGCCAAAGATTGCGTTGCACTGGACCAAAGTTTGAAGCAGAACCTGATAGCACACCGTTGTTCGAAATTGGTGTCAAGTGTTTGTTTTATATGCATACATATGACAGATATATCTTCAGTCTTCCAAACTTATTAAAAGTTTCTACAGGTGATTTTACTCCTGTCTTCGTCCACTCTTCCATAGTGTCGCCCACTGCTTTTTTGAATATTCATCTAGCCTGCTCTATTTTATACATGTTACATCCCATATCATATGCATTCCCTTCTACATAGCATTGCCGCAATTGCAAATTATTTCGCCCTCTTATGTGAAGTCTCTTGTAGTAGACTTTTAGATAACTATGTCCCGTTATTAATTGGATAGTTTTTCTAGTCAATTGTTTTTTCTTGATTTCTACTTCTGCGAACATTACCCAAACATTTCCACCTGTTACAACCATTATCATATGTTTTGCCGTTCTATCTTCATCCATTCCATATTACGTCTCACTTCGAGCAATTCATGCTCCTTTGCCACTCCTTCTTTTCATAAACCTTATTTTCGTCATCAGTCCCATCTTGCATGTTGCTACAATATCTGTCTAAGATGCTTTCTTAAGTGGTCCTCTTGCACCTTATCGTGTTACTAACCCAACTGCATTTTTCGTATTTTGTCTCTTACAGTACTCTGCAAAAGAGCTCTTGTGCAGGCCAGTGACTTTCCAATCAGCTCCGTTCTAGTGATGGTCGTGGACTCGCTAGTCGATAGTGTTCTTTCATCTTGATATGTCATCCTTTATCCATACTAGTGAATTCCTGTTGTTCCCATCTACTTTGATGCTTTACACAGTACCACTCGTCTTTTTCTTCATTTTCTTCCTCTATTTCTCATATTGCTTATGTAGATCTCCTTGTTCTCCAGTTGCACACGTTCTTTGGGCTGATTTTTCTTTCATATGCAGGTCTGTTACTCTCATATTCACTCTTCCACTTGACATGTGCTACTATGAAGCTCGTATTGAGAGTGTATCACCATGTTTACCTGTCGACCCTCCAAGATCGTCGTTCCAAGTATTGCCAAATCGAACGCTATGTTTGCAGTCTCACTACTCACTTTACACACGTCGCAGATATTGAAATTTTAAGGTATTTTGAAGTTTCAGCATTTTTTCATTAAAATAATGTTTGAAAAAGACTGCCCTTTCTTCGTCCGTGATTACTTGCAGTACTATTTTGATTAAACATGTGTTGTTCTTATTATCAGTAAATAAAAAAATTCGTTAGTGATTGTTTGTAAAATATTTTGAGCTGACATCATATGTTAACCAATAAACTGAATTAAATTATGTAATCGTATAATCAAGTAATGCTTACCAATGCACAAACGTGGTCCTTCACCAAATGGTAAATAGGTTCCTTTAATTATCTTTAATTTGTTAGTTTCAGAAAACCGCTCAGGATCGAATTCTTCGGGATTTGGAAAATATTTAGCGTCGTGGTGCAAAGCGTATACAGGTATAGCAATTGGCGTGTTTTGCTCAACTACAGGTCCTTCTGTATTTTTCATACATGGAGGGAAAGTATATTCTTTCGTACATATTTTAGTTAATTCAAGTGCAGGAGGATGAAGTCTCATGGATTCTTTTAGATAATATGACATAATTAGTAAGTACATACTATTAGTGTGGTTTATGTGTTATATTACCTGAAATGATGCTATCTAAATAAGTCATCTCTTGTATGGCATCGTAAGAGAAAATCCCATCGTATTTCTTCCACACTTGATCTATTTCATTTCTTAATTTATTTTGAACATCTTGATGTGTGGCTAAATCATATAAGGCAAAGCTTAAAGCTATTGAGCTTGTTTCGAAACCATCTCCGAAGAAGCTAATAGCATGTGCAATTATTTCTTCATTGGTCAAATTTGGATCTCCTGGTTTCAACTTCATGTGGGTGATTACATCTAAGAAATCGTTTCTGACTATATTGTTTTCCCTTCTATGTTTCAAAGTGTTTCTGATAATGCCGCTGAAATAATCCGCAGCTTCTGCTGGAAGAAGTCTGAAATACATAAAAAATAATATTAATAAATTTATAACTGTTTGATTTTCTTATTTGTTGATGTTTTTACCTGACTTTTAAGAACTTAGCACACGATGGGAACATAAATATAATCAGTAGTTTTAAGGAAAGTGAAAATGAAGGCTGAAAAATTAGTCTCCCAATATTTCTAAATTCAGAATTAGCATCCTCGAAGGATTTGCCTTCTATTCCAAAAGCGCAAGTTGCTACGTTGTCACATGTAAATTTTCCAGCCAATTCTTTCGTATCAATTGGGTTGCCTCCCATGCTTACCTCGTTTTCTATATACTTAACCAAATTTTTTGAAACCGCATTCATGAAAGGAAATAGTTTTTTCATCTGAAATTTGGAAGAATTATTTTATTTTACTCTTTGAATATTTAAAGATACAGGTAAAATAAACTTTATTGTGATCTACGACTAAAACTAAATTTTCCATAATTTCCATTTTGAACTGTGTTATATTATATATTTCTTCTTGATCTCCAAAGGCATTTGATATGCTATAAACAGACTAATGCAAGTGTTCCAGTGAACATACAGCAATTAACGTATTTAGGTATTTCAAGCTCTTAATTATTAAATTTGGTTTTTTTTCCTCAAATGATTCAGTATACTTGGCGCAGATTGCTTACGCTTAATGAAGTAAATCCTTGTCATATAACAGGCAGATATTTAGTTTTACTAGTAGCATATCTCAATTTTTATAATTTTAGGATTAAGTACATATTGTTATTATTAGTATTTTAAACAAGAAACATTTAAAGCCAATGAATTCAGTATAATAATATTAGTCATAAGCTTAGTGTGTATTTAGTTCTAAGAACTGTGGCGCCGAATGTTTACAACAGTGAAATAAACGCTACGGTTGTGATAAACATTCGCCTACGTAAAAGAGTGTGTATGGGAAACTTAAGTGGAAATAACCGAACTATATAGAAAAAAAGGGGAACCACAGACACTTTTATATAAAATGAAAACACGAGCTAGGAACAAGAAGAGTCAAACGCTAGACTTCGAGTCGGAAAGTTAACTCCAAAGTCGGCAGGGATTCGACTGGCTGGCTTCATAAAGAAGTCGTCGACACACGACTAGCAGAAAGTCAAGTGATATTCGTTTAACGTTGTATCAACAGGAAAATTTAAAACTTCTATAACGAATTAGAAACAATCATAAGAATTGTTATTTGAAAAATAGTGATTAAAGTAGCACTTAGAGAGTAAATGTGCACAGGTTAAAAGTTTATAATAAATATATTATGCTCTATAGTAAGTAGAGCAAGTAGTTTCGTCACTTCAGGATCGTGACCACTAAGGAAATTCCCTTGAAGACAACGCCAAGCAAAGAAGAGTTCACTGAGAACAAACAACGCCGAATAGAGAAGAGAGAATTCGGAAAATATAATCATTACTATAAGGTATTTCTTTTAAACAATTATTGTAAAAGAATGTATTTGTTTGTAATAACAAATTAAAGAATTGTAAAATAAATTTGAAATAGAGACGAACATAATAAATAAAGTTCCTGAATAAATATTTCGTCTACGTTTGTATATGTAACTTGATCTGTATCAGCGTAGTTGTCCATTTATATAATCATATATAAAATTTGAATACCGCCTATGTAGTAAACTCTATTAGACGTTGTTTACAAGTGACTGATTTAAATAATATACGTAAAAATCTATGGCCATTAATTATTTGTAAAAATGTATTAAAATTGTCTTTAAATATATATTATTTCTTTTGTTATATGTAAAAAATAGTTATATATTGGTTTTGAATATACGAATTATTTCAAGTTTACAATGGTATTTTTTTTTATTAAATTTAATTAATGTTTAGGAACCCTGTTAATTAAACATTTCTTATAAACCCGAACCGCCCTGAGAATATCTGAGTTTTAGTCGGCAAAATTAAACATCATTTTAATTTCATTTTAAGTTTCAAAATAGCAGTACCTTTACATTATGTCGCCCAACATTGGGGCAGTTTTGGTATTTTAATTGTATTGTAACGCTTGTACCATTACATTATGGCGCCCAACTTTGGGGCTGTACCTTTACATTATGTCGCCCAACTTTGGGGCATTTTATTCATTTTAATTGCAATGAAGGGCTAGTTCCTTTACACTCTCTCTACATGGTTAAAATTCACCTGCCCTGATTTGATTTTGATAGCTTCAATTAACCATCTCTCGATACAGTAATACATAATACATAATAGCAATTTCATCAGCAAAAGTGGATACTATATGTAAGCATTCAAAAAACACTACTATTACTCATTAATGTTCAAAATTTAAATGGACCAAAGTTCAGCTTGCGTTTACATTCAAACACGATTTATTCTATAGTTTTATACATTTTTTGTTGGTTTTGTTTTCTTTCTTGATTTTAGTATTTACTGAGTATTGTCATGCCGAAAATAAGGAAGACTTGAGGTAAAGGCTTTACATTAAAATTTCGGAAACTGATGCCGAAACTATCGAAGATTTAATGTGTGACTTCGAGAGTTTTATATGTAACATAAGTTAGAAAAAATCACAGTGAAATCTGGATATAAGGGACCCCGATGTAATGGACTTCGGATATAATGAACAAAATATTTTTAAAAACTTTCTGTTAATATTATACATACCTGTATTACATATATTTATATGTAGTTACATTTAAATGTCCGCATTACATACATACTGGAAAACAAGATTCTTCAAAACAAAGACACATTTC
Organism: Amphimallon solstitiale; assembly: GCA_963170755.1. Lineage (NCBI taxonomy): Eukaryota > Metazoa > Arthropoda > Insecta > Coleoptera > Scarabaeidae > Amphimallon > Amphimallon solstitiale. Next base: position 82,190,345 of record OY720679.1, read on the forward strand.
TTTGTTAATATTTAAAAGAGACAATTTCTTTCAGTTAATCAATACATATTTCATTCTCTGAAATACACAATATTATTTTCAGTGTAAATAAATAGTACCTACATGAAAGAAATAGTTTCTTTAAATAACGGCAAAGAAATATTTCATGTTTTTTTAATAATCTTTTTCTCCCAATAAGACTGAACGCAACTCAACATTCGGGGAATTCCCCGAGTTACTTCACTCGAACCGAATGAATGCATTTTTAAATTGTTTCATTCGATCAGCTTGTAGACTCGAAGTAAAGGCATCATTTATTAGATCACTTATCAGTTTAAATTGTAAATTAAAATATTCTACCTTTCAAATATGGACAAACGGGACAAACGAAGAAGATGTAATTTAATAATAAATCAAAAACTTGAAGTAATTAAACACGTGGAATCGAGAGTGTCAATGCCTCGTATGTGAGAGCAATATGGTATACGGAAGCAGTGGCGTAACTTCAAATTTTGGCCCCCCCCCCCCGCAACATCCAGCTCAACCTAACCAATTATTACCTTGGTGTATCCTACAAATAGGTGTATCTGGGCTCGGCCCTCCCGCACCGCGGGGACATGCGGGGGTATTGTTACGCCACTGTTTCGAACACAACTGTTTCAAACATTAAAAAAAACAAAAACAAACTAAACGAATTTATGTTAATGTGTGATGGATGGCCCTGGCATTTTCGCCAAAGGCATGGGATTCTAAATAAAGGAATTTACGGCGAAGCACTAGACAGAAACTAGTGCTTCAGTTTCTTCTCTTGGTGCAACCTTTACGGCAAAACCTAGTGCAGCGAATAAATAATAAAATGTTATTACAATCTCAGATTTATAATGCTGATGAAACTGGGTTGCTATGACATGCCTGAAAACACGTAAGCCTTCAAATATGAAAAATCGGCAACAGGAAGAAAAATCAGCAAGGGGAGAACCTCAGCACTGCTTTGTGCCAACGCCGATGGATCGACTCATCTCGGTTATTGTTGGTAAATTTCGTAAACCTAGAATTTTTAAAGACGTAAGAAATCGTCTTCCCGTTTTTATTATAACTCTATACGGACTTGGTTTACCTCAAACATTTTCAAAAACTGTTTTTTTAAAGAATTTGTACTTTCGGTTAGGAAATTTCCGGAGGAGCAGCTTGCAATACCATCGGAAATTGTAAAATATTTATTGATTTTAAAAACGCTCCTGCTCATCCATCTGAAAACATTTTACGTTCAGAAGATGGCAGGCTTAGTTGTATGTTTTTACCCCAAAAAATATCAGGTCGATTATTCAGCCTATGTACCAGGTAATGATTTCAGCCACAAAACAAATATACCGGGGAATTTTTTTAAACAAAGTAATAGTGGTATTGGAGGATGAAGAAAATGAAGACGATAAAAGTGGACAGCGTACCTTGGATAATTAAAGAGTTACAATTTAAGATCTACAATTTTTAGTTTTGCAGCTGCATGAAAAGAAGTAAACGTCAAAACATTGGAAAACGGGTGGAAGAATTTATTTGATTAGCAAGATGCAGACACATTAGATGGATTGAAAGTTCCTCATTTCTATAAGACTATACAAAATAACATTGGAGAAGAAGTAACCGCGGAAGATATTTTACAGTGGTTAGAAATAGCAGATGACGTCATGATCGTAGAAAATGAGTATGAAAGCGAACATACCGAGGAAGAAGAAATAACATACCCCAAAAATAAAGTTATCAACCATCAGATCGCATTTTGACGATCTAATAACATTCATTGACGATTCGTCAGATAACGACATTCAATTATATTACACGCATTTTCGTAGTTTTAGGGAGTTGATTATAAAAAACAATAGATATCAAGCTTGCAATCAAAACTTGATTCTTTTTTCAAAAAACGATTACCAAAAGCAAATACATGTACTTCAAGATCAAACATTAGCAGCGTTTACAACGGGTGTGCCTTTATTTTATACCTAATACAAACAAAGTACCTACGAGGAACGAATAGAACAGGAGAGATAATAAAGTGGTGGGGGAATGGGTATTATTTAGACGGATGTTACCACTTTAAGGTACTTCAGGTACAGTCAGTTATGTCAATATTGACAGCTTTAGTGCTCTTATAATGGTGAATTGTGTGGCTTGTGGCCGTTCTAAAACGACAAGAAAGAAGAATCTCCCTTTTACTTTCTTATACGTAGTATGAGGAAGTATAGTGATGATGAAAATTTTCGACCTCGAGATTTTGCAGATGTCCACGTTTTGAGGTCCCCTGATACCGATAAAGTGGTTTTTAAAAAATCTCTCTCTCTCTCTCTCAGTGTGTGTGTGACCACGATAGCGGTCAAACCGCTGTAGCTATCAATTCTAAATTTTGTATTTACGTGTAGAATCTCCCTCGTGACATCTGATTAGTTTTTCAGTAAAATCGGTCGACCGGAAGTAGTAGTTTACTTCAGTGAAAAACTAGAATTTTGCCAATATTTCGTCAATTACTAAGTTTAAACATATTTATAAAAAATTCAAATGTACTCAAAATTAAATTTGAGAAAAATTATATTAAAAAACTTTTTCGAAATTCCTACCGGAAGTAGGTCTTTTACTCTTATCGAAAAGCAGTTTTTTTGGGAATATTTTGCAAATCATGTTCTTTAGACATGTAGATTACCAGTATAAAAGCATTTAAAACGTAATTTTCAATACCTTTTGTATGAAAAAAAATTTAAAATTCGGACCTGAAATAACGATTTTTTGCAAATATGTCGCAAATTATGCATTCTATATATATTTATCAAGAGTACAAAAGTATTTAGAGCTAGATTTGCAATGTTTTTTGTATACATGAAAATTCAAAATTCGGACCGGAAGTAACACTTTTACTATTAGCGAGTAGCATTTTTTCTCGAATATCTTGCAAAGTATGCATTCTATAAAGATTTATTGAGAGTATACAAGTACTCAGAATGGGATTTTGAATAATTTTTGTATAAAAAATTCTTAAAATTTTATAATTTGAAGCGCACATACGTATAAGAAAGTCGTGTGGTGGCCATACCTAATTTTTTCTCTTCATCTGTAAAGTTAATTTCAAATTGACGTTCAACATAGGCAATAATAATTTAAAAAAATGGCTATTTTGAATAACTTGTCATATATCTGACCTATTTGATTATGTGTTCAGTGGCGTAACATACATATTCTAGGAATGCTTTTTTTTGTGTTCTTTAATACAGTTAGAATAAGTGTTACTATATTAAAAAGAATAAAAGAATTGAAAAAATAATGCACTCACGATATTTCTTTAATTATTATTTGACTAAGAACCTATTTTAAATGATTACCTAGAACATACGAAGTGTACATATATCCTACACAAAATATTTATGCACGCCTATGCATTACGGCGGCCATATTGAGTTGCCGCTTTGGACAAATATTCTTTTTAACGAGACTTCGTTCCTCGTAGCAGAGTACATATAAAAAGCAAGGTTATTATTCGTTTTTAATTTTTTTGATAGCTCAATGTTTCAGTTTATTGTAATATTTGATTATTCTGTACAAAAATATTGTTCGATTCGAATCTAGGATTTTTGTTTTTCGTAGTTCTACTAATAGTAATTGGATGGCGCTACTACATTAATTTTGTAGAAAATTCTTGGGCAAATACAATGACCTTGATTTGTTTAGAATTATACCTGCTTACGATTTTTACTCTTACATATCCGAATGTATGTACAGTTCTGTGCAATAAAATGGCGTACACGTCTTATTGCTAAATTTGACATTATTTTGTCATTGTGAAAATGGCTTAAGTTAAGTATGACAAATAGAATTATATCGTCAATTTGTCATACATGACAGATATTCAAACAAAAGTCATGTTTACATAATCGTATAATAAGTGTACGCCAGTTTATTGCACATAACTGTACATGCAAACATTCTAATAAGAGGTCCCTATTTCACGTATACAGGTTGTGTAAAGCGGCCCTCACACGATCAATATATATTGTCAATAAAGTATTGTCAATACAGTCAATAAATATTGTTAAACTGTAATTGCCCCACACTATCAATATTTATTGGCAATCTATTTAGTTTTGCGCTGGTAATCAATGGTGTCATACCGACAAAAGGCTTGAGTAGCTATTATTTTAGAGAATATGGGCTAGATAATGCTTTCTAAGGAGAGACACGTTTTCTCACATGAGTTTGTTGAATGAGGTGCGCGTATCTACCCCAACAGATTTCCAAAATTACTTACGCACGTCTAACGCTTATTACAACGAGTTGTTGAATCTAATGGGACTAGTTATCGTGAAAAAAAAATACAACGATGAGAAAGGCGGCTTCAGTTGAAGAGAGATTGTCATTAACTCTCCGATTTTTAGCAACTGGTAAATCATTTCAATGTTTGAAGTTTTCTGCTCTTGCTTACAAAGGTTTAGGTAATCACTTGTTAACTGTAGCACGTTTCAATATCAACTGCTGTAAGATTGTCAATCTCTCCCTCAGACGGTCAATACTTATTGTCAATGTTGCAAATATGTTGAATTTCATCAAACCAGCCCATCAATATTTTACATATTGACAATCTGTCAATCTTTCTATTCACACGTATGCTCACACGTTCAATAATATTGTCAATCGTCAGATATTGACAATATATATTGATCGCTTAATGGAACACTTGATATAGCAAGTCCAAAATATATCAGATTTGCAATGTCGCGTACTGTATCCCCGCTCTCGCTACGTTTAGCGGTTAAGCATCGACTGGCAATATCACAGTTACCTCTACCCTCTCTTGTCTTTCGTCGCGTACCCAGTGCGGCCACAGAATACGACGTTGCAATGTTTATTTGGTAAGTTAAAGTGTTTCATTACACAAGCTGTATATGTTAAAACACGTGTTCACGTATAATACACGGATCCGCATTGGTGCCTGGATATTTAAAATACACAGGCATTTTAAACAATTTTGCAGTTAATTATTGTTTTTATACCTAACTTATCATAAAAAAAAACGTATTCGGAAAACCTATTTTTATATACAGGACTTCGGCCGCCTCCAATTAGTTCCTTATATGCAAGTTGTACTTTCATATATAAAAGAAAATGGGTGTGCTTAAGACCACACGGCAGAAGTGAAAACTTCATCAAGGCGAGGTTAATAATACGAAATACAACTTTTTTCGTTCTATATTCATTTACATTTACATTTTTCATTTTCCATTTTCGTTCTATATTACATTTAGAAAATATATAGTTATTATTATTGTGTATACATTATTCTAGTACATTTCGCTCGGTCTGATCAACTTTTCACTTCAAAAATCCATACGTACGCATGTATATATACAAATAGACGATATGATAATTCTCATACGAATACCCGCGCTGGTATAATGGTAACGTGCCGACCTCATACCCGGGCGGCTCGGGATCGCATCTGCACACGGACAAGAATTTTTCAGAAAATAAAAATACAATATTTCGCGTATATATTCTAAATTTCGATTTAATTGAAATTAAATACCGCTAGTTAGTGTTATAATACAAAGCCGAGCGTGAAATGGTTGCCGAGGGAGTATAGCAGAGACCGGCAGAGACGCGTTAATTATATCTGTCTCGCTCCCTTAGTCGACTCGACTCGAGCCGACTTTACCCGAACGAGCGTTACATTCCGAGCGTGATGGCTCAGTCTCGTTCAGTGCCCAACAATCAATGCATCAACGCGCCCATAGAAGTTTTCACTTCAAAAATAATAAAGTAAGGGACATGCGATATGTCTTGTATTTATCTTATGGTGCTTTGAACGGTATTGAAGCTGTCGTTTTCAAGTACTTATAAAGTCGTTAAGCAGTAATGGAGGCAGTTATACTGCCTGCAAAACTAAAACGATTCTAGCCAGAATATATACGATACTTTAAAAGAAAAATTTAGACAGTCTTTGCAGGCAGTATTCCATCGACACATGGCTGCTTTTCCGTAACTAATTCAAATAAAACCTGAAGAGAAAAGCTATTTAAGCTAGTTAATATAGAGGTTTATTTCGAACCTTTCCTGATGTGAAACAGTAACTTAATTGACTTCTGGTAGCTTTCCAGGGAGGCCCAAATAAGAGAAAAGGATTTTTCGACGATATGGGATCAACTTTCTCATCCACATATAAGTCGTTTTTCTCAAAATAATGAAAATCTTTGATTAGAACGTCTTTAACAATATCTGGATCTCTTATTAATATACTTGGCTGACGAATTTTGTATATGCCAACATAAGGTAGGTCTTCATATAAACTGGAAATAACACAGACAAAAACATGTACTTATGTTAAAAAAACACACTTTTAGTACTCACTTGTATATGTCTGTGTATATTTGACCGAGTGATCTTTTCATAGTGATTGTGTCTCCAACATTTCCGAAAAACGTAACCGGAGGGTGGAAAGGAACATTTCGCTGTTTCCAATAATCATAAGTATTATTCAAAAATTTATACAAAATTACTAATAAGCACACAACAATTGCTAGTATGAGAAACATATTTGCTCGTAATATTTACTACTCTCTACGATATGGCTTATGAGAATATTTAAAAATAGTAAGATAACAAGGTCACAGATTGCGTTAATACCTCTAGACGCTCCCATGATTAAATTATAAATAGCTGTGCCGATAAGAAAACGTAAATTGTTTCTCTTTGCGCATATGCCACGAACTGTACTAAGTGACGTCACCAGAAAAGCGTGATTTTAAAATTAAAGATTTTAAGTTTTATTGCTTTCTGTCGTTGTCGACTTGGTTAGAAAGGCTGTAAAAACTATGAGGTACATTAGCGATGATATAATAAAAAGACTATATTAGTCCAGAATGTTGATCCTCAGAGTATGGAACTGAGAGGCCTTGAAAAGATGTCTAAAATAAAACAAAACCTGCTTATTTAGAGAATTATTTTTATTTTTTTCATTTTAAATAAAAAGTGTCATAATATACTAAGTTACTAAATTACTCAGTAAAAACTATTAATGCACCGTATGTTGTACCTGTTTCTCAGAAACTTTAGAATTTTGATTCTGTTTTTGATTTAGGGGAAGTACGGCTATGATGGCACCGTGGCTATGATGGCACATGACGATTTTCTATGATATCTCGATTGCTGTGGTTGCAAAGTAGGCAGTCATCAATATATTAGTGTGATAGCGTCTTATCTGTGTATTTACAGCTAAATCATACCAATGTGCAGATGTTGTTTATAAGTACATTAATGTTGTAATGTTGATAGAAATTATAATTTTCTATTTGTTATAGTCCAATAATGGGTGGAGACTGTGGCTAAAAATGTGAAATAAAATGCAAAAGGAAAATCCCTTACCACAAAAAATATATATCAAAAAATCTAAATACGTATTTCGGCAACTAAGTTGCCATCTTCAGTAGATATCTGTATAAAACAAAAAAGAGTGTTAAACGTGGTATTTTTGGCTAAGGTGTAACCTTAGAAGATATGCTCTTCACCAAATCACCAGTGGGATAACACTGATTTCTTAAGAAACGACATCCCTATATACGCATACTACTCTAATCTAAAATCTAACGGACTATAACAGTACTCTAAACCGTGACAGACTAATCCCCTAAATTACAATAATCCGTACAAGCTGGACTCGGGTAACTGTCCATTGTCAGAATTCATTAACTTACCTCTATTTCTATGTATGTATATACTTTCGTAACTGTCTAATTCTCTAAATTATTTACACTTTTAATTAATCTAAGACTATCTGTAGGCATGCCATGGCCTGTATCGAAAATATGTCGAGCAACACTAGATTTTTCCGGTCTGTTGTATCTGAAATGTGCAATGTGTTCTTTGTAAAGAGTTGAAATTGAACGCCTAGTTTGACCTACATATTTTTGATTACAGTCTTTACAGGTTATTTCATAAATATCAGATTTTTGATCTACCTCAATTTTATCTTTAGTGTTCCCTAAAAGTGATTTTAATGAATTGCCCGATTTAAACGCGATTTGAAGTTCCTGTTCTTTAAAAATGCTGTTCAAATTTCGTGTGACTGAATGATACGGTAAAGAAACAAACTTATTACAAAGAGTTTTTTGAGGTAGCAAACATGTAGTATCCCGAATTTGTTTCTTAAATTGATGTTTCCTAATAAGCTTAGTTACTATTTCTGAATCGAAACCATTGTACTTCGCGATCTTTTTAATTAAACTAAGTTCTTTTTCATATCTATCTTTTGTAAGTGGAAAACTTAACAACCGATGGATAAGAAAATTAAAAGAAGCCATCTTTTGCTGAAAACTATGATTTGAATCCGCTGTTATAAACTTGTTGACGTTGGTTTCTTTTCGGAAGATATCTATTTCTAAGTTATTATTATTTTTTATAACCAAAACATCTAAAAATGGTAGTTGATCATTGTTTTCCCTTTCTAGTGTGAAATTAATTGTAGTGAATTTCGAGTTTAATTCAAATAAGAAATCATCCAAATCACAAAAGTTAGTATTAAAAATCGCGAAAATATCGTCAACGTACCTAATCCATACTTTAGGGAAATACTTAGAGTTTCTTTCAAATTCAGTTTCAAAGTGACTCATGAATAAATTCGCTATAAATGGAGACAACCTGTTGCCCATTGCTGTACCCTGTCGCTGTTTGTAGAAGTTACCTTCAAACTGAAAGCAGTTCTGGGACATGCAAAGAGTTGTCAACTTCAAGTATTCATCTATTTTTACGCGTTCAATTTCCAAATCCTCTAAATATTTCAATGTTTCTGGAATCGGTACTGAGGGAAACAATGAACTTACATCAAATGAAACTAAAATTTCACCCTGTTCCAGCTTATGACCTTTGACTTTTGCAATAAATTCTAATGAATTTGCAACTGAGAAACTATCTGGTTTTTCGGGCAAATTTGTAAATTCATTCACTAACCATTTCGAAATCAGGTATGTCGGTGAGTTGATACCTGAAACAATAGGTCTCATCGAATTGCCTGGCTTATGAATTTTTGTTATAGCATAAACGACATGAATAACAAGCAAGAAAAATCTTCCAAAAGCCAGCAACGGTCAGCTGATAATATGGGAGAAGCTATAGATGCTATAAATTCGAAACATATGAGATGGGAACTCGCTTCGAAGACATTTAATGTTGCGACAAGAACACTTCGGCGAAGAGTTTCGGATAGTAATACGGTGCTAAAAGGTAATGATGTAGGATTTTTGGGAGGTAGATTATCTAGCTTTAATAAAGAATGAGAACAATAAATAGTTGACCATATAAAAATGTTAGAACTAAGGTTCTTTGGATTAACGTGATGTGAGAAAATTAGCTCTTCAACTTGCTGAAAAGCTAAGTTTAAAACATAACTTTAATAGCACAAAAGAATTAGCTGGATGGGACTGGCTTCGTAGCTTTCTAAAGAGGAATCCTTCCATAAGTCTCCGAATTCCTGAAGCAACCTCTCTTGCACGAGCTCAAGCATTCAATAGACCAAATATCAAAGCATATTTTGAAAATTTGACAAAAGCAATTGAAGAATACAAATTTACGCCTTAACAAATGTTTAACGTGATCTAATCTAGATTGTCCACTGTCCAATCTCGTTCTGAAAAAATTTTTGCATGCAAAGGAAAGAATTAAGTAGGCTCATTAACTGTTGCTGAAAGAGGTCAGCATTTCATAGTAGTTTGTTGTATGAATGCGATAGGAAATTTCTGCTTAGGTCAGAAATACTTATCAGAATCTTCTGTAGTTGAAGTAAGTAGCGTGTCATCAATGAAGATTCTAGTGACTTCTTCAAACTGATTTTATACAAGAATTATCACCAGTCCTGCAAATGGATTCAATACTGAAACAGAGAAAATGCAAAAGATCAGATGCGCAAGGTGTTTTGAATAAAACACCCACTACTGAACTACTAAAACTCAAGGTAGCAGACCAAAAAGCAAAAGAAATGAGAAAGTCCGCAAGAAAAATTAAGAAAAGGGTTGAATTCGATGTTGATAGTTATAAAAATCTGGATCCAAATGTACCACAATTTCAAGATGATTCTGATGATGAAAATCCTGCTTGCATTAATTTTTTTATCTATTGTAGATAATTAGTATCTACCTATGCCATCATTACCATATATGGTATGCCATCATTACATTATATAGGTATATGATGGCACACTTGGCAATAAAATCAAAATATATATTTTATAGAAATATATTATTTTGGAATAGCTTAGATTGGTTATTTATGAAACTACTTCCTATTCTTTGAATTTTGTCATGGTTAAATATCTATTGCGGTTTAAATGAACATAGTTACGCATATTTATAAAGAAGGATTCCATCATAGCCGTACTTCCCCTACAGGAAACGATATCATTTTCAAGTTGCAGGTGATTTATCACATTTGTCTTAATAGCAGTCAAATGGCATTCTTGTATTCTTGTGATCAAAAAATTATATAGTTTCATCTCATCATTTGATATTTCAATAAGTTTTACTTTCGTATTATTTGGAATTGATTGATTGATTGATTGATTTATTTACTCAAAAAAGATGTACAGGGTATGTACAAGTTTGCAAATAGTCATGAATATATATATACAAAATAAAAAGAAACATAATATATACAAGTAAAACTACATCAAAAATATAGACATGTCCACGTATGTGTAAAAGTAACAAAACAACAAAAAACACTAGCACCAAAAAACATTAAAACTAACTATAGCTTTCCCAATTCAAGTTCATGAATTCCGGTATATCATAAATTACATTTTCAAGGAGTATCCTTTTTATTCTATCCTTAAATCGCTTTGTATCAAGGCGTCTAATGATATCGGGCATCCTATTAAACAAAATCAGAGCCTGATGATTTGTTGCCATCTGCGTTCTCGCCAGTCTGTGATAAGGATAAGCTATATTATTTCGTCCCCTTGTGTTGTAGTTGTGGACATCACTGTGGGTTTTGTATTTGTTGGATTTGTGGATTTGTGTGAGGCAGGCGAGGATGTAAATGGCTGGTAAGGTAAGTATTTTTAAATTTTTAAAATAGTCTCTGCAACTTGTGTATCTTGTGATGCCAACTATTGCTCTAATAGCCTGTTTTTGTTGCAGGAAAATTCTCCTAGCTGCTCCACAACCACCCCACAGGATTATGCCATATGTTGCTCTACTGTGAAAGCAGCCATAATATGCTACTTTTGCAGCCTCTGCACCTGCTATTTGTTTAATTCGTCTCACGGCAAAAATGTTGGTGTTGCAAGTGATCTAGATGTTCATTCCACGAAAGATTACCCGACAAATACACACCCAAAAATGTTAGACTTTCACTCGCCGGAGCCCCAGTGGAGAACACAAGGGACTGTTGTTTATCTTGGTTCATTTTCAGACCATTAGCCCAGAACCATTCCTGAGTCTCCTTCGCCACTCTGTCAGTCTCATCCTCCCCATCAATACCGTCTACATTGATTAAAAAGGAGGCATCATCCGCATACAGGAAAGTGCTGCCACAATTCACATTAATAGGGAGGTCATTAATATATATGATAAATAGAACTGGACCCAGTATCGACCCCTGTGGGACACCAAGCTTCACCTCAGCAATGCCGGACATCTCGTTCCCCCAATAAACTCGCTGTTGTCTATCTTCTAAATAGCTCTTTATGAATTTTAAGACTGTGCCTCTTATCCTCCAGTACTCCAACTTTTGCATCAGAATCGAATGGTCGACCGTGTCAAAAGCTTTCGACAGATCTGTGCAAAGCAACTTCATATTCTGCTTCGCGTCCATTGATCCCGCCACTTGATCCAGTAGGTCTAATAATGCTGTAGTTGTGGATCTCCCACGTCTATACCCATGTTGCTCGTTGGTAAACATGCCGACGTGTTCCAGATATTCTATAAGCCTGTCTCTAGTTATTTTCTCGAAAATCTTTGATATCGCTGGTAATATTGATATCGGCCTATAGTTCTGGGCGTCATCAATACTTCCAGTCTTGTGTATTGGTACTACCTTAGCCTGTTTCAGTTCTTTAGGGAAGACACCGTGGAGAAGACAATTATTGAAGACATTCATAATCGGTTCTGCTATTATATGAATGACAGACGCTAGAATCTTTGTATCGAGACCATAGATGTCCTTTGTCGATTTCATTTTCAGTCCCCGAAACGCACCAACAACCTCTTCCGTCGAAACTGGCATCATGAACATTGAATTGGTCGTCACATTGGCATGGTTCTTCAATAGCCTGGAAGGACTATTAACAGGACCGGGCATTGCAGTGATCACATTTTCAGCCACACTACTAAAGTAGGTGTTCAGTTCATTTGCAGTCAAGACGTTCTCGTGTAAATTCACTACCATTCTACCAGTCTCTCTCTTTATAACATTCCATACCGTTTTCTGCCTATTTGCTGAATTGACAATCATGTCCCTAATGGCTGCAGATTTACTTTTTATAACTAGTTCTTTGTAATTCCGTCTTATATTGTCATATTCTAACTTCACATCAGGTGATTTCGTTACTGCATAGATTACATGAAGTGCATCCAGACCGCGCTTTAGTACGCTAAGTTCATCTGTGTACCAGTTTGTGTTCATACGACCATTGAAATTTGCAGGAACAATTTCCTCCGGAAAAGATCTATGAAAACACTCGATAATCTTGCCGTGAAGTGCAGTAAACTGTGTCTGTGGATTACTGTTATCCGAAAAGCTCCAGGTTTCATTATTCAGTGCATTAATAAAATTACAGGTATTTGTTTCATTCATTTTTCTAATTGTGATATATCTTTTCCTTTCAGATATCGCACTCTCTGGAGAAAAGGCAAGTATCTGCGCACAATGGTAGGAAATATGTGGTTGTACGGTCTTTGATATATATTCCGATACATAAATGTTTGTAAACATTTGGTCAATGCACGTTTCCGAATTTTTGCTAATACGAGAAGCGTCCCTAAACACGGCATGTAGACCGAAAGATAGCATGCATCCGGTTAGCTCTTCTCTCTCCACACTCCGTTTGAGAAAATTTATATTTAGATCACCTGCAATAATGACTCTAGTATTAACATATCTCTCCAAAAGTTTTATTTAAATTTTCTATGAAGATCTGTATTATACCACTTGGAGGTCTATACACAGATACGATTAATGTATTTATCTTTTTAATAAATGTGCCAATTCTATTTGTTTCTCAACCGAAAATTTTTTAATCTGTTTGTCTTCGGATTCATTTATTCGTTTTTTTTATTAATATCATAGATCCTCCATGCATAGTATTTATTCTACAATATGCTGCCGATACTTTATATCCCGGTATCACCTGTGTATGTGGGCCCGCTTCTTTAAGCCAGTGCTCTGTAACTGTTACAACATCTATATTTTCGTTTTTTAAATAAGATTCTAGTTCATCAATTTTGTTTTTTATTGACTGTACATTTATATTGAGAACATTGATGTGTTGTTTAGGAAACTTATCTTTGTTTTTGCTGCATTCTGCTATTGTACTTTTTTGTGTTGTTTCTTTTATAAGATGCCTGTTTATATCTGCTATTTCTTGCTTTTCGGAAATCTCGAAAAAACCTTACGCTTATACTTTCCGGTCGAATTATAGGAAGTTGCAAGAAATTGTTCAAAAAAGGTTTCAGTATCAAATTGTAACTATTTATAACTGGTTTGAATTTCATTTGAAAAATATTCACAAAGCTGTTGGTTTAAATTGCACAAAGTAATTTGAATACTTAAAAAACAATCTTGCTCAGAATTTTTATCATATTGTGCTTAAATACATTTTCTAACGCAGTAGAACGAATAAAAATTCAAAATTTTTCAAATGAAGTTTTTCATATACCAAGGTTTTGCTTAAATCCATTAATTTTGTCAGTGGCTGTTATTATCTTAACATCGCGGCTTTGCAAACCACTATTCAAGATATTAGCTGTTCGAAAATATCAGCAAGAAAAGCCAGTCGATGAAGCCAAATTTGATGGGAAAAAATGCCGTCATATTCTGATTTGTTATCTAGAATGTTCATCAAAAGTTCTGCTTTTAACTGAAAAAATCTTTTTCTGCGTGATAAAGATTTTCTTATAAAAAAATCATGTCTTCATAAAATTATTTAAAAATACGTGTAAGTATATAATGTGTTCCTTTGATAGAATTTATAACTATGATGACAATTTTTATAAAGCAAACCACGACTTTGAGGAAAGAGCATCTCTGTGTAAAAACTGTGCAGCCATTTGGCCCCTGGCATTACTTTTCTGACAATAAGGCGAGATCAATATCATGTCATAGTCTTGACACCACCAGTGAATATAGCAAAAAAATTCGCCCAATCAATATAGTATCTAGTTCATCCATAAAAATATCAAATCTTTTTTTTTCGGGCGGTGTTGATCCCTAATGGAGTACACAGTCAAATATCTCCTTGATATCGCTTATGTTGTATATTATGAATGCTATAAACTAGGCAGTTAGAGATATCGTCCATCTGTAGAGATAAGTACGTGCATTTATTGATATTTTCGACAATCATTTTGCAGAATATCTTCTACTATGTTACTTATTCTCCTTAGGATAGTGGTATTGGAGAAAGCTATTTTTTAAATTTTGCAGCTACTTTTTGATCAACCAATACTTCCAGCATCTCAACAGCTACTGGTAAAATAAAATCTGCAATAATTCTATGTAACTTACTGATTTTTGCAATGCAATATGCGACTCGATAACTCGCTTCTATTCTTCTTCCATTAGTAGTGATGATGACGTGAAATACTTTGCTGCTTGTGGAAAAGCGAAAACGAAACAGATTGAATATCTTGAAGTAGGAATCCTTTGTGAAGAGAAGCAAAAAGAGGTCGATTTTTAATGCAAGGCGGACACCCTTCTCTCATATCCTCAACTGCAATACGTCATTCCCGTTCCCTCGATCACTTTAACTATTACAATTTAAATAGGGAAAGTACTTAGTATGATACAACATTGAAAAGGTGTTTTTATGGAGAATTCAGCAATATGATTGCTGATTGCCCTACTTTTTGATTTTAGCGCCCTCTGGCGGGATAAAAACGGTTACATATTCCAAAATTTGACACATCATTTGGTTTTATTTTATTTTATAAGCAACTAAATACGTAATATTTTTGACATTTAATTGTCATCATTGTCAAGTACATACTGAATCATTTGGAATAAGTCGAAGTAGCGTCGGTCGAATTATGAGAAAATGCAAATTCCACATTTAAAAAATTTATCTATCGTCGTTTACAATTTTGTGAAATTATGAGTGAACGTGTTCGAGATCCAAATTTTTTGTTAAATATTTGTTTTTCTAGTGAATGCTCTTTTTTTTATAATCGGCACTGTCAATCGTCATAATTGTCGGTAGTAGTCGGACTCAAACCCAAGGATATTTCATGAAGGAAACATTCAGTACCCTCAAAACTTGAATATTTGGGCTGGAATATTTGGCGATTTGTATTGTTGATCCATTTTTTCTACCCGGTAATTTAAATGGGAATATTTATCTGGAATTACTTGAAGATACTATTGATCCTATGTTAACAGACATAATAGAAAACGATAACCGATACTTAGAAGATTACTTAATATTTCAACAAGACAGAGCTCCCCCACATTTTGATGTTTTGCTGTAGCGGTTCGTCAGTACTTGGATGAAAGATTTCCTCGACATTGGATTGGGAGAAGAGGATTCATAGAATTGCCCACGCGATCTCCGGATTTATCCCCTTTATTCTTTTTTTGTGGGGATATTTAAAAAGTAAAATATATGCCACTCCACATGCTTCGCTAGAAGAGTTACATCAACACATTGTTACCGAATGTCGTCAAATAACGCCAGAAATGCTCCAAAACATCAGACAAGGTTCGAACAAAATTTATACCATATATGACAGTTAATGGTGAACACTTTCAGCATTTATTGTAAACTAATTAAGTTTGTAGTTAATACTTTTTTCATTGTGTATTAAATTGCTAATAAAATTAGCTTTCAAATGATATGTCAAATTTTGGAATACGTAACCATTTTTTATCCAGCTAGAGGGCGCTGAAATCAGAAGTAGCGCAACCAGCAATTATGTTGCTGATTCTCCATAAAAATACCTTTTTAATGATGTATCATACTAAGTACTTTCCCTATTTTCAGATTCACGAGTCTTACTTGAGATTTTCCTGTGAAGCTGAATCAAACCTAATGAATGACCCAAAACAACTTTGGCGGTATATTCATCTCAAGGAAAGTACGTTTCGTATTCCGTCAGTAAAGCATGACGGCGATCTCAGCAATGACAACTCTGTCCATATAGTTGACGGATCTTCTCGTGTGTTTTCCCAGATTTACCGGAAAGACTCAAATTCAACTGGTTCTAATATCAAAAATCAGCTAAAAGAAGCTGATTATTTAACCATAACATCTCTCAGCGAAGAGGATATTTTGTGGAGTGCCAATCATCTCAAATCAACCCTGACTGCTGGTGACGACCAGATACCTTCCTATCTAATTAAGGATTGCCGTATGGTGTTTGTACGCTCACTAAAAATTATTTTCAACCTGGCGCTGCGCAAAAATATTTATCCGACTAGATGGAAGATAGCTAGAATTAGCCCTGTTTTGAAGAAAGGTGATCGGAGTGACCTAAGAAGTTATCGTCCAATTGTAATTCTCTCCAACTTCTCCAAGATGTTCGTGCAAATAGTATACAAATTCATATATGCACACTATCACAGAAGAATATCTCCTATACAGCATGGGTTCGTGACTGGTCGCTTAACGACGAGTAATCTGCTTTGTATCACCCAAGATATTAGTGCCGCTCTTGATTCTCGCTCTCAAATGGATGTCATATATACAGATTTTTCGCGTGCATTAGACACGACATTCTGCTGAGGAAACTTGATGCGCTGGGACTTCATGGCAATCTGGTTAGTTTTCTGACGTCATATCTTAAGAAACGATTCAATTATGTGTACTACAATGGATTCAAATCTGATGAATTTGCTGCCACGTCAGGCGTTCCACAGGGGTCTAATTTGGGCCCTCTGCTTTTTATACTATTTATTAATGAACTCATGGAATTGTTTTCTTGTGATGGGTTGGCATACGCTCACGATTTGAAAATCTATCGTCGTATTGATACTATCTTGGATGCTCTGCGTCTACAGTGTGATTTGGATGCTCTCTATAAATGGTGTCAGCACAATGATCTGGCACTTAATATCAATAAATGTCATGTTATGAAGTATTCTAGGATGATGGAACCCATTGACTTCGATTATAGCATTGGAGGATAGGTATTGGCCTGCGTGCAGGAGGTAAGGGATTTGGAAGTGCTATTTGATTGACATTTATCCTTCGCCAAACATATCACTAATGTATGCACTAGTCCCTCTGGTACACTTGGCTTTATTCTTAGAAATAGTAGGCATTTTCTAATAGGAGCCACTATTGAACTTCTTAATTCTTCGCTCGTGCGTAGTAAGCTAGAATACGCTGCTGTTGTTTGGCATCCAATTTATATCTGCTATAAATTGAAATTGGAGAGCATCCAGAGACGATTTTTAATGTTCTTAAGCTATAAGGCCAGTGAAGTTTGTTTTTGCGTTTTTTCACAAAGGATTTCTCCTATGAGATATTCAATCTGTTTCGTTTTCGGTGGCGCAGCCTGTATATTGAGTTTTAGTTTTTTATTGTCGGTTTATATGTCATTTTTACAAATTAAAGAGCAACTTTATAATTCTAAACAATTATTTTTATTATAAAATATATTTCCTAAGACTTCTTCATTGGAATTACCACAGTTATAACTAATAGAAATAAATCTATGGTATATGTTTGGTATTAATTCGAGTTGAATACATCTGTTTCGTTGTCTTTTTCAGATATATATGAACTTACCTCTAATACTCATTTACGATGTAGACAAGATAAAAATATTTACCTGTTGCTGTGTTACTCTATAAAAACTGTATATATATATATGTGTGTCGCAAGTCGCATATTTAATAAAAAAAAGTATAATATGAAGCTCGTTTGTCACTGGTTTTACTAAGCACTCGCTCCGCTAGGCTTCGCTCGTAATGAATAAAACTTGCGATTAAAATGAGATTTATAAAACTTGATACATAACATACTGTTATGCACTCTTATATCATACCCCAGTGGCATCAATAACTCTTTTAGTATTAACTCTCTGAGACAATAGTATTTTGTCTTTGGTTTAGGATAATAAATGAAATAACAACTGATGTAAATATAACAAATCTATATTAACAGAGAAATTCATCATTTTTATTATAACATTTTGTAGTTGGACAAATATCTAGTTTCATTTTGTACACATAGAACATATTAATAATTATAATTATTAGAATACAATACAAATTTGGTTATTTATAAATGTACATAAAATAGCAAAATTATATACACTAACTTAACACAGTACAAGATTATTCTTTATAAGTATTCATATTAAATTGTAAAATAATTACTTAACAAACTAATTTGAAATCGATTTTTACAGGATTAATTAATTCAGAAATCATTCCATGTATCGTGGCCTTTGTAGTACATACATAAACACTTAGTCAATTAAGTAATCCTGTGCATATTACAATATAAATCACTGAATTACCTCAATGTACGCTCTCAATCATAAGATACTCACATATAAAATTACCAAAATTTATAAAATAAATTTGAAGTGAATCGCAAGTCGTTGGCTATTGTTAATGAACAATTGACAAAGAATTCAATTATTTAAAATACAATTATTCTCACATAATGAGCATCTTATTGATTAAAAATATAGTAAATTATTCTATCCTATATTGTGATAGCGTTTTTCAGAGATCCATTCGGTTGTAAATGATTAATCGACTGGAGTTTCCAATTTGCGTCACAGATTTTTAATAACCGAAAATAATAATACTAAACAAGGAATTTCTTAAGGGAATAAAATGTTAAGAAGCCATGAGTGTCTTTAACTGAAACTTAATGAGTGTAAACATGCTTATATCTAGATTATAGTATAAATGATTACATACTATTATGTTCATTTTCTAAATTAAATATTTAGGGAGTCCTCTGATGGCAGGACATACGAAAACGACATTTCCAAGTTAGCAATTTATTTTAAACGAACCAAATATAATGTTAGTTGTACCATACACTTATTTTGAATTATTTGTCTGATTTAATTTATAGTAATCCAACCATATTCCGCCTTTAGCGTGTAGCAAAAAGTTTGTTGGATCTATTTCAAGTGGTTCTTTGGTTTTCTTGTTCACTCGAACTTCGAAATTTCTTATTATAGCTGCTATGGCAATCTTCATTTGTAGCATAGCGAACCTCATACCTACAAATTAAAAATAACCTAGCTGTATTTATTTTTTCGCTTCATCTTATTACTCTGTTCTAAAATTCGTATATTATTAATTTTTACAGAAAACACTGCAAAAGCAAATGGTTTAGCACTATAATCGAGTTTTGATAATCATATTCTTTATCTTTTGAAGATATTAGATTGTTCTTTGGGACTAGTCGTGTACGGAATCAACATGCCCACATATAATTAATTGGTTCAACTGACCAGTTATTGAGTACAACCGTTTCCATATCAAACTAGATGACATAGCAGTCGAAAATTCACTAGAATTCGTACAAATGAACAATTTTATCATTTGAAGATTTTTCGCCTTTCCCAGTGTCTTTATATCAGAAACTATGAAATATTTAGAAGGATTTTTATGAGGACGGGGTGAATAATTTTAACGTTTAATTTCTCTTTGCATGTCTAAACAGCGATTGAGAATTTCTATGACATGTTAGAGAAGGAGGAATAATATTTTTGAAAGTAATATAAAAGTGGAATCTGAATATTTCCAGGAGAAGTTTTCCTGGATATATATACAGTAAAATAAAAAGATTTTTAGGAAAATCGAAATTCAAAATTCGCAAGAATAAAATAGAACTTAAAGCCTAGAAACAATAAAATTGTTTGTAGTGCTTACATATCAAACGTCTATTTTGGACAACCAAAACGTAATATAGAAACACGTTTTAACAAGCATATAGCACGCTATCTATAGGGTAAAACTCTCACTTTAGAAGTGACTATGCACGGTTATGAAGAGTAACCAGTTGATAAGATACAGTGTTAGTCGGACTGTAAGAGAAAATCGTATTATTTATAGCGATTGCCACGTCGTTTTAAATAAAATAACGATAATTTTTTGCCATATGTAAATATTTATATAACATGCAATGAATGGCGTTATTTATTTAACATACGCCGCTAGTATTTCTTTTTTTATTAATGCTTGCTATACATGTCTGAGATGAACATCTTTTTCAAAAATTTCGAATTTAATATTTGGCTTTCCTGTGAGAAAAGACGAAAAAGGTCTACTGGATCGTGTTTGAAAATTTATTATATATTACAAATAAATTTAAAAAAATTGTAAAGTTTTCAAACGAATTTTTTTAATTTGCATAAGTAATTTAACGATAAAACCAAAATTAAAAATTTTAAAATTATAATTTTTCACCCCTCAAGCGTCTGATTTTCTAATATTTATTTATTATAAACTTTACAAAACTATACTTAAAAAATGATTAATGTGAAATAAAGGGAGAAAAATATCTATATTATTATTATTACTTACTTACTTACTTACTGGATACCCAGAAAATTCAAGTGTGTTACAACTTGATAATTACTTGGTGTTTTTCAATATTTCAACTATATAGATGTTGAAGCATAGCACTTTTCTTCGAAATATACTAATACTTTTAAATTATTTATCCTACCCTTGTTGGTATAGAAATATAATTATTTTTAAAATTATCTTATGTTTAATCGACGATAAATGTGCGGTTGAAATCAGAGAAAAAGTGATATATAAAACATAGTATATTTATTTAACAATTTTAAATAATAATAAAAAATAATCTTTGGCCCTTGAAGAAGTAACTTATAATTAAAAATTAAGTTTCGAATTGAATTTGTAATGATTGTATGTCGTTTTTGGACATATTATATAATAATTTATTATCCAACAGTATATAATTACTAATACAAATGAAATCAAAAATAGTGCACAATAGCAAAAAATAGCAGAAAAAATTATACATAGTCACACACAAATCTATATAAATACATACTCATTAAAAATTAATAAACAATAGTAAAGGTAAAGAAATGAAACAATGAATGGGTTCACCTCAGCTTACGCCTCAAGACGGCACTCAGCCCCACACGCCATATATTGAATTAGTCAATATCTGAGCACAAATTGTTTGCTGATCTACACATTGATATTATAGGTGAAAAAAGATATTTATAGAAAAAATAGAGGAAACATTTTGATAAAGACTGAATTTAATAAAGTCGAAATGTTAATTATTAAATTTTGAATTTCAATTATATCGTAGCGTTTTCGGGTTCGAAATAAACAAGTCGTGCAAATGTTTTAAAACTGTCTGTATATTTACACACTTAAAACTAATCACAATATAAAAATATAAATTAAATGTAACGCACTTAAAACTACTACGAATAAATTAACACACGTATTTATTTCTATTACTACTTATTTATGTCTGTAATATTTATTTACTTCTTGAACTATAATAACACTGCACCATTCACTGTATTTATGTTTATTTTAACTGTTCAGTAAATACCGCGCGCGACTACTGAATGAATTCCTTATCCCACCGGCGGCATTTATATATATGTGCAGACAAAAGGTCTAGCAAATTGTGGCTCTATTCTACTATATTCTAGACGTGCTGACGTAGTATATGAGTGCAGTTGATTTATGACTTATTTACGGTGCGTTGCGCCGATGTTTACTTTTCTTTTGTCGTCGCCCGGATGTCTGCTTCTTTGTGGGCTTGTTTCGTTACAATATCATAATATCAGGGCCGCTAAACCAGAAAGCGTTTAAAAAATTATTTTCATATTTTTTTCTGATATTGTCATTATATATACATATATACATGTTCTAGTCTAATTAATATTTGATTCTTTTATTATGTTTCATGTAAAATAAAATGAATTTTGGAAGTATATACACTTTCCATAATTCTTCATCTTTTCGTATATCTTCATTGAATAATCCCCATTTTCAAGTTACATTCTTGTGCACTGTGTACGATATACTTGAAGCTAATTACCTAACTTAGGCCATTGTGCTTACAGTGTACCCATAACCAAAGTTCACGTTAACAAATGTTGAATTCCACATACTCATATTTACAAAAAAATATATTCTAAAAACTGTGCAGGAGCCAAAAACAGAAATAAAATAAAAACTAGAAGAAACTGTAAATTCGGGATATGTAAATCAATGTCTTGGTATCTAGAAAACTGAAAATTTTGGTACTTCCAACCTTGCACATTTTCATACAAACCGGAGAGCAAGTATAATTTTAAACAATTTTACCTGAATAACAATTACATCTCCAAACATTCAAATAATATTATTTGAACCGAAATGGATTTGGTTATAACTCATATATGTTTATGCTTTTTTTATTTTTGTATTTATACTTTATTGCGTACTTGGTTCGTACTCCTCCATATGGAAATGTATACATACATTCTAATACAAATTGCTTACACCAATCAATGTTGGGTAGGAAGTAGCACAAGTTTAATTCTTCTGTCCTGGGTTGACAACAAAAAAGACCCAGTATTATCAAAGATTAGGAAATATTTACTTCCGTGAATTGCCCATACTACATTAACATGTCAAATGTCGAAACTATAATGTGTTGAAATTGAAATGTCTTGGATCCATTTGTCGGAGTATATCAACTCTCAAAATTACCGTACCTGGTCAACAGAGAATCCACATCTTTTTGTTGAAATTAGTCTCGTTCCTATTAAAGTCGGTGTTTGGGTTGCAATGTCGAAAAGACGGATTATTGGACCAATGTTTTTCTATGATACAACTAATGCAATACGATACCGAGAACAAATACTGGAACCCTTCATTAACAGCCTTCACGAAGATGAATTAACCCTGAAGTACTTCCAACAAGATAGGGTAACTGCAAATACTGCGCAACAACCTATTACTTATTTGCAAGGATACTATGATGACCGATTGATTAGTCGAAATCGATGGCCAGCCAATTCTCCTGATTTAACCCCACTGGACTTTTTTCTTATATTGGCTATCTAAATAATGAAGTGTTTCAGAACAGACTGCATAATCTTGATGAACTTGAAGAGGCGATTTCAATAGAATTGCAAAATATCACAATGGAAACACTCCACAATGTGTTTAATATGAGCAAACGTGTCAATCTATGCACTGAGAATAACGGTGGACATTTCGGACAATTTTTATAAAATGTATTCATTTTGTGACATAATTATGGGATTATGTTTTACAATAATAAAGTTGTAACGTATTTATTATTGTATATGATAAAGTGCAATTACTATATTTTTACAAAAATTCTTTCTTATAATTCAACTTAAAACTAACCCTACTTCAGTGACATTTATCAGAAGAAAAATGTAACCTCCAAAATAAATAAACATGTTCGTCAATTACCCTGTGTTCCCATATTAAAATCAGTGTGACCAACCCAGGACAGTTCAAAATGATCACATTGTATATATGTTTTCATGTTTTTGTTTGTTGTATTTTGTATTTTAACTCCATGATAGTTCTTAGAATGGTTTTTTTTTAATTAAAAAGTGCACTAAGTCAAGATTCGATGCTCGGTGATAACTAAAGACATTATTAAAAAAGAGGTGTGGCCACCACACGACTTTCTTATACGTATGAAAGTGTTACTTCCGGTCCGAATTTTGAAATTTCATTTATACAAAAAATATTCCAAATCCTACTCTAAATACTTTTGTACTCTTCATAAATATATATAGAATGCATAACTTACGACATATTTGCAAAAAATCGCTATTCGATAAGAGTAAAAGTGGTACTTCCGGTCTGAATTTTGAAATTTTTTTATATAAAGATATTGAAAATTATGTTTTAAACACTTTTATACTCGTAACGTAGGTACTTGTCTAAAAAGCATGACTTGCGAGATATTCGCAAAAAACTGATTTTCGATAAGAGTAAAAGACCTACTTCCGTTAGGAATTTAAAAAAACTTTTTTAAGACAATTTGTCTCAAATTTAATTTTGAGTACATTTGAATTCTTTATAAATTTGTTTAAACTTAGTAATTGATGAAATATTTGCAAATTTCGATTTTTTCACTGAAGTAAACTACTACTTCCGGTCTGCCAATTTTGCTCAAAATCTAATCAGTTCTCAAGAAGGAGATTATATTCGTAAATATAAAATTTGGAATTGATACCTATAGCGGTTTGACCGCTATAGTGGTCACACACACACAGAGAGAGAGAGAGAGAGAGAGAGAGAGAGAGAGAGAGAGAGAGAGAGAGAGAGAGAGAGAGAGAGAGAGAGAGAGAGAGAGAGATTTTTTTTAAAAACCACTTTTTCGGTATCAGGGGACATCAAAACGTGGACATCTGCAAAAATCTCGAGGTCGAAAATTTTCATCATCACAATACTTCCTTATACTACGTATAGAAAAGTAAAAATAAAATTAACAAGCATGTAAATTTTCTTACCAAGGCACGCGCGTGGTCCTTCACCAAAAGGTAAATACGATCCTTTGATTATATTTAACTTGTTGCTTTCAGAAAATCTTTCAGGATCAAACTCTTCAGGGTTTGGAAAATATTTACCGTCGTGTTGCATAGCATATATAGGAATAACAATTCTGGTATCTTGTTCCAGTCTGGTCCCTTGTGGATTACTTTTGCAGGGGGGTAAAATATATTCTTTTGTACATACTTTGGTCAGTTCAAACAGAGCAGGATGAAGTCGCATAGATTCTTTGTAAAAATTAAAACATAAATAACAGGGTAAATACTATTTCGCAATTTTTCGTATGTTATGTTACCTGAAAGAACGCAATCTAAGTATTTTATTTCTTGTAGAGCATCATAGGACAAAATTCCATCACGTTTCTTAAGTTCCTCCTCTATTGCATTTCTTAATTTCTTTTGAATATCTGGATGTGCTGCTAATTCATATAAAGCAAAATGTAAAGTTACTGCGCTTGTTTCAAATCCATCTATGAAAAAACTAAGTGAATGAGCAGTCACTTCTTCGTTACTGAATGTAGATTCGCCCGATTTGAGCTTCATTTGAGTAAACATATCTAAGAAATCATTTCTAACTACACTGTTTTCTTTTCTATATTTCAAAGTGGTTTTAATAACACCACGGAAATAATTCTCTACGTTATCTGAAAGAAACCTGAAACATATAAAGAACAACATTGATATGGAATATATTTAGTTTCCTTCTGCTTATTACTTTGTTCTTAATAAGGTAGTTGTGGAGGGAAACAGGAATCCAACCAGGAATTTAACAAAAAGTGCAGCTGATGGTTGAAAAATTTGTCTTCCATAATTCCTGAATTCAGACTCCGTGTCCTCGAAACATTTGCCTTCTATACCAAAAGCGCAAGTAGCCACGTTATCTGTTGTAAATTTCGCTGCCAATTCTTTCGCATCCATTGGATTACTTCCCATTTTTATCTCTTTTTCTATATACTTGACCATATTTTCCGAAACTTCATGCATGAGAGGAAACAGATGCTTCATCTAAAATTTGGAAGAAGTGTTTATTCAATTTAAAAGTGTGTTCTCTCAGATTTTAAATACTAATATTCGTAAATTGGGTATATCGAGTTGGAGGACAGCTACAAAACATGCTGTCATCGTCAACGTGAAAAATTGAGGATTATGACTTTCTAACTTTCCATGAAATAATTAATTTTCTGTATCATAAATCGATGAAATTTTGCTCAGAAATAATGAAATTGTTGAATACTGATCATGGTGATGAATCATAGACAATATTCTTTTCGGATTTAATATTATTTTAATTGGAATTATTTGAAACGTATTAAAACAATCCAAGCAATTATGTTGTAGTTAAGGATTATTTGGGCTTCCCAGAATTTGCGAAATGTTCTCTAGGAATCATTATTTAGTTTATTGGTACCCCTTCCAGCAATATCACACAAAGTGGGTGTAGAACCACGGTGGGAGTGAGCAATTTTACTTATCAGACAGTTAATTCGAGTCAGTGCTGTATACATCATTTCATTGTAATATATTAAATAAATTGTTGCAAAACGAAATTACAAATGACTCGATCATTTCAACAACTTTAATAAACCATAATAATTATTATTGTTTTTTTAGAAATAGTATATCCAAGTATTATTTTCAATTATAATGTTGTATAAGATATGCGCTTCCATTACTGAAAGAGGTTCTGGACGAAGAATCTTGTACGACTTGATGAGTCACACTGTAAAAGAAGAACTGTTCCACTGAAAGAACAATAACGGGAAAACAACAGCAGGATACCACTCGGAATCCAAATGGTTGGTCGCTATGTGTTCTTCGGGGAATCCATCTAAGGTAGACAAGAACACGTACAGCAAATTGAAAGAAAAGTAACAAACTTATGGCAAAAGAAAAGACCTACGATAAATGTCTAAGACAAGGAAAGTATGATCATTTTTTTTTTAAAAATCTAGAATATTTCCTGAAGTGAAGTTCCAGAAAATACCTAACATAAATAATGCAAGATGGAATTCCCGAGCAATACTGGCTCTTTTGGCTCTATTCTTCTACTAGAGAGAAGAAGACAAATGCAAAATGCAGATGATTATGAGAAGCTTCTGCTTCTGCAGATTCACAAAAAAAAGCTTGAAACACAGTGGACACAATTTTGGAATCAGGGACCATCAAGACTGAAAATTCCCAGACTAAATCAGTTCGCAGAATGGGCATCAGGCGCCTTCAAGAGCTTTTCAACGCCTGGAAAACGAAACAGAACCACCACCATAGTTTTGTTTTGTCTAACAAAACATAAGAATTGTATATTATGCTTTAATTAAACTAAATACCCCCCCTATTTTTTCGTTTAAAACAGTAGCTTGTACTACATGTGGAAATGATATTTAATTTTGTAAATTCATATTTATTTGTAATTTTTGTGTGCTATGTTGTAGGAATAGAGTATTAATTGGTTAAAAACAGCAATAGTGCTCTCCAAATACAAAAATTAGTTTTCAAAAATATTGATGGTAAAATTGTTTCATTACTTATCCATATGCTTATATGATCAAATCAACTTTTTGGTTTGTGGATGGCCTGTTTCAAAAGGAAATTAAATTAATGGCTCTTTCATTATTTTTGATTAAATGTTCATGGATTTATGACGCAGAAAAACATGGGGTCAAAAAAGTCATAAAAGTGAACATGTACATTTTGTTCGGATACCATTTGCGCATAATGACCATTGTAGTTGTCGCATAATATTCTATTTATTGTTTTAACTCTTTGGCAGTAAAGGAGGGAATGGGGCCGCCAAGATGCGGGAGGGGGCATTTAGTATATTATATTGTGTACATTATTATTTCCTTTGAGTTTCTTATACGCAGTATAAAGAAGTATTGCGATGAGGAAAATGTTCGACCTCGAGATTTTGGAGATGTTCACATTTCGAAGTCCCTGATATCAAAAAAGTGGTTTTTGAAAAATCTCTCCCTCTATCTTTCCCTCTCTCTCTCTCTCTCTCTCTCCCTCTTTCTCTCTCACTCTCTGACGACGATAACGAACGAATTGGTAAAGTTTTCAATAGCTAACCTTGTCTTTAAAAGTACAATGAAGAAAATAAGTCATTAGTTTTTTATTTATAATAATTCATACACCTTGGAGAAAACGGATAGTATACTTATGTGATGGTAATTGTTAATACTATTTGGATCACCATTCTTGAACATTGGGTATACCTTGCATGTCTTAATATACGATTCTCAAAAGAAATATTTATTAGATACGCCATTACACCCGTTAGAAAATGAACTGATTTCTTTAATAGAAGCGATGGTACGTTGTCATCACCAGAAGCCATACTAGAACTTAGCTCAAAAATTGCATCAACAATATCACTCTCACTCACAGGAAACATATAAAATGAATGCGAACATGGTGTCATAAATCTAAAAATTTCATCAAAGGAAACACTATCAACCTTATAAATTGGAAGATATTAGCTTCCAGTACATGACAAAAATTTTAACTAAACCGTTCACATAACGAACTGATTTGTCAATAGGTAAATCAGGGAAAATCAACTGTTTCGCATAATTACTCTGTTTATTATTAATAATAGGCCACGCAGTCTTGGTTTTATTAAGGGTAGTCATTATAATTCTTGTCACAATCCAAAAGAGCTTCTCTAAAACACAGAAAACTTTTGGAGATATCTTTCAAACACAATATTTCATAACTAATTTATCGAGTATATATAATGTAGTGGTACGTTAAATGCGGAGAGATCGTAAACGCTTGACCGTGCCGCTTCATCGATATATCAACTTTAGTACGACTTTACCACACGTTCATTGTTGTAGTATGAATATTTAGTTTGTATCTAACTTCGCTGAAGTGGCTGTCAATCCAATATTCTGTCATTTATACATATTTGTCAGTCATATAAGCTTTTTGTCGTTTCTTTTTCCATTGGTTTACTGCGTTTAAGTGAATATTAGAAACTGTCTTTCTCAAGGCAATAAAAGGCACATTTCGTTGTTACTGCAAGTTATTTTTTTTTGTAGTTATACGCGGTATCATTATCATTTTTGCTTAATTTTAAAGTTGCGTTGAATCAACAATGCCATTTGCGGAAGAACAAGATAAGTTTATTGTGGAGGCTTATTTTCGTAGCGGAGAACTGTTACCGAATGCAGAGTGGAAATATTCTACTGTTTCATGTAGACAACAGTCTCGATTCCCAGAAATGGAATTCCAACATGATATTTTTGCAAGAGATGTCAACCGTCTTATTCGTCGTTTTCAAGAAACTGGCAGTATATTTAAGAAACACTCTTCTGATAGACCTACTTTACTAAGAGGAGAAGTGCTAGAAGATATTCAAGAACGGCTGGACGTGAGTTCTAAGAAAGCATTAAGGCGACTATCAGCGCAGATAAGTAAAATATTACTTTGTTTGATATACAGAAAATTTATTGATTCTGATTTTATGTTCATATAGGACTATCTTGTGGAACATGCCATAAAGACATAAAAAAATTACACTTACATCCATATAAAGTATCTGTTGTACAAAAATTGTTGCCAACAGACTTTGAGAAACGCATACAATTTTCTACGTGGCTTAATAATAATCTTGCGGATGATAATTTGTTGTACATCACATTTTTCTCAGACGAGGCCTGGTTTCATCTAAGTGGATATGTCAATTCCCAAAATTATCATCCGTAAACCCACATGTTTTTATTCAAACTGACATGCATCCTATTAAAATAGGTGTTTGGTGTGCAATATCACGAAGAAGAATGATAGGGCCAATTTTCTTCCATGATACAATAAATGCAGAACGATATAGAACACTTCTTTTAGAACTATTTATTAGACAACTTGACGACAATGAAAGACAATTTAGCTATTTTCAACAGGATGGTGCTTCTGCTCACACTGCACATGCTATAATTGAATTCCAGAAATAGATGGCCTCCTAGATCACCAAATTTAACTCCTCTGGATTCTTTTCTATTTGGGTATTTAAACAACACTGAATGAACACAAGATGCTATTACAAATGCTGTTAACAGTGTATCAGAAGAAATGATTCAAAATGTTTTCAATTCTCTCAAAACACGTATAAATGTATGTCTACAAAATTATAAGGATCTCATTTTGTTATAGTATTGCTAAATATGTAATGTTACCTATATGCAATATCGATCTTTGTATTAAATTATTTTTAATAAAGATATTTTGAATTATTGAATGTATTTCTTGACTTATTAAAACGAGTAAATTTAACAAAAATTTTTGAAAATATGTGGTTCGTACGTAAAATAATAGATGTCGCACGGACGAAATATAATCCCTCAAAATATTGATCCTTATGTAGTACCCAAAAGAAATAATTTCTGAATTTTTATTGAAATAAATTATAAACATTAATTTTTACAATAGGTAATTAATATTAATAATTTTAAAATAACTAAAAAAAGTGTTGCTGATAATAAAGTTGTTGGGTAGTGTCAAGAATTACAACTTTACTTACGTTTCTAATTTTTTATAACTATTCAAAGGGAAACAGTCATTAGTGTTCAATTACGTTGTAAAGTGTTTGTTTAACTTAATCGCCGCTTTGCCTTATAAAATATTCAGCCATTCTGGCATCGGTAGTATAATTTGCACCTCCTTTCAGCCTAACATGTGATCTAGACAATCACAACTGAATGATCTTGTTAAGACAAAAATGTACAGCATATTCAAATATTACAATAAACTGGTATACATGCATTACAATAAACTGGTATACATACACTTATTAAAAGTAATATAAAACATCTCCAAATGACACTGGTTAAAAAGGCAATATCCACTAAACTCTTTTTTCTATGTATTTCGGTACATATTTGATGTACTTTTTCCATTTTGGCACTATTACAATTTGCTAATTTAGTTAGTTACAGTGACACACTGGTGCTGCCTATACCATATCTGTTAGTATTTCTACGCACACATTTCAACTTACGATGATAACAAGGTGCATTGTTGATAATAATTAGAGCATTTTAAAATGACTATAACATCTTGATTTATCCAACAGGCGCAAGTCTAATTACATAACAAAAATTGATAATGTTCATATATTCATAATAAATCCACTTGTATCCCTATTCAGACTTAATGTTAATATTAATGACCAAGTAACGGCTAGCAAAGCTGCTTTACTTACAAACATTAAGATATAAATTTAAACTAAAAATGCAAAAAACTATAGCTATTTACCAATAATTTTCCGTGTACTACATTTCGAATAATCAATGCTCATTTTTCGAAGTACCTTGCGAATTACTTGCCTTTTATCGCAGTCTCTTTTGGTAAGAACTAAATGAGAAACTGGATATATAGTTATCTATTGATACTCGTAGTATAGCAAAAACTTGATAAAGCTGCTAAGAGTAAACTGTGTATGATATCGACGAAGAAGTAACGGTCACTGATAGGATTCAACTCTGAAGAAAATGTTAAAATTTACCAAAACATGAAAAACACTTTTCTAGTGAGAAGATCGGAAATGATGATATTTGTCTAATACAAGGCGAGTTTGGCAAAAACTATGTCCATATGGCACAATTTACTTTCTTTCAAGGAAAAATGTGACTTTTGTGACTAAATATATGTGAATGGGAATAATTAGCACCTAGGCCACAATAACATTAGGTTTGTGAGCAATGAGGACCGCTAAGAAACAAAAAAAGGGACACAACTACTTAGGCGGTTTCTAACCCCCCCCCTCCCGCTTTTTCATAAGTAAATTATCATCCTTATATTAGAAAAATTTATTTTTTATTTAAATAATATAATTCGAATTGTGAAATTATTCCGTATTTTATTGTAATATTTTAATAAAAGAAAACATATTGCAAACTCTGTTTGTTTTTTTTGTACCCACAGTCTGCTTTAAAGTATCTAATAAAAGTAGATAATTTCAATAAATAATTAATAAGTAGAAGTACTTCTAACCTTTCCTGATGTAAAGCACTGACTTAGTTGACTTCTGGTAGTTTTCCACTGAGACCCAGTTAAGAAAAACGGATTTTTCGCCAATATTGGGTCAACTTCTGGATCTACAAATAAATCGTTCTTCTCAAAATGATAAAAATCTTTCATTATAATGTTTTTAGCAATTTCTGGATCCCTTATTAGAAGAATTGGTTGGCGAATTTTATACATCCCAACGTAAGGTAGATCTTTGTATATACTAAAAAAAGAAATAATAAATATACTCATGGTTTGGATACACTTTTTAATACTCACTTGTATATATCTGTGAATATTTGACCAAGCGATCTTTTCAAAATGATTAGGTCTCCAACGTTTCCGAAAAAGGTAACCGGAGGATGAAAAGGAACATTTCGCCTTTTCCAATAATCATAAGTATTATTTAAAAAAATGTACAAAATTACTACTAAGCACACAACAATAACTGGTGCGAGAAACATGTTTACCGATAATATTTAATACTCTGTAAATCATGCCTTACATTGGCAAAGCTTAAATATAGAAGGAAACAAGGTCAAATATTTTGAGATAAAGTAGATACCGATAAATATTTAAACGCTGCCTATAAGCCAAGATTTACGTATATATATATATATATATACATAGGTAAATCATACCGAGTGTTTCGGAATTGCACGGCACTATTGTATTTATGTGTTCTCTAGCATAAAATAAACAAAAAAGTCCATATAAACATATGTCTCAAATTAATTTATTACTAAGATATTGGAGCATAAAGGTATTTATTTAACAATATAACATTCAAAGGAACTGTTCCATGTGACCACCGTTTTGTTGAATGCAGCATTCAGCACGACGAATCCATGCTTCTTTGGCACTTCGTATAGCATCAGGACGATTCTTGATAGTTGCTGCGGCTTCCACGATCCCATTCCTAAGCTCCTCTTACCATATACTTCATCCAGTCCCCCAAAAAATCTAACGGCGTCAGATGGGGAGATCGTAGTGACCATTGAACAGGTCCGTTTCGACCAACTCATCGGTTACCATATGTCGTGTTTAAATAATCAGCGACAACATGAGAATGGTCAGCTGGAGCACAGTCATGCATAAACGAAAGCCCATGCAAATCGTGGAATATCTTCTAGAAGCTCACGAAGATTGTTTTGCAACAAATGTAAATAAGATATTTCTGAAAGCCTAGGTTGCAAAAAGAAGGGGCCTACAGCTTTGGAAAAGGTAAAAATACACTTTAAACTCAACTTTACTTTTCAATAAAAAAATAACTAAAAGCGATCGTGATCTTATAATTCTTTTAAGAACTTCTCTAGTGTGTTCCATTTCCAACGGTGTACAATGTGCCATAAAAACCTTGATTACAACTTTACTAATTCGCGAAATTTTTGTATCGGGACACATGATGACGAAATCACAAATTTACAAATCTTACTTAAATTGCTGACCTCTGTTGCGTATTCACGGGCGACATATTTGCCTTATTTCTACAGTAGTAGTGTGTAAACGCATTTCTCGGTTAATGATGTCCAAAGCCTTCTTAATACGTTGAACTAGATCGTCCCCTTTTTCCGTTTCCGTGGCATATACATGCGAGTCCTTTGGCGCTTCCGCAGACGTAAAAATCTAACGAATTTAGGTCTGGGGAATGTGAAGACCATAGAATAGGACCATCTCTCCTAATCCGTGAATTTGGGAACACATAATTAAGGTACTCCCTGACGGTTAATCTCCAGTGCGCAGGACAACCGTTATTTTGAAAAACAATAGGCCTGTATTCATTGAAGATTGCCAACTCAGCTAATAATTCAGGCAAATCCCCGTTGAGATTATGACTGTAACAGAATGAGAAGAGCGGCGTGAGGCGTTACGCGGAGACAGTCAGATCTCCACTAAAAAAAAAAGTGGGTCCGTGGCACGCGTTTGTCGAGCCAGTTTAGGGAATACCCAAGGAAAAATAGAGACAGATGTTGATTTCTCCTGCCCAGAAGGGATATAACAGTTTCTACCCGTTTCGCGCGTGTTATTTACGCAAAAATAAGTTTTCATCACAAATATGTACACATATTTTTAGTGACTTAGTGAAGTTGTAATGAAGGCTTTTATGGCATTTCATACCGTTGGAATACACTAGAGTGTTTAAAGGAATTAGAAGATCACGATCACTTTTAGTTATTTTTTTATTGCAATGTAAAGTTGAGTTTAAAGTTTTGCAAGAACTGAATTAATAAAATGAAATGTACATGTTATTTGCAAAAAATTTTGAATTTGGCTGACCACACAACAGTACACATTAAAATTAAACTTAAATTTGGAGGTGTATTTATAACTTTTCTTAGATTTAAGTTTACATGCCGAATTTTGGGATTTTGCAAAATAAAAATTCGAAAAAAACTCGTAGGACTAATATTGAGTTATTGGGCTTTATGAGACAGCAAATGAGGCCTTCTTTGGACCAATTTAATTTGACAAACAAACTATGCACCAAACAGCTTGTATATAACAGCCTCGTATCATTCATGTAGATTGATCAGAAGATCTAGATGTGTCATATGCACCTAATCTCACCACACAAATAATATTGACTTATGTGTGAATGATGCAAGGATGTGGTAAGACAAAGAACAATTATAATGCAGAATTGCGTAAATTAAAACATGAAAATGTTAACTGACAGGTATTATGTGCTAGCTACCCATAGGCATATATATTATGCAGAAACATATCTTTATATGTATATATAATCGTTTGTGCGTCTGTAGTGATCGTGTAACTTCTGAATGACTTGACCGATTGAGGTCATATTTACAAAATGTATATGTTTTGTCGAGATGATAGTTCATAGCTATGCTAGGATCCGATAGGTGGCGCTGTAGTCAAGTTATTAACAAATTCATTTTAATTACTGTCCATTGGCAGAGCACTCTTGTAGCTTTAAAATGATGATATTTATTTCATTTTAAGGTCATTGCAACGATGGTTTATTCACTTTTAGCAAAAATACGTCATGTAACTTTAATACCGTTTTCTGCAAATTCAATTAGTAATTGAAAAAAAATAAAATATGTCTGTACTAGGCCCCTTTATTGTGAACAACTCTACCAAAAATTGTGTCCATCTAATACGTCGTTTCGAGAAGTATAATTTTATAAGAACATTGAATTTTTCAGAAAAATGGTAATAAGTCGAAAACCTTAAATTTTAGGCCTATACAATCTTACAACTTTTTGACTAAGAATTATACGAGGAATACAAAAATGTAATAATAAATAGGGTATTCCATTTAAAAAACTATAATTATGGTCAGCTACCAAGTTATAGAACACTATGTATAATACAAAATAATTTTAAATCGTGCCCCTAATAAGTGGCTAATATTGGAAGAAAACCGCATTAAAATATCTTTTCTCACAAAGTGATAATCTGCTTTCCCCGCGGAGATGACTATATGTATGTATATACTGTGGTGACCAAACATGCTTTTGGCGACCGGTAGGCACAAGTCGCCCACTTGAAATGTTCTACCGTAGCAGCAGTTTGGGTAGCACCACTGTTCGGAGACGTTCGGGTGTATCAGCGCGAAATGGATATGGTGCGATATCTGAAATACAGATGTCGCTGCTATTATGGGAAAGTAATATTTATAAATAATAAGATTGATATAAAGAAATCACTTCAAGCCTCATATATAAAGAATTCAAAGATGCCTTTACAAAGAATAACATACAAAGTAATATTGAAAAGTATTTATTACAAAGTAACATTCAAAGGGCTTTGTTTAGGGTTTGTCGGCGTTTTATGAGCAGTCGACTTGCTAGGTAGTCAAAGGTCTGGTCTCGCATATATGTCTGTGATTTCTCAACTTAATAATTTCATTAAGTTTGTTTTGCATTGAATTATAATCATAATTACGTGTTTATATTATTTTATCATCGGTTTATTCACATGTTTAGTTTTAAACTAAATAAATTTATGTTATCTTGTTACATAAATAAATAAATTGCTTTTGTTTATTTGTCGATTACTTATTATGTATATGTGAATCTGATGCTATATAATATTTGTATCAAGAGTATTCCGTTGGAGAAAATTCTCATATAATTCAAGAACACCATGAATAGTCAATAATTTTACTAAGAAATGTGCTGGTCATTAAAAACCTATGAAACATCACAATTACCACCAATTATTAAAAACATATTTTTATATTGCGTAGCGGAACTATATTGGTGGGAAGTTGATCATTGTTAAAATCATTAACTTTGTGCACAAATTAGGTACATATGGCTTGTGAATACTTTGCAGCAACGACTATATTTGATTTTGAAAATTAATCAGAAAATCAGTAAAAGCAAATATGGATTGATTTAGCGAATATACAATTTTACGGATATGCAAATGGCACGATTCCCCTGCGTTGTTGGTATGAGCGATTTTATATTAAAATCTGATGTGTTATCATTATGACAAATCGCGTAAGTAGTCGATCATGGTGAATTTTGTATTTGCTTTTATTTTTATAGATGGAAAATGCTTGTCATTCTGAAATGCGTATTTTATACAAAACAATGAATTGACAAATTGTCTCGCAAATGATTATAAAACCTTATTGGATTGTAATGTTAACAATATTTGTTAATCCAATGATAAGACATCACCACATCATCATTAGTAATCATTATTATTACGAGTATCGTAATTGTGTCGCTCATGATGAATTTCATTTTTGATATTGTTTTTTGAAAGGACTCATAGTCATTCTATAATGCATTTATTACACAAAATAATGAATTGACAAATTCCTCCAGAGCGCAATATTTTCATATATTATTAATGTGCTGTTAAAGAAACTATTTATTATTACATATATTTCTAAGTACATAATTAAACGTACTACTTCTGTTTAATATTTGTTTCTTCTAATTTCTAATAAATGGTAGGCGTATCTATTTGGCTCTAAAAAATTTTGTAGCGAGGGATGATTGACAGAGGTAATGTGGTGTACAAAAAAATCATAGGAAATCTTAAAACACCAACCAGTGGCGGCTGCTGCAGGGAGGGCAACGGGGCACTGCCCCCTGTGACAAATTTCTTTTCACAGATAAATTAATTATAAATACCTAATTTGTATGTAATTTTTCTGATTTGTTTGATAACAAATAATATGTTTTCGGAAGTAACAGTCCGTCATTTCAGCGCGTTTAAAAATCGCAGTCTGACGTAGGCTGCGTGGCATCTCGCGCGACTGACCCGTTTGTATTAGAAATCGAGCGATGAAACTGGCGCGGGTAGCGCGCGTATATATGTAGGCGGCGGGGCACTACTCTATAGTGCCGGGTCCGGGTGGCGGACGGCGGTCCAGCTCTATATTACAGCGGTGAGTGTATGTTGTAATTTCTATCGGTGCAAATGCAACTATGAATTGCGTTAGTAACATTAAGACAGAATTAAAAAATCTTGGTCTCCCTAGACCAGATTTATTGATTAAACTAGAAGATCACAATTTGAAAACTAATAAAACCGTGACGAGAAAATTCAACATTGTAGAGTTACAGTTTATCAGACTGGTTGTGTGGGTGTAATGTGCAAAATGCCTTTTTCTATTTCGGTGCTATAAAGTTCACTTTACGACATCCGTTTTGGTTGCAAAAGTATTTCTTTATCGCACGCTAATTTTGTTGTTTTGACGTTGGTAACAAAAAAAAATGGAACCAAATTATATTTAAATGTCCAAATGTAAGCCTTTAATGTAACAAACATGTGCAATAGAAGTTGTACAAAGAATAAAAAGCACACATGCTAACATTTTATTTACTAATTAACAATATAAATAGTTAAGCAGAGTTGGATGATAAGTTTTCTGATGCTACTATTGTAATTTACTTCCAAGGTTCAACTCGGTTCAATAGTAGTACAACTGTTATAGAAGTTTGTTTTTGATAATATGTCGAGACTATGTTGGCGAAAGATTTTGTAAATTGTGTTCTGCTATTTTGCGAATGTCTGGGGGCGTGCAATTATTTATTTCGTCCTTTTTGTTGATAATTTGAAATAATTTATTGCATAAATCAGTCTGAATTTTAGTGATAATTATATATAACACCGCCTATATTCAAATATTTAAAATGTTCACGAAGTTGGCTGAAGACAAGGCAAAGCCTTCATCGACATTCCGAAGACGTCCGAACACAAACGAAGTTGGCCGAAGACAAGGCAAGGCCTTCACCGATATTCCGAAGACGTCCAAACACATACGAAGTTTGCCGAAGCCAAGGCAAGGCCTTCACCGACATTCCGAAGACGTCCGAATCCATACGAAGTTGGCCGAAGTCAAAGTAAGACCACTACTGACATTCCGAAGACGTCCGAACACAAACGAAGTTGGCCGAAGACAAGGCAAGGCCTTCACCGATATTCCGAAGACGTCCAAACACATACGAAGTTTGCCGAAGCCAAGGCAAGGCCTTCACCGACATTCCGAAGACGTCCGAATCCATACGAAGGTGGCTGAAGTCAAAGCAAGGCCACATTTCGGATGAGGAAATAAAAGAAATTGTTGACCATGTTCTGTTCAATACAATGCGCGATATGCAAGCTTTGAGAATGTTAGTGGACAAAAATTTCTTGCATTTTTTAACAAAAATATGTCACAGCCCACAGACGCCAAGTTATAAACAGTCAAATGTTCACACTTCCAAAGAAAGATCTACTTGGCTGACTGCTATGGCAGGGCCTGGTCACGGGCTTTACCAATTTTGAATTTTATTTTAGTTCCTATTACAA
Source organism: Amphimallon solstitiale (assembly GCA_963170755.1). NCBI lineage: Eukaryota > Metazoa > Arthropoda > Insecta > Coleoptera > Scarabaeidae > Amphimallon > Amphimallon solstitiale. The sequence goes on from OY720679.1 coordinate 82,228,852, forward strand.
ACACTAAGCGCTAGTAGATGATATACGAAATTTACCGAATACGAATTGTCATAACGGAACATAAAAGCCATAAAAGAGTTTCATTGGTTATTTAGACTTGCTGTAAGTTGTGAGGAACTATGGTCGTAGCAAGTATTCTGTGATCACGTGTACCTACTGATAGCACTTCACCGAAAGACAGATTTCTTTCCTTATTTGGATGAATACGTAAGTGTAAATATTGCGCAAATGTAAAGAATTATTGTTTTGTATGTATTTACAAAATCAACAATGTGCAGATATATAATCAGTGGGTTGAAAGAATTGTGATCCATCCCTTAAAAGGACCAATCCTGCTAAAGTGTATAAAAAACATCGGATTTGCGAAATCGGTACATTATATTAACTCAATATTATATGTATGTAATTTATAAGCAAACACTTTGCTGAACATGTGTATGATTGTGTCCTCAATAAAATAATTAAGTAAAAACAATTTATATACATATTTAAGTACAATAATGATTATATATTTAACAGACTAACAGCAACAGATAAGCATTATTTAATTATAAAAATAAGGATATAACGCTACTATTACTATTAACAAAAGGTACATCTGTATAATATTTTGTACAAAATATATCTATTTTTATTTTCTTTAATGTATGTTATGTATCGTGTAATATACAATAATTACTAATTTTTTGAATTTTAATTTTTTCATTCCCTATGTGTATATATTTTATTTTATATATTGATTTATTGGTATTTACGAAGTTCATTCAATGATTAACATGTTGCAATTTGAATATGAATTGTTCATGTTAATCATTGTATAACTTTTGTAATGTTCAATGAATCTGTATATTATCAAAGATATATTATACTACCATATACTTAATTTTAGATTTGTATTTTCGCGCGGTTTTGTGACGTAAGAGTCATAGTTCGTATTACAACCACTGCGCGCTGTCAAGAGTTCCTTGAAAAGTATTAAGAGTGGCCTATATTGTTAATTTTTATATCTTTGCTGCTATGCTTTTCAATAAAGTTAAAACTAGGAAACAATGTGGACCAAGCACAATAAACCTCTGGCTGCAGTATGCAATATGTCAATTAATCATTTATTATAATAATAAAACTATTTTGAAAACATACATGTTGTTGAACCAACCCAGGTTAATGAAATAAAAAAAAATTGTTTCCTAAAAACGAATAAAACTTGTTTTATTTAATAATCAATCAATTAATAATCACCGAACAACAATTTTCCAACATTAATTCAATTAAAATATATTTAACCAAGTTTATGTAATTATGAATATAAATTTTAGGAACAAAAACAATAATACCTATTCAACTTTGGAGTTTAGATTATATTTATTGCAAGATGGATATGCAACCAAAGTTGTAGCACATATCGAAAATTGCCTGAAGAAGTGTTTATCACCAACACAAGCATACACATACAATTGTGTACAACATACAAGGCAGGGAAATAACCAGGTATTTTAAATTTCGGAAGAAAACGCTTCTTATGCCGCATTTATAACAAATATATAGAAGTAAAAAAGTCCATATCTCCGTCAGTAATCCATCCGTCAATAATTATTACTTATATGTAGAAATTTAATTACATTCATTTATTTTAAGAACGTTTTGTAATTGCATTTGTGATAAAGTAATTGTTTTCAAAAGACGAGTGTTTAATGTAATACAATTAATTTAAAATTTATACACTATACTATATAACCCCTTAAATACAACATGAATATATACCAAGACGAGATTTCCAGTGGAAGTTTTTTCTGTCGAGTTATTATTCTTTGGGATTTTTGGTGTTAGTGGTCATTTAAAGATTTCATTTATTTTACTAAAGAATCATAGTTGTATATACATTTAATTATGGGTAATGTTATAAATTAAACAACTATGTATATGAAACCTTGAAATTGATTGAAAGCTTAAATCAGACAAAAATAGCTCTTTCAATTTTGTCATGTATTTGGATTCAGTGAGTAAAAAACAATTAATGTATTTCGCATTTCTTTGTTTGTGTACGGCATTTTCCTATTGATCTTTCTAAGGCTGCTAGAATAAATATAAGGCCCAGTAAAAATAAGAAAGTAAATGGTATCAAGCAAGAATTGAAACGTCTTATAAAAATTTGTAGTACAGCATTGGATAGAAGAGCAAAAGTGATACTGGGAATATGCTTTAGTTTTTCTCAGTGAGTTCAAATAAAGGTGTTAGAGTTAATAGAATGAAATGGGAATTTTCCCTTTGTTTAAAGGAATTTATTAAAATGAATGCCGCATGTCATTTGTCACAGATATATATTTTCTCCGGGTCCATAACAAGCACAAAATTGATCAACTGTTCCAAATTTAAATCTACCTTCATAATATATTCTAAATTAAAAATTAAGAACACCGATTAATGAGGTTTTATAAATGTCTATTGTTTAGGAACATTAAAAAATACTTAATCATAATCACAATACTTTTTTTTTAAAAAAAATATGAATACAAGGACAGAAATAATCTTTTGACAGCATGCTTGAGACGAATAATATGTAAATTTGTTCGCTTTAAAGAATAACATATATAACGTCATTATATGACTCAATAAGTTACATCACAAGTATGTCCGCACTCTATTTGCGGTATAAAATAAAATATAAACTTAAATTTTGTAACATTCAACTACAAACGTTTATAATATAACAACATATTTCTACATTGCGTATCAATCAGCAGTATGGATCAATACCACTAAACAATGAAACCTACCGTTTGCCCAACCAAGTGTAGCGTCAATTGTTCTACAGATGGCGCTACTGTATATAGTCACGTATACATTTAAGTTAAATGAGAATATGAAAAGAATTGAAATGTTTTAAAATGCATTACGTGATAGTTGCCAGATAGATATATGAGATTGCGGTTGTCGTTAAAAATACAATGCCTTATAGGCGGGTATTGCCGATAATACCGCGTAATTTTTGTAGTCGGGACTGCGTACGCGCATCCCGATAATATCCTATAATAAATTTAAACATTAGTAATATTGTAGGGCAGCATATTACGAAATTACCGACTAGAGGTTGAGCGGTGATTTTTCAATGTCCGTGATTACAATAACAATTATTTAAAAATATTAGTGATAATTAAACGTGATTGTGATTATATATACAACGTGTCTCAGATAACATTTCCAGGATGGACATACAGATTTTGTTAACTTAGATGAATTATTCCTAAAGACGCGAAATTATACGATATTTTCCAATTTCCATGTATTTCAGGACTTATAGCAAGAAAAAGAAAAATGCCAAATTTCTTTTTCGTGTAATAACTTTTTGTTTTAGTAGACACATAATTTATATTTGTACTTTCTTCTTGAGGCACTTTTTTTAGTTTTAACCTTTAACTTAAATTTTTCTTAGGAACGTCAACTGGGCTTTGAAAGAACTGAACATGTTTTTCATCCTCTTTACAATGATATAACATAATATGTGCTATTTATTTTTAAAAACAACAAAGATAATTTAAAAAATATATTTTCCTTAAACACTCAACAATAAATAGGCCGTGATACATGAAAACACAATCGAATTTAATGTCACAAAAATTATTCTGTCCAGAGTATTTTTGCGCCAAATCTTCATAACAAATACTGAAAAATTTGATATTTTGAGTTGTTATATCTTTGATCATAAAAACAGTGTAGACGCTGAAAGGATGCACTTGAGGCTTTTGCATTGCGATTGCATTAATTTAGCACAGAAGAAGAAGACATGCGCAACACTGGCAGCAGAGTTTAATTCGTTGCCAGAAACTTCAAAGGTAACCCACAAGCAATTTATATTTATTACTTCTTATCTATTATATAATTTATGTGTATAGAGAACAGCTGATCAATTAAAAAAATGCTGGGAAAATGTAAAAGCCCGAAGAAAGAAAGAACTAACTGATGCCAAACAGGAAATTTTTAAAACTGGTGGTGGGGAAACGCAAGGTCTCCCTGCAGAAGATCCCTCTGTAGATAATGTCTTGAATGATGTTGACATTGAAATAAAAGACGCTCTGGATTCTGATACATATATACACTCCACTGCATGAAATTAACGCATCAACTGCAGCTACAAACAATTCATGTTGAAGAAGGTACTGCATTTTATATGCCCAAATTAAAGTTGTTTTTAGAATAATTTATTATTTGTAGAATTACTTGACTGGACAGTTATACAACCAGAAACAGAATTTCATAACAAGGAGACGCCATTTAAAAATAAATCGTTTTTGTCGAGAGGTACAGCCATAGAAAAGGAGTTGCAAGCTCGTTTAGACCGCAATACTGCTCTTCAACTACAAGATGAAGAACTTCATGCTCTCAAGATGGAAGAACAACAGCTCAAAGTAAAAGAGCAAAAAATGAAATTGAGAGAAGCTGAATTGCGAAAATTAATTTTGGAGGAACAATTTCACCAAGAAATTTTAAAAACTGAATTGTTAAGGAAAGAAAAGAAATAAAAAAAAATTCTATACAGTTTTTTATTTATACTATAACTTCCAATGTTGCTTATCAATTAAAATTTCTATTTATAAATGCAGCCCTAATTATGTTGCCTCGGACATGTTGTTATCTTGGTGGTGGAACTGGCACAATCCTTTCCACGGCATCGTCATACTCAATATATTCATGTGCTGCAAGTGCAATATTGTGTAGGATTGCTGTTGCCGCAATAATTCTTGTTGCGGCACGAACTTGATAATTTAAGGGCACATGTATGCAGCGAAATCTGCTTTTCCACATTCCTAATGTTCTTTCCAAAACATTACGTGTTCTCACATGTGCTGCATTATAGCGAATTTCCGCCTGTGTTTGTGGGTTTTCAACAGGAGTAAACATATGTCCTGTTTGCTGATAAGCACTATCACCTAGCAAAATCGCTGGTAGCTACCCAGACTCAAATTTAAGTTTCACTGAACTGTTATTATATATTCGGCTGTCATGGGCAGAACCAGCGAATAACAATGTCCAATATTTCATAATGTGGGCCAACAATCACTTGCACATTTAATGACATCCAGCCCTTTCTGTTCCTATATATTTCTCCATTATCTCCACCAGGACTTTTTAATTCTATGTGAGTGCCATCAATGCAACCACTAACACCGGGAAAACCAGCAATTGCATAAAATAAATTATTATTTAACCTAATCTGCTCAGGGGTCCTTGGAAATTTAATATATCTATGGCAATTTCTTGCCAACTTTTCTGAAATTTCCTTAATTATTCTTGAAATGCTTGACTGGCTAATGTTTTGTATATCACCACATACTCTCTGTGAAAGTAATTCATATTCTATTCATCGAAGTCATATACTTATAAGAATATAATTAATTACCTGATAACTTCCTGTTGCATAAAATCGTAATGCTAGACAGAGTTTTAAAATAGGTGGTGCTGGACCACCTCTACGATCTTGTTCTCCCTGCATAAACACTAATGGAAATATTACGTTCAATACTGTGTCTTTAGAGAATCGATAACGCATCAGTAGCTCATTATTATTATATCTTTCTAAAGGGTTGTCGAAGTCACGCAGTCTGTTTCTGAAAATTGATTCTTTAAAATTGTATAAGATTATTTCACTCTTATAATACCTTGGTATAGCATTGTAAGGATTATCTTTTACATACTGAATAAATTCATTAAAATACTCATTTATACAGGGTGAGTCAACTACGCGGGTAAGGCCGGTTGTGCCTTTACGAGTAAAGATATTTCGAAGCGGTTTTTTTCTTGTGGTAGCTGTTCATTAGGGGCACATTTTAAAAATATTTTTTTTGTTTTATTTTTTTACAGTTACTAACTGCATGTGCAGGAAACTGGATTAAAATTAGATGACACGTTTTTGTATAAAAGTCATTTTTTTTAAATGGAACACCCTGTATATCAGTTCATTTTTGAATTGTTTATTAAATTTCGTGTCAGAAACATGCAAGACGTTAATACAGTAAAAGTGACTATTACAGAGTTATTGTCGTTTTTTGATATGCTTTTGTTAGTTTTTGCAAAAAAGTCAATTTTTTCAAATGGAACACCCTGTATATTATTTCATTTTTGAATTTCCTATTAAATTTCACATCAAAAACATGTAAGACGTTAATACTTTAAAAGTGACTATTACTGAGCTATTGTCTGTTTTTGGATACAATTTTGTCAGTACTATACTATATTAATTAAAACCTCAAAACTGACAAAATTATATAAAAAAGAGACAATAGCTCAGTAATAGTCACTTTTAAAGTATTAACGTCTTACATGTTTTTGATGTGAAATTTATTAAGTAATTCAAAAATGAAATAATATACAGGGTGTTCCATTTGAATAAATTGACTTTTTTGCAAAAACTAACAAAAGCATTTCAAAAAACGACAATAACTCTGTAATAGTCACTTTTAAAATATTAACGTTTTACATATTTCTGACATGAAATTTAATAAACAATTCAAAAATGAACTGATATACAGTTTCCTGCACATGCAGTTAGTAACTGTAAAAAAATAAAACATGCTTCTATTAGGACCTCTTATTGTAAACAAAACTGGAAAAATTTTTGTTCATCTAATACGTCGTTTTCGAGAAATATAATTTTATACAAACATTGAATTTTTCAGAAAAATAGGAATAAGTCAAAAGTTTACACTTTTTGACTAAAAATTATACGGGGAATTCAAAAATGCAATAATATATAGGGTGTTCTATTAAAAAAAACTATAACTATGGGTAGCCACCAAGTTATGGAACACTCTGTATAATAATACAAAATATTTTTAAAATGTGCTCCTAATGAACAGCTATCACAAGGAAAAAACCGCTTCGAAATATCTTTACTCATAAAGGCATAATCGGCCTTACCCGCTTAGATGACTCACCCTGTATATTCATTCATTTTTCAATCAACTATTTTAAAGTAAATAATTTGTTTTAAACAGCAAAATAAATAAAAACAAATACTTTTCTTCGACTCAAGTGCAGGTCCGCCTACATTTCACATTTACTCAGATTTGACGCTCAAGTCGAGCGTCCACTCAGGGATTTTTCGATTTTGAATACCACTTAGGTACACACATTACTGTGATTTTAAATTAAATGTTCAAAATGAGCAGCCTCAACCTCTCGGAAATAAAACAACCGATTGCAAAATAATGATGTAATTATCCTACCCGTGAAATTCGGCGTCCAAATACTTTTCAAATGAGAGGTCATTCGACCCCCTGTGCCATTTCAAAAATTTTAAGTTGATATAGCCTACAGCGCCATCTGTGAAAATATTAAATATGTTAAAATGAGACTTCAATGCTTTATTCCACTTCGTTTAAAAGTAGGGGGGGTGTTAATTGAACAAGTGATCCTGAAAGACATGAATAGTATTGGGGCTTGGGAAAACTTGCGTAGTTCTGAAGAATAAGTCTGTCTGCTTTTTCTTACATCAGCGTGTGTCAATTTTCATTAGCCATAGGCGATCAATTCATGCAATACGTGACAACGTGGCACCCCTACTTTCCTCTCCAATGCCAGCACATGCTCGAAAATACAAGTTAGCAGTAACTATTGGACCACTGACTTGGGTGTTTGTAATGCGTTCAGAAATAATATTTACGAGTTGCAAGGATTTATTTTTCTTTTTTCTTTCAGTAAATGCAGAGAATTATTAAGCTGCGTTCACGCTGCATGACACAAACAAAAGCGTAATTCTAATAAAATTAAAAATAAGGTAAACAAAAAAGGATTCTGAAAATAATAATAAACTACTAGATCAGGAGATCGCGGCGGCCATTTGATGTTTCCCGTTCCAGTAATAAGACGGCTTTTATTGCAGACTAGAACGCAACGTGTTCGCAGCTAAACATTGAATGTAAAATCTGGTGAGGAGAAGTGGGAAGATCGGAGAAAATCGTTGTGATGTCGATTGTTGCCGGGATTGGTGACGGACAGTAGGGGTGCCACGTTGCCACGTATTACTTGTATACGTATAAATCGGACGCAAACATTGAATCCCTGTACCTAATAAAAATTGACACATACGGTATGTTTTAAGTGGGATTTATCTATATACGTAATGGGTGCCTGTAATTAGCATCTTCGAAACATTTTTCTTCGTTTTGTTCTATGGCAAATGCCGTGCCTATATATTCAATTTTCAAAATAAAGATTACTTTAGAATCATACGTATGACCATGCTTATATGTAATTATAACATTCCCAATATGCTGAAATAACATTAATAACATCTAATTTAGAATTCATATTATGTTAAAGTTGATTAGTTTAGGAAGATAATTTTCAAAATCACTGCTAGAAAACTTTTTAAACTGCACCTTTGGGATTCTAGGGTAAAATTTGATAATTAATTTGAATTCTCGCAGGTGTGGAAACTGTAAAACGTAACAAATCGCTAAAATGCAAATGGCGTCAGCGTAAATTACAATTATATAAATGTATGTGCAGATCTCTTTCGCAAAAAAATATTTTGAAATCAATTTTCTAATTCTAAAGAAATAAAATTCAAGGTACTAAAGTTTTGGTCAACCGCATTTCTTAAATGCCCATTACAACCATTAGGTTTAATGTCATAAAAATACCGAAGTCGAAAGTAATATACGTGATAGGTACAAAAATTTATATTCACACACACCTGAATGTTAAATTTAATTGATGAAAGTAATGACGAATCGACATTGACTAATGTGCAGTAACATTTAATATTATTCTTATGACTTCACAAGTTCGGTATGTATATACTGTTTTACTGTACATGTGACTATACTATTTACGTATTATTTTACAAAAAAATGAGGTGTGGCCACCACACGACTTTCTTATACGTGTATGCGTTTCAAATTATACAAAAGTTGTTCTAAACTAAGATTTAAATACTTTTCTCTTCTGAAAAAATGAACAAAACCCTACTGTACTACTTCCATTCTCTTAATAAATCTCTATAGGATGCATACTTGGCGAGATATTCGAAAGAAAGTGCTACTCGGTAAGAGTAAAAGTGTTACTTCCTGTCCGAATTTTGAAATTTTTTTTAAACAAAAGATATTGAAAATTAAGTTTTGAATACTTTTATACTCTTGATAAATATATATAGAAACCACAATTTACGACATATTTGCAAAAAATCGCTATGCGGTAAGAGTAAAAGTGTTACTTCCGGTCCGAATTTTGAATTTTTTTTATACAAAAGGTATTGGAAATTAAGTCCTAAAAACTTTTATACTCATAACGTACCTGTCTAAAAAGCATGGCTTGCGAAATATTCGCAAAAAACTGATTTTCGATAAGAGTAAAAAAAAAGTAGGTCTACTTCCGGTAGAAATTTCGAAAAACTTTTTTAATAAAATTCTTCTCAAATTTAATTTCGAGTACATATGAATTCTTCATAAATTTGCTTAAACTTAGTAGTTGACTTCAATTTTTTCACAGAAGTAAACTAGTATTTCCGATTTTACTGAAAAACTAATCAGATCTCAAGAGGGAGATTATATACGTAAATACAAAATTTGGAATTGATATCTGTAGCGGTTCGACCGCTATCGTGGTCACACACAGAGAGAAGCACAGACATTTTTTAAAAACCACTTTTTTGGTATCAGGAGACTTCAAAACGTGGACATCTACAAAAATCTCGAGGTCGAAAATTTTCGTCATCACAATACTTCCTTATACCGTACTACGTATAAGAAAGTAAAAATAACATAATATGAATACGAATCCAGGAAATGGAAGACAAAAGACTCAACGTGTTTGATGTTCATCTACTTACCAATAGAATAGTTTTTGTAAATTATAACATATTTTTTTTGGGTAACCAATGGCGTTACATTTTCGTAACGGCATGATTTGCCATTTAGACTTCTTTTTAGAACATATGCTTTTATATTGATAGAAATTCTAAATGATGTCTATATTAAAATTATTGATTATATCTGCGAATGTTTGTAAATGCAGAAGAGCGATAACGTATTAGTAGAGTCCGGATTTCTAGGAACGTAAAAGTTGAAAAATGGGATCCTATAATAGGATCGAAAAAACTCAAAATAGGACAATTTCTGAAACATAAGTAAAATATGAAATAAAATACATAATAACGTATAATTAGGGAGAAAATAATTTTTACGTAATCGTGTTTTCTTTGGGTATGTGCCTACCACAATATTTTGCTAAAAATTCCTTAAATTCTGGACATTTCAATATGTTCCATGAAATATTGGAAGCTTAAAGAGCATTACATAGATCAGTATTAAACTGATTTCTCGCATTATTTGAATTAAGAGTATTAAGGATTGTCTTTCAGGCAGCTTAACAGAATTTTAGTGAACTCTCGATTTTTTATGCTGTTCCAGATGTGATATTTTTTTTACATATTAACTACAATATAAAGAGGTACTAAATAAACAATAAACAGAAAAGAAGTACATACTTACACTTTTCACGCGAGATTTACAAAACAACATTTGCTTTTTGGAATCACATATTTCAAAGCATCCAGTTTCAAAGCTGTTGCCAATTCTATTGAGCTAAACCCTCACTTTATTTTCAAAACAACTTTTTTCTTTAGGCTGACATTTAGGTTATGTCAGCCTTGTCGTATATATACTCCAGTCGCGGCTGGTGAGTTCATTTAGGTGGGGCAATTACATAGACAAGACTGATTCGTTTATTATCGGTGATATGCTTGGCACCTGGGAAAATATCACCGATAATAATCGAATCAGTCGGTTACCAATAGAACTCGGATCCTGACGAAATGACAGAACATAAATATTTAAACAACTTTTTGTATTTTGATATTAATATTTGATCTGAACTGGAGATAAAATCGTGAAAATAGGATAAATTAGGACGTTACCTCAGTTTTAGGACATATAAGCGCACTTTACGATTATAGGACTTCAAATTTCTTCAAAATGTGTTCATGGGTCTTAAATCTAAAAGAAAAGGCATTTTTCCTACAATCCGGACACAACCTATTAGGGACCGGCAGTCAGGGGTACATTGCAGGACTGGACTTAAATGAAATACGCAATTCTGAATTGGGTGCAGTAATGGCGGTAATGCAATAAAAGCAGTACATTATGTACCTGGTAAACCTCGTTTATCCGGCCCTCGTTGATCCGGATCAGACTTGTAGACTTCTTTAATTTATTTAATGTTCACACAGATAATAATTTTTTAAGATTCGGCTAAGGATTTCAAAAAAAGCACAGATAGGTTAACTGCTATGGCTTGTAGCAATGCATCAGGGAAAAATAAGTTTCCTCCTGTCATTATAGGGAAAACTAAGAATATCCGAGCGCTAAAAAATGTGAACCACAATACGTTGCCAGTGGTATACCGACCACAAAAAAGTGCGTAAATTGGTTTTTCGATAACTTTGTTCCTGAAGTTCGAAAATTTCTGAAAGAAAATAGTTTACTAGAAAAAGCTATTTTACTGATCGACAATGCTCTGTCTCATCCGGGATAACAAGAACTCGTGACTGTGTTATTAATTTGTTGAAATCAACAAATATCAAAGACGTTATTTACATAATTGCTGACGCTTGGGATTGAATCACAAAAAGTTCTTTGAAACAGTTATGGGAAAAACTGTGGTCAGCTATTTGTGCTACAAACGAAATGGCAAGCGATTATTTGGTGCCAGTGTCTGCAGACGACCTTGAGTGACTGGCTGAAAGATAACAATGACGGTGGCTACGGCACTATGACGGAAGAAGAAATTATAGCGACATGCACATCTACAGCAGACAGTGAGGAAGAACATGATGTGGACAAACAGGGAGCGATCACAGCGGTGGACGTATGTACTTAGAGCGTTAGCCCGACACCACTCCAGTCGAACTATTAATTATAAACCGTTTGCAAGATCGTGCTTCATTTAAATGCCACATGTGTTTGAGACACAAGACAGTGGAACAATTCTTTGTAAAGAAATTATGTGAAAAGTTATTTTTATATTTTTTACTGCCTTGTAAACAGTTCTATATAATTTTGTTACAAAACGCAAACGTATATGCACATATGTACGTGTTGAGATACACAGCATACACTTAGATGTCATTACCAACAGCGAACGCACAGACACGTGTTTAGGCGTTTGAGGCCTCTTCAGTGTACGTGGTACTGTTGGCAATGATCCACAACTAAAATCGTGTCCTATGTCCGTTGAACCGCAATTTGCCCGTGAGAATATCTCAGCGACATTTGCCATCCAAGCGCGACACCTAAGTGTATGCTGTGTATCTCAACACGTACATATGTGCATATACGTTTACGTATAAATGTATATATGTATACATGTGATAGTATTATCCGTTAATGTACGTTACACATTCAAGTATTTCATATCCTATTTATCTGTGATATGGTGGTGCCACCTATTGGCCTTATATGTGGAGATACACATTTAGCATACAGGTTTTGTCTTTAGCACAGTGTGCAAGATGAAACTGTTGTGTTAGGTGTCGCGCTTGGATGGCAGATGTCACTGAGATATTCTCACGGGCACTTAGCGGTTCAACGGATATAGGACACGATTTTAGTTGTGGATCATTGCCAACAGCACCACGTACACTGAAGAGGCCGAAACACGTATCTGTGCGTTCGATGTTTGTAATAACACCTAAGTGTATGCTGTGTATCCCAACTCGTACATATGTGCATATACCTACGTTTACGTATAAATGTATATATGTATTACTTGTGATAGTATTATCCGTTAATGTACGTTACACATTCAAGTATTTCATATCCTATTTATTTGTTAATTATCATATTCTAAACGAAACCAAAAAATTTTTGTTTAGCAACTCTTTCGTCTTGTAGAATTTAAATTTTTGTTATGTTTGTTATGCAACTTGCTTAGACAAAGATTGTTTGGAATTTTGAAATACGCGCTCCACTACCTAAAGCAGTAACGTTTATACAGCATGTGTCAATTTTCATTAGCCATAGTCGATTAATTCATGCAATACGTGACAACATGGCACCCCTACTTTCCTTTTCAATGCGAGCGCGACCGATACAAGCTCAAGTTATAGCAGTAACTGTTGGACCATTGACTTGGGTGTTCGTAATGCGTTCAGAAATAATATTTACGCGTTGCAAGGATTTGTTTTTCTTTTTCCTTTCAGTAAATGCAGAGAATTATTAAGCTGCGTTCACGTTGCATGACACAAACAAAAGCGTAATTCTAATAAAATTAAAAATAAGGTAAATAAAAAAGGATTCTGAAAATAATATTAAACTAGTAGATCAGGAGATCGCGGCGGCCATTTGATGTTTCCTGTTCCAGTAATAAGACGGCTTTTATGGCAGACTAGATCGCAACGTGTTCGCAGCTAAAGATTGAATGTAAAAACTGGTGGGGAGATCGGAGAAAATCGTTGTAATGTCGATTGTTGCCGGGATTGGTGACGGAGAGTAGGGGTGACACACTTGCCAGGTATTATTTGTATACGTATAAATCGCACGTAAACATTGAATCCCTATACCTAATGAAAATTGACACATACGGTATATCAAGGGTTGGTAATATTGTTTTTAGGGCTCTATAGTTACTTCTCTAACTTTACCAATGCCAATATGTAATAATGTTATCAGATTAGGTGCGGTTATGTATAAATGAATACAAGTTTGGTTTATTGAGTTTGTTTAAGAATTTTATTCATGCTCACCTAAAAGGTGGTCTAGAACGTAAAGAAAGTTTACTGATAGTAGTTTCAGACAGAAATATATATTTTTAACATTAAATAGATGTGGCTATAGTCAACAAGTTTGATGGAAGAAACTTCCAGCAATGGAAATTTGAGTTAACCTGCGCACCTAAAGCTAAGAGTGCATCTGACTCAGCAAATAAGCTAGAGATTGATCCTGTAAACGCGAAACAATAAAAGAGGTGGAACAATGGGAGAGGAGTGATACTATGACAATGTTCACATTAACAGCGGCTATGGAATTAACCCAGAATACTGTAATTGAAAACTGTATAATCTCAAAAGAAATACTAGACACATTCAATTCGATCTATGAACAAAAAACAGAAACTAGGAAAATATTATTTCATGAAAGATTTCATCAACAAACATTTTGTCTAGGAATTATATTCATATTGCGTTTACTGTGTCTAGGAATTTTATTCATCCTTCCCTAAAAAATATACGTGTTTCAGAATTAAAAAAAAATACGGAGTAGTTGTAAATAAATAATATAAATTGCGTAGGATCCAGTGTGTTTCATCTAAGCTAAATGATCAGCATTATAGTTGAACATACGTAGACAACAGGGGGAATCTGCATTCTATTGTGATGTTCATAATGTGACAATTCGTCACTGATATTTAATTCCCTCACCGCGTTGCTTGTCTTTTTATTCTCACAAAACTTGCTGTTTATGCCAGTGTAATATTAAAAAGTTTAGCTAACTTCCAGGGCACTTCGAACTCTTTCATAGTTTAGCGAAAACATTTGGTTAATCATTGTCTTTTCTAAAACCTGTCTGATATTCTCCTGGTTGTGATTCAGCTATCTTTATTACTGATTAGAACATTTTCAAATGTGGTCTACGATAAAGTTTTCCAAATGATTGTCATTACTTCGTAACCAACTAGTATTTTGAACGATATAATTTATAAATTACACAGTTAAGACATCCTTGATGATAAGCATTAATTTATTAAAATGGAAAATAATTATATAACAAATAATTAATACGATTACATACAAAATTTGCTATGACTTCCTACATAAAATATTAATTTCACAGATGTGTGATAATTAATATAAAGAGAAAAATAGAAACCAACCTTTGAGAGTTTCTTTAAGAAATTATGAAGTCAATTTGGTATTACTCTAATAACAATATTCTTCTCAGATGTAATTCTGTTTGATGTTATTTAGTATGTTTTATGTCACCTGACCTTTGCCAAGTAGCATGAGGTAATAGGTCAAACCATCTGACTTTCCCCCAACGGGTACAGTATTCTTCGCAGTAGTGGAATAGATTTACTATTTCGCAGTATTGTTGCATAAAAGAATATTACATCTTGAAGTAGGTACATTTACAAGCGGCGATTTTGTTATAATATCTAATTTTAGGAATGTTTTATTTTAATGAACGCAATTCTAATAAATATTTAAAAGTTTACAAAACCAATGGAATCTTTTAATGAGGATAACGTCTAAATATAGTTTTATTTTACATAATTGGATTGATGAGAATCGTGAGTTTAATATTACAATATTTCAATTTTTTTTACAGATTTGTGTCTATTGCCATCATATTGTTGAATAAAAGTGAATTACGTGTGCTCATTGAAAATACTAACTTAAATATTTACTGTAATGTGAAGTTTAACTTTAACGTCATTGATTTACTCATTGAACGCATTTATTGATGTAGCACATTTCAGTATGTAACAACGACCTGCCATCAGAAGTATATAGAGAATTAAAGAAAATTACAAAGTTTTTAATCAAAGGTTCCGATACGATGTTTGCAATATTAATATGTATTGCAATCAGAGCTGGGCGATAAGGATTACAAGTGTAATTGATTGTTTTAATCGCAATTCAAAAATTTTTGAAATTAGGATTACTGTAATCGTTAATCGATGGAACTTAGATTACGATTGCAGTAATCGCAATTTCGAAAAATTTCTAACTACAATTACAGTAATAGTAATCGAAATGTCTTTGATGAACGATTACAGTAATCTAAACAAGATATTTTGAAAATAACGATTTTCTAAGTAATCGTAATCGAAGCTGATCAAAAAATGTCGGAGAGCTAAACGCGGCTCAATTAAACTGGTACGCGTTATATATGAAGGCAATAATTATCCGAATAAGAATAAGAAAAAAACAAAAACAAAAGTTTTTAAAATACACCAGAAATTAAAAAAAATAATGAGGTGTGGCTACCACACGACTTTTTTTTATACGTATGAGCGTATAGAAAAATTATTCAAAATCCTATTATAAGTACTTCTATTCTCTTAATAAATCTCTATAGAATGCATACTTTGCAAGATATTCGAAAAAAAAAAATTCTACTCGCTAAGAGTAAAAGTGTTACTTCCGGTCCAAATTTTAAAAGTTCATGTATACAAAAAATATTCCAAATTCATTGAAACAGACGGGCTTTTGCATGTACTGGACCCTCATGACGAAAATACCTCGCGGTCGAAATTATTAGTGCCCGCTGAATGAAGTTCCGCATCAGTATCCTTCCTCCGCATCAGTATTCCATCAACGTATTATCAATGCGTGAAACAGACCGGCTTTTGCACGTACTGGATCCTCATGACGAAGATATCTCGCAGTCGAAATTATAAGTGTCAGGCAACAATAAAATACACTTTCTAAAGTAAGTAACAGTGATTTTTCTAATATTTAATAACAGTAATCCTTGCAACCGATTACAGTAATCCTTATATAAAAAGAACGAACGGAATTACAATTAATGTAATCGCGTTAATCGAACGAACTTAGATTACGATTACAGTAATCGTAATTTAAACTTTTTCAGAATTACGATTACTGTAATCGTAATCCAAGTTCGTTCGATTAACGATTACATTAATTGCAATCACATTTTCTTTTATATAAGGATTACTGCAATCGTAATCAAGTTGTAATCGTAATCTTTATCGCCCAACTCTGATTGAAATATTTGATTAAAAAGAAGTAGTACATCTTTATTAGTATTACAGAAATAATATTTTGCTCAAATTTCTTATTAATATTGTAACGAAATGTGTTTACATTAAATAAAAGAATCAGATCTCTCGGCGCGATAAAAACACTCTTATTTACACACCGCCATAAATCATCTCTCTCGGCTGGTAAATATCGTAAATCACATCACGAGATGCGGGCAGTTATGAGTCATCCACGCGGTACGGCGTGCATAGCGAAAGGCCTAGAACGTTTTTGTACATGTGGAGAAAAAGCCGGGCTGTGCCCGTATGTTCTGGAAATCCTCACATGTATATATAAGGCGACTGAGTCACCGGGACTCATTCATTACGGGATTCATTGCGGAGAATTAATCGCGGAGTAGTAAGAAATAGCCGACGCGCCTAAAAAATAAATATAAGAGATAAATATAAGTCGTTCGGTAAAAATAAATATAGTAGTGCCGTGTGATATAAATAGAAGTGTTATGTAAATAAATACAGAGATATTAGTAATGGAAATAAATAAATACCTGTGATAATTTATTAATAGTAGTTTAAGTGTGATACTTTAGTTATATATTTTTATATTGTTAAATAATTTTAAGTTACATAAATATACAGACTGTTTTAAATAAATAATTGCACGAGTTGTTTATTTCGAACCCGAAAACGCAACAATATGTAAGGCATAAATTAAAAGAGTAGTAAATAAATATGCTGTTTTAATAAGAAAGACGCAAATATTTGAACATAAGATTTTATTTTTTTACTTATACCTTCTTATGTTCTTCTTATGGTGTGCATTCAAATAAACAGTTGTACTGGTGCTTGGCTTATTGTTCATTCTAGAAAATACTGGCCTTTTTGTAAAGGTAAATTTGGCAAAACGTTTGATTTATCCTAAGAATGGATAAAGTACTAGAGTTGCCCGTATCCCTGGGAATAAGAGAGAATAGTGTGTAAATTCAGGACAACGTTGCCATATGTTTTTCAGGTAACATTAGCGTAAAACGATTTTCTAGAAATAGTATAATTAGAAGAGTTATTAATTACAAACCTGGTTATAGTTATCCCATTGACCGTATTAAAAACCAATCTTTAAAATGTTTTACAGTAATTTAGACAAACGACATCAAAAGTGCTAACTTGGAATATAAATTTCTTTGAAATTAACAGCGATGGATTTTTTTCCATATTTCTTTCATGATCCTTGGTCCTCACATAATAACGGAACATCCAGGTGTTCTGCGAATTTTCGGATACGTCGTGTATGTTCTTTTGCCAAAAAATACTAAAATATTAATATTACAAGAATATCAAAATGCGAAAGTAACTCTAGTATTAGTTCTGCTGTATCGCTTCAAAATGTCAGAAAAACAATATAATTCGTTATCTCTCGAGAAAGTAACCTTTGTTGGAATTTTTAATTTTTACTGAATGTTAATAGATTCTGCAAGCGAAACGTTTGCACAACAGGAGTGTAGAGGTATCAAATTTCCCACAGTTATTTTTTTTTTCGGTACATATTGTGTCTTCATCTTCAATAGATCTTGACATAGTGAATATTTTTACCATAAAAGATGAAACGCTTCCTTATATATACAATAAGAACGTATTGTATTGGCGAATGAAGCTTTGTATGTATATATAAGTGCATGGGCATAAAGACTGCACTGACGATGTCGAAATGAATGATAATGTGATTATCTCAAAAGAATAACATTTAGCTTTGAAAAATCAATCGCTTAACAAGAAACTTTTTAACCTTCCAGTAGATAAACGTAATTATATTTTTTATTGTATACCGTGGTTTTATTTCTTGAGAAATAAAAGGAACGTTTTGAAATAATAAGTCTGAATATACGAACTCGAAAGTAGAGGTGGGCAGTTCGGGTCCGAACCGGTTCAGTGAACCGAATCCCAGCAGGGAACCGAGGGAGCCGGTTTACTAAATTTCAATGAACCGGTTCTCGGCTCACTTGGGTCGACTGAATAATTTGGAAATTATACTTGGAATACAGTCGCAGGTT
The DNA here is from genome assembly GCA_963170755.1 of Amphimallon solstitiale. Lineage (NCBI taxonomy): Eukaryota > Metazoa > Arthropoda > Insecta > Coleoptera > Scarabaeidae > Amphimallon > Amphimallon solstitiale. Next base: position 82,247,622 of record OY720679.1, read on the forward strand.
GGATTGAAAAATAAAAATTGATATCATATAACAGGTAGGGTACGCACTAAAATATTTATTTTTGTACAACATAACAGCATATTGTATAAATATGTAAAATGTATATACTGAACTGAATATGAAAATGTGAAAATAACTAAACAGCTTACGTATAAATTAAATTCTACATTGATAATTTACAAATTATAATTTAAAAAAATGATTTGTGAAGTATTCGCGGTTGTTAATGGACTTCTCCTGTCAGTAATAATGTTCCCAGATTTACTAAAAATGCGCTCGCAAGGAACAGATGTAGCCAAGACACATAAACGTTTTTTTACTATTTCGTAAATTCTAGGATAGACATCTTTTCTTTAATGCCACCATGTTAGTGTGGATCTTGATGTCTATTGATTATCGGTTCATTTAGGTATTTATCAAATTCAATTATTCCAGCCGCTATCGATGTCGAATTTGAAATTGCCAGTTGTTTTTCAACTTGCTTATCAAATTCCTTCCACAACAGAGAAGTGGTACATGATAATGAAGATGAAGGAACATTTGTGAAATTTTCATCAGTTTCACTTCCTATATTAGAAATATTTGTAGAACAAACTTTATTTTTTAATATTGCACATGCCGCTTCATATTTTGAATTATTTGAAAAACCAATTTTTTTAAATCGGGGGCCCAAAATTGCAGCCTCCGCGATTAATTCATTATGTTCAATATTTCTAAATCTTTCTGTAATTTCTCGATGAAGAGTGTGGGCCATATTCCGAATTTCTGCAGGTAATGTCTCATTATTCGAAAATGTTAAAACATGAGGTTTCATTGATTGCACAAACAAAATTTCTTTTGATTGTTACATTTTTTCAGCGCTTATTTCCATTGTTAGGTCATTGAAAAGACTTAAAATTTCGGATGCCACAGTTGCAATATTCCAATCATTTGGAGTCAGTCTATTTATTTCTTCATTCGAAATAATAGCCAATGTAGATACAACGGCGTCTTTAATTTTTAGAATTCGCGACAACATTATATACGTTGAATTCCATATTGTACAAACGTCTTGTTTACCTTTAGGATGGGTATATCCATTTGTTTCTGGAGTTGCTTCAATTTAGCCGCAGACTGAGCACTTCGCTTAAAAAATGCGACAATTTTTCTGATTTTTGAAATGGTGTTTTCAATTTCCATTACCCCCTTTTGTACAATTAAATTTATCGTATGTGCAAAGCACCCCAAATGCCGCCAACCACCCGCCCGAACTGCAGCCACAATATTAGCTGCATTATCTGACACAATGACTAATTTTATTCTCGATATGCCATTCTTGAATGTTTTTTGAAACATTTTAGCCATATTTTCAGCAGTATGTCGTTCAGTGAACTGAACACAGCATAACAATTTTGAACTAATTTCCGTGTTCTTAACCAGCCAATGAGCTGTCAAAGCTACAAAGCTGTCATTGTTAATTGACGTCCACGCATCAGTAGATATACATACGGCAAACGCTTCTTTAAGTTTTTCCTCTACTGTTTTTTTAGTCCTATTGTAATATTGCGGTATTAAACTAGAAGTAATAGTTTTCCTGCTGGGAAGCTTATATCCAGGGCACAATAAATTGACAAACTTTTTAAATTCTACATTCTCAACAATTGTAAATGGCTGGTATTCTTTAACTATCATCCTTACCAGTTGTTCATCAAACTGTTTTGATATATTTAAAGACACTGGTTTCATATTTAAAAAGAAATCGGTGATGTCTTCTTTCCTTTTTACTGCAGGTACCCTGCTAGATGAGCTCTCTCTCTCAGGACCCAGGACACACTCCAAGGGAACACTTAGTGAATTATAAAGAATAGGTGGTACTGATGAAGCAGAAGGAAGATACTCCTCAGGTTCATCTATAGTTTGACATGATGCTACAGTACTTTCCCTATTTATAGAAATTCCCACATGTTTTTTCTTAATATGCCTTGTTAAATTTCCTGTTGAACCGCCTTTAGCAGTTATTAACTGTGAACAGTAACAACATTTTGCCTTGTCTTTATTAGCCAACTCAGTAAAATGATGCCAAATTTCACTTTTCTTGCGTGAATACGATGACATGTTACCTGGTAAAATTAAAATAGGCATTCAGTTTTTTAACATATTTCAAACACAATTATTTTAATTACCTCGTAAACAGCAATACTCAGTATTTCCAATACTATAATAATTGTGTGGTTCGTTGAGTAAAATTAATAAATTGTAGGTAAAATGCGGTGCACTGTATCCGATTAAGCGAATTTTAAGAATATACGGCAGAGACGTGAATCTCTTAAAGGGTAAGAGGAAACTGAATATAATTTATAATATTTGTATTTTCAATTCTCCCAAAAATTATAAATTTCACCCTTTTCATATCAAACGCAGACTTTTTTAAGTATATGTGAACACTTGAAGTAGGTACCTATATTAGTAGTTTAACAATGGCCTGTTCTGTATCGGTCAAAGACGCATAACAGTACTTATTTGTTATTTATATAGTTCTCAAAAATATTCATTTGGATAATAAAATAAACTATTTAATTTATTAGTTGTTTGTGAGTTACAAAATTCTTACAAATATTTTTATTACACCTGCATCATAATCATAATTGCCATTTAATAATGCTATGAAAATTATGAAATGCTCTAGTTCTAATTATTTTTCGTTCGAATGGCATTCTCTTTAATAATTATAAATACCAAATGAATGTATAATTTAGTTTTACATAGGTATATTTTGCTTAATTTGTGTACAACAATCTGATAATTTGTCAAATTTGTGTGAATTGTACCTTCAAATAAATTGTTTGTCAAACGTTTTGTATAATTGGTGTGAGCGCAGCCTAAATTACCATCCCGGCTCGTTTGCGCCGACGACGGCGCCGAGTGTTACATACGGTATGCTATTACGGATCCACACGGTTCAAATGAGCCGGTTCCGGGACCCGGCTCACTATGAAGAGCTGAACCGAGTGAGCCGGGTCAATGAAAAGAACCCTTTTGCCCACCTCTACTCGAAAGTATTTGACGTCTGATTTAGTAGAATATTATTTATTTTTATTTATTATGAATATTTCAACATTGTCAATTTTTGTTCTGTAATTAGACTTGTATCTGATTCTATAGTAATTAATACTGTAATAAAATACTGTAATTATTACCTATAGTGCACTTGCTTATTATTGTAAAGTTCAAAGTGCCACTAAAAAGTGATGTGTTAAGCAAATTTAGGTCTGTCTTGAAATGTGCGTATAGAAATACAATAAATAGGCAGCACCAAAGAGTGTGTCACTGTAAGTAGCAAAATTAGCAAATTGTAATAGTGCCAAAGTGGAAAAAAGTACATCACATATATATCGAAATACAAAGAAAAAATGAATTTAGAGAATAAATATTACATTTGTACGTGCATTGTAATATTTGAGTATACCGCATAACAAAGCTATAGTTTTATTATACCGCAGTCGTCAAATTTTAATTTCGGTTTACACTTCTATCGCATGCAGAAGATGACCTTATAACTTGCAGCGATGCCTGCTTGCTAACAGTGGTGGGAGAGCAACGCAGTGTCGATGTCGGGGGACCCTCACGCGAATGTACTGTCTTGAGTGTCTTGGCAGCCTCGCTTATGTTTATCTTTAGTTTATTTCGTCGCGCTCTTTTCCTCTTTCTACTTTCGTATCAGAAATTGAAATATGTCGACTACGGTATACCAATAAGACCACTTAGTTTAGATTATGTAGAAGAAATGTTTTCACATATTAGGTTTAAAGGAGGTGCAAATGATGCTACCGATGAATAGCTGAATATTTTATGAGGCAAATATTGCGACATGGAATAGTAAAAGCTTCAAAATCTTCTAGTACCGCAATGTTTTTTAAAATTCATGAAGTCATATACAAAATCCAAACAAACAATTTACAATATAATTGATCCCCAATGAGTTTTACATTTTGAATTGTTAGAAAAATTTGGAAATGCAAGTAAAATTGTTATTCTTGAAACTACCCAACAACTTAATTTTCAGCAACTATTTCGGTCTTGTTGATTATTTTAAAATTATTAGTATTAATTATTGGAAAGTGTTATTTTAAAGCTTATTTCAATAAAAATTGAAAAACCGTTTTTTGTGTTATTATTCTATCAACAGATGGCCTTACTTAAGAATCGATATTTTGAGGTTAGCAGCATCAATTTCTATAATGTAAATCGAAAGTAATGTGATGGCCTTATTACCGCTCAGCGATAGTGAAATCCAGCTGCCATTGACGATATGTAGAAGACTTTATATCAAAGTGCCGACAATGATGAGATTATTTTTGATTGGTCGACGCAAATTGTACCACATAATGGCATCTTGTGTCAAAAATGTATTTGTTTCTGTGACGGGAAAAAAGTTGACATTTTATCCTTCTTGACAGATAATAAAATGTCACTTTTTCAACCCGGGAAAAAAGCGCTCACTTTTTGCCCGCTTAAATTGACAGATATTTGATTAACCTTACCTCGAGCTAAAATCTAATACTTTTTTCCCTTGTATAATAAATAACTATTATTTATTTATCACGTTTTTTTTAAATACATATCCATTAAATACGCTAATTGTGCAACCAATTATATGTGGGTCCTAAACAAAGTTAAATTTGTAAATGCAAAACAACTAGTGGAATGGTGTTTTGATTGCTTTCCATACATTCAGTTGATAATAATACACAAATGATTTATGTAGATGCGTATATGCAAAGAAATTATTTGTATTAAATCAAAAACAGCTGTCTCTTGTTTTGTAGGTGTTTCCTTAAAATAAAACAATATAGTCATTGAGTTAATATTGTTATATTCTTGCGTCAAATGTATTAGGTATATAGTGGATAGTGGATGTACTAGTAATGCTTTCTTAAAATAAAGTACTATTTACTCAAATCAAATTTACTGGTAGTTTTCCTTCAAACCATAAAGCTAGCTAAATTTAAGTACCGACCAAATTGAATTAACTAAATTCAATAAATTTAAATCAACTAAATAGTTGTCATGATTTAAATATGATGGATAACATAGAAAATGGGTATTCTTTTGAGAGTGCTTTCCGTTTAATACTTTTATGGATGTTTAATGCATTTGAATCAATTATTTTTTTTATTACAATAACATGAAACCTTACATGTCTACCTTTTGTTTAGACATCTATTATTCTCGAGTAACTAAAGGCGAACACATACATGTCGATTGCATTATTCTTCCACAAGAAAGTAAGAGAAAGAATCAATGCATATTATGTCTTAGCAAAGTTTCGCTATTACATAATTATGTTTTGCGACGTATTAATGCTAAGTAGGGATCTATACTTATAAAAAGTGTTTGCATGCGTGTGTGCGATGTCCAGACGAGCCTATCTCACTTACAGCCGTGGAATTTGGCACACAGGTAGTCGTAATGCTGACTCATTGCACCACCAAGCCCGAATTTTGAAATTTAATCTAAAAAAAAATTTTTTTAAAGGAAATTATGAAATGTCATTTTTGACATAAGTACATTAATGACAGAATTTTTCAAATTTATGTCTAATATATCAAACCAGTTATTAAAGATTTTAGTGTTAAATTAAAGATGCTCCAGTCTGCAACAAAACAGCAACAGGGTAGAGAAAGAGAGCAAAGAAGAGATTCCCAAGTAACATTTTTCGAATTTCGCGGATGTTTTAAGTGTGTAATGGACGCAATACAATAACGGATGGAGGTGTACTTGATGATAAACGTTTCTACATCTATTTTTTCAGCAATCTTCTTGGGTAACTGATTTTTCTAGAAATTTTGTAACAAAATGAGAATTAGCCTACCTGTATTCTACTTGATTGTCTTCGTAACCAACACAAAACACCCGCGAAATTCGAAAAATGTTACTTGTGTTCCGAGAACAGACATAATAATAAACATGTCAGGGGCAGCACCGTGTGCATACTGCAAGTTATCAATAAAAAAGCTAAATATATAGCAGAATTTATTTATCTTAATTTCAACATATACTTCTAGTACGTTACATTATTTCCAAACTTTAAGAGTGATTTTACTTCCGTTTTCTCGACGAAAACAGATGTTGCAGTTCACCATATGAATAGTGTTATTCAGTAACTGCGTGATGTTATACATATTTCTTTTGTCCGTCGTAATTTTGGCCTCATACGTCCGGTCTATAGCCATAAGTTATCCTTTGACAAAGTATATCTGTATTTAATATTTTCGAAACAACCTCACTCACAATTATTTGTTGTATTTATGTTTTGTATTTACGTTTTAGATTCTTTCACTTTGCCAAATGATTCTATTGTTATAAATCAAGAATACTTATTCCTATTTCTGAGAGATGTAACATTTTCAGTAACAGCAATCGTAAATGCAAAATTTCCCCCAATGCACCCACATTAACAATCCCAATACTGTACCTATTTCATGTTCCTCATTTGCTATAATAAGATGTGTATTTTTATTATTGAAATTATTATTTTATTTTAGTTTAATTTATCGCACTATTATGAATAAAGGAATGTATGAATATCTGATTTGCTTAAAATCATCAGGCTAAAATGGCAAATTTGTTTAGATTTTTTTTGAATTCCACCATATACCGGGTGTTAAAAAAAGAGTGTAGAATATTTATGGATGTAGTAGTATGAACGAAAATAAACAAAAAAGTCTTAATAAACACGTGTCCGCAAAGTAACGGTTTCGGACATAAGGAAGTTTATTTTTTTTTTGAAACATTTATTATTTACTATGTACAAACAAACAAAGGACGCTTCTATCAAAAACATAAAACAAAGTTACCTGAGATGTTCGAAGTGCCTTCCTTCCATTTCCTTGCAGACACGACATCTTAGTATAAAAGATATGCGAACTCTTTCTAAAGCCCTCTCATTAGCTCGGATTTGTTGTCATTTTTGATTAATTTGTAGCTGCAGCTCCTCGAGGCTATTTACAGGAGTACCATAGACCAATGCTTTTAAGTTTCCCCAAAAGAAAAAAATCTAGAGCACCATCATGCTGGAATTATATTTGTTGCTTTTCTCCAAAGAAATTTCCAAAATATCACACATTGTGTCCTACAATGAGTGTAGGTAGACAAAGCTTGTTAATCGGTTTGGTAAAACAACAGGACCTAGAAACATGTTGTCAACAATACCCACCCAAATGTATTGTAAAAAGAATATTGGTAAGAAAACGGGGGTCTTTAGCATCAATCAGTGGCAGTCCCATTAGCACCCCCATACATGAAATGCATGTCGGCTAATTCTACATTACTGTAAATAGCCATAGCAAACAAAAACTTGGGCACTGGCAACAAACGTCAAGTACTTGATGTTTATTTCACAAACTATCAGCCAACTATGAAAAGAACCTGCAAGTTTGTACGAAATAAAAAATATAGGTATAAATAAAAATAACATTCCATATCTCCAAAACCATAACTTTGTGAACGCATGTTTATTCAGACTTTTTTGTTTATTTTGGTACATACTACCACATCCATAAATATTTTACACTCTTTTCTTAACATGCGGTATATGCTTTCGTATTCTGCCACTAAAGCTTATACCTATACAAAACATGTGTTAATAATTGTGTTGTTAATTAATACTTGTGCTTGTAATTTTAGTTTGTTTACATACGGAATTATAGGTTATTATACTATTTGACATACACCCGCATAATGGCTGATTTTGTTTCTATTATATTTCCTATCTATTGTCGCCATTTTCATTATAAAGCCGCTCTAATGATTAACTATTTCAATAAAGCAAAATGGTAAATGTTATTTAATCTCGTTGTATATATTCCTTAATATAAAACATGTATGTACATACATAATACAAACATAATAATTTACACAATATCTAATTATTATTAAATAATTTGTGGTGATGGCCTTCAAAACAACAGACCGTATGTAGAATATCTATAAGAAGATACAAATACTAGATAAAGAAGACGAATCAACACTTGGTATTGTAGAGTCAGTCAGTAGGCGTCCTTGCCGCAGGCTCTGTTTATAAATGTCAGGTCTGGGTTGCGAATCGGGAAAATGAAGACCTTGAAAGGAAAACGGTTTCTCTCTCGTTTATCAAGCTTGTTCCATTGTTGACTCTTTAAGATATGTTAAAAGTGAAAGTGTATACAAAAGTTACAGAAACTGTGCGTGAAAATAAAACAATTTTAAAATTAGTTACAATAATATTAGATTGAAAAATTTACATAGTAAATGTATTTCGTAATGTTGTATTCAATATTACGTCGTGTGAATATAAATAAACTCCTACGCTTTCGAATAAAACCTTAATAACAGTAATTAACGTTATTATTAATATTTGAATATTTAGTACTTCGATTAGAGCATGGGTGTTTAGATGAATATTAAACGTTAATAATAATAATAATAATAATAATCAATATGATTAATTTTCTTCTAGATTACATTTATATCAATCCAGAAATTTGTGGACGGACTTTTTGTAATTTTACCAGAGATACTTGTACGGGTTTTATCTTTAATAGCCAAATAAAGTACAATGACAATCTACTAAGACAATTTTATGTTTTCGAGAATACCTACAATAAGAAAATTAGGAAATGCTCTTAGAATATTCAGCTTTCAACGCCTATAACGTCAAAAGCGGTAGTTGTACTGAAAATACATTTTCTGTAGAGAATTTATACTTCTTTAATTTTGATAGTACGTATTCTAAAGACTTCATACTAAGATATTTGCAAATAATCCGTGCGTTAACGCTATCGCTGGAAGTGATACCGTTAGAGCTTGTGGCTAGCGTCAGAACTCCAGTAAATGGGTCACAGTAGTAAATTTAAAATTGTTGCTTGCGCATGCGTACTTTTACTATTTTTGAAGAATTACCAATTGTGACAGCACTAGTCACAGTCACAATATCGAACAACATGGCATTCTGAAGCTTATTTTTATTTAATTTTATTATTATTATTATTGTTCGAAGTATGGAGATGTGACTTTTAAAATCTAAATTAAAAAAAAAATGTATTTGGTGTGTAATTGGTTTGTACCATGTATGATACCAAATATAAAATGACTTTTTTTAGAATTGAGACAGAGGTGATCGTAAATTATTTTGTTTACATATAGGTATAGTGTGTCAAAATATTTAACACTACATTTTACAGTGGATTATTATATGGATTATGTGGAAGTTTTAGATGAAGATGATGTATTTATTAACAATAATATATTAGGAATTTTGGTTGAAATTTCATCGATGATGAATTGTCTGAATGTTATGTTGCAGTAACAGTATAACCACAGAATATACATATAATGATAAATAAATTTAACACAAAGTAATAACTTCGTGTATTTGTTTTATTACTGTTCTAGTAAAAGCAATATTCTTCAGATATTTAACTTATTGAAATCTGATGTTGGTAAATTTGCTGGATTATTTGGAGGTTTTCGTTGAAGATGATGTATCGATTAATACTATTAGCAGTTTTGGCCGGGATATTTTATGAATACTACTTTGTAATAAGTATATAATCACAGAGTATAAATAAATGAATAAATTTGACACAAAATATTGTGTGTTTGTTTTATTGATGTAGTTGTGTAAGCAACATTATTCCAACATTTAACGTAGGTATTGGAATCTTTTGTAAAAGTTTTAAGTTACCTAATAGACTATGTAGCTATCTATAGTTATACATAAGAAAAAAGTTTAAACAAGGCGGTACTAATAATGATAAGGCCCATAAACAAGGCCCAAAACAATTTAGTGATCCAAGTTAGAAAGAAGAAGCCTTTTCTCATTACATAATTAATTATAAGTTATATCTACTTCAAAAATACATTGCAATATATAAATAGATTATAAAAGATTATTAAAGGTATTTAAGATGTACTGTGCAACATAATTGAATATGTTTCTATTGATATTACACATATGATTGAATTTTAATCGGTTTCCTTTACCATCGCTAAGTCATCGAGACAAACTGATTTTCGCTAGAAAAAATGGCGACCGTTAGACCGAGCGCTGGCACTAAGCAGTCGCGTTAAGGACATCGTAGTATAAGAAAGTAAAGTGCAGGATGTCCACGTTTTGATGTCCCCCGATACCAAAAAAGTGGTTTTAAGAAAATGTCTGTGTCTTTCTCTCTCCCTGTGTCTGTGACCATGATAGCGGTCAAACCGCTGTAGATATCAATTCCAAATTTCATAGACCGGAAGTAGTAGTTTACTTCAGTGAAAAAATCTAATTTTGCCAAGACTTCGTCAACTACTAAGTTTAAACAGATTTATAAAGAATTCATATGTAACTAAAATTAAAATTGAGAATAATTTTACTTAAAAAGTTTTTCGAAATTCCTTAAGTTTTTTACACCTATCGAAAACCAGTTTTTTGCAAATATTTCGCAAGTCATACTGTTTAGACAGGTACGTTACGGGTATAAAAGTATTTAGAACTTAATTTTCATCACCTTTTCTATATAAAAAAAAAATTAAAGTTCGGACCGGAAGTATCACTTTTCCTCTTACCGAATAGCGATTTTTTGCAAATATGTCGTAAATTATGCATTCTATATATATTTATCAAGAGTACAAAAGTATTTAGATTTGGATTTGCAATATTTTTTGTATACATGAAATTTCAAAATTTGGACCGGAAGTATGCATTCTATAGCGATTTATTAAGAGAATGAAAGTACTTAGAATAGGATTTTGAATAATTTTTGTATAAAAATATTCTTAAAATTGTATCGTTTGAAACGCTCATACGTATAAGAAAGTCGTGTGGTGGCCACACCTCATTTTTTTAAAGACTGCAGCGAATTTGGGCTTTTTATGGGGTGTGACTTTAAGAAACATTTCTTAATACTAAATCAAACAGATACAAATTACCTATAGCTTGTCAGAAATTGCTCCTGCTAACAGCCATTTTAAACGACATATCGACTAGAGCTGATTCGCTATTTTAGTAACCAACATGCGCCAATTAATTAAAATGGCTTCATATGTGAGCCCTCCTTTAACTGCTGTTAACCCCGAAAACATTGCTGCGGTGAAGAAGATGGTGGAAGAGGAAAACCGCATTACCTATGCAATGATAGAGCCCAATCTTGAGATTGGATCCTCGCAAGTGAGATCAATATTGCACGAACATTTACATTTGAAAAAGGTTGTATCTCGGTTTGTACCCCATCATCTGACAGATTTACAAAAAGCAGAACGTGTTAGAATTTGCCAACAAACTTTAAATATGTTGAATGCTGGAGGCCATCAAATTATTTCTAAAATTGTAAATTAAATTAGAAGATCAGAAAACTTTCGGATAATTATTTATTATGATTTTAAGAAAGGCTTGAGCGCGTATGAGTGTGAGGAAAGTTTAAAATCGGTATTTGGGGATCTCGCACCATCATTGGCTACTGTTTATAGATGGTATAAAGACTTTGAGCGATGTTGCAAGTCGGTGGTACACAAAAAAGGAGCTGGCCCTCCTTTAACTGCTGTTAACCCCGAAAACATTGCTGCGGTGAAGAAGATGGTGAAAGAGGAAAACCGCATTACCTATGCAATGATAGAGCCCAATCTGAAGATTGGATCCTCGCAAGTGAGATCAATATTGCACGAACATTTACATTTGAAAAAGGTTGTATCTCGGTTTGTACTTCATCATCTGACAGATTTACAAAAAGCAGAACGTGTTAGAATTTGCCAGCAAACTTTAGATATGTTCAATGCTGGAGGCCATCAAATTATTTCTAAATTTGTAAATTAAATTAGAAGATCAAAAAACTGTTACCGCTTAATAGTATGTTGAAAATTGTTTGCCTACTGTGTTTAGTAAAGTGCCCAGAAAGGGCATCATGTTACATCATGATAACGCGTCATCCCATACAGCGGAAAACAAATTCAAAATTACAGAACATCCTCCTTACTCACCGGATTTGGCAATGTGTGACTTCTGGCTATTTTTTGAGCTCAAAAAACATTTGAGAGGGAAAAGGTTGTAGTCAGAAGAAGAGATTGACATCGCCGTTAAGTGTTTTTTTGATAGTATCCCTAAGGACAGCTGGTTCAACGCTTTTAAACTATGCAAGGAGAGAATGGTTAAGTGCATTATTGTAAATGGCAATTACTTTGAACATATTTAAAATAAAAATTCTAAAAGCTTGTATCAATCTTTCTATTCTCAATAATTGTTGCTTGTGCCGTATACCGTAGTCGACAAATTTTAATTTCTGATACGAAAGTAGAAAGAGGAAAAGAGTACAACGAAATAAAGTAAAGATAAACATATAGCGAGGCTGCAAGTACAGCCGGCAAACGTTTCATATGAAATGTGAGTATCCCCCGACTGCGTTGACGCTTCTCCCACCACTGTTGGCAAGCAGGCATCGCTGCATATTATAAGGTCATCTTCTGTATGGGATAGATAGGTAGTATTGCTGGAAACCGAAATTAAAATTTGTCGACTACGGTATATAAAAGCAATGGATAACGACTCATACGATTCCAATCCCTTAGGGGACGAAATAAGTGTCACGATCTCAACAATCGTTACTTCCTGTGATATTAGCACATAAGTATTTGTTTATTAATAAACAACTACCAATATTTAGTTATAAAGAGCTAGAGGTGGACGTCCCTGTATATATAAAAATAGACAAACTGAAAACTCGTATTCAAATTCGAATAACACCAAGAATGTATTTAATGCAATAAAAGATTTCTCTAAGCCATGATGTTTATTTATCAGATTATGAAAATTTCATGCTTAAATATTTACTTTGAGAAGCTCTTTTACATAAGACAATTAGCATATCTTGACATCTTGACCTAGAATATATTCTTAAAATGCGGATGTTAATGATGAAAAAGCATTATCATACAGTAGAGACATACAAATATATGTTATTCATCTGAATTATTTATATATTCAAACAAATAGCAGCAACACTTTTAACTTCAAATTATGTTTTAGTAATGCACATAAATTAATTATTTATAATTACGTAATCGAATATTTCATTTTAGCACGACAAGAGCGTGGGTGTAACAACATTATTCCAATTATGAAACTTTCACTTTAATACCTATTTATATGTATCTTTATCTTCTTTTATTAATCATGTATGATATTAGTACACTTTGTTCGTTATAAGTGGTGCTTAGGATAACAATTAAATTTGTACAAATAATATTAATAATAACAAACTTTTATTTGCCAGTTCATGAATATATTTGAAATGGAATCATCACTAAATGTAAGTTTATGTGTTCGGTGCACGTCAGTTTAGTCTTGTGTCTGTGAAGGTAACAAATAAGACAAGAAGCAGTTTACTTAATAATAGTATTTACATTATAGTTTGAGGTCAAGAACCGCATGCGAGTGGTGTAAACCATTAAACAAATAAATTAGACTCAAATTTGATAACTTTAGCTAACTTTATTATACAGTGTTTTAGATTTTATGTGTCACAGTAAATATGAATGATTAAAAATTACATATAAGAAAGCTATTAGTTATTTTTTTCTAATAATGTGTCAAAATTCGAAAAACAATTGAACATCAAATAAGTCAGGTAAAGCTAATAAATTTCATATTTTAAATAGAATGTATAGTTTATTTCAATTTATAAGAATATAACTTTGAACGGCTCTAACGCTTTTATTGCACCACCTGCAGCAATAACTACCTGGCCGCTCAATACGATTATCTTTTACGCAAACAAACTGCTGAGGTCAGTAATGACAAAATTTAAGTAAATTGTAATTACTGCAATTTAGATGAAATAAAATTTAATTATAATATAAGTACCAACTAAAATAGTAAATAGTAAATAGTCATTAAATTACAATTTAGATGAAATAAGTGCTTATATTTATTAAAGAAAATTTAAGTAAATATAGTTAGGAGATGCAAAACAGATAATTCTCAATGTCTATCATACCCTGATGGAAGCAAATAACGAGCTACAAACCCAGAACATACAACAAACGTCGCATTTAACCAAGGTGCCTTTTGGAACAATATATAAGATAATTAAGAATACCGCAGGGTCTCGAAAGCAAAGAAGTGACAAAGGAGCACCGAAAAAAATTGAAGAGTATGAAATTTATACTATTAGCAGCAAGTATACTCCTTCTACAGAGGAAATGTTGTATCTACACTTGACTGCTTACATAAAAGAATCAGTGATGAGCCTATAAATATTTAGTGTTCCAAAGCAACCTTGTGGCGGACGCTAAAGAAAGTTGGTTTTAAGTTTTGCACTATAGATAAACGTCGCACAATTATGGAAAGTCCGGAGTTACAGAAACTTCGATATGAATACTTAACGGCAATTAGAAGGTATAGACAGGAAGGACGATTCATATGTTATTTAGACGAGACGTGGTATGACACCCATGACACAATTTGCAAAGGTTGGGTGGATAGTTCAAGTATGTGTCAGTTGGACGCGCCGGTTTCGAGAGGGAATAGAATAATTATTCTTCATGCTTCAGAAAAAGGATGGATCGGACAACCGCTGTTATCTGCTAAAAATGTTAAATCTTCAAGTTTAGATTACCATGAAGATATGACCTCATCTTTATTTGAAGAATGGTTTTGTGACACTTTGCTGACAAATTTACCAAAAGATAGTGTGATAGTGATAAACAACGCTCTGTATCATTCTCGACAGCAAAACAAGGTTCCTACAAAATCTAATAATAAGAAAGATATTAAAGAATTTTTAGAAGCAAATGATTTATATTTTGAGGATCATTATACAAAAAACCAATTAATAGAGGCGATGAAGACAAAAGAATATTTAAAGGATTATTATGTGGATAACAGAGCCAGACATACAATTTTGCGTTTACCACCATACCATTGCATTTTCAATCCCATTGAATTGATATGGGCCCAACTGAAAAATACCATAAGACGAACAAATCAAACACCGAAATTTATTGAAAGCAGTGTAACACACATAAAAAATGCTATGGAACATATAACTGCTGTAAATTGGAAAAATGCTGTTAAACACGCAATAGCAAAAGAGGACGAATATATGCGCATATACAAAATAGCAGCACCTTTGAATATAAATTTGCAATACGATTCAGACACAGACACCTATTTCCAAGACGACTCAATCACAGAAGATGATTTATGAAATGTGGTGACATATAAAATTTTTGTTGTGTATTACAAACTAATTACCTTTATATATCTACCGCATGTGTCAAATATCTTTAGGTATAGAGATTCAATGTTTACGTGCGATCTATACGTATGAATATAATACGTGGCAACGTGTTACCCCTACTGTCCGTCACTAATGCCGACAACAACCGACATCACAACGATATTCTCCGATCCCGACCCAGATTTTGCATTCAATGTTTAGGTGGGGACACGTTGTGGTCCCTGGCCGTCTTATTACTGGAACGGGTAACATCAAATGGCCTCCGCGATCTACTGATTTCTCTCCAAATGATTTTTTTTTTGTGGGGATATTTAAAAAATATTGTTTATACCCATGAAGCTGGTAGAACAGAAAACATAGTTGCCTTGAGAGAAAAAATAATTGAGGCTGCTAATTCAGTAACTGCTCATATATTAGAAAACGTAAGAGTAAATTTCTACGACCGCCTAGGGTAATGTCTTGCTGTGCAGGGAGGAATCCTTTTTCATTTATTTTATTAGGGTTATTTTGTAATTTTATTAGAATTACGCTTTTGTTTGTGTCATGCAGCGTGAACGTAGCTTAATAATTCTCTGCATTTACTGAAAGGAAAAAGAAAAACAAATCCTTGCAACTCGTAAATATTATTTCTGAACGCCGTCCAATGGTTACTGCTAAGTGCTAACTTGTAGTTGCGAGCATTTGTCGGTTGTCGCGTCGCTGGCATTGGAAAGGAAAGTAGGGATACCACGTTGCAACATATTGCATGGATTGATCGCCTATGGCTAATGAAAATTGACAGATACGGTATATGTATCCACTACACATGTTGCCACACGATTTGTAATTTTTTCTTTGTATATAAACCTAATGAATAGTTATTTTACTTTCTTATACGTAGTATAAGGAAGTATTGTGATGATGAAAATTTTCGACCTCGAGATTTTTGCAGATGTCCACGTTTTGAGGTCCCCTGATACCAAAAAAGTGGTTTTTAAAAAATGTCTGTGTGCCTGTGTGTCTGTGTGTGTGTGTGTCTGTGTGTGACCACGATAGCGGTCAAACCGCTGCAGATATCAATTCCAAATTTTGTATTTATGAATATAATCTCCCTCTTGAGAACTGATTAGATTTTGAGCAAAATCGGCAGACCGGAAGTAGTAGTTTACTTCAGTGAAAAAATCGAATTTTGCAAATATTTCGTCAATTACTAAGTTTAAACAAATTTATAAAGAATTCAAATGTACTCAAAATTAAATTTGAGAAAAATTGTTTTAATAAAGTTTTTCGAAATTCCTACCGGAAGTAGGTCTTTTACTCTTATCGAAAATCAGTTTTTTGCGAATATCTCGCAAGTCATGCTTTCTAGGCAAGTACATTAAGAGTATAAAAGTATTTAGAACATACTTTTAAATATCTTTTGTATAAAAAAAATTTCAAAATTCAGACCGGAAGTACCACTTTTACTCTTATCGAATAGCGATTTTTTGCAAATATGTCGTAAATTATGCATTCTATATATATTTATGAAGAGTACAAAAGTATTTAGAGTTGGATTTGGAATATTTTTTGTATAAATGAAATTTCAAAATTCGGACCGGAAGTAACACTTTCATACGTATAAGAAAGTCGTGTGGTGGCCACACCTCATTTTTTTATTATATACTTGTAATTAACAGTGTTTTATTATTATCTTATAGAGCCCTAATTTATAGTCAATACGGCCCCTAGATTCATACGTTGCAAATAGGTAAACCGCACCCGTTCAATAAGGAGACCAGGCATGGTGCAATAAAAGCATTAGAGCCGTTCAAAGTTATATTCTTATAATTTGAAATAAACTATACGTATATGCGAATGTGTTGTTCTACAGAAGTGCGATCTCAGCGCATGTCAAGATAGCAACAAACCATGCAGCATATCTGACTTGAGCCAATGTTTGCAAAAACAAAGCATATGGAATTTATTTTCATATCTTAATACCCGGGTCCAACTTATTCAGCAGTGAGTGCGTATTTACATATATAGTAATCCGAGTTTATTTTTCATCACCCCATATTACTTTTAGTGTAATTTGATTCGTCGGGTTTTAAAAATGTAGATTATTTATAATATTGTTTCTTTCTAAATTATCGTTTGTCTTTAAGTAAATCAGATTACTTCCAATAATATACTTTGGTTTGTCATCCACATTTGTCATTGCCGAACTTATAAAACGAGCAACACATTGAAACGGTTTTAATTTACCTCTGTTATTTAAGTGGAAGTGGCCATCTTCAACTATACAATACATGTTTAATAATACCTTATTGGTTTCCAGGTACATTAAATTTGCAGTGCGTATTTCCTCTATCACATTAAAGAATTTGCAATTAAATTCGTAAATTAGCTTGTTAAGAATTATCCGATCCTCCCAAAATAAGACACCTAAGAATATTTATATCAATTTCAAACCGACCGCCCCCTAAAATATGGCATCCGTATTGACAACTACAAAATCATTCAACGTATAGGTCCTGGTTTATTTTTCTATATCTTCTACAACTCTTCGAAGAATGCATACGGCCTACATATAGTTTGATCAAGGCATTTGCTCAAGCTCTGTTGCAAAAGTTCACCAGCTCCTCTCACGTGGCTGATTCAATAATTTCTTTTCCTTCGGTTGTCGTTCTGGCTGACTTTCCACTCGCTCACAATGAACTTATCCAATATCCGGCCCGTCTGCATCCAATAAATAATCCACTGTACATATTGCAAAAAAACATTTTTATTGCTGAAGCATATTTTCGAAGTGCACAATTTCTTAAAGGAGAATGGTAATATTCCTACGAGGAATCTAAGCGACTGTTTCATTTGCAGTTCCCTAATAGAGTTGTGTATAAAACCGCTTTACATCATCGCATTCGCCTAATCGTGAAGAAGTTTCGGTCTGTGCGAAAAACAAAAGTTTTGATATACCACGTACAGAGCAAAATATTGTTGACCACGAACAAAACCTTGTTGTAGAAAACCCACATACACCAGTTCGTCCTTTATCACTTCAAACAAAAGTATCTTGTATACCGTTCATAGAATTTTGAGGCGTCGTTTGCATATACATGTATATGTTACCGGACAAATCCGATTTCAGGCCAAAGCGGTTTATCCTACGCGTGTCAGGATATACTAGTTTTGCCCAGGACAAACTAGTTTGACCTAGGCCAAACTGATTGAATTAATTAAATGAACAATATTTATTCAAACGTAGTCTACTTAATTATAAAAAAAACAGTATTGATTAGAAGTGACATAACACTTGTACAAAACTATAAAATAAAAATAAACTATTCAGTACTCAGTTTTTATTTTTTTTATTAAGCCATGCACTTGTAAAGGTAATATATTTCGAAAATATTTATGAAAATTCAAATGAAATAATATCATCTCCCACTTTAGCCGGCGGATGCGATTTGACAGAAGATTTCATTTTCTTAGCCTGTTTCTGCAGATTTTCAGCAGCTGTTTGTCTTGCCTTTTGGATATCATCACCAATTTTATAAATTTTGGCATCATTACTATTACTAATATCTCCTGTCCGTCCATGGGTTAAACCTGTTTCAATATTTTTTTGAAGGTCATCTTGAATATCCTTTATTATTTCTGGTAGTAGTGATGACGTTGAAAGACCAACTTTGGGTTTAACTCCAAACATAGCTTTGTACGGCGTAGGATTTTATGCCCGAATGATAGGCTCTGTTTTTCATAGATTGTACATACCTCAAGCCTTTTGACCATTTAGTCGATTGATTATTTTTAGCCAACAACAAATCATGTTCTCGACGTCTTGGTTGGCTCTCTCAACGGAGCCTTGACTTTGGCTGTGCCGTGGTTTTCCGTGCACTAGCTTCACTTCTGGCCAAAAACTCGTCATTTCACATATAATATGATTGACGAATTCTTTTCCATTGTCTGACTGCAAAATACATAGGGCACCTATCGTCAAAAATATGTCATTTAAATGGTAGGCTAGTTCTTCAGCTCGTTTAGATTTCACAGCACGGAGGAAAACAAACTTGGTCAAGTGGTCTTGGTAGACCATGATAAATTTAAACTTTCCATTAGGTTGAGTCTGAAAATCAATGAGATCCACTTGGCACCTGTTGTTCATTTCAGAATTTAAAATCTTACACACATAGATAAATACAGGTTAATCATCTGTTTTGTCACATTAGCATATTTTAAAGACGCCTCAGCCAATAATCTGTCACGTCCGCCGTGTCCGACACCTCTGTGAGCTGCATCAATAACATGGAAGTTACTTCCAGCAAGATGGGTCTACTGCACATACAACTCGTGAAAATTTAGCGCTTCAAAAACATTACTTCCCTCATCGAGTCATAAGCAGAGGTGTTTGGCCAGCCTGATCATTAGACTTACTTCATTAGATTTTGCTATTTTCGGATTGTTAAAAAATGAAGTATATAAGACAAGAATTAATAACTTAAATGACCTCATGAATGCAATTACAATTAAATGTAATGAAATAACACCAATTGTATTGCAGAATATTTTTGACAACATGAAACGTCGTATTGCATTATAAATTCAACAGAATGGTGACCGTTTTGAACACTTTTTATAAATTATAATTAATTAAAATTTCTACAATAAGTTATTTACCTTAGTTATTTGATTAATATCCCATCTTTAAGGTTATCTTATTAAATAAATTAATAATCCAATTATACTTGTTATTAATTTCATTACCTTATCGCTCGATGATAAATTTTGACAGACACCTTTATACCTAATTCCTGTCTCTTAATCCTCTAATTGAATAGCGATTAAAGTAATATAGACGACATTTAGAGGTAATGAAATATTGTGTTAATACACTTTTAATAGGATTATATTACGGCGCATATATTAGGTACGATAATGTAAACACATTTGGTTTAAATTAGTCGTTATCGAGTGCCCTTGGATTCTACAATCTGAAAAAGAAATATGTCGCGCTATTCTGTCATTGCGCTGTTTTGTGCACGCACTGTTTTGACGTGCGTTGTTTTGACCGCGCCGTTTTGCCGCGCGCAATTTTGACGTAGATTCATACCCGCATTTTAAGAATGTGGACGATCATAATTTATAACTAATAAATTTCTTATATGTCATTTTTTAATCATTCATACAATAGCTGAGATATTTGTTGAGTCTCATTTTAATTTTTAAATTTATGGTTAGGTTTAGTAATTAAATTTTTAGTTCGCACGGTTTGTAAAATTTTTGACATGTTTCATTTTATTTTTCGTAACATCATCTACATAACCTTCTGCGACTGCCGTCGACTTCCAAGCAAACCGTGTCTTTTTAGGGCTGTGATCTCCTCCTGCCCCACTAGCAAGGTTGCCGAAGATCTACGGAATGAGTGTTCTGTGTACAGTTTTCGGTTAGGAATATTTAATATTGCTACGCCCCTTTCTAAAATAATTGATAGTAAACACGGCAAGCAAGAACGCCGCAACTAATACATTCCAGTCCATCTATTTTAATTATTCATTCGCGAAAACTCAGCGCTCAACTTTTCGCTTGTTATTTACTAATTACTCTTACAAAAACCCTAATTAAATGTGTATACCTGACTAACACACAGCATCTGTCGCCCTACCTGTAATTTCCCTTCCGCTCTCGGACATTAAAACAGATAACTTTCTCGCCGCTTGACTCAGTGGAGACCGTCGTGGGTCTAACAAATAAATAAGACAGGACCTCTGACTGAACACCTAATCGGAACACACTCACGGAAATGTATGCGGGAGAAATTAACAGTGAGAGAGACACACATCAGTCAACATGTTTATTTTTCCCAAGGAGTGAAATAAACAACAGTAATTCTAATAAAACAAATGCAGTACGCGGTTGTACATGGTAAACTGAATTTAAGACAAGTTAAAATTCAAAAGGTTAAGCAAAAGTTACATGAGATAAATTTAAATTAGACTTTTAAATGGCACATTCGAGAAGAATAACAATATACAGAAGCCCACCTTCCATAAACAGCACTTAAAAACCAACATTTAAGAGGTTACGTTGACAGCTGATTGCTGATGTGATACCAAGTATCCTAGACAAAATTAATTCATCTGATAGCGAACTGCAAATATGGAATTACTATGATTTGAACCAGTCAAATACAAACAATTAGGACGTATAATTGTATCTTAACATTAAAACGCTAAGAAGGAGATAATAATAATTAGCAAGGAGGAACTCCAACGGCGATTCACATGCATTAATATAGAGAAAACAACCGGAAAAATTAATCTTTGAAACAACAATATAAATCTAAGTGCATCCAAACTAGCCACAACCACTGGAATTTCTTGTCAACACAAAACCAACGTTGAACTGTGTATTTGCATTCTTGATTTATAAGTCATATACTAATACATAATTAATATAGCACAAAGTTAAGATGTCAGAAGCTACGTACATTGAAGATAGTCGCATCACTGCTATAATGGTCATTAAGAGTAGAAGGTGTTGCTAAAAGACAATCAAAAATATTTTATCTTACTATTTATTTGTTAAACTTTGACAACTTCGTGCCGAACTGTATATATTTATCTATGTGCATTCATTAAAATTACTGTAATCTGTTCAGATTGTGCATATTGCGTAAGTGAATTATTTTAAGACATACGTACCTACTTAATCATATAAAAGCAATCATATCTATTTATTGAGAGGAGGCGTACTATTGAAAAGTTCAAACAACCAGAACCATGTCAAACGATATAAGGCTTCGTTGGTAAATATTGTATCTAGGTAAATCGTTGCGCAATTTCTGCATGATTACCCAAATGTCGCTTGTTAATAATACGAAGAAATGTTAATCTTGCTGATTTTAGCGCCAGTAATTCACAGAAAAGAAATGCAGAAAACCTACGTAAAGTAAAACGAAAAGAAATAGTTTAGAATACAAACAAAATAAATTTCTTCTTCAAATATCAACAATGCAAATTAACTTTCGCAACGTATAATATAATTAGTTATTACGTAATATACCATTTTAATACTAGGCTTTGTTTTATGTAGGTTTTATGTCATATGTACATACATTCGTTACGTATGTACGTGCAATAGAAAAGTTAATTAAGGATTTATCCTATTTAAGTAGGTATGTATTATGAATATGTGTTTTGTAAAACAGAAGATTTTAAAACTGTTTAAAAAATAAATAATAAAGAATTGATTGAATTGATTCTTATTCATTCACTTCAATAAGTAAGATAGGAACATGTGAAATAATAGTTTTTAATAGTTTAATATGTCCCAGATTTTTTTGGGCTACGTTTTATAGGTATGCGGGCGAAATTCACATTTTTTTTCATAGGAAATGAAGCCCATTAATTTAGTTACTTTAAAGAGTACATGTAACGTTGACCAATCCAAAGTCATAGGGTTTCACGTCATATTTTCAAAATAAATTTTTTATCTTCTTTCATTAAGATTAACTTAAAATTAAAAATTAAAAAAATATTGAAACAAGCTCGAGGCTGTTCGCGGCTATACCATGAAGGACAGCGGCAACTACAAAGGTTACGACGTCACGCATACCAGAGAGATCTAGAGAATTCTAATATATTAGTAATTAGAAATTAGACAGTTTTTGTTCCATATGTAAATATTTACATAACGTGCAATGAATGGAGATGTTTATTTAACTTGCACAGCATGTTGTTATTTGGTGGTATGAATGTTTGCTATACATGTGTGAGATGAAATATATTTTTATATCAAATTCGGGGAAGCTTGGAAGCTTATTCTTTCTTTTCCCACTTTAGGGAGGTAATAAAATAAGAGTTGGATTTCTCACTGATAATTCAGATGATGTGATGAGCAAACTCTATAATTTAGATATATATCCCGTCCAAACCTATAAACACTTGTTCAAGTAAAATTATTACAAAAGCTGCTTTTTGTTAAAAACTTAAAAATGCTTAGAAAACAGAGGCTGAAGAAATGAGAGCTGTGACAAAATTAGAGGATGGTTAAAGTGTGGCTGATATTTTAATTGTGAGCAAAGGTTGTATTTTTAAAATTAAAAGAAAATGGCTAACTGAAGGAACGGTCAAGAGGGCTAATGTATCAGGGGCATCTAAAATATCAACGGCACAACAAGACCAAACTTTAGTTCATTATGCAAGAAATTTTCCTTTTCATTCTATTGTGAAAGCTTTAAAAGAAACAAATCATCCTGGTTCTTTTTGGACTGGTCAATGTTGCATTCACGAACACGGATTGAAAAGTTATAGGGTATTGCGAAAAATTGCTGTAACGGAAACGCATAAACGGGAAAGAATGGACTTTGCGCGAGAATATTTAAGACGAAGTGATAAATTTTGGCAGAATCTAGTATTTTCAGACGAGAAAGTGTTTCAATCTTATCACAATGGTCGCAATCGGGTATTTAGGCCAAGAAACTCTCGATATGAAAATAATTATATTTGTCCTAGTAGTCAGAGTGGCCACTTTTCGGTCAATATTTGGGGTGGATAAGCTTTCATGGAGCAGTTGTATGTTGGGACATAGATGTAGAAGTCAATTCTTGTAACCACTCTCTTACCACTACTGAAGTGTGAATGATAATTCACACTTCAGTAGTGGTAAGAGAGTGGTTACAAGAAAATAATATAAATACTCTGCCGTGGCCCGCAAAAAGCGCCGATCTGAATCCAATAGAGAACGTATGGGGATTATTGGTAAAAAGAATTTATAATAGAAATTTCCAACCAAATAATAGGATAGAACTTCTGGACGCTATTCAAAATGAATGGGATAATTTGGTTGTAGAGGAAATAAGAAACACTGTAAAATCTATGCTGAAACGCTTACGCGATGTAATAATAAATCCACACACAGAAAAATCTGTCTTTACATTGAATATACATATGTACTCAAATGTATACTGTTAACTTGAATAAACATTATTTACTTTAAACTTAATCTATTCAGGTTAAATATAATATAATATTTTGATTTAATTAAACGTTTCTTTAAAAAGTGTGTTTGAACTAAATTTGTCAGTTATTCACCTTAAACTTATGAATCTTTATTTAATTTAAATATATTAATACTAACTTACACTCACAACAATTAAAAGAATAAGTGAATACATTTGTTTTAAATACAAGAAAAAATGTATATACTCAATTCAAATATACCGCTTCCCCCTCTAGTCAACGCAGAGTGCTGCTCATTATTCCTTCATAACCCACATTGGATTGTGTATGTGAAAAATTCGTGCAGACGAGTGCAACACAACAAAATTCATAGGAACAGACAGACATTCTATACAGGTAAGCTACACCTCTGACTACTTAGATTAACTAAATAAGTCGAAAAAGTAGAACTATACGATAAATAAATGATGCGTGTGATTCTACGGGCTCTGGATTCTACAAATAATCTGATGGAACATAATTCACCCTTTTTTTTGTAAAAGTCGTTTTATTTATTTTTTTCAATAATTTGTAGATATATACAACACGCCTTTTCTCTGAATGAATATAAAATCTATCGAATAGCTTTGGTGCTTCTTCGCATCGGCGAAGTCCCCACCAAGAAAAATACCAGGGTGCGACGTCATCGGACCTGCACGTGTTTGCTTACGCGCTGCTAAATAATAATGGATATTCATGCGCTGTTGACAGAGCTGAATTGCGAAGATTTGATACCAGCATTTGATAGTAAGTATCGAGTTCAATTAATAGTTCATGTACTATTGGGCTCAATAAATCTTGCCCGTCACTTTTCTGTCGTCTCAGAAAAATTCGGTGTAGCCTACCCTTTACTGTCATGACTGACATTTCTATATAGTCAAAATTCAAATTTTTTGACATCTTACGAAAGTAGGTTAACAATTTTAAAGGGTAATTTACACTCTTCTGTCAAGTCAGTGACAGTGACGGGCAAGATTTATTGAGCGCAGCTGTATATGTATATGTACACATATTATACAGTGTGTCCCAGCGAAAAATTCAAACATTTTATTAGAATTTCTGAGGAAGCTCTATAGTACCCCGAAATTTTCGAATGGTACTGCTCTTTTTGTGATATAAACTTTCTTTAAAAGTTTCAAATAAGGAATTCATCTGTCCTATTTTTAAATTCAAATGTTTACACCTTCGTTGGTACTTATTTTTCTAACTAGAGAGTGAGAATAATATAAAATGCACAATTTACACAATTACATTCTTTTATTGTTCTCAACTGTCATAAATTTTCAAATTTCTCGTTTGTGAAACGCCTCTTAAAATCACTAGATACGTTATGAGGATATAATTGAACGTTGCCCGAGGCAACACATTCAAGGTGACATTTCTGACAGGTCTTGAAAAATTTGTCAAAAGCGAACGTAAAAACCATTGTTAAGAGCTTTTGAAGTGTCAAGCGCGTTGTTTCGAACAATAAAATGTCGTACGCAACTCTTTTCAGTTTAAATTGGGCTGCTAATTAATTGTCACTCGTAGCCTTAAAATACTCGTTACACTCGTATTTTAATTTGGCTACTCGTGACAATTAAAAAAGCCCAATTTACACAGAAACTCGTTGCGTAATATACTATTAATCTATTATATTACGTCTTTACATATAAAAATA
Organism: Amphimallon solstitiale; assembly: GCA_963170755.1. NCBI lineage: Eukaryota > Metazoa > Arthropoda > Insecta > Coleoptera > Scarabaeidae > Amphimallon > Amphimallon solstitiale. The sequence goes on from OY720679.1 coordinate 82,273,475, forward strand.
CTCCAAATATACGTGAAGTTATCTTCTCTGTTGATTACTATATTTTGACTAGTCAAAAAATTTCACAAACTTTTCCAAGAAAATAATTTGAAAATTAATTTTTGAATTTTTTTTCATTCCGTCATGGCTAAAAACAACATTTGAATGTCTTGTGTATTATATAATTTATTAATTTATGATACTTGAATGTGTCTTCACTGTGTTATGGTTGTCACTACTATAACCTGTCAAAATGGTCACTTTTATTTATCTATTGAAAAGGAATAACAAAACTGACAAACAGTTTAATTTTAACTTACATAATGTTGTTATCATGTGTTAATAAGAACTGATGTGTTCCAAAATTACTTTTCGAGCATGTTTTTTTTTAAGCCTGGATGTTGTGATCAAAGGCTGTATAAATGCTTTATTCAATATTTTAGACAACAACATAGACTTCAACTTTTTTTTAAAACTAAGTGATGAAGAGTTGAAGGAATTGATACCGTCCATCGGAAAAAGAAAAATTGTTAGAGCCAAAAGGGATGAATTGTTAAACCAACAAGTAATCAAGGTATGCACAATCATTTATCCTTGATGGGAAGAACAGATTATTATTGCAGTTATTTGATATATTGATCATAATGAAACTGTCACTCAATTTTTTTTTTTTTTGAGTTACTCTTTTTGTGTATTTTTAATTCTAATCTAGCAAAAACTCAAGTTTTATCGATAATAAATTTTTGTAGGTTGTTGAATTACCAGACATCAATTCTCTGGTTACTCCTGAACCTAGCCTGCCTTCGACGATCACAGTCCAATCTGAAACAACAACAGCAAACACAACATTGGACAATAGCTTTGAATCAATTATCTCACAGACTGTGGATCTGTTTTTTCAAACCACAAAACCTAAACTAACGGACTTTGATTTGAATACTCTGCTACAAACAACACCGCTGGGAAAAAGTATTTTAAATTTTTACAATACCAATGAAAGATTGAACAATACTCAACAAGGTCGTTTGGTTGATATTATAACCAAGCATATTTATACTCATATAGTGAATCAGTAAGTACTACGCTTTAAATGAGTTTCAGCGGCCTATAATATTGAATTTATTTTTTTTTTTTTTTTAGTCGATTAAGCGAAAACGATTATTTAGTGTTGGCCGCTAAAATCGTTTCACTTTTTGCAAACGAAGCAGTAGGTACTTACTATGTACCCCCCATCAAAAAGAAGGATTCAAGAACGGGAAAATCAAAGTGTGCCAGAGGCAAACTAGTATCGAAGGTACACAACTTAATCCATATTGGAGGTGAGGCCGTTCGCCTACGAAAACGCAAGTGTGGCGATACACCGAAAGATTCCGATGAAGAAGTAACTAATCAAAATTTACCGAGTACTTCGAGAGATTTAGGTAAACTGTGACCTTTATACCTTGATTATAATAATAATGAGTATTATGTTACAGAAGATTATTCCAAAAACGTTGATGTTTTATGGCTTAAACATAACAACGAACCTTGGGCAACGGTATTAGAAAAGTGGAATATCACTTTTGAACTAAGAAGAAAAAACTGTTTCCATACTGTTCACGATTTTTTGGAAAACTGGCCAATATTAAGGGATCTCCGGTCTGAAGTTTTGGTGAGTGAAAAATAGTAAACTTTCTTTGAAACGCATAACTTTCAAGTATTTTTGGTTACTTTTTTGCAGATTAACCTAGACTTCGAAAAGATATTTCCCAATGCTAGTTTGAAATTCTATACGAATTGGGAACAGTTTTTCCAAACTGTTTTAAATTTGAACAAAACCAATCTCCGAGACAATGATTCACTGAACCTGCTGAAACTTTGGAAATCATGTGATAACGAGGGTATTCTATGTTCAGTTGTAATTTAATATTTTCTGATCTTAATAAAATTTAGATACGAAACGGGCACTGGAAGTCAATCTGCTACCATATCTCATACCTCCCCGAGGGAGAGTGGTCCTACCAAACAAAAAACATTGGAAATATTCCACACTGGAAGTCTTGGAATCCATTCTTATACTTGTTAAGGTACTGACTTCTGCGGACATTGTAATTGATAGTTTTATTAAAAGAATATGTTTTACAGACACCTGGAGATATTGAAAAAATAATAGAAAATCGAAAAGAAAAAGCTCACCACCGTAAACAGACTGTTCAACCGTTTATTTTGATAGAGGGGCCGACGATTTACACGCCAAGATGTTTTTATGTGGTAATTGATTGCATTAAATATCAGTTTGATAGCTTTGGTAAGTGCTTTGACACGTTATTCAAATTGTTTCATACCTTCAACTCAAGATACCCCGTTCAAGGAGAATATATATATACCTTGATTCAAAGATGTGTGTACGAAATTACTACTGAATATGACAAAACAGTACCAAGCACCGAGCAAATAGTCGCCGCATTCACAAAACGTCTTAAAACCTAAGTTGACCTGTTATAGAATTTATGAGAGTATTATGTGCTCTTAGCAGAATTTTATATTATATTTTTGTTACTATTTTTGTCTATTTTGGATGTATGGTGAACGTTAAGAGAACTAGATACTTGTTATTTTGATTTTTTAATTTTTATTTTTGTCAAGTTTTTGATTGTGTAATTAGTATTAGTAGTATTAGAATTAGTATTATTTCGAAGAAGACTGTTTTTTTTATGATCTTATTTATGAGAAAAGCAGAGAAAAATGAAATGTAACGACTGCGGAAAACTTTGTCAAAATCTGAAAAAATATTTTTTCCACATTAGTCTTGTCCACAATAGAAGCAATTATTTTTTGTGTCCTGTTGGTGATTGTAATAGATTATACCATAGAAAAGCTGATTTCAAAAAACATATAGAACGAAAGCATACTGCACAAAACAATATCACTTATAGCGACTCTGAAGTGACTGATAATACACCCATAAACAACAATATCCATAATACAGACGAAAATTTGGATCACTGTGAGTTAACTAATAATATTACAGCGTCAATAAATGCTCAACTTGGTTCTCAAGATTTAGTGACCAGAATTGCAAATAACCTTCGTGATTTTAGAAACATCTTCAATTCATCTTTATCATTACTAATTTCAAAATGTTACGATAATTTGACTGTCTCTAGATCAGTAATCCAAAATATCATTGTAGATTTTCAATCATTTCTTTCATCTGGTATATTGAAACTTATAAGAGATTCGGTTAAAATAGTTGGTGAATTTTTCACCGACAAAATGATATTGACTGATATATGTACAATGCTTGAAACGGTAGAAAACTCGTTTATTTCCCTCGATACTGAATTCAAACGTGTTCAGTTTTTTCAGAAATCCCAGTGCTTCATCAAGCCACGTGAATATCATCTAGGTGTTTCACAAGAACAGCACAGAAAAAGTGGTGAAATGACCTTGCAACTTAAAAATAATTACAGTTACTATGTACCCATGAATGAAACCTTAACTTCATTTTTAGAACTACCTAATGTTTTTAAAATTATAATTGATCATCAGATAAAGTTATTACATGAATATAAACCAGATGAACCTATGTATAATATAGTGAATGGAAGTTTGTGGCAAAATAAATTAAATAGGAAAAAAAATGTTCTTCCAATAGTGTTATATTTCGACGATTTTGAGTCAGGAAATCCACTAGGCAGCCACGCAGGTGATTATAAGATAGGAGCAGTATATTTTTCAATAGCTACTGTACCCCCAGCCTATTCTACTAGATTGGAAAATATTTTTCTCTCTTATTTGTTTTATAGTGGCGACAGAGTTAAATTTGGAAATGACATTCTTTTTCGTATTTTAGTTGAACAAATTAACGATTTAGAAAACAAAGGTATAGTAATAAAAACAAATAATACTGAACAGAAAGTTTACTTTGAACTAGTTTGCATAACAGGTGATAATTTGGGTCTACACAGTATTTTTGGCCTAAATGAAAGTTTCTCATCTCACCATTTTTGTAGATTTTGTATCACAACTAAAGTTGACACAATGCGCCAAGTTCGGGAGAACCACGATCATATCAGATGTAGAAAAGACTATGAACAACACTTGTCTGATCATATAGGAATTAAAGAACGCTGTGTTTGGCATCAATTACAAAATTTTCATATTTACGACAATCTCGTATGTGATGTAATGCACGACCTGTATGAAGGGGTTTTGCGGTACGATATGGCGTTGATTATAAATAGTCTAATAACAAATAGTAGCTTTTCACTGCAGCATTTAAATTCTAGAATAAAATACTTTACCTACGAAAAGTTTGAGAAAAACATTCCACCCTTTATTAAACAAGATCATCTAAAGAACGGGTGTATGATTATGTCATCAGCAGAAATGTTGTGCTTAACTAGAAATTTTAGATTTCTAGTTGGAGATTTGATTGAAAGTGATAACGTAATTTGGAAATTTTATTTAATTGTGTTAGATATAGTTGATATTTTGTCATTTCCTGTAATTTCGGCACATACTTTAGAACTATTACAAACTCTAATTACCGACCATCATGAGATGTATATTGAACTGTTTCACACTTCCTTAAAACCAAAACATCACTTTTTATTACATTATTGTAGAATAATTCAAAAAATTGGCCCACCATCATTGTTGTCATGTATGAGATTTGAAGCCAAACACAAAGATCTCAAAAACATTTGTCATAATTCTCGAAACAGAAAAAACTTACCATATTCATTAGCTTATAGGACACAGCTTAAAAACTGCTATCGACTATCAGCACAACGTGGTTTTGATGACGTTATAAATCATGCAATGCCTGTTGATGTGCATTATTCAGAAAAAGTTTTTATGGAAAAGTGTGGACTGAAATCAGACGAACATTTTGAAGTTACCTGGCTCGAAATTAATGGTATAAAATATGACTGCCATAGTATTTTACCTTATTCGTTTGATAATACTAGTAGTGTTCCCCTGTTTGGAAAAATAATAAATATTTTTGTCAATAAGGTTAATAATAAGGATGTCACTTTCAAGTGTACAATTTTGAACATTGTAGAGTATTCCCCTCACCTCAAAGCCTACGAGATTACGGTTAATTTTAACAATATTGTAGGTATTCCGATGAAAGAATGTAACTTAGATGAACCAACAGTCATTCATCACATTCAGGATAAATTATATATATCATCTCCGTGTTGTTTATTTTGAATATGCATAAATTCATTTTTCTTTGCTTCTCTACCAAAGATAATATTATGACTATTCAATTCACCTGTCATTGTCCAAATATGAACCAATAAAATAGCAAATATTTACTTTCGTATCATAGCAACAGGAAATTTCAGCGATTATATCTTCCTAGAAGGTATTCAAGTGGATATTTTAAACAAGTGAAAGTTTTTATTAATGTAACTCATTTACTAACAATATTGAAGGTACAATTAGAAAAACTAACATTACTGCAGTGCTGCAGCAGACATTCTGGAACAGAGCTAGTACTGGGAGTACCCGAGGGAGTACCTTTCTCTTGTAGCTTAATACCGTCACTATTACTGACAGATGTCGAAGTTGTACATGACACATTTGTTGTACTAAATTGTCTCCATACTGAATCTTTGGATTTCTTCGTGTTCCAAGGGATATTTTCGCAAATTTCAGCATCGATTTCGTCTTCAGATTTCGTGCCAAATCTTTTCTCAGTTCCCATTATTTAGAAACACCAGTTTTTATTCAACGAAACGAACTAAATAGGAACACGATTCCAAAAATTTTAATGACAAACATAAATGTTTTTTTTGTTGACATGGAAACGTAATCATGTGTAACTAAATTTTGAGTCATTTTAATATGAAAAATTGATTTGGTTCATTGAATAGTCTCTCGAATACGATTCGTAGTCAAAGTTGAGTCTACTATTTTTGTGGTGCTTTACACTCATGTCTTTCATAATTGCGAATACTACTCGTGCTCCGCACTCGTAGTATTTAAATGCAATCATGAAAGACATTCGTGTAACCACCACAAAAATAATCGACATAACTTTGACTACTCATGGTATTATAAGTGATTATATTTTTTTACAAAGCGTTAATATATTAATAAATATATTTTGTAATACCTTTAATGTGTTTTTGTTTCACCTATATATTCTAATGAAGCTGTTGGTGGTTATTTATGGCCGTGTGCATCGCTCACTATAAAGGTTATGTTTTTTAGTATTTCTTTATGGAGTATACTAGTTTACTTGCCTCAGAAGTAACAATCGGTTTAAACTAACTATGGAGCGGTGGAGCGGTCCAAAATAGTCAAACCGGCAAAAAAACCATTTTACATATTTGAGTGTAGTAAAGCATTCATTCATTAAAAAAATATTAACTTCCAATGGAACGTGGTATATTTTCAAACAGAGTAAGCAAATATTTTAGTTAAAGCGTACTTATGATTGGTGTAAGATGATGATACGTTTGGATGGAACATATTTATTTATTCAAGCTAAATAAAATAGTATTTAGATTGAACATTAGCAGTGGTTGTGCCGAGAAGATGTTATATTTGCCGGTATTTTACTGTATAATTGAAATAATAATAACATCTATTTACTTTTAAGCAAATCATACTATTAATACTAATAATATAAATGCTCAACACGAGTACACGGTAATAATAAATCAATAAAAGTGTGTTTCATTCAGATCAAGCTTACGTGTTATTTGCTGATATGCGAATTCAACGTACACTTGAATCAAACTGGTTATGTTCAGATTAAGAATAAACTTTTTTGTGTGCAGGTAGATGGACAAAGTACTAACTTGTTATAACTACATATAACTAATTTTATAGATTATATATCAATATAATAACTAACTGTTTATTATATAGTTTTTTTTACTATTAAAGCGGTTTAAGTAAATGTTTAGTGAATGTATTGTATAATCCTCGAGCGCTTGCGCGAACGAAATAAAATACGTAAATTGAAATTTTATATAAACCACTAGGACGGATTTTTTTAAACAAAAATCATCATTGTGTGATGGTAGTCTTGATAACAACGGACATTTTGACAAATAATAAAAAAATATTTTCTTTTCTTGTAAGAAAAGGCGAATAAATGCTATTTGTTTTCTGTTTGAAAATTTATTACATATTACAAATTAATTAAAACAAATTTTTTATCAAGCAGAATTTTCAAACCAATTTTTACTTTCTTATACGTAGTATAAGGAAGTATTGTGATGATGAAAATTTTCGACCTCGAGATTTTTGCAGATGTCCACGTTTTGATGTCCCCTGATACCGAAAAAGTGGTTTTTAAAAAATGTCTGTGTGTGTGTATGTCTGTGTGTGTGTGTGTCTCTCTCTCTGTGTGTGTGTGTGACCACGATAGCGCTCAAACCGCTATAGGTATCAATTCCAAATTTTATATTTACAAATATAATCTCCCTCTTGAGATCTGATTAGATTTTCAGTAAAATCGGCAGACCGGAAGTAGTAGTTTACTTCAGTGAAAAAATCGAATTTCGCCAATTATTCGTCAACTACTAAGTTTAAACAAATTTATAAAGAATTCATATGTACGTAAAATTAAGTTTGAGACAAATTGTCTTAAAAAAGTTTTTCGAAATTCCAACCGGAAGTAGGTCTTTTACTCGTATCGAAAATCAGTTTTTTGCGAATATCTCGCAAGTCATGCTTTTTAGAGAAGTATGTTTCGAGTATAAAAGTATTTAGAACATAATTTTCAATATCTTTTGTATAAAAAAAATTTCAAAATTCAGACCGGAAGTACCACTTTTACTCTTATCGAATAGCGATTTTTTGCAAATATGTCGTAAATTATGCATTCTATATATATTTATCAAGAGTACAAAAGTATTTAGAACTGGATTTTCAATATTTTTTGTATATGTGAAATTTCAAAATTCGGACCGGAAGTAGCACTTTTACTCTTAGCGAGTAGCACTTTCTTGATAATATCTTGCAAAGTATGCATTCTATAGCGATTTATTAAGAGAATGAAAGTACTTAGAATAGGATTTTGAATAAGTTTTGTATAAAAAAATCTTAAAATTGTATAGTTTCAAACGCTCATACGTATAAGAAAGTCGTGTGGTGGCCACACCTCATTTTTTAAATTCGAATAAATATAATTTAACGATAAGACCAAAATTAAAACTTTAAAATTATAATTTTCATCAGTCAACATAGTCGTATTTTATAATATTTACTTATTATAAACTCTACAACACTATACTTACATATGTAATATAAAATATATCAATATTAATATGAAATGAAGAAGGAAAAAATCTTTATTATTATTATTACCACAGTATAGAGCTGTATAGACACAGTAGTTTCGCTCGCTGTCGGCATCTTTGATGTTTGTGTCCCAAAATGGTACTGCGCATTCACGCACGCGCAACCAGAGGCGTAGTCAATTTTTCTATTCAGGATAAACCAGTGGCGCAGAACCAAATCGTTTATGAGATAATTATGTTAATCTATTTTTAAAATTATGAAAAAGCTATATCAATAATACAAAAAACGAGGATAAAACACTGCTTTTTATTAAGTACATATTACACACGCTTTTAAAATGTAATACATTATACGTAAACACAAAAAAAGGCTACTTTAACCTAAGGATTACTTAAATTTCTTGACACAATTCATCAATGGTGTTGTAAAATTGTTATTTTATTTGAATTGCCACTAACTTTAAATTTCTATTGCAAAATTTCAAAGTATAAAAAATTCTTACACGAATAAATAGCTTTATCAAAAATTCAGTAGCAAAATTTTCGCAGGGATGTTTATATGATATTTCGTCCAACTTCTGTTTTAATTTAAAGCTAACATTTGGTTCGAAGGAAAATGAAGAAAAAAATTCACAGAAGGCTTTTTCCTAATGCGGTATTTATGTATATACTGAAATTATGGTCGGGCGTTGCCAAATTAGTAAAGCTGTTTCACAAAGTTAGGACATGCCTTAAAATAAGTGTAAAATTTCATTCATTTTTGTGTTTTAAACGTATAATTGTTGGAAAACTACGCTTTTCAAAACATTTGTGTCCCAAATAACCTACAAAATAAGTGAAGGCATTTTGTTCAGTTATATTTTCCCAGTGTCGGTAATCAATCTTCGAAAATTAAATTTTGCGTTGGTGGTTGTGGATTTGTCATGAATTTTGAGTAATTTTTCACAACTACAATAAACAATATGCACATTTTAACAGTTGAGGACATTTTAATGCACGTGGGGATCTTACCGCATTGGTTCTTTCGAAAACCTGAAAAAGCTTAATTTAGAATTGTTCGAACTATTCTTGCAGCGAGGTGCACAACAATAATGGGGCATTTTTGTTCCAATATTCGCGAAACGAAACACTACAATTATTAAAAAACGTTATGGTGCGTGCACACTAATTATAAAAAAACAATTTGTTTGTCAAAAATGTTGCCATAAGAATGTATAATTTAGTTTTCCATATGCCTTGTTTAATTTGTGTACAACCATCCATTAATTTGTAAAATTAGTCTTCATAATAAATTGTTTTTCAAACATTTTGTATAATTGGTGTACACCCAGCATAACTTACATTAACGGCCTTTCACAAACCGCATGCCGAGCAGTCGCATCAAATAAACCCGCCAACTCAACAGCTGATGACTGACTACTGCGCAGTCACGCACGCGTCGGTTTGCCGGTGGACAATAATTTCCCTCGAGAGAAACTACTGTTTCTATTACATAGCTATATACTGTGTTATTACTGCTTTTCCAGAAAATACAACAGTGTGTTACAATTTGATAATTTTTTTTCCCCAGTGTTTGAACTGTACAGACAGTTGACGCAAAGCACTTTTCTTTGCAATCTCGTAGGCATAGAAATCTAAAAATTATCTCAAATTAAAATCTATGAGAAGTGTGCGGTTGAGGTTAAAGAAACATAAAACACAGTATTTATATTATTTAACAATTTTAAATAAGAAAATTAATCTTTGGTTCTTGAAGAAGTGACTAGCTACAAATTAGGTAGAATTGAATTTGTTATGTATTTTATGTCATTTTTTAGACATATTTTTAGACAACAGTGTTCTTTTGTGTATATTTTTTATCCAGATCAACAGTTACTTTTTGAAGTGTAAACTGCTTTGGTCGCGTTGCGTTGATTGTGGGCACTGAACAAGACTCGTCACGCTCGGCAATGTAACGCTCGTTCGGGTAAAGTCGGCTCGAGTCGCCTAAGGGAACGAGAGAAATATATCATATAGAGGTAACTAATTTCAATTAAATTGAAATTTAAATGAATAAATAAATTCATGTCCCCGAGCAGATTCGATCCCGAGCCGCACTGGTGAGTAGCCGGCACGTTAGCATCAGACCAGCGCGGGATATGTAAGCGAGTATTCATATTGTCTATTTATATATATATATATATATATCAGAAAAAGAAAAATATTGGGTATAATCCGCTGTAGAGCAACCGTAAACACGTGTTTCTGACTAATTGGTCGTCATCAGTACGGTATAGCCAAGGAATAAGGTGGGATAACCTTGGAGATGTAAGCTAAACGGAAGACCATCAGGTGACAGACCACCATTTGCAGCTTCAGCTAGAAGATCCTCGGTTTTGAGGACAACAACTAAACTAATTCTGATATTTTATGTATCCGCGATAATTTCTTATCTTTCATTTATATATATATATATATATATATATATATATATATATATATATATAAAAATAAGGGTTTTCAAAAAGAAATAAACACAAAGTAATGTATCCAGACACTCCATCTGTAAGCAAACTGTTGAGAAGAACTGATTGTGAGCTCCAACTTCAATGCATTCAAATTCTTCTGCAAATTCCATGGACGAGGAAGATATAAACGATGTTTTGAATGTGTCATTTCCAAGTGATCTGAGATATATTCCTTCTGAGGAACCACATCTCATTACTCAATCAGATCTGAATGATTTGATACGGGACTTGGGTTTAACCAAAGAAAAATCATAAATTTTGGGATCTCGATTAAAAGAGTGGAATCTATTACAGTCTGCTACAAGAATCTCTGTATTGAAGAATCGTCACAAAAAAATTCAGTTCATTCTACAAAGTTGCATGAAATTTCTGTTACTGTACTGATGTAAATCAACTTTTGTAAGTATGAAAACAAGTCTCAAAATCGTTTTATTGTATAATGGTAACTCGAAACCAGCAATTCCAATGACTCATCCTACAAACACAAAAGAAACGTATGACAGTATATCAACTATATTAAATCTCATTCAATATTTAAATCATCTTTGGCAAATCTGTGGTGACCTTATTACTTGAACTGCAAGGAGGGTTTATCAAATATTGTTGTTTTTAGTGTTTGTGGGATAGCCAAGCAGTTTAGCCTCATTACATCATCATGCATCATGGGATAAGTTTCCAAAGCTGTCTGATGTGCAAGTTCGAGCGGAAAATTTGTTGGTCCACAAATTAGGAAGCTGTTTAAAGATGAAAATTTTGAACGTACCATGAATTATTTAGAGCTGACAGCATGGACTCCTTTTAAAAATGTTTGCAAATATTTTCTGGGAAATCAAAAGAGTGAAAACTACCAAGAGATACCATGGCTAATTGGCTAGAAAACTATAAAAATTTAGGATGCCGAATGTCACTTGAAGTTCATTGTTTGTATTCACATTTGGAGTTGTTTCCTGCTAATTTAGGAAAGACGAGTGATGAACAAAGACAAATCAAGAGATTGCAGGAATGAAGAAGCGATATGAAGGTGGGTGGGATTCCGTCATGTTGGGAGATTTTTCCTGGTTTCTTAATAGAGAAGGCAACAGGCAACATAAAAGGAAGAAATAACTCTATTTATGCAAAACTTTGATATATCAGCAATTTTCCTTTCTGTACAGCTAAGTGTTTTTGTATTCTTGATACTAATTAAACATTCAAGTATTTGTTATGTCAAGATTTTTGCACTTATGTATTTCTTTTTATAACTTCTGTATAACAAATGTTCTAAAGACAATATTATTGTTTATCTATTAGCGGAGTGTGATTATATCTCTAAAACAAGACGTCGTAGAAAGATTTCGTTTTTGGTTATGATTTCTCTTAAAGACTGTAAGAACTGTACACCCATTTTTACAACAGTTATTAAAAAAAAATGTTAACCTAAATACTTATATGCATGAGCCATACAATCAACCAGAAAAAATGACTTACAATAATACACACATTCCCGTTCAACCACAACCGTAATGGCCAAATGCTTAAACTCAACACGTTCAAGTTTATTGCCAATTTTACAGAGTAAGTAATCGGTTCTCAAGAAGAATATATCCATATTCATACAAACATACATTTGTATGTATTACGTTGCATAAATAAATTATACTAATTTTAATTCCAACATCAGTCATTATTTTAGCGGTACATTTCGCTTTCGGTCATAAAACACTGAATGAACATAAACATATACACCTACGCGCTAATTAATATGTGCGTATATGTGGACTGGAAAACCATAGTCAATGTGTATTATGATAATGAACTTGGCCATTATGTGTATTCTGCCTAAAGCCGTATATCATGAATTATGATAATTTTATTCATCTATTTATTAAACAGAACTATAAAACACGTCAGTTCGTTTTTAATGATACACATTTTTTGAAGTTTTGACATTGAGATAGGTCACTGAAACCAAAACCTAATAGTTGTGTCGATAGTCAATTGTCTGACCGCAACTGATATTATTTATATTTGAGCTAAAATCAGGAAATAATGCTGAATTAAGTAGAAAAGAATAACAGGAAGCAGAGTATAACACTGTCCAACAAAGATTGGTTATGGAGGTACCTATTTCCAATAGATGAATTAAAAATCACCATGAAAATGAACAATTAACTCTTGCTTTGGATATACAAATGACTTATAATTTTTTCCAGATCTACATTTTTAGTTTTGGGGTAATTTTGTTTTTGGAGTTGTTGTACCTGTTATATGACAAAACAAATCGTTTTCCAGCTGTTTTTAAATTATAAACTTTATTACTGTTGCTGTAACTGTCAATTTCATATTGTTTGTGTTGTAATTAGTGCAGAATTTCTGTTCGAGTAGCCGAATAACATACATAAAAGAAAAACAGTTAATAAAGTACTAATGTTATGTATGTAATTCATAATATTTTTTAAAGTAACAAGAAACTTTAAACATCCAACTGAAGTTTGATTTTCGACAGTCTTACGAAAATTGGATTTCTGCTATCACATGTAAGTACAATAATAACAATAACGAGTTTTTAATATTATAAAAATGGTTCTTAATACAAAAAGAATATTACACACAATAGCCACATTTACGTATGTCAACAATGACGGTTAAACGTCAACTAATTTTAGACGCAATGACAGTTTGTGCAAAAACTTAAATTAGACGTATATACAGGGCACGGCAAAAGTTTAGAAAACCGGACATTATAAAGCGCATCAAGGCGATGGTCGCGTTTAACAGGTTATTGTAATAAAATCATAAGCAGTTGCGAAAGAGGTGGGTGGATTCAAGCTCGAAGAGATTGAAAAATCCAACTAGTGTAAATAATAATAGAATTTGAAGTTTTCAAAAGCTTAGCATGTACAGCAACACTGATTACTTAAAAAACTTAAACTCTAATGAGGAAAGTATTTGAAGGCACGGTATTATATGCACCATGTCCCTTCATAAAAACAATTTTTATTTCTAGAATTTCCTTTTAAAATTAATCACTGATAGATCATTAAGAAATTATTGCAATTTATTTTATATAATTATTTGAATGATCATTTGATGAGTTTTAATTAAATAAGGGTACATGATAAGAGTGAAACGATAAATGCTCAAACAACAAACGTTAAACTGGAAAAACGTGACAGTATGGTAGCAGTGATTGCTGAAATAACCAATAATGTTTGTATATATTTTGCAAATGTTGCGTGCAATTGTTCAAACACTACATTTAATAATATTTTTGTAGTAATTATTCAAGTACGATTATGCACACTATACCAAATAGAATCGAATATATTAATGTCATGTACGAAGAAAAAAAAGAATAGAAAATGTCATGAAACTGCTATTAAAACACTGTGAAATTATGGCCGATCCTCTTACGAAAATATGAAATGTCTCAGTATACACCGGCATTATTCCCTTTTTATTAAAGACATCACGGGTCATACCAATGCAGAAGGAGACTGATTATAATATTTTAACATACTATTGGTCAATTTCGTTACGTTAAGAGTATTTTAATTTTATTTTAAGACAGTAGTTTATACAGTATGTCCCCGGAACGACTTTAAAAGAGAGAAAAAGATGTATTTTTGATTTCTCAGAAAATTTCGCTCTTGATGATTTACTCTGCTTGTTTTCCAAACCCCAAAACATAAATTACTTTTTATTTAACTCGAACGGTTCTCGAGATAATATTTTTTTCTTGCTAGAAAATATACAAATTGGACTCGTTTTATTTAATAAATTTAACAAATAATGGTAAAATAAAATAAAATTCTCAAAAAACTAAACTATTAATTCTCTATTCAAACAATGCTGCTTCTTTTTCTGCACAGATTTCAATGCGAGCTCTAAATTCATTGAAACTTCATCTTATTTCTAAGATTTATAAGGACTGGACTGCATTTTGTATCCTATTTTTTAATTTCTCTTCATCATTGTTTAGTGGCCTCCACAGATAAAAGTCCATTATTGTAAGATCAGGACTTCTCGGTGGCTATAAAATGGGACCATATTTTTCTATCCAGTTATCATGGAACTCTGTATTGAGCCACTAGCGAACTATGCCGGCATAATAAGCAGGGCACCCATCGTGCTGGTAAAACATTTCCATTCGGTAGTTTAACGGCAATTCATCCAGTTTATTTGTTAAAAAAAATTGCAACATTTCCAGATATGACTTACGGTTTAAATTTTGATCAAATAAATATGGGCCAATAATGCCATGGTACGAAACCGCACACCACACATTAACTTTTTTTAAAATATTGTCTGCGACAAGTAATTCTAAAGTTTGGATTCGTCTCACTCCAGTACCGGCAATGGTGAGACGAAACGACTCCGTTAGCTGAAAAGGTTGATTCATCGGAGAACATAATTCGTTTATGAAAATTTGAATCTTCCAAAACTCTGTAGCCCATTTCTAAACAAAAATCCACACGTTTGGCTTCATCACCATTTTCTAAAGTTTGCTTAAATTTCGGCTTAAATGGTAAAATTTTGTTCTCTTTAAATATTCTTTGTAAATGAGATTTACTTATCCCTGTTATTATTGCCCTTCCCATTAAAGACAACCCTGGAGCTTCTCTTGTGGAATGAACGGCGAGAACTGAAGCAGCATCATATTCATTGAAGAATTTCTTTGACTTCTTAATGTTTAAAACCCAGCCTGTTTTAAGGAATTTGGTCACCATGTTTTTTGCTCCGGAATTTGAAATGGTAACTTCCGGTATTATTGGTTGAATTGTCAAATAACAACTCGGTAGCACTCTTCCCCAGTTCCGTAACATTGAATTAGATAAATTCTTTGTTGTAAAGTCAATATTATAGCATAAATACTGTTCAAATTAGCGAAGATTTAATTTGCAGTTATACTAACCTATTAGATTTGTCAACTGCTCTCAGTTGTATTTTTCAATGAAATCCGCCTACTAGAGTTACTTCTAAAAATTACGAATAAAAACTTTTAAGTCCAAATTTTGAAGAAAAATGATATTATCTCGAGAACCGGTCGTGTTAAATAAAAAGTTATTTGTATTTTGGGGGTTTGAAAACAAGCAGATTAAGTCATAAAGAGCGAAATCAAAAATAAAATATTTTTTCCTCTTTTAAAGTCGATCCGGGGATATACTGTAGAAGGCTTTCAGCGTTCCTAGAGAATTATAAATACCTTCAGAATCTCAAAATAGTTTTCTGATGGGCACGTCAACCCAAACAGCAACGATTCATTTTTTCCGATACATATATGATGAGCTTAATATTGGTAAAATACGTGGCAGAACTTCATTTTTCGATCTATCTCGCGCTTTCGAAAGTCTTGAGGTTGACTATGTTCTGGACAAAATGTACATTTTTGGTATATTCGATCCGTTATTCCAATGAATACAATCTTTTTTGTGTAATAGAAAAATGATCGTATAGCTATCCGGCCACGAATTGGAAAATGGTTCAAATAATATGGAAGTACCACAAAGGTCCAGTTTGGGACCTTTACTGTTTTTAAATTCATAAATGACTTGCCCTATCATATAAATAGTGGTATTGTAGTGATGTATTCTGACGACCCATTGATTGCGCTTTCTGCAAATAATCAGTAAAATCTGCAAAATATAATGACTAATCAATTGAAATTGTGGTGTACCAGAAACAGATTAATGGTGAATAGTGACAAGACCGTGTACTTATTCTTTCCTCAGCGGATCTTGCTGATACAATTTCCAATGCTATTGTGTTTTTAGGAGTCACAGTTGATACTGGCCTCACTTTTGAAAGTCGTGTTGGCTCCATATGTAAAAAATGACACAAATCATAATACACGATACTACTGGTACTATTGACGGCCTATTAAATATGCTCTTCTTCAAGAGTTCTGAAATTCTTGATTCCCAGAATTTAAAAAATGGCTATTAGCATATAACATCCTCAAAGCCTCGCAGGACATATTTAGTAAACGGAAAAAGTGTTCACTAAAACGAAATCGAGCATAGACAAGTAACCCAAGATCACTCACAACTTCAAAAATGAATACATTATTCTATAGACGCGACAATATTATCTTCATGTTAACTCATCTGTCACTTTACGTTCTTTTAAGTTTGTCAAAATTACTAGAATGGGTGATAAATCAATATTTATGAAACATTTTACTTCCAGGTATTTGATATTTTAATATCTCAACATTCTGTTTACAAAAATTGTTGGCGTTTAAGGATGCCAACATTCAAAAATGATAGCCAGCTTCATACACATATAATGATTATTTGTAAGATTAAATCATAAACATCGGTTTCTTTTTACGAATATACAGGGTGAGTCAACTACGCGGGTAAGGCCGATTGTGCCTTTACGAGTAAAGATATTTCGAAGCGGTTTTTTTCTTGTGGTAGTTGTTCATTAGGGGCACATTTTAAAAATATTTTGTATTATACAGAGTGTTCCATAACTTGGTGGTTAACCATAGTTATAGTTTTTTAAATGGAACACCCTATATATTATTGCATTTTTGAATTCCCCGTATAATTTTTAGTCAAAAAGTTATAAGATAGTATAGGCCTAAAGTGTAAAGTTTTGGACTTATTCCCATTTTTCTGAAAAATTCAATGTTTGTATAAAATTATATTTCTCGAAAACGACGTATTAAATGGACAAAATTTTTTGCAATATTGTTTACAATAAGAGGTCCTAATAGAAGCAGTTTTTATTTTTTTACAGTTACTAACTGCATGAGCAGGAAACTCGATTAAAATTAGCTGACACGTTTTTGTATAAAAGTCATTTTTTTAAATGGAACAGCCTGTATATCAGTTCATTTTTGAATTGTTTATTAAATTTCGTGTCAGAAACATGTAAGACGTTAATACAGTAAAAGTGACTATTACAGAGTTATTGTCGTTTTTTGATATGCTTTTGTTAGTTTTTGCAAAAAAGTCAATTTTTTCAAATGGAACACCCTGTATATTATTTCTTTTTTGAATTCCTTATTAAATTTCACATCAAAAACATGTATGACGTTAATACTTTAAAAGTGACTATTACTGAGCTATTGTCTCTTTTTGATACAATTTTGTCAGTACTATACTACATTAATTAAAACCTCAAAACTGACAAAATTATATCAAAAAGAGACAATAGCTCAGTAATAGTCACTTTTATAGTATTAACGCCTTACATGTTTTTGATGTGAAATTTAATAATAAATTTAAAAATGAAATAATATACAGGGTGTTCCATTTGAAAAAATTGACTTTTTTGCAAAAACTAACAAAAGCATATCAAAAAACGACAATAACTCTGTAATAGTCACTTTTAAAGTATTAACGTTTTACATGTTTCTGACATGACATTTAATAAACAATTCAAAAATGAACTGATATACAGGGTGTTCCATTTAAAAAAATTGTCTTTTATACAAGAACGTGTCATCTAATTTAAATCCAGTTTCCTGCACATGCAGTTAGTAACTGTAAAAAAATAAAACATGCTTCTATTAGGACCTCTTATTGTAAACAATACTGCAATAATTTTTGTCCGTCTATACGTCGTTTTCGAGAAATATAATTTTATACAAACATTGAATTTTTCAGAAAAATGGGAATAAGTCAAAAACATTACACTTTAGGCCTATACTATCTTATAACTTTTTGACTAAAAATTATACGAGGAATTCAAAAATGCAATAATATATAGGGTGTTCCGTTTAAGAAACTATAACTATGGTTAGCTACCAAGTTATGGAACACTCGGTATAATACTAAATATTTTTAAAATGTGCTCCTAATGAACAGCTATCACATGAAAAAAACCGCTTCGAAATATCTTTACTCATAAAGGCATAATAGGCCTTACCCGCTTAGATGACTCACCCTGTATATTTTTATTTTCGTACCATGGTGAGAATAATAATAAATAGTGGTAAAGAGAGATAGCAATTGTAAAAATTATTTATTTTGCTGTAGAGAGATCAGTATTATTTAATAACATTAATTAAAAGATGATTTTATGAAAAATAGTCTTACCATTATAAACACAATAAATTATAATTATGCAGAAAGTACAATTGCATCTTTGCATTAAATTTATGGGTGATTCTATTCACATTTATTATTTTTTAAAATGTAAATATATTTTCTTAGTACCTATGTCATTCTTAGGTTGCTAATTTGAATTTTATATACTTAATCATAATTCTAACTGTGTTTATGAAAAACAAAACTGCTTAACGTGTAATAGTTTACAGGAAAAATACCAATGAAAGAATTGATTAA
Source organism: Amphimallon solstitiale (assembly GCA_963170755.1). Classification (NCBI taxonomy): domain Eukaryota; kingdom Metazoa; phylum Arthropoda; class Insecta; order Coleoptera; family Scarabaeidae; genus Amphimallon; species Amphimallon solstitiale. Next base: position 82,292,492 of record OY720679.1, read on the forward strand.
ATAAGAAATATCCACACATATTATTCGAAACTTGTTCTTGAGGAGTATGTTAATAATTGTGCTATTTCTAGACAGCTTATGTCATGAAAGTTTCCTCAACTTTTCTTAAAGATACAAATCTGGATATATCATGAGAAACGCTGAAAACAGTAATTTCAATTAAAGTTTTTTTTGCATATATAATTATTTATATTACCTTAATGGAAATTCTAGGTCAGGAAGGAATATTATGTAATAAATAATTGCATAATTGCACAATTATGGATTTAATGAATTACACAGGCGGATCATCGAAAAAAGTCTATCCAGATTTCGTGATTGAATACTCCATTTGCGACAACTCTTATAAATCCCTTTATCCGCCTTGGTTTACTGAGCACGTCATACGCCACCTAAAATTAAAGGTTTAGTACAGACGGCGATGGAAGACAACAAAAACCAATTATTTTCATACCGAGTTTGAGAGATTAAGGGGTCTGTGTAAATTGTTGATTGCGGACTCTTACAAATCTGACATGGATAGGGTGGAATTATCAATCTTGAAAAATCCTAAAAAAGTATTTAGATATATACAGAGTAAACGTGGCACTTTACGTATACCTAACATACTTTATCATAACAACCAAGAAATTGCCTTGCCACAAGATATAGCTAACACCATTGCTAATATGTTTTCATCGGTATATCAACATAGCTCACAATTCTCAACCTAATCAAGTTACAAGTACATTATCCAGTGTTTCAGAAGACGAGCTAATTCAAATAATATCGTCTTTCAATCAAGATTATACAGCTGGCGATGACCAAATCCCAAGTATATTTGTTCACAATGACAGAAGTGCTTTGGCCAGGCCTCTGGCTATAATAATAAATACTTCAATAATGATAGCTAGTTTTCCTTGGCGCTGGTAACGAGCAAGAATAAGCCCAACCTTTAAAAAAGAGCCAACATCCATTCTACCCAACTTTGCTAAGGTTTTTGAAAACGTAATTTATTCTTTCATAGCTTTCAATACAAAATCTTTGATTTCTGAATGTCAACATGATTTCATTCGTGGACGGTCTACAATGACGAACCTACTCACTATAACTCAGTTTGTCTCTCATGAACTCGATGCTAATGTCCAATTAGACGTGATCTATACTGACTTTACTCGCGCGTTTGACACGATAGATGATGGTATCCTTCTGGAAAACCTCGCAGCAATTGGATTCAGCCCATCCCTGCTCAAACTTCTTCATTCATATTTGACTAATAGGTGCAACTATGTCTTTTACAATGGATTCAGGTCATTTGAGTTTGCTTTCTCATCCGGGGTGCCTCAGGGGTCTAACTTAGGGACTCTGTTATTTACTCTGTATATCAACGAATTGCTTCAATCAATAACATGCAATGTACTTGCTTATGCGGATGATTTAAAGATCTATTGTTCTATACGAAATTGGAACAATGTACTCCATCTTCAAGAAACCTTGGATCGTATATCAACTTGGTGTTCCAACTTGAATTTGAAACTAAATATAAGTAAATGTTGTTAATGTCTTTCTCTTACAAAAATAACAATATACCATTTATCTATTCTATTGAGGACAACGAGCTCAGGCGAGTGAACAACATAAAGGACTTTGGCGTGTTCTTTGACACACATTTGAGCTTCTCCAGTCATATATATTTCATTTGCATTTTCAATGATCTTTCCTTGTTAGACAGCGTTTCAAAATCAACAACTACAAATGCGTGTAAAAAAAATCTCGCACTGAACTAAAAAAAACCCTTCAAGGTTTTGTTATGGATAATGTCAGCTTTCATTTGCAATTGGTCTCATCCCATTCCCATTCGGAAAGTTCGATTTTGTATCACTGTGTAATTATATACGAGGGTGGTTCGGAAAATACGTGGCCTGACACAGAGATGGCGCGAATACGCAGGAATCTTCTTTACCATATGACAGTACATAGAGATCTGTCAATTAGTCTGTTTTTGACAGTACGCCAAAGTGAACGTCTCGTATGATTTTGTAATTATGGAGAAAACTGAGTTGAGAGCAGTGATAAAGTACTTTTATTTGAAAGACCTAAGGCCAACCGAAAACAAAGCAGAACAGGATACAGCACTATTAGAATCCGCTCCTTCGTTTTCAATGGTTAAAAATTGGGTTAACGAATTTAAGTATGGTCATATGAGCACAAATGATGAACCCCGTATTGGACGTCCAAAAACTGTTACTGTTCCGGAAATTATGAAAAAAGTTCACCGTATCGTATTGGATGAGCGTCGAATAAAAGTGCGCAAGATACCAGATATTTTAGGTATCTCAAATGACAGTGTGCACAGCATTACAAGTGAAGAATTGTTTATAAAAAATAAACGGCGCCTTGGATGCCAAGAAAAGGTTTTGCGCTACCAAAGAAGGCAAAAACTATTTTGTCAGCAGGAAAGGTTGTGGCACCCGTTTTTTTTGGATTCTCGTGGGGATTGTTATGACAATTTGTTCAAAAAGAAACGCCTTCATTTGGCAAAGAAAAAAGTGCTTTTCCATCAGGATAACGCACCTGCTCAAAAGTCTGCAATTGCATTGGCAAAAATTCATGAATTGGGATTTGAATTAGTGCCTCATTCGCACTATTTCTCAGATTTGGCTCCCAGTGATTATCATCTCTTTCCTAACCTGAAAAAATGGCTCAGCGGTAAGAGATTTTCGTCTAATTCCGTGGTAATCACTGCATAAATAGCTATTTCGAAGACTTGTATTCATTGATCTACAACGAAAGTCTTACTAATTTGGAATGTCGTTACAATACGTGTATTCAGTGAACAGGAGACCATATTGAAAAATAAAATGTTTCTGTCAAAAAAAAATGCGTGTTCTTTGGTAGGCCACGTAATTTCCGAACCACCCTCGTAGATAATTTTAGACTTACTAAAGTCTAGTATGGCAGTTCAGATATTTTATTTTCAGACGTATATGGAAAATTACGAGCTCCTAAAAACGAAATATTCTTTTTAGAGGTCAATTTTACTTTCTTCTCCGTAGCATAAGGAAGTATTGTGATGATGAAAATTTTCGACCTCGAGATTTTTGCAGATGTCCACGTTTTGAAGTCCCCTGATACCGAAAAGGTGGTTTTTAAAAAATGTCTGTGTGTGTGACAACGATAGCGGTCTAACCGCTATAGGTATCAATTCTAAATTTTATATTTACGAGTATAATCTCCCTCTCGAGATCTGATGAGATTTTCAGTAAAATCGGCAGACCGGAAGTAGTAGTTTACTAATTTTGCCAATATTTCGTCAACTACTGAGTTTAAGCAAATTTATAAAGAGTGTACACAAAATAGAATTTGAGAAGAATTTTATTATGAAAGTTTTTCGAAATTGATACAGAAAGCAGGTCTTTTGCTCTTATCAAAAATCAGTTCTTTGCAAATATTTCGCAAGTCATGCTTTTTAGACAGTTACGTTACGAATACATAAGTATTTAGACCTTAATTTTCAATAACTTTTGTATAAAAAAAAATTTAAAATTTGGACCGGAAGTATCACTTTTACTCTTGTCGAATAGCGATTTTTTGCCAATATGTCATAAACTGTGTATTCTATAAATAAGTGTCAAGAGTACAAATGTATTTAGAGTTGGATATGAAATATTTTTTGTATAAATGAAATTTTAAAATTCTACCGGAAGTAACACTTTTACTCATAATTCTGTAACACTTTTACTCATAATTCTATAGAAATTTATTAAGAGTATAGGATAATAGGATTTTAAATAATTTTTGTATAAAAAAATTTTAAAACTCTATAATTTGAAACGCTCATATGTATAAGAAGGACGTGTGGTGGCCACACCTCAATTTTTACTTTCTTATACGTAGTATAAGGAAGTATTGTGATTACGAAAATGTTCGACCTCGAGATTTTTGCAGATGTCCACGTTTTGAAGTCTCCTGATATCAAAAAAGTGGTTTAAAAAAATCTCTCTCTCTCGCTCTCTTTCTCTATGTGTATGTGTATGACCACGATAGCGGCCAAACCGCTGTAGATATCAATTCCAAATTTTGTATTTACGTGTATAATCTCCCTCTTGAGATCTGATTAGTTTTTCAGTAAAATCGGTAGACCGGAAGTAATAGTTTACTTCATTGAAAAAATTGAATTTTGCCAATATTTCATGAATTACTAAATTTAAACAAATTTATAAAGAATTGAAATGTGCTCAAAATTAAATTTAAGAAAAATTGTATTAAAAAGTTTTTCGAAATTTCTACCGGAAGTAGGTCTTTTACTCTTATTGAAAATCAGTTTTTTGCAAATACTTACAATTCATGCTTTTTAGACAGGTACGTTACTGGTATAAAAGTATTTAGAACTTAATTTTCAACACCTTTTCTATAAAAATATTTCAAAATTCGGACCGGAAGTACCACTTTTACTCTTATCGAATAGCGATCTTTTGCAAATATATCGTAAATTATGTATTCTATATATATTTACTAAGAGTACAAGTATTTAGAACTGGATTTGCAACGTCTTTTGTATACATGAAATTGAAAAATTCGGACCGGAAGTAACACTTTTATTCCTGTTGAGAAGCACTTCTTTTCGAATACCTTGCAAAGTATGCATTTTATAGAATTTATTAAGAGAATAGGAGTATTTATAATAGGATTTTGAATAATTTTTATATAAAAAAAATTCTTAAAATTCTATAATTTGAAACATTCATACGTATAAGTAGGTCGTGTGGTGGTCACACCTCATTTTTAGTAAGAAAATTTGTGTCTAATATTAATTACATCTTGTGTTTTATCTTGCTGTAGTCATCAGAAATCGTAATTCTTTTCTAACGTGCCTATGGTGTAAGGAAGAGTAAATTCTTTGTCATGAGCATTGACTTGAAAGTTTGACTGCTTTAATAGTGATTATAACAACAACTGTTATGTATAATATGCAAGAGATTATCTACTTGCAAATGTTTGTCTGCATTACTAAATTAAGCACATCTTAAGTATTTTATAATTGCATATATACGGAGGGGGGGGGGCAGCGTAGCCACAATGTCCATTATTGGTATTTGGTAATGAATATAGATAATGACCATTTCTAATATAAAAAATGTAGATAATCCTGAGCTGAA